>VDFB02000003.1:100358296-100497564 GCA_007258455.2 Sequoia sempervirens
CAAGTCTCCAAAAAGATGCCAAGATCAATGGTACAAAATTGATGCACCAAGAATATGCCATTCTTGGAGGAATTATGGTAGGTATGATGTCGATAGCTATGACGCTTGAAGACTATGACAACAATGAAGGCTATGGCAAGGGTTAATGACAGGGCATCTTTGACTAGAGGAGGTGCATAAATAATTTATTTTAAATTATTTATTCAAAAAAGGAGAAAATGGAGGAAAGGGACAAGTGGAAAATAAATTATTTATTCAAATTATTTATTTGGAGAAAATGAAAGATGGAGCATTTAATTAAATTAATCAATTTAATTAAATGGAGAGATAGAAAATTGGTCATGGATAAATAAATTGAATTATTTATTCAGAAGAGAGGAATGACTCGTAATTAAATAATTTCAACAATTATTTAATTATAGAAGAATAAAAGGTCAAATAATTATTATTATTATTTGACTATAGATGAAGGACAAATAATTAAACAAATAATAATTTACTTAATTATTGAAGAAAAGGGTATATTAGAGACACAATTAAATGATTTTAATTGATCAGGATAGAATAGAAATGAGAAGGTGAATTAATTAAATAATTAAAAATTATTTAATTAATAGAGGAATATGATCAAACATAATTGAATAATTAAAATTATTCAATTATCGAAGGACGACGACCAAGAAAAATGATGCTCACAGACTTAGGACATTTTTTAGTGTCTACATTTTACCCCTCTATGACATAATGCAGTTCATCGTGTTGTGTCAAAGAAATTCGATCAAGAGACACTCTAGGATGCCCTCATGACAGCAGGGTACGAGTATGCTCCCTTGGGAAAATTTGACAAATTTGCAAAGATTTTCAAAAATTTGGAAAATTGTCCTGATAAGACAAAAGGATGGCTAGGACTTTGATGGTGAAGACAAAATTGAGGATCAAGGTCAAAACATGGTCAAATTCGAGGTCAAGGGTGTCAAAAGGTGCGACTAGAAGTTGAGGCAAGTCAAAAACCCCAAATTTGGACCTATAAATGGCATTTGAAATTGAAAAAAGGGTCATTTTCACATTCTAAATTTAGAAATCTTGAGAGCTTAGAGTGAGTAGGCAGCGAAAATATCCCTAGTTCCAGAGGCTTCCCACCGCGCATATCGGATCTGCACATACCGTCGTCCTGAGGGAGCACCTGCCCTGGTACATACTATGAACCCATGCTTTAATTATTTCGTTTCACATGCATTTAATATAGGAAATAATTTAGCAGACAATTGCATCGCATGACATGCGACACATCTGTCATCATGTTTGACACATTCAATAAGTGGTTCACCGCAATTGTCTCGACACAACACAAGTGCATTAGGATAGGGGCAGGAAGCGTTTGTAGCGACACATGCAATTATGTGACGCAAGTGCATTTTTGAGTTGCATATGTGATTAGGAATGGCATAAATGACTGTGTGTGACATATATGTTGCATGAAATAACACATTTGTTGGGCTTGTGATGCATTTGCAATTGCGGGCCAATTATAATTTATGTGACACATTAGATAGAAATTGCGACGTAATTGCTTGATTAAGGATTAGCCCCAGACTAGGAAATTTTGACTTGGTCAACTTAGGTTTGAGAGGTAAAATGAAGGTTTCAAATTGACGTTATTGGTTGGTTGATATTTTCAGGTGTGTCTTCCCCCCATTTACAATGAGATTCCAAACCAAATGTGTTCCAACTGCAAGGCCAATTAGGTAATGATGAGAAGGGTGTGTTGTTGGAGCTAGGTTTATTTTATGTGACATATATGCCCACTATTAGGGGAAAAAAGGGGCATGTTGACAGTGCTAGCAGAGCGATGGCACTCAAAGATGAGCAACTTTCATTTTCCTACGGTGGAGGTGACAGTCACCCTAAAGGATGTGTACAGGATCTTGAGATTACCCATTTGTGATGAGCGTGTGCGATACGATCCAGCTTGAGGACTACAAGAATTGCACAAGTACTATGAGACTGAGGATGATTCTAAGCTCGGGATTGAGGGATATGAGATCTGATGGGAGATCCTGGTGAAGACATATGTCTAGTTTGACTGTGTTATGTGCGCGTTGATAGCATGAGTTATGATTCCTGATCACAGGGGCCATGGTTTCCCAGTTGGTTGGGGAGAGATGCTAGGGTCGATGGTTTGACAAAAGACAGTCTATGCATGGGGGCCATGTATTTTGGCTATGTTGTATTTCCAATTGCATGATATCATCTACAGAGAGAGGCAGAGCTTGAGTTGTGGTGTGACCTTGCTAACAGTTTGGGCATGGGAGCACATAGTTGTGTTTCAGCCACCAGTGGTTCAATAGGCGGTGGGCACGACACCATATTCTTATCTATATTGGGGGCCTTGATTCAGACACACTTTGGAGATGTGGGCTACTAGAGGCATGACATAGACACATTGGTGAGTTTTGTTTGGAGACCTTATAGGACCTACCCACTATGGATAGATGAGGACAATCACTTACCATGGTGCTGACAACCAAGATATCTAATTGGGCACATAGTATAGAGCCAACACATTATTGAGATGTATCTCCCAGAGAGGGTGCAAAGATAATTTGGGGAGAGATAGGGAGTTCCGGTAGGTAGAGAAAAGTATGGTTGATCATCACGTGAGGTGCATCCCTGGGGCCCATAGGTTGTAGTCACCACAATAGAGCAGGAGATAGATGCCTTGCAGGCCTTGGATTGGGAGTGGCGGGGAGGAGATGTAGATGTGGGTACGACATCAAATTATGATGATTGGTGGTGAATTCACAGGTTGATTCCTCTCATAGATCCATAGCGGCAGTGCTAGTAGAGCGTAGAGTCAGAGGTTTGAGGGGTGGGTGGGGAGGCAAAGGTCAGAGAGGTGGAGGGAGAGGAGATGGAGGAGGATGGGGAGATGGGGGAGGATGGGGAGATGGAGGAGGGCAAGGGGATGATGGGGGTGACAAAGGAGGAGGATGAGGAGGTGATAGACATTTGAGGAGGGTAGGTAGTTTCCACCTATCTGAGAGGAGGCAGAGGTGGAGGAGGATCGTCCAGAGGTCAGGGTCGTAGTAGAGATATTGGTACAGGTCAGGGAGCAACATGAGGAGGTTCCTATAGTGGAGGTTGCACAACAAGAGGCTATGGAGGTCAAGGGAGGTGGTGATGGAGGATAGGGAGAGCAAGTAGGAGGAGAGGAGGTGGCGGATATGGATGAGGCAGAGTAGATTATCCATGAGAGGATCATCATGGGAGAGGAGGAGATGCCATAGGAGGTGGGGACTAGAGAGGGGGAGGGATCAACAAAGCAGAGGATAGCCACTTTACAGGTTTGGGTGTAGGTGCTTGAGTCACAATTGAGGACAGTGATTGCAAAGAGGGATGGCCTTAAGGCCGAGAGGGATGCATTCCAAGTAGAGAGGGATCTGGAAGTCATCAACCAACAACAAACTAACTTAGCGGATGATTGATTTCATAGCCACATGCAATGGATTAGTTGTTGAGGTTTCCCGAGAGTATGCGAGCAAGGCTATCCAGAATTGCCGACTAGTATTGCCTGAGAGGAGAGAGCCCACATTTTCAGAGATAGTAGTTCATAGGGAAGAGGGAACAATAGGACACATATCTGGTGATCACAGAGTAGGTCCTAGGGTGAGACTTCAGATGCTAGACGAGCCACTCCCTATGATAGGCCTCCTACTAGAGAGCACAAGGTCAAAGATGCACCTCAGAGGGATGATCCAGAGATAGGGGAGCATAGCAGTTCCTGATAGATGAACTTGTTACTTATGTGCTAGACACTTATATTATTATTATTGAGCCTATGAGCTCCACTTTTATTGGAAACATCTTGAAATTGTTCCATGACACTTTATTTTTTTGAGCGATATATATATATATATATATGATTTTGGTGGTTGTTGAGGATATGCATTATGATGTGTTTATGTATTTATGATGGCATGCTATGTGATGGATGCTTATGCTATGATTATGATGTTTGTTGATGCATTCTATATGATGATGCGATGGTTTTGATGTGCTTTATGATTATGTTCCTATGACAATGTGATAAATGTTTATGCTTGTATTATATGCAATGTGGATGACCTAATATTTACTGAATGCAGTGTGATATGATGATGATCTATATGATTATTCTATGAGTACAATGAAATATAATGATGTAATGCATTTATGGTTATGGATGTTTTGATTATGTTATCTGTGAATGATGAATGCAATGGAAATTTCCTAATGCAATTTGAGATGGAATGTATTAATGTAATGAAATGTTTGTATGATAATTCAAAATGTTTGATAGAAAATATGTAATGTGGATGCAAAATATGAAGCTTAATGTGATATGTAATAAAATGATATGAATATATATGATATGTAAATTAAAATGCAATGCAACATGTGATGTTATATGAAATGGATTTTAATGCAACATGTTATGGAATGCAATGCTATGTGACATGGGATGTAATGCTATGACAAAATGTATAATGAAAATGATGATGAGATATAAATGCCTTATGGATGCAGTTTGTGTTTTTATACTTTCTTGTGCAAATAAATGTGTTCTAATATGAAAATGATATCTATGATGATGGTGCTTTCTATGATGCAATCTAACATGATTATGGATGCACGATATTTTTGTGTGTCACAGGAATTTATCAAGATGCAGACAAAAGAAATGTTAGTGTGGAAAGGATGGAAGAGATGAATGTTAGTGTGGAAAAGATAAAGGAGATGGAGATGGAAAGTTAGACTAGGAATGATAAGGGATCCAACTTTCATGCTTACATTTTTATATTTATCATCATTGGGCATCAAAATGTCACAAATTTTCCACAAACACCATGGTATGACATAGACTGAGGTGTGTAAGGTGACCATTTGGGAGAGACAAGCAGTCAAAAAGAAAAGGAATTCCCCAACTCATACTAGGGACCCAATTGTCCCAGTCTTTTTGCCAAGACAAACCACAAACAACAAACAAAGAAAAGAGGCCATGATCCATCATCATCTGTCTAAATCCATTGATAGGAAATCCTTGAGGAGACTAGTAATATGACCCAAAACCAATTGAAAATATAAGACAAATATGGATCAACAAAGTGTTTTCCAGAGAGACAGTATTTTCCAATAATACTGATAAGATTGGTTGATCAATTGATTAGGTTGACCAAGATGATTAGATTTGATTGATGAGTTGAAAAGGATTGATTGATAATTGACAAATTGATTTGATCGATAGGCTAACAAAGATCGATTGATAAGTTGAAAAAAGTTGACAAATTGATTTGATTGAGTGTACCTAGTTTCAGGAAGGACACATCTTGAGTAAGGAAAAATTGATTGACAAGATCGACAAGATTGATTGATAAAGATGAAAAAGTTGATTGATAATGATTGTGCCTAATTGTAGGAAAGATGTATTTTGACTAAGGAAATATTGATTGAAAAGGTTGACAAGATTGATGAATATGACCAAGCAATGTGATAATACCCAACTTCAGGAAGGACACATCTGACAAAGTTGACCAAGTGATAAGCATTGACAAGGCACCTAACTGCAAGAAAGACATATCTTGCTTAAGGTGAATGATCAAATTGACAAAGTCTAACCTCAGGAAGGACACATCTTTATAAAAGACAAGAGATAGGACTGAATGAGACAAATGACATAATGCCCCATTCCACTAAGATTGATGATCTGATTGATTGGTTAATGCAAGATGATTGACTGATTGAAGGATTTTGTTGGTTATGTTGGTTTGTTGATTCATGATTTGGTTTGAATGATGATTATTGTTAGATCAAGGACACAACGAGACTTGAAAAACCCTAAAGGACTTGACCTAGGGGGCCTCGGGGGCTTATCTATAGATAGACTTGCCTATGTAACAATACGTAGAGACCTCATAGTTCAACATGACTTGAGTTTTCCTTATTCAACAAAAGAATCAGTCATTATTTTATTTGGAAAACCTAAAAGGACTGACCTAATGTCTCATGGGCCCATTTAAGATGAGCCTTGCTTATGTAGCAAATGCACAGAGACAATGTAGTTCAACCCTACTAAAACAAACTGACTTAGACTCACTTTGTTTTTGGGATTTTTTATGTTTTTTGGATTTTTAATGTTTTATGAGGATGATACCATGTGTTATTTCCCATGAAAACATGAGTCAAGGAATTTCCCTCAGTTAGGTGTAGGACCAATTTATTATGCGAGGGAAGTAGCAGGCAAATGCGAGGGATGATCAGGATTGTCGATGGTTCTCAGGCCATGAGAAGGATGATGAGGCTTTATTATGAATAGGTGTCATGTGTGAATGGATGGTTGGAAAGGATGAAAGACCAAATGGAGTGACAATAGATGACGAAGTAGGGACTGACTACACATGGCACTTGTTTGCTAGGTTTTCACCATGGTACTTAACCAAAGCGCCACTAAAGTGGTTTTCACTCTTGGACGAATTATTTCTCTTTATTATTTTTTTTAATTTTTTTTGTTACCAAGACACCTGTTTGCTAGATTTTCATCAAGGTGCCCATTCATTTATTATTTTTGTGTATTTTTGACTTTTTAAAGGGATACTCTAAGAATCAAGTGTAATACTTGCGGAGGTGCATGCTATTGATAGGTTTAGAAAATGGTTCTCCTTTAGGAGTAGAAAGATGATAGGTGCCTAATCCATATGATGTTGTAATGATATAAGGGCCCAACCAATTAGGTTTAAACTTTCTAGGTTTTTCTCGTTCTACTTGATTCTTCGGATTTTCTTTCAAGACTAAGTCACCAATGTCAAGGCTTCTAGGTTGGACCTTCTTGTTAGTTGTGTCAAAGGTAATTTTGTTATGCTTGTAGATGTGTCAAAGAATTTTTTCTCTTTTCATCCAGTAATTCTAGCTCATGTAAAGGAGATACACGATACTCTTCTTGATCAATTAAGCCTTGCATGGAGACTCGTAAAGAGGGTAACTCAACCTCTATAGGAAGTATTACTTCAGAACCAAAGACAAGGGAGTATGTGGTGGCTCCTGTAGGAGTGCGAACACTGGTGCAGTAAACCCATAAAGTAGGGTTGAGTTGTAGATGCATATCGCGACCAACGTCATTGAAAGTCTTCTTTAGAATTTTTAGGATGGTCTTATTAGACGCCTTAGCTTGGCCATTGCCTTGGGGGTAATATAGAGTAGAAAAATGGTGTTGGATATGGAGTTTGTCACAAATCTCACAAACATCTTGGTTTTTGAAAGGGCAACCATTATCAGTGACAATAGATTGTGGAATACCATAGCAACAAATGATATAATTTAGGATGAACTTGGCTATATGTTTTCCATTAATGTAAGTCAATGGGATGAATTGGATCCATTTTGTGAAATATTCAGTGGTGACAAGGATAAACTTATGTCCATTAGAAGAGGTGGGATGGATTTTTCCTACAAGGTCAAGTCCCCACTGAGAAAATGGCAAAGGCGATGTAAGCGGTTGATGTTCCTAAGCTAGTGCATGTATAAGATCTCCATGAATCTGAAACTGGTGACATTTCTTCACAAAGTGATAAGCATCACGTTCCATCATAGGCCAATAATATCCTGTTCTCATGAGATTTTTGGCTAAGGTTGGACCAGCAGAGTGAGCTCCACATATACCTTGGTGTACCTCTTATAAGGTTGTTTGTGATTCATTTGAGTTGAGACATCGAAGTAGGGTGCTATCTAGGCTTCGGCGGTAAAGAGTGTCTCTGATGATGGCATATTTGGACCCTTGTCAAATAAATGTCTTTCATTGGTTAGGGGATAAGTCAAGAGGGATACTTTGGTCATGCAAATAGGTGTAGATGTCTTTATACGAAGGAGATTCAAGACCAACAAGTTCACACATAAGTTCTATTTTGGGGACATTGAATGCGGGGATCAACAGTTGTTCCACCAAGAACTCATATTGCAAGGCATTATTGGGAATGTCCAAGAGAGATCCAATTGTAGCCATTGCAACAACTGCTTTGTTCTAGATTCTCGGCATTTTTTCAAAGGAAATATTATCAAAGTATAGTATAAAGCTATCTACCATGTGCTTGTAGGGCATCAATTTCTAATCCTTAGTGCCATAGTCATTATTAACTTGTTTAATCACTAACTGAGAGTCACCATAAAATTGAAGGTCCTTGATTTTCTAATTTATTGCCATTCGGAGTCCTATCAATAATCCTTCATATTCAGCCATGTTGTTTGTGCACAAAAACACTATTTGAAATGACTTAGGAATGGAGTCTCCTTGAGTTGTGATAAATAAAATACCGGCTCCTGATCCATGACTTGTATAAGATCCATCAAATTATAGCTTCCATATTGTTGGTGTGTCTATGACGAGGATTGATTCATCTGGGAAGTTAGATATCAAAGGATGGTCTCCTTTTAATGGTGCATCTATGAGTTGGTCAGCTATTACTTGTCCCTTTATTACTTTGTGGTCAACATACTCAATTTCATTGTTATCTCCTAGAAATTGCACCCTCTGTAAAGTTATGAATCTAAGCTTTCTAGAGAAGCATGGGATCATTTCAAGGTTGTGGGTCACCTAAAGTTGAAATGAACCTCCAGATAAGGCCGACTCCTAGCTGATAATATCACCTAACTACTGATTTTTTAGGAAAAGGGAGAAGGAATACTGAAAATGAGTAACACTAAATTGATAAATACTATCCCCTATGGTGATACACCTAACTGATAAAGACTTGAAAAATTCAGGAGATAAACACTTGTTTTTCAATGAATGAAAACAAGGCACTTACACAACTTATTTCAGTAAGTTTTATGCATAAATATTTCAAAAAAAGGCTTAAATTGACCTATCTTTAAGAAGGGAAAGCTTATTTTCACAATCTAAAAATTATGTGTAATCTCTAAACATAGTTTCCAACCTACATAAAAATTAACTTTGCAGAAAATGCATAAAATATGAGACCAAATTACAAGGAGGTTAAAATACATCACATGTGATTTGATCAATCACTTTAATAGCACACAACTCTGCAAGAATAAGAGGGTAAAAAGCTTCAAGCACTGATCTTCAAGGTCTTTTCTGAAATTCATGTCCAAAATGAGTTACAAAATCTATAAAATGTGGCAAAGGACTATAAAAGTCACAAGGCAGAAAAGTACAACTCCAGAACTCTCACAATAATGAGTTACAAAAAAAATATGTAGCCAAGATCCACCATAATAGGTTCTAGAAGCACTTGGGGTCAGATGCAACAATAAACCCTAAATTCTAGCATCCAAATCCACTCCAAAAAGCTTCCAAAATGTTGAAAAAAATCTAAATTGACCAAGTCCACCATAATGACTCCACAAATTGCCCCTCAAAAGCTCTCATTTGCTCCAAAAAAGAAAAATAAAGGCTCCTATTTCTCCTCCATATGTTTCCAACTTATCTTTAACTTCCCTATATTCTCTCAAAAGACATCAAATGCTCATAATGAAGGTATGGGTGTATAGATAAGGTATCTTCCCTTTTACATTTAAAAAAAAACAATAAGACTTTATGATTTATAATATCATCATAAAGTCATATGTTTTTACATTTTAAAGGTAAAAGCAAAAAAAAAATGTATATGTTTAGTTATGAACAATTAATGAAAATGAGGGCCAAGTCTTAAGCTATGGGAGAATAAAATACCTCATGATATTATTTTATTTAAAGGCATAGACAAAATGCTCTGTCAGAATTTTAGGGAAAGAAACCCTAAAAACAAAACAAGGCAAAGTAAACTTTACCAAGGCTTTTACACTTTATGATTTGAAACTTCTCAAAGAAGCTTTAGCCAACAAGGGTTTGTGAAGAGGGCATTCTGGAATTTTGGTGACGTATTATGAAGCTGTGTAGAGGCATAGCGCTTGTTGATTCTCTCAAAGAGAAACTGGTAAGTACTTTTTTGGACAAAATTAAGAGAAAAATTCATTTTTTTTGCTCGATCTTTGCTGATATAGGCCATCTAGGGCCGCGGCTACATACTGTTGTATCAAAATGCATTTACATGCTTCTTTTTTTGTTGATTTGTTATTGATATGCTTTTGTCAAGCATCTTCATGTTCATAATCATGCAAAATATAGTCACTGTTAAATCTTTTAATTTTGGCATTTTTATGGCGACTCTTCAAGATGATTAATGATAGAAATCCTTTCTCACTGTGGGCGGATGTCATAACCCCCAAGCCATTATTGTGGAATACACTGAAGCCTTATCACTATGTTCTATTTTGGCACTTTTAGTCATGATCTCAAAGAAATGAAAAACCCCAGGTTGTGGGTGTGCACCTTTTGCAAGAATTTGTATTCTTCAGAAATAAGCATGACTCAGCCCTACAACACTCTGTACGACTTGTCTTTGTTTAAATTCTGCATTCTGCCCCAGCCTCATGACTTTTGTATGCCCTAATTTTGTGGCATTTTTCTGTAGATCTTCATGTTGTTTTAGGCCACGAGTATACATACATTTCCTGAAGTTTTATTTGCATTTTCCATATTTTAAGGTCGTTCATTCAGGAAAACGTAAGCTTCCTTTGAGCTATGTGATTCAACCGCTAGACTTTTGAATTTCCATTTTAGCTTTGTTGGGTTCTCATTTCCTTCTCCAAGACAAAAATACTTGCAAATTATTTTATTAGTCTTGCATTTTAATGATAAATTCTTAAAGCAATTTTGCCTATTGCTTCATGAAACTGTACAATCATCAAAGCTTTGTTGAATGATTCATGTTGAAGTTGACTTATTTCAATCTCTTGCACTTTGATAGCTAAAATATTTTTTGCAAAATTAATCAAAAGTCCATCTTTCATTTTTCTCTGCTGCAGTATGAACTAAAACCTTTCCATATTTAATTTTCTATTTGCAATCTGAAAAATAATGGTTTTAGGTTCTCCTTATGCTTTTCTGCCTTTATTCCTTTTGAACTACCAATTTTATTTTATTTTAATTGTGGAACTTGGCATTATCTCTGTGAACAAAACAAATTGCCTCCCACAACTAACTTGGTAAAATTGTTGTCATGCTTCATACCATGTTCATCATGCCATGGTCTGTGATCAAATCTTTCAGATCTACATTTGATTGCTCTTGGTATGGTTGTCACCTTTAAATAATAACATAAATTTAGGCTCAAATAAAAGCTTGACAATACCCAGATCTTTGAGCTTCAGTGAATATTCATAGACAGTAAAAAGCTTATTGAGATGCCTCAGTCTCAACCTATCCATGCTTACTGTTGTCATTGGTAAAGACAATATCTGTAACGACAAGATGACTATCATTTAATACTGTTATGGTGATTGTTTTTAACATTGAAACTACTGCCCTTAAAGCCTGTATACAACTATTCTGGTCCATAACTGTATAACCAATGACATTAAGAACATTTCCTTGATGTATTGAGGCCACCATGCTTGAATTATACTTGGTAGACTGAAATTAAACTCATTCTTTTTCTTGTCAAGGATGAATTTTCTTGCAAGGAGTCTACTTTGAAAAGGCTATTGAACCTGTAGGATAAGTATTTTCTAATGCATTATTTCAAATTCCTAGTGCACATTTCAATATGAAATGTGATATATTTCATAATGTTGTTTTCAGATACAAGTTGCTCACAACCTTTAAGCTGCTCTCCATAGCTGATCAATCTATCCTTTCTCATTGATGCTCATAAAGAGTATCACATGTATTTTGTAGTTGTGCAAGATCAACTGTTTCTTCTCTTTACCATGCACAGTAACAGGTCTACCTTTTGCATGATTATCTTTATCTTTGTTGTCATTTCACTGATGCATTGGTCAAAGTAAAGTCTTTGTATGCAACATAATTACATTTTCAGTATTATCACTGTCCTTTGAGATCTTAAATTGCAACAAAGGATTTTGATACTTGAGGGTTTACTTGTAAATATTTACATTCATGCACACTTTTCACATTAGATGCATTGAAAATATTTCTTGATGATCTCAAGATTCGATCGCTTTTTAGCATAGAACAAATACTTTCTTGAGAAACAATGCTCTTCTTGTATTTGTCGCCTTAAACTGTGATTTCATAAATGAGCACATCAACATATATCTGTAAGCTAAATAAATTAGAAGCAATAAACCAAATGATGAATTGTCCTTTTAAGCTACACAATAAAGTACGCTAAGCTCAACCCTTGTGGGAGCCACATTTACCCCACGTACTTTAATTTTAACCAAAAGAGCAACACACATTTCTTGTATCTGCACATGAAGCAAACAAGTTAGAAATATGTGTACTTTGGTGTGCTATTTTGATGGCTTCAATGTTTTCTTCTAGTACATTCAGTATGACTGCCTTTTTTAATACATATTATGGTCAATTTATGCATGCATAGGGTGAATGTGTATGCAATGTTTGTAATCAGTCATTGCTTAGAGTGTACTCTAATACCATTGTTTACTATCATGTGTAGGACTTGAAGCAACACGGAGCTAGAAAGGACAGATGAAGTTTGAGACAGTAGCAGGATGGAATGACACCAGTCAAGACTAGTCATTCACAGGCAATGGTTGGTTGCTTTCCTTCTATGCACATTCATTGTTTTTCCTTTTTACTTATTCATGTATGAGTTTTTTCATAATTTGTATTGAATAGGTAAGGTTAGTCTCATGGCTTGTATGAGATAATGTATATTTATCCATTTAATAAAGATTACTTTTTTCTTAAAATATTTGTACAATCTTTCTATGTTTCATACATTTATATAAATGTAACGATTTTAAATTCTTGCAATCTTTTAAGGTTATTTCATTTGTATAATTGAACGCAACATAGGGAGGTTAAATGTACCATCTTCTTTCTTCTTTCTATCAATGGGCTCTACCTGATTGAGCCTGTAGGTGAAAATTTGGTAACAGTCATATTCACTTAGGATCATGACCCATTTAGCTAGCCTTCCCGTCAATGCTGCTTTGCTGAGAAGACATTTCAAAGGATCAATTTTGGCAATTAATTTTTTTTGTGATTTAGCATATAGTGTCTCAATTTTTGTGTTGCAAATACCACTACTAGACATGCTCGCTCAATAGGGCTATAGTTTATCTCATACCTGACTAAAGTGTGTCTGATATAATATATTTCCCTTTCTTTGCCATCATTGTCATTTTGTGCTCAAAGTGCCCCCAGTGCTGATGTAGTAGCTATCACATATAATATTAGATGTCTTCCATCAATTGGTGGCATAAGGACTGGTGGAGTCAATAAATATTTCTTGATTTGATCAAATGCTTCTTGACACTTTTCAATCCAATTGAAGGGAATGCCTTTTCTTAACAAATTTTGGAATGGGTGGGTCATGTCTACTAGTTGAGCAATGAACTTGAAAATTGATTGTAATTGTCCTTGTAATGTACTTAACTGACTGATATTGGTTGGCGGCATTATTTATAAGATCACTTTTACTTTAGCGGGATCAACTTCTATTCCTCTACGAGAGACGATGTATCCTAGGAGTTTGCCTAATTGGACCCCAAA
This sequence comes from Sequoia sempervirens, assembly GCA_007258455.2. Classification (NCBI taxonomy): domain Eukaryota; kingdom Viridiplantae; phylum Streptophyta; class Pinopsida; order Cupressales; family Cupressaceae; genus Sequoia; species Sequoia sempervirens. The sequence goes on from VDFB02000003.1 coordinate 100,371,870, forward strand.
AACACATTTCTTTGGATTTAGGGGAAGTTGATATTTTTAAAGTCAGGTGAAAATATTATCCAATACTACTAAGTGTCCACTTCATTCTAGAGATTTGGAGAGATAATCAACATAATCTCCATAAGGACATGCATATTGATAGGCCAACACTGGGTACAAATAATAAGAAATATTTAAGGCTTTATAATGAATTTCAGTTTGGTCTATACGTGTCAATCCAGGGACCATAAGCTTGCGAGAGGTGTTGTGGCAGTATACCTAAGGGAGGAAAGTAGCGAGTTAAGTGGGGATGAATGTAGCTAGAACACACGTAAATTTCCTAAATGAAAATCTGGTTTAACTTTTCTATTCTGCCTTTATGAAGAAAATGTGATAGGAACTATGATAGAAGTTGTCAACAATCTACACAGTACAACAAGAAGTCCCTATTTTAAATTATTTTAGTGAATGAATGAGAACTTGACAAAATAAATAACTTAACCATCTCACTCAATAATAAATAATGCTAAATCAGATTGCAATAGTAATAATGTAACAACAAACACACTTGGTTGCTAATTCAAAATGAAACATTATGATATGAAAACTCAAACACACATTACTGAAACAATAAATTATAGAAATCACCAGCTTTCTGAGCAGTGGGGCTTGCCTCCTCAGTTTGTTGAATGATGAAATAAAAAGCGTTGCTCTTACATGGATTTGATCATGTGAAGTATTGTTTTATTTATTTATAAAAAATGGTACATCCCTTTCATTGTTTCCTTGCACTACTTATATAGGCGCAACTTATAACAACCTATGAAGATTTTTTTGTTTTGGCCTATGACCAACAAGCTAAAAGATACAAATAATATGGTTTGATAACCATAGATCTATTTGATAAAAACAAACTATAAATTGGCAACTTATAATATTTAGTCTTCTTGCAATTTGGAAAACACACTCTCCTTCGTATAGCTGGAAAACATATATGTTATCATAAAGTCTATTTTTGGGAATGAATCCACATGAATGAAAAATGTGGGTAAAAACACCAACAACAAGATTTTTCCAATGTGACAGCAGAAAGCATGTGGTGGATTTGATAGCCATGTGTGAGTATGTGTATTGAAATGGCTGAAGGAAGGCCATTGTTGGATGAAACAATGCACAACCAGCACCAAAGAGGTAGTCGACGCCACCACAAAGGCTGATATCACCCACAAAAAATATGAATGGAAAACTGTGAAATGTAGTTGAACAAAAAAAAGTAAAATCCACCACAAAAGTTCTTGTCCAGAAAATGATAGGAAGATTTTCTTCATAAGAGGTGACATGAAGTTTTTATGATCTGCATGCTACAAGCTTTATTTTCCAAGGCTTGAAATCAAAATGCTTATTAGTAAAGACAACCAATCATTAATTCCCATATTTTATCCAAGACTCTATCAAATACCACTTATACATATTTAATCATATGCAACATAAAATAGTGAAATAGTATGATATGGAATAGAAATGGAATGTGGAAGTGGATATGAAGGTATATGAAATAGGATAAAATATGGCATAAAATGGGACATAATTGGCTCTCATCACATATAGTCATGAAAAATTATGGTCATGGCTCTTTAATAGGTGGCTCCGACATTTTTCAATCCAAACAACATAACATTCCAACAAAAAGTTCTCCAAGCACATTTGAAGTCTGTCTTTGGTTGATCTTCAGTGGTGATTCTGATCTGATTGTAACCTAAGAATCTATCCATCAATGATAGCATTTTTTTCCCAACAGTTAAGTCTACTATGATGTCAATGTTTGGCAAAGGAAAATCATCTTTTGGATAAGCTTTATTGAGGTATCAGAAATCTGTGCAAACTCTAATTTGACCATTCGATTTGGTGATAGGAACTAGATTTGATATCCATTCTGCATAATTGATCAGGTAAATGAATTTGACATCCAAGAGCTTCTTGAGTTATACCTTGACAAAGAGTACGATCTAAGGGTACATTTTTCTTAACTTTTGTTTGAATAGATTGGAATTTGGTAGTAGTGGTAGGTGATGTAGAACCAATTCATGATGCAATCCCGACATGTCGACATATGACCATGTGAAATTGACTTGTCTTTCTGACAAGAATGCTATGAACTTAGGCTTTTCCTCAATTGTTAAGGATGCTACTAATTGTATTATTTTGGAGTTATCTGACGTCCCAATGTTGACTTCCTCTGTTTCTTCTATAAACAATGGAAATCTCTCTTGATCTATTGGGAGACATTCCTATCCTCCATCCTCGAGCGCCTCTGAGAGGTTTTCACCTTTGGATATGTCCTTTATTTTTACTTTTTCAAAGTCAACAGGCGCCTTTCGGTTTTCACTTGAAGACGCATTATTTTTATTTTTACTTTTTTCATTTTCACTTTTGCAACTAGAGGATAGGACGACCTCACCAAAGTATGCAGAATAATTGAGTTTTATGGAAAATCCAACTTTATGATCCCCACTCGGTATTCTGTCACGAAGTCCCATGAACTCAACAATGGCTTTGTCATTCTCGAAAGTGTCCAAACTTGGTAGTCCTTGTTGGTCCCAATCTATAAGTTGAGGGTAGACAAGAGGTAAGCCACCATCAGTATTGTCAAGGGTCATTGTGTAGGAAGATAGATTAAAGATGGAATTGGAGTGATCAGGCTCCCAGGAGGCTAGATCAATGGATTTCCAAAAATAGTTTTGGAGCCATTCTTCTTTAGTCAAAGACATTCTCAGATGGGTACTTGGTGGGTTTCGTGAAGAATCAAGGGTAAGCATTTGATCAAATTCCCCAAATAGTTTATCAAGGTCCATGAAAGTGGTGGAGGATAAGGAATCCCATTCATATTTATTGGAATCAACATCACAATCCCAAGGGTCTTCATATGTCTCACTCTCATCTAAAGCACTAGCAGCTGCACTTGAAGGTGACCCAATACCTCAAATAGCCACTTTTACCTAAACAAACCCTAGCCCTTGGTGACTTATTAACTTAGGAGGTTGTAGAGGTTCCAACATTCCTTTCTTGTTTAGACCAAGGCCATTGTGCCCATCATATCCATGCCGTTTCATTATTTGGAACCCTTTTGGATACTATTCAATTGGCAATTTCTTAGTCTCAATGTCCTCCTCTTCCTTGTATAACCATGTAAGAATGTGTTCATCTAGAGATTTTTTAGCAAGTTCCCCCCATCTAGTGAAGGTGGTAGGAGGATTATGGATGTCAACTTTAGGTTGCAAGGGATACAGTTTTCCATATGACTTTGGTGATTTGGGTAACTTGCCAATGAAAAAGAGACTCTTCATAACGTATTCTTCGCATCCTTTGTCTTGGATCTGGATCTTGGGTGTGGAAGGTGTAATGAATGAGTTGGATGATTTAACAAGGGTGGATGGATCAATGTAGTGGGATAGAGTGGTGGATTAAGTGGAAGATGAGGCCTCTCAATTGATGGGTGCTTGATGCTCAATAGTTCCTTTGAGGTTGGAACAATATTGGAAAGGATCAGGGTCACCTGGAATAGTGATTTCAATGCCATTATGTGGGAAATTGAGGCATTGATGGTAGGTGGATGGACTAGCCCTCATGGCATGAATCCATGGGTGGCCAAGGAGAAGATTGTAATGTAAACCCAGATCCAAGACGTGAAATAGTGTGTCCTATATTACCAGGCCAACTCTCACTAGGAGTGAAATTATGCCTTTGGAAGATCGTCCAACATCATCATAAGATTTGATTACGATTTTCTTGGTTTGATGAATACAATTCTCAGAGTATCCCAATGCTCTCACCAATTTTAGTGAGCAAATATTTAGGCCTGCTCCAACATCTACTAGGACTCTTTTGATCTTGTGTGTATTAACATATACTTCTAGGTGTAGGGGACTGTTATGGTCAGATTTTGGTGCTGAAAAGTCTTGTTTGGAGAAGGTGACATGGTGTGGAATAGCTAGGTATCCAACCATGGCCTAAAATTCATTGACATCTATATTTGCAAGTATAGAGGCTTTTTGCAAGGCTTTATCAAGGATTGCCCTGTGCTAGGGTGAAGTGCGAAGGAGCTCCAAGATAGAGATTTGCGCGAGAGTTTTCCCTAGCTACTCTATGAGGTTATATTGACCTTTTGGTTGAGGATTTGTGGATGGACCTAGAATAGTTATCTTGGTTTTGTGAGTGGCAACAACACAATCTGATTTTGGCTTATTTATGGTGATAGTGGTAATGTGATCATCAAAGGGAATCACATTAAGGATGATAGTGATGTAATCATGTTTTATAGCTATATAATTAGTGTTATTGCTATTGTTCCCTGAACTAGAGGCTTTTCCTTTATCATGGTCTTGCAAAGGGGTCTTGAATATTATATGATTAGCATTGGTTTTTCCTTGTGAATTATCAACTGAAATGGTTTGATCCTCAATAAGGTCTTGAATGATGTTCTTGAGTGTCCAATATCTAGATGTTTTGTGGCCTTTTGTATGGTGGTATTCACAATATCCATCGTCCTTCCACCCGTAGACACTGAAAAATGTCCTAATCGATATCATACACTTAAATCAGATTTACTAACATCATTTCCTCTTTAACTTATCCTCTTTTTGCTTAATTGATTTAATTAGCTTAGCTAATTAATTAATTACATCATTTCCATCTATTGGCCTAATTAATTTAATTGGGTTAATTCATCTCTTTTCCCACTAACACTTCATCTAATTAAATTAAATAAATCAAAATATTTAATTCAATTTCCTAAGTCATCTTATTTAATTAAATAACCCTAAGTTATTTAATTAAATATTATTCCATCTCTCCCCCATTCATTAAATCATTTGATTTAATGAATATCACTTAAATTCCTCCAAATCCCCTAATTGCATAAATTAAATCTTGTTTAATTAGCAATTAAACTAATTTTCCTCTAAGCAAAGGGAATATTCCCATGGAATATTCTGAATCCCCTTTTTGCACAATTAAAACTTTGTTTTAATTTGTAAATTGTCTTTTTCCTCACCCAAAGGAATATTCTCTCTCCTCTGATCAACTCACTTGGCTTCTTGAACAAGCTTAACCTTTAATCTTTTGAGCAAGTTAGCTTTGCCCTATGTGAGTAGGTCAAAAGTGTGTTTGTTTGAGGCAAGTGTGAGCCCTTGATTAAATCTAATCATGCATTCTCATCCATTAATGAGAATACATTATCCATGCCTCTCGTCCACTTCATCTTAAACCATTGATTAAGCTTTTTGATCTCAAACATTCATTCCCCATTTGCTCTCCTATAAACAGGTCACTATTTGGAGACAAATGGATCCATCTTTCAATTGAAAACTTATGCTATTGAATTCACTTGCATCCATACTCTCAATTTACTCACTTGTTAGCTTAGTTTAGTTCATTTTCATTGCATAATATCTTAGAGCATCCATTAATGGCTTCCATGAATCCATCTTATTTTGTATATGAATTAGTATTTTCATCTTTTAGCATAGTTTTAGCTTAGATTAGCTTAGCAATAGCATAATCAATGCATTTATAGCATAAAATCATGGTAACTTAGCTTGCATCATGTTTATTTTTAGCATAATCTAGGTTTGCATACATCAATCACAATGGTTTCATCAATTCTTTTCGATAGAATCAAATGAAACATGCTCACTAATCACGAGATTGGGAAAGGGTCGTCATTTCACATCAACACGGCACCAATTCCAAAATAGGATAAGTTTTAGATGGGCTAGGTTAGGAATTTAACTATTTTTGTGTAGTTTGTTGATTTCATTTTCAATTAAATGCTTAGTTTAGATTTCCATTTTGAATGATCTTGTTTGTGGATGCAGGCATGTTTGGAAAAGTTATGCTTTGATTCATCATGATTCAAGTGTAATAGACCCTCACTAACATTCCCTCATCTCACATTCTAGCGCTAGAAGGAGGGCAGACCAATAATCTAACCGTTTTTTAGCTCAAATTTCATTTTATATTGTTTTGCAGGTTGCAGTGGCGCTCAAATTACAAACGACACTATTTCAATAGAATCACCATATAGCGACACCCTAGCAATTTGAAACATCGATGCATATTTAATTTACTAATGCCGATTTAAATATGGTGACACATATTTAATCTGGAGGTATCAAAAAGTTTAAACGATGACGATCATACTTACCTGTCTAACGCTTTCAAATTCCAAACTACGATGCTATCGTTAGCAACGACGTCGAGCAATATATTGATGCTATCATGCTCATTGGTCCTGCTATAGAGTGACACCCATTTTCACTAGAGCGATGCCCAAATCTCAAAATGCGACACTATCATGTTCAATGATACCCTACCAGGGTAAGAAATCTTATGTTTTTTTTCAACATGTGACTTAATTTCTTTAGTTTATCTGGTCACTGATGCATGCCTACTGTGTTTTGGTTGTTAGACTAACAGGGTTTTGTAGATTTTAAAGACATGGAGCAAAAGTGAAGAAAGTACCTTCTATCTCAAATTCTATAATTATAACAAGCGTTTGACGCTTTAAGGCAATTATAACCCAATCTCATGCTTTCTACTTTCTTCTTTAGGAAACACACTAGAGTTCAATTTGGTTTAAAATGAATGCTCAAAGTTAGATACAATTAAACCCTCACATCATCATGTTTAAAATTGAACAAGGAAAACTTCATCTTTCAATTGGTGCTTAAAACGAACTCATCATTGCTTTGAAAGGTTGAAATTGACAATTGTTTGCTATGTTTTGTGATTTTCACCATTAATAGTGGATGCGTATGCAATTCTCCCATGCCATTTGGTGACCATGAGAAACATAAACATTCTCTAACACTTTGCAAAATCACCCACATCTTTCACTTGGGTTTAAAATTGAACAACCATGCTAGTGTGAGAAAGAGACATTGTGTGTGTTTCCTCCTTGCACTTTACGAAAATTGGGAATTTGAACTACAAGTGCATTCCCTCGCTTTTTTTATCTTTAGAGGGGCTTGCCTAAGACCAATTTGAAGGTGATTCCAACCATTTTTTCACTTGGGCCGGTATATAAATGGATAAGACTAAACTGTCAAGTCCTCATGGTATGTAGGCCTTAGCCATACAGTGTCTTTGAGAATGGGGTACTACTGTAAAAAGTATAAGATCCCCTAGTAGGATTGATTAAAGCCTTTAGTGGCTTGTTGGACACTTGCAATGTGCCATGTCCCCAATTACGCTTAGTACAACCCATTTGTTTAGCAAGCCAAAATCCTAAAATATTTGTTGGTGCAAGAACAATCATTCTAAAGTCGCCCCACATTTGTACTATTCAATTGTAGAAATAGAAAAATTACTTTTAATCTCTGGATTTTAAGGAATTTGAGATTTGGTGGTCGTGAGAAGTTTGTGTCATGGAGGGGAGCTAATGTCACCAAATCTCTAATTGTTTGCATTGTCTAGTGTTTGGAGAAATCCTAGTGGGGACTCAAAAAATATAGCTATTTCTATCCTAGGGTTGTAAATTATTGTGAGTCAGTTTAAAACTTTGCTTGGTTTCAAAATGATCCAAAAACAATCATTCACTATCATCCTCAAAATTTCAAACACTTTGGCTCAAATATGGACTTCTTGAGTTAGCCTTGATATTATTGCTTGTCCTAAGGATTTATCCTTAGTGATTTCTAAATATCTAGACATTAATCTCAAACCCATATTTTCCCAAAGACAACATAGGTAATTATGGATTTAACCTCATGATTTTCATGAAATGGACATTGTGAAAGTTATGATGTTTTTGACATAAAAATCTAGTTTGGAAACATAATCAAAGACAAGTGTTTGTGGTAAAATCAATTAAGTTAATCAAAGATAAATTGACAAATGAACCTCACATGACTATTTGGAGACCAATTGCTCCCATTGAACAATCTGATCTTCCAGGTGCTATAATCTAGCCAAACTTTGAACTCATAAATGGTGAACAAACCGATCTTATTAGCAGTTTGAGAGCCTTCACTTTTGAAAACAAGGAAACAAACACATAGTGGAGAAATGCAACAACCATCTTAGACAAAGAAGAGGAACACACTGATATTGAGGCTGGAAGGCCCACATTACCACCACCCGTGTGGAAATAAATATCTTCCTTTCTTCCATAAACTTAAACTGTTTTCACATGATCTTAGGAAAAATCAGGATCCCTAAGCCAAGATCTATAGGTCCTCATTTTAGAGTTAGACATCTCACTCCAAAAGCTCTCAAGAAACACCTTTTTGCGTTTCACAGAAATAGAGATAGATTGGTAGCAAAATTTTATAGACACGCTTCATGGTATAGTCCAAAATTATATGCATTCTTTTGGAGTCAACATCTCGATCTTTTTACATGATACCGAACTCCTATAAATGATTCATCAAATAGTCAAAATCTGTAAGGGAAAATATCCAGCCCATTATTTTAGACATAGGAATCATAGAACAAGGAATGGTCAAAAGTGGGCTTCAATTTTTTACCACTATCATTACACTTTGATGAGAAATTTTTATGCCTAAGCTAGTAGATCCCGAACAGGTTTGAACATTCCCATCTGTCCTCTCATTTGAATCAACATTAGTTTTCTAGGAGTTGAACATTTTGGAAGTCTAGCATCATCCTCACTACCTTGATCTTGTTGAAATAAAGGTTCACTTTTCTAGATGATCTCACACAAAGTAAGGATCCCTAAATGAAGGTCAACTGGTCGTCACTTCAAGCTTAGACATCATAGTGCAAAAGAAATCAACTATTGAGGCACTCTATGAAAATAGAAACAAGTTGTTGATAAAATTTTATGAATGCACACTGAGGAAATATCCAGACATGCACATGTTCTTTATGAGCCAGAACCCTCGCCTTTTTGAGGATCAACAACTTTTCTAAGTCATTGAGTCTTTAGGATTTGAACATTTTAGAGGTCTAGCATCATTCTCACTACCTTGGTCTTATCAAAACAAAAGGTTCACTTTAGGTCAACATTGGGTCAAACATTTCACTCACCCCTACATCAAATTTCATCCTTCACTTCATCGTTCTTTACAAAATTTCAAATACACCAACACTTTGGGACTTAAACATCAAACCAACTGCTAGCTTAGCTACTTTGTATGTGAAATGCATCCTTTTCCATGCATTTGGTTAAGTTAGTTATCACTTTTGAACTAGTTTATCTTAAAGGTCACAAGTCTACCCTAAATATTTCTAGGTTTATTAGCATCCTTTATCCCAACATCAAAACACCAAATTCAAGTCAAAAGTGTTGTCCCAAAATGTTTGCAAAGATCACTTCTCGCATCACCCATCTTTTCATCCCACATTATCATCATTTCTCCCAAAAGACTTAGAGCGTCCCTTTTGCCTAGGTTTGAGTCAACTAGAGAGTTCAAACATTACAAAACTCAACACAACTCTCCCATAGCTGACAAAAAATTTATGGTAAAGATGAGATACAATACAAGAGAATCATGGAGAATACCAAAGTTACATTCACCTCAAGTGTTCCAAAGCCTTTAGAATTTGATCCTAGAAGTCATGTTACCCCATCGCAACAACCATCATCTCCTTCAGGACCATATGAGATCAAAGACATCATGAATAACCCATTTGAGCTTACTAGGGAGGAACTTCTAGAACATCAATCCTTTGAAATTGTAGCTCTTATCTCCTCAACATTTGTAGCACAAAGTTTAACACAAGATTTCACAACTCCATCACAAGGGCTAAATCAAACTTACATACCTAGTCTTGCAACTAGCCTTGCTAAATATTTTGGTCACACCTCACCATTTGAAAGTAGTACACTTCTGGGTACCCTTGAAACTAATCCTCCACCTCCCACCACCACTTGGATACCTACTTTCGGTGCTCCTCTTGTTCTCGAAGCTCCAAAATAGCTACACACACTGTTTGAACTTCATTATTCCACCACTACTTTGATATTGTAGGGACACCCTTCTTCATCCACACTTATGAGTACCACAAGTATGCCTACTATCATGCAAAGCAGTATAGAAAGAGTATCTCAAAAAAACACACAAGACCATGTCAATATTATATCACAGAATCAACCCTCAATGCAAATAGGGACATCTTTATCCAACCCTCCGGTAGGTTCACCCATCCCATCTACCATTTCCACATCATCCACTATCAATCCACCTTCAAACAATCCCTTGGTTACAAGTTCTATCAATCCCGAGAGTACCTTGATCACAAATCCTTTGTTTACATCTTTTGCACAAGGCAATCCTGAAAACATAATACAAGGGAATCTTTTCAATCAATGGACTCAAGGTCCTAGTGTGTCATTTCCATTTCCAAATTTAATGACATAATCTTTTCCCACAGTCCCCTTTACTACGCCAAATCAATCAGGACCTTCAACATACATTCCTCCACCTCATTCTACTATATTGCAGGGAATGTTAAACCAAGGGAACCCTCCATCTCTCACCAGCAATCTGCTACCCACTCAAAACATCAATATCCCTAATCCTTCATAGATGTCTCAACAACCACTTGATCCCACATTGTAAGCACATGCCTTAGCTCCACAACAAGCAAAACAAGCCTATTAACAATCCATACAACAACAACAAGCAACTTTAGTTGTAAAACAACAACAAGCACAACAAACAACCTTAGCAGCTCAACAAGTAGCCTTAGCACAACAACAACAACAAGCAGCCTTAGCAGCTCAACAGACAACCTTAGCACAACAACAACAACAAGCAACTTTAGCACAACAAAAACAACAAGAAACCTTAGCACAACAAAAATAAAAACAACAAAAACAAGCGGCCATCATACAACAAGCATAACAAGCTTCACAACAACAACATCAAGCCCAACAAGTAGCTTTATTAGCATAACAACAACATCAGGCCCAACAATAAGCCCTAGTGGCACAACAACAACAACAGGCTCAACAACAAGCCTTACTAGCTCAAAAATATGCCCAACAACAACAACAAGGTTCCTATTATCCTCATATGAACATCGTCAATCCAAATGCATCAGGAACATATTCATCACTCTCGCAAAATATCACAACTTCATACACCCTATATAACTCATCTGTCATCCCACCATATGTTCCTCCACCCAATCCACAAGATGATCTAGCATCACAATTGAAATCACTCTCACAAGAAATGTAGTACCTTCGCATGGGCAAGACAAAGAAACCTCATACACAAAACTTGTGTCCTTACCCATTTGATGGAAACATATCAATGATACCATTCCCTCTTGGTTTTGAAATCCCCAAGTTTGACAACTACAAAGGGAGAGGAAGTCTTGTTGACCATCAAATAATTTAACATCATGTGCATGGAGGTGGCTTACAATGATTCATATCTAATGTGCCTCTTCCCTCAAAGTTTAACAGGTACTGCTATGGATTGGTTTTCTCATTTTCCTCTTGGTATAAAAACTTTTCAATAAATCACTGATAAATTCATTGATCACTTATCCATCAATCTTGACATGGATGTTAGTCTAGAAGAATTGTACACTCTTAAAAAAAATCAAGGAGAAACCTTCGCTAATTTCTTACAACGATGGAGACAAAGAGCTAGAAAAAGCAAGTGGCCTCTTCCTGACAAACAAAAAGTGGGAATCATTATAGCCAACCTGGATCCAAATCTATCATTCCACTTGAAAATGCAATGCATCACATCATATGACAAGCTTGTCCGTAGAGCCCTTAACATTGAAAGAGCCCTAATCTCACAAGGAAATACTCAGGCTTAGAAAGACAACCATCTTTCAACTAGTTCAAATGAGAAACCTCCTATATGGGATAAGAACAAAAACATAACAAACGATGGTGTAGTAGACACTAAGGTCATACTAAGTTCTCCTAGACCCAATAAAAATCAAGTTGCTAACATGCAACCGACTATGCAACAAACAATACCACCTCAAAACAATCAGATTAGCAACACCAACATGCAACAAAGGCAAATCAATAACAAGAACAACTATCCCAAACACAAGTACACACAGTTAACGAAAGCCATCAAGACAATCATGAAGAAACTAGTAGAGTCAAATTTGATAACACTTCCTAACTTTGAAAACTACCAAGAACCACAAGAGAAGCCATCTTGGTACAACAAACTACATGAAATCAAAGGACATAAAACAACAAACTACATGAAACTCAAGAATATCATCCAAGATCTCATAGAGAATGATACCATATCTATTGAGGTACTAGTTGGAAACTAGGATCTCAAGATATACAAGACCCCTATGCCAGATCATAACAAAGCAAACAACAATGAAAAAGCTAAGGATTACACCAATGTACAACATTCCTATTCCAATGTAGTTACCTCCTACATAGTGTTATCACTGTTGTCACTATCAAATGAGCTAGTATGGAATGTGGAGTCACTACACGATGTGGAAAAATAGTCGTTCAATGAGCTGTCCCATCTCAATCTAGGACACAACCTACTTTTCCCACATCTAATCCTAGCAAGTGCAATCTTCTAGATCAACTTAAATAGACCCTCGCATAGATATCAATCTTAGAACTCTTAACGTTATCTACCGCACATAGGGAAATACTGGAAAAATCCTTGTCTGAGTCATCCGTTCCTAAGAACATTGATACCGATCAGTTTCAAGCTATGGTACGAAATATCGTGAAGCATCTTCTCACCTTATCTAAGAAATATTTACCATCACAACCATCTCATAACTATTCTTTACACCTTGAGGTTGTTATTCATAAAAACAAGGTCAAAAGAGTCTTGGTAGATGGAGGTGTTGGTCTAAACATTTGTACCCTGTAGTTGATCAAGAATCTAGGCTATTCATAAGATACTATTGAGAAGACAAAGAGTACCACCATTAGAGCATATGATGACCGAGAATGGGTATTGCAAGGAATCATTACACTTCTAATCCAAGTGGGACCTCTTATTGTAGAAACTACATGCCAAGTACTTGATCTTGATCTTCCTCATAACATACTACTTGGCCGACCTTGGATCCATGCTCTAAAAGCTATAGCCTCAACCTATCATCAGTGTGTAAAATTTCCTTTTGAAGGCAGAGAAATCACTATCCATGGAGATCCTGAGCCTTTCTACGACTATAGAATTCTTGAGGCCAAGTTTTATAAAATCCCACAAACACCCAAAAATGATGAAGGACCTACACCATCAAGCTCATTTATTGACTCATCATCCCTAGCCTCTACCTCAGCATCAAAAATTCCCATTGTAAAAAGTATACCCGACATCAAAGCAGTGATCCAAGATGATGGTTTCTAGAAACTACAAACTATTAAAAGAAACCTTTGTCTTAGGAGAGTTACCTATTTCTCCTGAATCTCATGGGAAACCTACATCTAGCATCAAAGAAATAGAAACAACCAAGATGGTGGCTACTACCTTCACCAAGTGGGGAGATCTGAATCAAGAAGATGTTAATGAGGAAGATATCTCTAAACTTCTTTATCAAGATGAACGACCTGTTCCTATTATTCCCATGGAAGATGACAACAAAGGCCTACAACTAATGAAAAGCATGGGATATAACAAGAATGAGAAGCTAGGCTAGAATGGAAATGGCTTACTAGAACCCATTGTTCCTGAGAAATGAATAAAGAATCTAGGATAAGGTTGTACTAGTAGCAAGGTCACACTTATTGGCAAAGGTATTTCTGCTAAAGGAGTTGAGGCTTCCTCTTGGTCACCTACATCGCGTGATACAACCTTAGATGACTTTCCCCTTGATGTTACTGACCTGTTTGAGAACAAAACCCTCTTTATGATATCCATAAAATCCTTTGTCTCAAATGACCAACCAATTGAAATATGCCTAGTATGCCCACAACTCATTGACATGGACCAACAAGGACCACTGATTCTAAATTTATTCAAAAATGATGAAGCAATCTCAAAATTCATGGGACTCTACGACAACTTATCATGGGTGGATCACAAAGCAGGCTTCGACATAGAGCTCGATACAAGGGAATACTATGGGGAGATGATTGAATTCTTTAGTCACAAAATAAATGAGATACAACTAACATGCATATCTTTGAGTGAAAACAACTTAGTGGCACTCTCTGGTCCCAAAATAGTAAAAACAAAGGACGCATATGATGGTGGAAACCTCTCTGAGGCACCCAAGGATGAGGGATTCAATCGCCCCCTTAGTGAAATGCATCCAAAGAAGTTAGCAGTACTAGCAGAAAAGGCTACTCCAGTTAATGTGGGAACAAAAGAAGCACCTAAGATCACTTTTTATGTTGAATCCTTGTTGGATGAAGAAAAGAAGAACCTAGCAACATTCCTCAAAGAGAGAAGAGATAACTTTGCATGGTCATACACAAATATGCTAGGCCTTGATCTAGAAGTGGTTGTACATCACTTAGCAGTGTATCTCGACGCTAAACCAGTTAAGAAAAAATTAAGGAAGATGCACCCTTAGATAGTACTCTTGGTTAAACTAGAACTACAAAATCTTCTTGATGTTGGATTCATCCAACTGATAGATTATCTTGAGTGGGTTTCAAACCTGGTACTAGTCTCAAAACCCATTGGGGGCATTAGACTATGCATTGATTTTAGAGATATGAACAAGGCATGCCCAAAGGATGATTTCCCTCTTCCCAACATCGATCTCATTATGGATCTAACAACTGGGCATGAAATGTTGTCACTCATGGATGGATTTTCAGGCTACAATCAAATCATAATCGCCAAGGAGATCAACATAAAACTACCTTTACTTGTCCATGGGGAACCTATTGCTGGAATGTAATTCCATTTGGGTTAAATAATGCAAGAGCAACCTATTAAAGAGCAATGACCCCCATCTTTGACGACATGATCCCCAAAATAGTTGAAGATTATGTGGACAATATTTTGGCAATATTAAAGAAGAGGAATGAACACATACAAGTCTTAGGACCTATCTTTGACAAGCTTGAAGAATACAAGGTACGATTGAATACAAAAAAGTGTGTGTTCGGGGTCACATTAGGGAAACTTCTTGGCTTTATTGTTTCAGAAAGAGGGATAGAAATTGATCCAGTGAAGGTAAAAGCCATCCTAGACATGGAACCACCACAAACATTGAAACAGATGAGAGGATTACAAGGAAGATTGTAGTCCATTAGAAGGTTCATAGCCCAGTTTTTAGATAAGATTCATCCCTTTTCACATCTTCTCCATAAAGGGATAAATTACAAGTGGAATGAAAAATATGATAAATATTTCCAGTAGATACCAAACAAGCCACTAATCCTGTACATCTTAGCAGCACTAGGAGCTCTTTTAGCACAACATGATGAAAATGGAAAGGAAAGAACCATATAATACATCAGTAGAACCTTGGTAGGCTATGAGATGAACTATTCACCCATTGAGAAAGCATTCCTAGCAATATTTTTCACTTCACAAAATTTTAGGCACTACATGTTGTCACACGAAATCAAGCTCATTGCAAAGATTGATCCATTAAATTATATGTTTCCAAAGAAACCCTCACAGGATGAATGGCTAAATGGGTAATGATCTTGAGAGAGTTTGACATAGAGTATGTGGAGCACAAGGCAATCAAAGGAAAAGTGATCATAGACCAACTAGAAAAAGCACCCATCTATGATGAGAACCCTTTAATATATGAGTTCCTAGATAAATCAGTGTTCCTTATTAATCTCACAGCTTAGTGGAAGATGTAATTTGGTGGATCATTCAACCAACATGGATCAGAAGCAAACATTATTTTCATCACCTCCCAAGGTGATTGCATCCCAAAGTCATGCAGGCTATCATTTCCATGTACCAATAATATTGTTGAATACAAAGTCATGATCACAAGTCTCAGGATAGTAGTTTAGTGGCAGATACAAGAGATGATAAGCTCACTCCTTACAAGAAGATGGTGGAGAATCCCAAAGATCTTTTTATAGACATAACTTTTAAGCAGATTCCTCACATGAACAAGAGTAGCAGACACCATGGCAACAATCAGATCATTACTAAACATGTCGAACAACATTCTCCAATGTGAATTCTTAGTAGAACAACTTCTTGTACCAACTTTTGAAATCCATGAATCTAAATTCGTATGTGTCATTGTTGGTCCTAGATCCCTGTGATACCATGACATCTTTACTTACCTTAAGAAAGGAGCCCTTCCATTGGACATCACTCCAAACCTTAAAAAGACTTTTGTTAAAAAGGCATCTCAATTCATGATCTTAGGTGATACCCTTTACTGTCGAAGCATCGAAGGTACATTACTACGATGTCTTAACTAAGAGGAAGCCTTAATTGCTTTAGCAAAAGTACATGATGGCATATGTGGGTACCATTCTAGTGATATGAATTTAGCTAAGAAGCTATTGAGGATGGGGTACTATTAAACAACCATGGAAAAAGAAGCTCATCAGTATGTGCGGAAATGCATCTAGTGTCAACAACATGGGGATCTGATTCATGCTCTAGCTCAATAATTACAACCAATGATTACACCATGGCCTTTTTCGCAATGGGGACTTGACCTTATAAGAAAAATCACTCTAACCTCATCCAACAACCATAAGTTTATAATAACCACCACTAAGTACTTTACTAAGTGGGTTGAAGCCATTCCTATGACCTACATAATAGGGAAGAAGATAGCCAAGTTCATCCTGAATTACCTAATTTTCTGTTATGATGTTCCACAAACCCTCATCTTCGATAATAGAACACCATTCAAGAATCTAGATGTAAAGGAGTTGTGCCAAAAATTCAATATCCAACACTGATTCTCTACCCCGTACTATCCCCAAGGCAATGGCCAAGCAGAAGCAACAAACAAAACTATCCTAAAAATACTAAAGAAAATAGTTAATGAAGTTGGTCGTGACTGGCATCTACAGCTAAATCCCACTCTTTGGGATTATCGAACCAGCATCCACATGCCTACACATACAACCCCTTTCTCCCTAGTCTATGTATCAATTTCCATCTTTCCTAGCAAGGTTGAGCTCCCATTATTATGAATATCATTGTAGAATCTGGTAACTAAGGAAGAATACAGAGTGTCTCGATTGAATGAGCTAGCTTGGATGAATGTCATCTTAACTCCCTTAATCACTTGCAAGTGTATCAAAACTGACTGAAACAAAGCTATAACAAGAAAATCAAATGTTGGTCATTCCAGGTAGACAATCTTGTCTTAAAGAAAAATCATAAGAATCCTCCAGATCAAGAAAACAAAGGAAAGTTTGAGCCTAGCTAGTTGGGTCCCTTTGTCATCACAACAAGCTATGGATCAAGAGCATACCAACTATCAACCCCTAAAGGTGAACCCTTGTAGGAGCCAACTAACAACTTGCATCTCAAAAAGTTTTATGCCTAATCTTGAAGGGTGTAAATCAAAAAATACAAAAAAATAAAATAATGATCAAAATCCAAAAAAAAATGAGAAAAAGGATTGAAAAAAGTAAAGAAAAAAAATGTCCTCTAGTGAAAACCACTTCGATGGCGCTTTGGGAAAGTACCTTGGTGAAAACCTGGAAAACAGGCACCTTGCGTAAATAAAGCATCTCCATCTATTCTTTGGCTCTTTTGGCCCTATCATTCTTTGCATTTTCATTCATCCCTCATCCACATCCTTATAATTTTCTTGTCATTGTAAGGTATCACGAACCCTATAGCACTATTTGGCATATTCCCAAGGTCATTTTGTCCTACCTTTATTGAAGTAGGCTAACATGTCACACTAGGGGCATTTTTTTATGCATCACAATCAAGGTTCTTGTATATCTTGAGGTCATTGGACATCTTATCAGAAAACATCAAAAATATTCATAAAATCTTATCCAGAAAATCCCAAAAACATTTGCAAAATCCTGTATAGCGAAAATCCAAAAAAATTCAAAAAATTGTAAAGGAAAAATCCAAAACATTCGAAAAACATCAAAATCTCTAAGAAGGTCAAACATTTAAAAATACAAAAAATAGAGTCCTCTTGTCAAACTATGTTGTCTCTGAGCTTGAACGTAGGTAAGGCCATCATTGATGTGCCCCCGGGACACCCTAGCTCAATCCTTTAGGAGTCCATCATAATAAACTATCATCTTTCATCTGCTCATATCTTCATCTTGTAAACAAGTCCTCTTATCGAACTACATCATCTTTGAGCTTGAACGTAGGCAAGGCCATCATTGATGTGCCCCTGAGATACCCTAGGTCAGTCCTTTAGGAGTCCATCATAATAAACTGTCATCTTTCATCTATTCATATCTTCATCTTGTAAATGAGTCCTCTTGTCGAACTACATTGTCTCTGAGCTTGAACATAGGCAAGGACATCATTGATGTGCCCCCAAGACACCCTAGGTCAATCCTTTAGGAGTCCATCATAATAAACTATTGTCTTTCATTTGTTCATATCTTCATCTTGTAAATGGGTCGAGTCAATCGAACTACGTGGTATTTGTGTGTATAACGTAGGCAAGGCTAATCTATGATCAAACCCCAAGACCCCTAGGATAGGTTAGGTTCCTGGTCAAAACTTGGAAACTCTCATGAAATTCCAAAAAGTCCAAATAACTCTCGAAAATCCCTGAACATTTGTAAAAATCTCGTGAAAAATCCAAAAACATCCAAATAACTCTCAAAAATCCCTTAACATTTGTAAAACCCTCGAAAAACCAAAACATCCAAATATTTCAGAAAACACAAAAACATCTAAATATTCAAAAAACACAAAAACATTCAGAAAATGGAAAACAGAAAAACAATAGAAAACATTCAAAAGACCTAAAAAGCCTCAAATATTTCATAAAACCCTAAACAACCTCATAAAATTTGAAAAAGACCAAAAACAACCTCAAAACATTTTCAAAATACCAAAAACATTGAAATATTCCAGAAAATCCAAAACCCATCCATCCCATTTTGCTTTCACTCGTAATAAACTTTCATCCATAATAAAAGATCGTCACCTTCAACCTTTGGCAAAACAAGTAGAAAACAAGTGTAGCAAGTTGTAAAGTACGAACACAAAAGTCAAAATCTAAAGTATAAATCATAGGTAAATGTGTCAGTGAAGTTTATAGCAATGGCTCATCTTAGCATCATTGTCCTAACATCAAACAAACCTTTGATCAACATGTCCTAGGATGTATCCTTCCTATGATGGACATCAATATCAGACATCACTTTAGCTAAAATTAAACTAGGCAGGAGCTATAGATAACACTGATTGTTTCTCTTTGATATTTTCTTATGATTTATCTCAATGACCCATTATGAGGACCTCTTGATGATGTCTAAAAAAATGATTTAGAGAGAAAGGAATGGGGAATCAATCATTATCTTTCATTTGTTGTGCTTTTGGATACTCTTGTAAAATAATCTTGGCACATACTTGCTTAGTTTTGTGTAGAAAGGCCGTTTGGAGTATGTTGTTGACTATTGTGTATGCTTTGGTCCAATATATTCTAAAGCTTCTAACTTGCATTCCAATGACGTTTCTGTATGTCAAGGTGTGAACAAGAACTATCATATCTACTTGTTGAGTCAAATTCCATTACACTAGATACAACGCCATCCTGGTTATCAATACCTTGATGCATCATGTCTATGTGTTATATCAAACAATAAGGAACAATGAAAAATCCCAATCCCGAAGTGTGAGCATCTCATCCTGCATTTTCATCTTGTATTTTGCATTGTCTCATCACCATCTCTAATAAATTCTCGATGGATCAAAGACTTGTTGGATCTTTTGAAAAAATCATAAAAATCAACAATCATTCTTTATTCTTCTGTCTTCTCTCTACGCTAACTTGGTATCATGATATTAAAAAAAACATCATTAATGCATCCACCCTGCATCCACAAACCATCAACATACATACATCTCATAATCATAAAACATCCATCAACATAATCATTGCATATCACATCATCATTTGAGTTGTGATGAATATATAGATTTTTTATTCTAGGCATCTTAAATTGTTGCATATAATAAGCATTTGCATCCATAAATCCATATGCATACATCATCATCATAAAACATGCATAGAAAATATACAAAAAGAAATGCATCCACATCATTTGCATCCATAATATCTGCATATCATAATCATATCATAAAAATATAATGAAAAAGAACATAACATCGCATCCATCTATATCATAATTATCACAAGTCACATAGGCATAAATAAAGTGCATCCATATCATGAAATAAAGTGAACACATCATAGCATGAATCGTCTGTATCCATATCATATATATATATATCAAAAAATGTATCATGGTACAAAATTTGGATCAGTGTATGAACATCGATCAAAAGTACAATATCAACGAGGCTATTGTTGATGAGTGTTTTTGCACCTTCTCAACACAAACATCACACGAATGTAGTACCTCTCTTGAAAGGAAATCTCCAACAACAAGTTGTTGAAAATTACCCCAAGGTCTCTCGGGTGTCAGGTCATGATTTGCTTGGAATGTCTCAGTTGTTTTGATGTGATCTTGGTAGTAATCACAGGGAAGACTTACGTAAGTTAAGTTGGATGAGAATTGGATTTTCTAATGGAGTTCTTGAGATGGAAAAGTTATTGCACAATTGTTGTAGGTTCGAACAACAGCTAAAACTCCTATTTCAGCTTTAGATTTAGCTTTACAATGTGCAATGAACCTCATTCAAAGTCACTATTAAAAAAAAGGAAAAAGGGGCAGGGGAAGGGAGAAGTTCTTATACCTGAAACTAGTGATGAACAGTGATAATGGAGGACCCTACTGTAGACAACCTTCCTAAAACTGAGTTCCACTTAACTAGATTACTTCATAGTCTCATGAAACTAGTGCAATCTTCTAAGGACTGCATATTTTCAACCATTCATTCACCATAAGCATGAATAAAAGATATAAATTTAGTGCACCTTTCAATTTATGCCCAAACTAACTTTACAAAGCTATTTATCATCAATAAACAACAAAAAGTATGGACAAGGAAGGTTGCCAACACACAACAAAATTCTTCAATATCAATGCACATCATTAACTAACTTATTGATAACCTGCAAAACTCATGAACAAAAAAGTAAATCTATTTATATTCACTAAATATGGGAGAAGAATCATGCAACATGAAATTGGAATTCAAGAATCCACCAAAATTCAATGAATTTCTATTAAAATTCCAATAGCATGTCTTTATAAAAACTCAAATCTCTTGAAAATGGGAGGAAACCCCCTATTTATAGTGTCTAAAAAGCAAAATGAATGGCCAAGATTTAATCTCATTGTGTGGCCAAGATTCACAACAAATTAGGGTTTCACCTACACCCAAATATATTACAATTTAAAATTACATTTTTTCATTTAGTCTATTTTGTCTTCATGTGGCAGCACTGTAGCTCTTTTTTCTTCTAGCCAATTTCCTTTTGCTACAACTACTTGGTGAGGAACTCATCATCAATCACGAGATTTCCTTCATTCTTCTTTGTAGTGGCATATTCCACAAAATTGTTGATCAATTCCTAGAGCTTGTTCCACTCCAATATGTCTAATTGAAGCACCTCGAAGTTCAATTTCCTAGATTTGCTCGTAAGCTCATCCCAATCCCCATCATACTTTTGTGCATTATTTATCACTTGTTCAGATTGGGCGAAGGATCGTGCAACAAAAACCATAAAATTTGGTGTTAACGCATCTGTGGTCCCATTCTCCATCTTTTTATGGAAGTATGGCTTTATTTTCTCAGGGTCTAGTTTGATGGAAAGCATATCAAAATCTATCATTAGCCTTAGATATTCTTCACAGGCCATCCTAATTTCCTTGGCCCAATCAATATCAAGCTCCACCTCATGGATCACCCGCTCCAATACTTCCCTCTTGTGGTCTAATCTTAGCTTCCAAGTCTCCACGAACCAGTGGTCATCCTTTACCAAAGTAAACTCCTCCTCCCAAGATCTCTCAGGTATCTTGAGGATAGCCTCAATCTTGGGATATGTGATCCTATACAACTCTGGGAAGTTGATGCAAAATTTCCTTATTCCCTTGAGTATCTTTTGTACCTCTAGGAACTTGTTTATTGTCTTGACAATGTGGCCTATGCCCATATTTCCATTGTAGAGGACCTGTTGGAACCAATCCTCTATGGCCTTTGCCCAATTCTTTCTTCTCTCCAACTTATCAATGTGGTCCTTGGATAACAGTTGTGGTGGCATTGATGACGTAGTGGGAAGTTCCTCAGTCGACGACCATTGTTGAATGTAAGTTGTTAGATCTACCACATGTGCTTTTAACTCCTCTTTGGAAGTCTTATCCTTATTCATTTGGTGCAAGATGGTGGTGATGGGTCCCTGGAGATGGTCGAGGAACTACTCTCTTATTGTTGTTCCCAAATCAAGAGTAGAAATATTATAGCTTACCCCCTCTTCTCCCACAAATGGAGTGGCTATCTACACTGTTCTGGATCCAGATGCATCCATTGTCGGATGGGATCTGATCCTCGGCTTCTTTTACTTCTTTGTACTTATTTGTGCTCAGGATAGAATGGATTCCAACCTTGCCTTCAAATCCAATGAGGTTGGGGTTTTCTTCTACAATTGGTTTTCGAGCCACTCAGGCATCTGATATTCCCTTTTTAGTGATTCATGATCACATTCCTCTTCTTGGGTGTGTTGGATCTCAATTTCTTTGTTTCCAGGAGCCTCTTACTCTATCTTTTCTTCTTCCTCCTCATCAGAGTCTTGAATGAATATAGTTTCTTTTCTTGGGGACTTGGTGGCTGCATGCTCCTTGGGGCTATCCTCCCCTTCAGTGGTTTTTTCTTCTTCCTCTTGGTCGTGCCCTTGTTCTTCATGATGTTTTGTCTCTGGGATTTTCTTCATGGCTTCAGCCTCTTCTTCAAGCTTGTGTTCTTCTTGCACTTCCTTTTCCTTTTCTTCTTGCCCCTCTGAAAGAGGCATCTCTTTATCATGTTTGGGTCTTTCATCTTGTTCCCTAGTTGGAGGCTCAGTGTCTTCCTCCATTTTCTCATTTTATTCTTCTCTTCATCAAAGGGCTATTTTTCTACTTCCTCTCCAATGTCTCTTAGCTATTGATCCAACTCCTCCTCGAGCTTCGGGTTGAAAGTTTCCACAATATATTTTGTGTCGGGCTCCTTAGTGTCCTCCTCCGATGATTGTGTTTCTTCCTCCTCTCCTTCACACACCACTTTATCAATTGTTAGATGCTGGTATTCAGGGTGCTCATGTTAGTCATCTACTTCTTCTTCCATCTTCTTGGCAGCTTCCCTCTCTTGCCTCTCCAACCCTTTTGATATCTGCATTGTTACTTTCATTTCTGGTGGTTCGGTTGGAGGCGTAGGGATAGGAAGGCTAACAACAACTTGTGCTAGGGCAGCTTGCACAATAGGGTTCATGAATAACCCAGACAGCTCCGTTGGGATATTTTGCATATGTTGGGTGAAAGCCTTTGGGAGCAAGAGGGTAGGTATAGGCATTGTTGCAGTAGCCAGTGGAAGAGATGATGGAAAAGACATGGAGGGGGAGGAGAGCAGAGAAGTAGTGGCAGAGGAAGAATCTATTACCATTACTAGCACAACATGTGGGGTGGGGGCAAGGTGGATTGAGATATACACCATAGGCGGAGAAGTGGCAACCGTCGTCTCAAAAGCAGGCGGAGAGGCAACAGTGGTAGCAATGGCAGTAATGGTGACTATGAGAGTAGAGGCAGCAAGTGGGGACTTTGGTTGCTCGGCCTCTTGTTCCTCTCCTTCATGGAGCGGGTCCTCCTAGATGGTAGGCATTTCTGTAAAACTGCCCGATGTTTTTGGTTTCTTAGAAGGTTTGCCTTCTGACACTTTTCTTGAGTACACCCTAGGATTTGGTTGTCATTCAATCATCTCTTTTCTCTTCCTCAGTTGTGTAGTGGGAGGAGATTTTGAAGTTTCTCCCGTTGAAGTAGCAGTAGCAAAGGCACTATCAATCTCACTTCCAAGTGGTTGTTCGAGCTCACCATATGTGAGGGTGACTCCCTGCAACTTCAATTGGGAAATTTTCCTATTGATCCATTCTTTGGTCTTAGCCTCAATGGGCTTCATGAGAATTTCAAGGTCATTAACCTCTTCTTCATTCTAGTCAATTAGTGGTAGTGGTAGGTTGGCAACAACATCATATCTTGGATCTACCACTGTGTTTTCTTCTTCAACTACCTGATCCAGTACTAGAAACAAGTTAATTGTTTTGAAAAAATAGGTCATCATACGCATGTAGTGCCTCATGCATACCTCTTTTTCATCCCTACAATTGGCCCAAAAGTCCTCAACATTATGTAGATGGGCGTAATCAATCCCGACCATCTTCTTGAGCTTGGCGTATGGATCCATCCGTGACCAGGTAGTGTGGAGCTCCAGGTTATATTCCACAAGCTCTTTGTCAGAATATTCTACACATTGGGATGTGTGGATTTTGTACATTCCTTGGCCAAAGTAGAGGGGATAGGGAATCCCCGCTCTATGCTTGTCGCTTAGGAGGGTGTGTGCTCGTTGTAGTTGCCAAGAGAGTTCAAGTAGTATTAGTCAGTCATTTGGGTGCCAGGGCAGCTTATATGGTTTCTTTGAGAAACCCTCGACTCGAATGTAGGTAAACTTTGGAAACTATATGAACAGAAAGCCAAATTGATGGATGAAAGCGTTAGCACTGTGTGAGACCCTTCTTTCAAAGTTACCTCCAAGCAATTTTATAATATGGCCTATGAAAGCGTTATTGACCTGGCAATAATCCTTCTTGAAATTTTTGTATTGGAGCTAAGGAAATTTATCATACACCTTTAGTTCCCTCCCTAGGGTGTGGCTCGAAGCCACAAATAGACCTCTATATTACATCTGGTCAACCAATAGATAGACCAGGTATGATGTCATACAAAATTGTGAGGTCTTCTTCACTACCGCAAATTGCTCATGCAAGCAGTTACTAATCATCCCTTCCCAATAGAATTTGGCTTCACCCCAGAGGATTTCTTCCACGAACTATAACATCCACTCCTAAAAGAAGGTGGCAATTGGAAGGGCCATAACTCTGCTTAATAGGGTTACCAAATCATGGTAATCCTTATAAAAGTCACTTCTAAAGAGTTCTTGGGGCACTTTGTTTGTGCGGCCCCTCTTATCCTTTAGCCAGTACTGATTGATAAGTTTCTTGCATTTGAGGGGATCAGCATCCCACATCTTCTTGGAATATTCTTTAGATGTTTCTTCCATTTCATCGAAGGTAGGGATATGGAATGTTTTCCCTATTGATTTGGTACATAAATCAGCCAATACATTCCCATCTTTGTCTACAATTCTTCTAGAATCTTCTTGATATGCCTCCCTATAGGCCATCACAAGCTTGAAGCAATGAGAGCGGGCAAGAAACCGGAAGCCTTTTCCAACCCACTGCTTCTAATTCTTCTTGAATTCTCTATGGTAGGGTTGATCCTGACCCTTTGCTTAAACTCGTCAATATCTATATGTCCCAAATTTATATCTAAGATCTCCCTCCAATCTGTGGTGACCTTGGAGTTGAGGGGTTCCCCTTGGAACTTGTACTTCATTTTGTCTTTATCCTCTTTTCCTTGGGGTGCTTTGGCTAGCTTCTTTCCCTTTTCTTTCTCCATGGCCGCCTCTAAAGGTCTTGCACCTGGTTCCATATATCCTGCGAGTGAGAGAGCAGTAAACACATTTGAGAATGAAACATGGGGAAAGTTATCCAAAATCCAACAAAATGATGTTAAATCAAATAATTCATCACTTAAAGATCTTAACATCTCTTTTAGATCATCATTAGCCTTTCACTGGAGGGGGTTATAACAATGCAGGCCCAAGGGTGCAAACTTCCCTGGGTTGGTAGTTGTTCTGAAGGCAGCTACAAAGGGGATAGTAATTAGAGCACAATGACCTGCATGTCCCAACCCACATCAATATTTGATCATGAAATGGGGTCCACCGAGGAGGTCAATCCATTTTTGGCACATGGGTCAAAATCACCTTGAAGTTTTGGGAGTGTTAATTTCATCTTTCGGTCATGCAGGTCCAAGGAAGGTGGAAGCAGGAAGTGGCTTGATCGTTTGAGGCTTCACCGTTGAAACGATGCTGGCAAGGAAGTAGTATGCAATTAGCATTCTGTGATGCAGGACCCAAGGTTTCAAGGGACAACATCATAGTTCATTTGGAGCTCAAGCTATTGCAGGTCAGATGGTGCAGGGAGATGTTGGTCACAACCGTTTGGAATGGCAGAGGCCGGACGAAGGTCCAACAAAGGAAACCTGCATTGTCGGGTCTGCGGAGGGCTTTAGCATTTACTTGTTATCATCAGTCAGTCATGAGGAAGTGGCAGGGTCAGGCCCCACGTAGCGAGCCAAAAAAGGTCCTTGGGTGTTTGGGAATGGAGAGAGCAAGACGAAATCCCGCAAACAGTAGCCTGCAAGGGATGGTCCGTTTAGGGCTTGATCCTTAGTTATTTTCACATTTTAAGTTCAAATGACGACAATAGGTTTAGGTTCTGCAAAGCGGAGGGTTGGTCGCATGGGGCTATTTGGAATGGAGGTCATGCCATGGCAACCCGTGAACGAAGGTCCATGGTGTGAAGTCCACAAAGGGGAAACACTTAATCATTTAAAGCACAGAGGGGGGTTGGATGGTAGAGACGAGGTCAGGACCCAATTGCTGGAAAGGCATCACCCTTTCACCATTTTGAGTTATCCATTTGTTCAGAGGTGAAAGGTTAGTGGAAACCTGCAAAGGATGGTCCGCAAGGGGATAGATTTCTTTGTTTTAAACTTAGGCGGCGACCATGAAGGTGAAGCCTGATAGGTAGACAGACGTGTCGCAAGGGCCATTGAAAATAGCGGAGCTAGTATGGAATCCTGTAGACGGGATTCCGCAGGGTTCAACCCGCAATAGGTCAGGACTTAGGTAGTTTCGATGGATTAAGTCTCATTGGTAATGACTGGAGCGGGACCCACCTGCTGGGAGGATGTGATTAGATGGCTGTTTTGGAATGGTGTGGCTCAAGGGGCATTCTGCAGGTGGAAGCCTGTGCTAGCGGACCTGATAGGGGTTGAAGGTTTCGTCTTTGGGTTGATGAATTTCAGCTGAGTTCAGGATGACTGATTAGGGGCGCCTTCCCACGAGGGTGGATGGTGGAGGTGCTCATCATTTTAAGTTCTAAAACATTTTAAAGGAAGGTGATGGCGACATCCAAGGTGCGGGCCTGCAAAACATGGATGCCCTAGTCAAAGATCGGTCGTAGGGACCTCAAATCCCACAAGCAACCCCTGGACGATTCCTAAGGTTTATCTCAATTTTGATTTATGGGTTTTGTTTGCCGGAGTTTTCTCTAGTTGATTTCTAAGTTCTCTTCCCAAAATTTAACAATTTTCTATAAAATTCCATGAAAAATTAAAATAGGGCATGCAACAGAAAACCAACCTTTGAGACTCGATGAAGGTGGATGCGCAAACAGGTAATGAAGATCTCGAAGTGGCGATGAAGCTTGGTGGGTGTGACAGTGGCATTGGCGGGAGGATCTGACTCATTTCTTGGCTCTTGACAAGTGAAAATGACAGCTCAAGATGGGCTATTTATAGAATTTGGTGAATTTAATGTCCTTCATTAATGCTCATATGATGGCACTTAGGGTAGATGAGTAGTCATTTTGAAAACAACAGAGGAGTCCGGCGAGCAGACAACAGTCACGAGTTAGCCGTTTGGGTGGTCGAAAATGAAAATGACAATCAAGGATGCGGGTCCCGTGGCATGGAAGGACATCGGGTGAAGGCCGTTTGAAACAGTCGGGGAGCTAAGGAAACCCACATAGAGTAGCCCTCAAGGGTGGACCCACGCTACTTCGAAGACATTGGTTCTAAAGGTTGAAGGAAAATAGCCAAGGAAGTTCCGCAAAGGCCTAAATCCTTGAAAATTTGAGGGTACCAAAATATGGTCAACTAAAGATGATTCCTCTAAGAATCACTGACTAGTTAAGACCAAAAAAAAAGGGGGAATGCAAAATGAGGTAGCGAAAAAAGTAACCCAACAAAGCGGAAAGAGAGGGTCACCGTTCCGAATAGGGCATGTGTGCTATAGGCACAACAACTATCAAAAAGGAGCCCATGAATGTATATTAGTGATAAAGAATGGGGCAAATAAAAAAGTGTCTATACATCAAAAAGCTAGGCTTGATGGCTGCTACCCTCTTTGGCCTGTCTCTTAGGCTGATCCTCAGCTCCAGGATGCGCATCGCTACGTTGTGAAAAATATGGTCATCGGAGAGCCGCTGGAACATCTCGATGGTAATGTTTCCTATAATATGCATCCTCTATAATCGCCTCTTAGTATAACTGTTCTGAAACTGCCTCACCATGAGTCACCACCATCATAGTCTCAATCTGCTGGCATCAAGAAACCTCCTGATCTCTCTCAGCGGTCACAGTCTATACTCTCTACAGTGTCTGATCTCTCTCCACTATGACTATAACCACTTGTTGTTGAGTCTGGTCTCACTCAACAATGATAACCAAAACCTACTTATGGGCCTGATCCCACTCACCAATCAGTACCTGCACCTGCTACTGCAGTTGTTGTATCATAGCATCTCATGCATCTAGTGGTGGTGGTGGTACTCCCTATTGCTATACCTGTGGTTGTATCTGAGGCTAAACTTGTGGTTAAACCTTAGGTTGTTGTCCAATCAGAGGAGCCCCCAGAACCTATCCATCCTAGCTATCTTGGCCTCCCTATCCCCTACCTCTGGCTCCCCTACCTCTCAGTCTCCCTCTAGGAGGAGCACCTGCTAGATTCGTCAATTGCCTAGGTGGGACAAACCATGCATCATATACCGATGTAGTCTGAGCTACTGGCTATCCCTAATCATATGCCCAAGGTTGGGCCACCAATTGTTTGAAGCTCTCAATAGCCTCTGGAGTCAGAATGGTTGGTCCCCATGTAGGAACATCTCTTGTCGATCTCACAAAAATAGCCCTATATGCATCGTCAAGCCTGTCATGTACATCCCCAAACTTATGAGCCACCTTGTCAAGAAGATATCTCTCAATCATAGTATTCTCTTGACCCTACATATATTGGGTTTGTCTAGCAAAATATAATTGTTAAATGTCATCAAACTATGGCGGCATCCGTAGACATGGGCACCAACGAAAAATTGTCATGTCATCGATAACCCATCTCCACTATGGGATCCCAATCTATCCAGTGTGCCTGAGAGTAATGGAACCTCTATATCTCCAAATGACGAGATCATTCGGCTCCATGTCCACCATCTAAAAAATCAGCCAAAGCATGACAATGTGCTCCCATGCCCAAATGTGTAGCAAAGTAACCCCTACACTGATGTCTCTCCCAACGCAATAGAAAAAATCATGCAAATCTTGATATAGGGAAGCTAACATCACAAGCCTCCACACAAAAAGTGTTCTCCTAAATAGCATCTGGTGCTACCCCAGGCCCCATCTTGGGTTGAATCCTCTGCTGCATCTATCTGGAGCCACCAAACCTGAAATGATGGCTACAATGATCAATCTAAAGATCAACACATGACCTTTATATGTCTCTAAATCAGTCTGAGATGTAACCAAGGCAATCTGATCAATATCCATCACCTCAAGACATGCGTCCAATCCAACATCAGTATCATAAATCACATGATCACCATGAATGGGAAAATGTAGAATCCGCCACACATCCTCCAAAATAACCGTTGCCTCACTTGTCAGAAGGTGGAAGAATGAGGTCTCACTATGCCATCTCTCACACAATGTTGTCATCATCATCATCATCATATGTGTCCTAATCACGGGTGCATATGCAACGTACCACAAACCAATCTCTCCCAAGTGCTCCTAGCGCAACTCTGATAGATCACCTAATCTCTCCAATACAATGGGCATGTGCTCCATCAACATCAATGGTGGGAAGACCTCCTGCATCCACGAAGCGCACGCCATCAGGAAATCATCAAAATTTGAAGTTATTTGAAATTTTTGGCTCAAAAATCACAATAGCGTCGCTATCTACAATAGCATCGCTATATTCAAATTTCAAATAATAATGCCTGATGCATTTAAAATTTCAAATCGGAACATGCATCACTAGATAAGTTGGCATCATGATTTGGCTTCTGGTTTAACCCAACCCTAATTTCTAAATCAACAAGTGTGTCACCAAACAAGAATGTGTTGCCATTTAAAATTATAAACCCTAATTTTAAATTGAGAAAAGCATCACTATAATTGATTTGGGTGTTGTCAATTTTAGTTTGGGCATTGCTATATAGCAACACCGCCAAAATCTAAACTTTAAAGTGTAATAAATGCATCGAAAGTTCAAATTTCAAATCAGGTGTCAAATCACATACTGGTGGTCCTATGCCTGGAGGCCGCTAGAACTCTCAAACTCGATCAAACATGTGCCTAGGAAGCTCTCGGCGTGTCATTTCATCGGAGGTTCAGAGCTCAAATCACAAGAATTCCTTAAGGTGTGAATGCACAAATGATTTGAAAATGACCCTTCTTGGCCTATTTAAGCTAGAAAATTAGGAATTTTTGCCCTAATTTAACCTTAAAGATGGGGTTTATTATCATTTTCACCAATTTTTCCAATCTAGACCTAAATTTGCATCATTTTTTGGCATTATTCTTGCATCTCAGAGCCTTTCTAAACCCTTGGGGGAGCTTTTGACCTTTATCGAGAAATCAACCCAAAATTTGAAATTTCCACCCAATTTCTTGAGGGGGTAGGGAGTCAGCTTAATCCTTCTGTTGGGGCATCTAAAAAATAAAAAATAAATTTATTTTTTATTTAGGCAGTAGTTTTGATCTAAAAATCATTATTCTTTGAACCAAAGCAACAGGTACCTCACTTCAAAGAGGGGAAAAATGTAGACACTGAAAAATGTCCTAATCAATATCATACTTTTAAATTAGATTTACTAACATCATTTCCTCTTTAACCCATCATCTTTTCGCTTTATTTATTTAATTAGCCTAGCTAATTAATTAATTACATCATTTCCATCTATTGGCCTAATTAATTTAATTAGGTTAATTCATCTCTTTTCGCACTAACACTTCATCTAATTAAATTAAATAGATCAAAATATTTAATTTAATTTCCTAAGTCATCTTATTTAATCAAATAACCCTAAGTTATTTAATTAAATATCATTCCATCTCTCCCCCATTCATTCATTTAATTTAATGAATATCACTTTAATTCCTCCAAATCCCCTAATTGCATAAATTAAATCTTGTTTAATTAGA
Organism: Sequoia sempervirens; assembly: GCA_007258455.2. Lineage (NCBI taxonomy): Eukaryota > Viridiplantae > Streptophyta > Pinopsida > Cupressales > Cupressaceae > Sequoia > Sequoia sempervirens. The sequence goes on from VDFB02000003.1 coordinate 100,403,209, forward strand.
AATTAAACTAATTTTCCTCTCTAAGCAAAGGGAATATTCCCATGGAATATTCCTCATCCCCTTTTTGCACAATTAAAACTTTGTTTTAATTAGTAAATTGTCTTTTTCCTCACCCAAAGGAATATTCTAAGGAATATTCTCTCTCCTCCAATCAACTCACTTGGCTTCTTGAACAAGCTTAACCTTTAACCTTTTGAGCAAGTTACCTTTGCCTGTGTGACAAGGTCAAAAGTGTGTTTGTTTGAGGCAAGTGTGAGCCCTTGATTAAATCTCATCATGCATTCTCATCCATTGATGAGAATCCATGATCCATGCCTCTCATCCCATTCATCTTGAACCTTTGATTGAGATTTTTGATCTCAACCATTCATTCCTCATTTGCTTTCCTATAAATAGGTCACTATTTGGAGACAAATGGATCCATCTTTCAATTACAAACTTATGATGTTGAATTCACTTGCATCCATACTCTCAATTTACTCACTTGTTAGCTTATTTAGTTCATTTTTATTGCATAATAGCTTAGAGCATCCATTAATGGCTTCCATGCATCCATCTTAGTTTGTACATGAATTAGGGTTTTCATATTTTAGCATATTTTTAGCTTAGATTAGCTTAGCAATAGCATAATCAGTGCATTTCTAGCATAAAATCATGGTAATTTAGCTTGCATCATGTTAATTTTTAGCATAATCTAGGTTTTCATACATCAATTATAATGGTTTCATCAATTCTCTTCCATAGAATCGACTGAAACAGGCTCACTAATCATGGGATTGGGAAAGGGTCATCATTTCACATCAACACAACACCAATTCCAAAACAAGATAAGTTTCAAATGGGCTAGGTTAGGAATTTAACTATTTTTGTGTAGTTTGTAAATTTCATTTTCAATTAAATGCTTAGTTTAGATTTCTATTTTGAATGATCTTGTTTGTAGATGTAGGTATGTTTGGCGAAGTTATGCTTCAATTCATCATGAGTCAAGTGTAATTGACCCTCACTAACATTCCCTCATCTCACACCACCAATCCAATTTTATCAAGGTTCATAATTCTTGGTGTCTAGTAGTGTGATGACATTAGATTGCAAAAGTCGTTTGAGGACTGATTTGATGGGTTCACCCAAGGGGGTGTATGTTCTCTTGACATGGGGAGGACCTCTTCTTTGTTGGTTTTTTTGGATAGCGTTTAGTGTTTGGTTTTGAATTTGTGTTTGGGCATTTGACATATTGGATTTGTTTGATGGGGAAGTGCCTTTAAGTTGAATGATTGGTCCTTTGGTTATCAACTTGGCATCAACAACTTCGTCATTTGTGACATTTTTGTTTTGGGACTAGTATTTTATTTTTTCATTGTTGGGTTTCAAATTGTCTTTGTTTATCTTGACTAGTCCTCTTGTAATAAGGCATTTCTCAATAAGGACAACCTTTTCAAGAATCTCTTCAAAGGTTGTGCAACATTGGATTTGAATTCAACTCATCAACTCTCCCTTAAGGTTTTCTACAAACATGCTGACAAGTTGTTTTTTTAGGAATGTGACAAGGGAACTTGCTAACCAATCCTCTCCATCTCTGGTAGAATGAGGTAGGTGATTCCCCTTCCTCTTGTTTTTTCATGCTCAATGTTGCGAGGGTGACATCATTTTTAATGTTGAAGGTGAAATGATTGATGAATTTGTCAGCTAGTTCACCCCATGTTTTGATTCCTTGTGGAAGATGTGAGAACCAATCTAGGGCTGCCCCTATGAGACTTCACGGGAATAACCTCATCAAATAGGTGGGGTCATATCCAACTTACATAAATGATGTGTTGAATTCACAGATGTGTTCTACTAGATCCGCTGTCCCCTTATATTTAGGAAAAGGTGGTGTTGTGAAATTCATGGTAAAGGGTGGAATGCATAGATTTCAATCAAATGGAAAAGAGCATAACTCCTCCATGGAGTATGTCTTCTTACTGGTTCCTAGTTGCATGTTGGTCATTTATTGTTCAAGGGTTTGCATATGTTGGGGACGATGTTTCATTGCTTTGATGTGATGTCATAGTGTTGGCATTGAGGTCCTATGTTGGATTTGGATTTAGATTGATGCTTTGTGATATGGGACCTTGATTTTCATATAGGTGTGGGTTGTTTTGATTTGGAATGAAATTGGTGTTTGTATTTTTTCCAAAGGTGAGGTTTGTATTTGGTATGGTTCTTTATAATTGTGGTATGGACCCTTGATTCATGTTTTGGTTTTGGAAATTGAATCATTGATTTGCAAGTGAGGGTATGGAACCTTGATTTACGTTTTGATATGAAGGTGTAGGCCCTTGATTGATGTTTTGATGTGAAGGAATGTTCCCTTGATTGACATTTTGACATGAAGGAATGGTCCCTTGATTGACATTTTGAAGTGAGGGTATTGGTCCTTGAGTGGAGTTTTGGAATGATGGAAGGGATCCTTGATTTGTATTTTGAAGTGATGGAATAGTCCCTTGGTTGGTATTATGGAATGATGTAGTAGACCCTTGATTGTGGTTTTTATTTGGGGCCTTTTGTGAGATAATGTGCACCTTCTCAGGGTTATTTGGTGGAGGTTGATTTAATGAAGGTGTAATTTGGAATTGGAATGAGGGCCCTTGGTTTGTGTTTTGGGGTGTGGGTATAGAACTTTGGTTTGCATTTTGGGTCAAAGGTGTGTGACCTTGGTTTATATTTTGGATCAAAGGTATAGGACCTTGTGATGTGGAACCTTGATTTGTGCTTTGAAAGAGAGGATTCATGAAAGTTTTACCCTTGGTGTTTGAGGAACTACCAAATTTGAAAGTTTGACCTTGTGTAGTGGTATGAGTTGGGATGTTTGGAATGTGTGTTGTAGTGATAGTATTCATGTGTGTAGTTGTCCCAAGGGGTATGTTTGTCATTTGTTGTGATGAGGGCATGCCAAATGGATTTTTCAATTTCTTGTTCTATGATAGTTGATACGTCAAAACCTTGACGTAACTTGGCTCCCCTTTTGGCTAATGCATAGAAAAATTTATTTGGATTGGCACCAATAAGTTGGTCAACTATACTCAAAACTCTAGGATCTTGATAAGCCCTTTAAATCTCTTGAGAGGTCAATCTCTTGTTGAATTTTTCAAGGTTTAGGTCTTCCCAAGGGTCACTTTCTTCTCTTTGTGGTGTGTTCTTGTGAGGTGTAGATTGATTTGAATATGTGACATTGTCAGAAAAGGGGTCGCTTAGGAAACCCATGTCCTTTCATTTGGCTTGTGACCTCGTTTCAACCATGTGAGACTTTTGCAAGTTGAAAGGCAATGCAAGATGATGATGATCTAAACTATGTTTTTGGATTTTATTGATATAAGGATAAATGAGGCTAGTGCAAGATGAGGATGAAGCTAATAAACAATAAAGGATGCTAATGATTAAGGATGATGATGAGGTAACTAAATGGTGCTCATTGAGGATTAAGGTAATAATGCAACTAAGGTTGAAACTATGTTTTTCTATTTTTTTGGGGTATAAAAATGCAAGGATAATGAGACTAATGGATGAAAGATTGATATGATGCTAAGGTAAAGGTGAAATTTTTGGGATAGGGATGTAATCTAGATGCAAAGGAATCTTAAAAAAAGGATGACAATGAGGCTAATGTAAATTCAAGGTAACAATTCTAAGTGTCATTGACCATTCAAGGAGATGATTTTGACAAGGTTTGAGCTAAGGCTATGATGAAAGCTTAAGACTCAAATGTGATAATATGGAGGATAAAATTCAATGACAAGTAGAGTATATGACCAATAATTTTCCAAAAGCTCAAAGGTGTTCCTATGTTCAAAGTCTGAAAGCCTAAAATGCAACCTAAGGATCAAAATTTGGTTAAGGCAATGCAAAGGATGGAGAGAGGTAACCTATAATGTAATGTATCCCTAATGGAAATGCTAGAATGAGGTGGTGAAACTTGCAAGTCTCTGGTTTATCAGATAGAGGTCACTATGGATTTGTTTTGATCATATTTTGGACACAAATTTTGGGAAAAAAATTTTAGCAAACAATTGTGGTTTAGTTTTCAGCAAAAGCATTGCATAGTTGCGGTTCAGGTTGTCAAATGCGGCTTTGTTTTCTATAATTTTTGTTCAGGTAAACAATTGTGGTTTTCCATATCTCAATTACGGTTCACAGTAGCAGTTGTGAGTTTATGTCTTACAGTTGTGGTTCCAGAATGTTTTTTTTGACAGTTTTGATGTTTTGTGATGATTTTGGTCCAAGTTTTTGACTATTTCTGATGAGATATGATTGGAAAACACAACAGACAGTATCAAGCACTTTGTTTTGGATTGGTTTGATGTTTTATTTTTGGAGAAAACAAACACAATCCTAGTAGGAAATGGTTTGTATACTTGATATAGGCCCACTAAAATACCCCAGATCATTTTTGAACACCTCTCCTTCTCGAGAGTGGATAGCTTAGAAGTTTGGTGGCACTGGATCCCCTCCATGACACTCACTTCTACAGGCACACCAACTTCAGATTCCTAGGTAGTTACTTCTTGGGAACTGCTATCTCTACTCAAGGGAGTCAGTAGTGAGTAACTTCGAGCATGTTCCTATCCCCTGCACCATACCAAGCAATGGCTGAAGGGCTAGGTTTCTAAAAAAAAGAGGGTTCTAGTAATGCTCAGGGATGTGGCACCTCGTGAGCATACAACAAGCTACTTAAGGCTTTAATCACTCTACTATGGGCTCTTATACCTTTAAAAGAAAATGTAGGTACCCTATTTCGAATGAAACTGCACGGCTAAGGCCTACATACCATTAAGACTTGACAATTTAGTCTCGTCCTTTTTATGTACTAGCCTGAGCGAAAAACTAGTTCGAGTCATTCCCTCTTGTGAGGTAGGTCCCTCTAAGGTTTAAACACAAAAATATATGGGTCTGGCTTTTTGATCACTGTGTTTGCACAAGGTGAGAGCATAATACCTACCATCCTTCAAACACTAAGACATGGTGGTTCATTTATCCTCTAATTAAATCTATGTGAGAAAGCCAATCATTCTTTTTAGAGCACCAAATGAAATGTTATCTAATCTAAAACAAGGAAAAAAGTGGTTTCAAATTATAATCCTTGGACATTCGAACCTACAAAACCACTTGTTAGTATTCAAAAAAAGAAAGATCTTGAACCGACAAAAGAGTTGCACAAACTCCAAGTTAGCACCAAAAGGGGGTTAGCACAAAACTAAAACTAGAATCTAACAACTAAACTAAAAATGAAAGTAAAAAGATTAAACTAAACTAAAACTCAAATAAGACTAAAAACTAAAGGACTCAATTTTTTTTTTGCTCCAAAAAGAAGCAATTTTGGGAGTCCCAACCTAAAACCACACACTACAAACAAAAGATCAGTAACCCAAAAACTCTATTATACTCTCAGAAATCAAAAGAAAGATGAAAAATATACTAAAACTAAAACTTTTTACCTAGCAGACAAATGTGTCACTTCTTTCGTCAATTGTGTCGCTGCATTGCATCACACGAGGGCGATTGCATCATGTTTTTTAATTCAAATTCTCCCACCCATGGGTGCCTCCTGTAGATGCATTGTTTATTGTCAAATGCATCATTGTGTTTATCGAATGCATCACTTCTCGGCAAATGCATCACTGCGCTTAACAGTTGCGTCATTCTGTACCTAAAATCTGCAAAAGTAAGAAAAATCCATACGAAAAAATTGCATAAAATAATGTTTGCGTCGGGTTCACCAATGTAAGATAGGTTTCTGAGTTCCTAGCCTAGAATAGTGACAGCTAACACCTCTAGACTATTAACCACACCTAAACAAGAGAAAAAAATGAAAGCATGAGAAAATAAGAACATGAAATAAGAACACTCCCCATGATTGAATCTTGAATCACTTCCCTTGCTCTCCTATTTCTCCTTTTTGTAATCTTTTCCCTTAGATTTGTTGCTTCACATGTGCAAATACCTATAAAAAAATAGTAAGTAGAAAGTTGGAGATAATTAACTATTAAGTTGAAAATGGAGGAGGAAGGTTCCTTTTATAGACAACCAATCGAATGGACGTTCCATATTAATCCTCTAGAAGGATTCCAAGATCGGGGAATGAGGATGCATGAGAGGGGGGTTATGAAATGGATGGCTAGGATGAAGTCTCCTAAAAGATGCCAAGATCAGTGGTCCAAAATTGATGCACCAAAAATATGCCATTCTTGGAGGAATTATGACAGGTATGACGCCGACGACTATGACACCTGATGATAATGACACCTGACTACTATGACAACAATGAAGGCTATGACAAGGGTTAATGATAGGGCATCTTTGATTGGAGGAGGTGGATAAATAATTTATTCGAAAATGGAGAAAATGGAGGCAAAGGACAAGTGGCAAATAAATAATTTATTCAAATTATTTATTTGGAGAAAATGAAAGATGAAGCATTTAATTAAATTAATCAATTTAATTAAATGGAGAGATAGAAAATTGGTCATGGATAAATAAATTGAATTATTTATTCAGAAGAGAGGAATGACTCGTAATTAAATAATTTCAACAATTATTTAATTATAGAAGAATAAAAGGTCAAATTATTATTATTATTATTTGACTATAGATAAAGGAAAAATAATTAAATAAATAATAATTTACTTAATTGTTGAAGAAAGAGGTATATTAAAGCGATGCAATTAAATAATTTTAATTGATCAGGATATAATAGAAATGAGAAGGTGAATTAATTAAATAATTAAAAAATATTTAGTTAATAGAGGAATATGATCGAACATAATTGAATAACTAAAATTATTCAGTTATCGAAGGACAACAACCAAGAAAAATGACGCTCGCAGACTTAGGACATTTTTCAGTGTCTACAATAATAAGTCTTGTGCCTTAGCCCTTTCTTTCCCTAGGTCAAATCTCTTTAAGACCTTAGTTTTTCATAACTTATGATAAAATCATATGACCTTGTAATCTAAGAGGTCATTATGATAAAATCATATGACCTTGTAATCTAAGAGGTCATTTTATGATTTTTTATAGAAAAATAAAATATCATGAGAGCCTTAGTGAGTTGTTTTGAGTTTTGCAAAGTATCAAAGTTTTATTTTTATTGCAAAAATCAAAATGATCAAAGCCAAATTGTAAAAAATCAAAAGTTGAAGTCAAGTGTAATTCAAGCACTTTCTATTTTGTAATTTTGAAACTACAAAGTTGTAAAACATTAATTAAGAAATGTTTCTATAAATTGCTTAATTAATTGTTATTAAAATGTAGTTAAATAGTGCACTTGAGTTCTCCCAAAAACTTTCTTTTTGAGTTTCAATTCACTTGGGCGAAATTGGAAAAATTCAGTCAAACTGAACTTTCTATTTTCAATTTTGGGTTAGTTTGGGCCTAATTTTGTGACTCTTTTGGATTGACCTATTGGAGATGGAAAGTTTCTATTTTTCTCATGCATTTTGGAGCACTTTTAGACACTATTTTTTAGGCTTTTCTTTGGAGCTCAAAAATGGATCAAAATTGTTAATTCAGAGATGTAGTTGAGCTTGTTTTTTCTATTCTCACTATTGGTGACACTTGGGGAGATATAAATTGGAGAAATTTTTTATTTTTCTCAATTTAGATTATTGTTTCTTGCTCTCCTACTCATTTTCAGAGAGTATTGTAAACATTTCTTGTACTCATATTTTTAGCTTGATACTTCTTCAATTTTAATAAAGATGGTAGAGCTTTCCTTCTCATTTTCTTGTCTCAGATTTGCAGTATCAATTTGATGTCAATTATGATTCAAAACACAAAATCTTTTTTATGTCTCATTATTGTGAGCTTGTGTACAAGAGTCTCATATAGGTCAAGTTGTATTTTGTGCTCAATTTTGTGAGCCTTCATACAAATCACTATTGGATTGTATGCTTTATGGTGAGATTGTGAGAGTTGAAGTTTTTTTGAGAGATTGTTGAGAGTGAAAGTTATCAAAATCCTTTGAATTTTCTGGTGAATCATCTTTAGGTTTTAGGATTTCATTTTCATTTTTCCTCTTAACCCTTTCCTCATAAAATCTTTTAGATTAGGTGATTTTCTAGGGGAACTAGCCCGCTCTGGAGATTCACTCTCATTATAGATTACCCACAATTTGAGAGTGTTTCCATGTTTCAATAGGATAGTTAAGTCTAACTTGGCTAAGGGTGCAATCCTAATTGACAACAAGTGTATTTTGTTGATTTTTCTTTGTCCAAATCTTGAGAAAATATGATTGTTGTCATAAGTGGTAGTAATGTAGATCCAAATATGGATGATATCATTGTTACACTTATGTCAAAAGAAATAAGAAAAAAGGCCATGAATTTTTGCTCCCATGATGTATTTCATGTGTAAGGAAGGTCCAAATAAAAATAAGGGCCTAAAGGGAATAAAAAGAGAAAATTCAAAAGGATATTTGCAACCCTTCGAAAAGAGCAGAGTAAAGTGTTGGAATTATGGTAAGAAAGGGAATGTGAAGAAGCAATGCAGAAACAAGAAAAACAATGTAGATACCTCCATGAAAAAGTACTTAGATGATGGTGATTTTGATGGTTTTTTTATTTCAGCTAACACTATTAATAATGATGTATGGAATATTGATTCAGATTACTCCAACCATATGACTCCTCACAAGAAGTTATTTTCTACATATTCATCTTATGATGGGGGAGATATTTACCTTGGTGATAATACCACAAACAAGATTGTTGGTAAGGGAGAGGTATAAAGAAAAAGGAGGGCCTAAAGGGGATAAAAATATAGATAAGTCAAAAGGATGTTCTAAAACCATCGAAAAGAGCAAAGTAATGTTTTGGAATTGTGGTAAGAGAGGGCATGCAAAGAAGAAATGAATTTAATCAAGAAAGAGTGAAAATACCTCCATGGAAAATTCCTCAAATGATGGTGATTTTGATGCTTTTTTATTTAAACAAACACTATTATTAATGATGTTTGTCTTATTGATTGAGGTCGATTCAACCATATGACTCCTCAGAAGGAGTGATTTTCTACATATTTAGCTTATGATGGGAGAGATGTTTTCCTTGATGATAACAACATAAACAAGATTGTTGGTAAGGAAATATGCAAAGAAAAAGTATGGACTAAAGGGGATAAAAATAGAGATAAGTGAAAAGTACGTTAAAAAATCCCTAGAAAGAGTAAAGTGTTGGAATAGTGGTAATAGAGGGAACATGAAGAAAAAATGCAAAAATAAGAAAAAGACAACAAATACCTCCACAAAAAATTCCTCGTATTATGGTGATTTTGTTGCTTTATTTTTTTAACTAAAACTCTAAGTAATGATTCTTGGCTTATTGATTCATGTTTCTCCAACCATACGAATCCTCACAAGGAGTGATTTTGCTACATATTCAACATATGATAGGGGAGATATTTTCCTTTGTGCTAATATCATAAACAAGATTATCGATAAGGGAAGGCCCAAAGAAAAAGGAGGGCCTAAAGGGGATGAAAATAAAAATATGTCAAAAGAATGTTCTAAAACACCCAAAATGAGTAAAGTGTTGGAATTCTAGTAAGATAGGGCAATGTGAAGAAGTAATACATAAAAATAAAAAAGAATGTAGATACTTCCACGAAAAATTCCTCATATGATGGCGATTATGATACTTTATTTATTTTAGCTAACAATATTAGTAATAATGGTTGGCTTATTGATTCAAGTTGGTCCAACCACATGAATCCTCACAAGAATTTATTTGCTACATATTCAACTTATGATGGGGGAAATATTTTCCTTTGTGATAATAGTACAAACAATTTTTTTGGTAAGGAAAAGGTAAAAACAAAAAGGTGGCCTAAAGGGGATAAAAAGAGAGATAATTCAAAAGGATGTTCTAAAACACCCAAAAAGAATTGAGTAAAGTCTTAGAATTGTGGTAAGAGAGGAAATACGAATAAGGAATGTAGAAACAAGAAAAAAAGTGTAGATACCTCCATAGAGTGTTGATAATGGAATAGTCCAAAGAAAAAGGAGGGCCTAAAGGGGATAAAAAGAGATAATTCAAAAGGATGTTCTGAAATCCCCCAAAGGAGGAGAGAAAATTTTTTGAATTGTGGTAAGAGAGATCATTTGAAGAAGGAATGCAAAATCTAGAAAAAGATTTTAGATACATCTACAAAAAGGTCCTCACATAATAGTGAGTTTGATGTTTTATTTATTTTAGATAATACTCTTAGTAATGATTCTTGGATTATTAATTGAGGTTGATCCAACCATATGAATCCTCACAAGGAGTAATTTTCTACATATTCAACTTATGATGGGAGATATTTTTCCTTGGTGATAACAACACAAACAAGATTGTCAATAAGGGAAAGGTCCACAAAAAATGGAGGGCCTAAAGAGGATAAAAAAGAGATAAGTTAAAATAATATTCTAAAACCCCTTGAAAGAGTTGGGAAAAGTATTGGAATTGGTGTAAGAGAGGGCATGTGATTAAGGAATGCAGAACCAAGAAAAATAGTGTAGATACCTCCACAAAAAAGTCCTTAGATGATGTTGATTATGATTCTTTGTTTACTTCAGCTAACACTATTAGTAATTATTCTTGGCTTATTGATTCAAGTTGCTCCAACCCTATGACTCCTCACAAGGATTTATTTGCTACATATTCATCTTATTATGGGATATGTTTTCCTTGGTTATAACAACACAAACAAGATTGTTGGTAAGGGAAAGGTCTAAAGAAAAAGGAGGGCCTAAAGGGGATAAAAAGAGATATAAGTCAAAGGATGTTCTAAAACCCTTGGAAATAGATGAGAAAAGTGTTGGAATTGTGGTAAAAGAGGGCATGTGAAGAAGGAATGTAGAAACAAGAAAAATAGTCCAGATGCCTCCATGGAAAAGTTCTCAAATGATGGTGATTGTGATGATTTGTTTATTTAAGCTAATGCTAATAGTAACGATGCTTATTTTATTGATTCAGGTTGGTCCAACCATATGACTCTTCACAAGGAGTAATTTTCTACATATTCATCTTATGATGAGGGAGATGTTTTCCTTGGTGATAATAACAAAAAATATTGTTGGTAACAGAAAATTACTAAGAAAAAGGAGGGCCTAAAGGGGATAAAAAGAGAGATAAATCAAAAGGGTATTCTAAAACCCCAGAAAAGAGAAAATTAAAGTGTTGGAATTGTGGTAAGAGAGGGAATGTGAAGAAGGAATGAAAAAACAAGAAAAATAGTGCATATACCTCCATAGAAAGGTCCTTGGATAATGGTGAGTCTAATGCTTTATTTATTTAAATTGACACTATTAGTAATGATCCTTAGCTTATATATTCAATTTTCTCCAACCATATGACTCCTAACAAGGAGAAATTTTATACATATTCAACATAGGTGATAACAACACAAAACAAGATTGTCGATAAGGGAAAGGTTGAAAGAAAAAGGAGGGCCTAAAGATGATAAAAAGAGAGATAAGTTAAAATGATGTTTTGAAACCCCTAGAAAGAGTTGCCTATTGTTTTAGAATTATGCTAAGAGAGGGCATGTGAATAAGGAATGTAGAAACAAGGAAAATAGTGCAGATACCTCCACAAAAAAATTCATGGATGATGGTGATTCTGATACTTTGATTATTTTAGCTAACACTATTAGTAATGATGCTTGGATTATTGATTCAAGTTGATCCAACCATATGAATAATCACAATGAGTGATTTTTTTCATTTAAAATTATGATGGGGGAGATGCTTTCCTTGGTGATAACAACACAAAAAAGATTGTTGGTAAGGGAAAGGTCTAAAAAAGGAGGGCCTAAAGGGGATACAAAGAGAGATAAGTCAAAATGATGTTATAGGGCCCCTAGAAAGATCATAGGAAAGTTTTGGAATTATGGTAAGAGAGGGAATATAAAGAAGGAATGCAGAAAAAATAAAAGAGTGTAAATACCTCCATGAAAAGGTCCTCAAATGATGGTGATTATGGTGATTTTGATGCTTTTTTTATTTCAACTAACACTATTAGTAATGTTTCTTGACTTCTTGATTCAAATTGCTCCAACCATATAGCTCATCACAAGGATTTATTTTCTACATATTAATCTTATGATGGGGTCTAGATGTTTTCCTTGGTGATGTTGGTGTAAATAGGTGTTTTACCTATCTATATCCTATTTACATGTTAATTCCACTTAGGTCCTAGGAGGGAATCTTTCTAGTTAGTCTTAGTTTTCACTAGATCTTATCTTATCTTTTTCCATTTATTGCTTGTCTCCTAATTTATTTAATATTTGTTGGGTTAGTTGTCTTATTATACAAGATTAAGATACATGTCAAGATCTTGTCAAATCCTATCTCACAACTTGCCTTTATAAGTAAGGCATCATATGTACAATGTCATATTCAATATGGAAATCTTGCATCCATATTCATAGCATGATATTTTTTCCATTTCTCTCTTGTGGAAGTTATTTTGTCTTATAGGTAGTCCTGGGGTGTTGAGGAGTTCACCATAAACTCCTACATGGTATTAGAGCTTTAGTGTTGTAGACTTCTTCCCAAATCTAAGGGACCAATCTTGGCATGAAAATTTTGTTGGGTATGATTTGGGGTTTCAAGGACCTCACCATTGAATCTAGGGTGTTAGAGAAAGTTAGGTTTTCCTTTCGTTTTATCAATTTTCATCATGTTTTGACTGATTTAAAAGGGTTTCAAGGAGGGTTCAAATGCTAGATCTTGGAGGTAGCTGATTTTTTGGAGCGCTTTGGGTCAAAACAAACCCCGTTGTGTCTAGAAGTCCCGAGAACCCAATAAATGACTACTAATTCATCAATTTTTGACACTTTTATTTGAGGGCATTAGGAAAAATTTACGTCTAAAGTGGCTTTTATGTACGTCCATATGGTTCATACATCATGGAAGTCGCAAGTCTGTAGCATCTACAATCAACAAAATGTTTTGTGGCATCTTTGGGTGATCACACGTTGTCTATGTAAGCTAACATGATCCTACGCCATATGTATTGTAGTCTCCATCACATTGTCCTACACAGTACAAAATTACTTTTGATCACAAGTTTTATTAAAAAATAAATAAAAAAATTATGTATGGCTGATAGTATTATTATCCTGCCAACTGCATGGTCATTGGGGATTTGTCCCTCGGGCTTGCCTTAGCAGGGGGGTTAATGCCCTGAGCAGTGTGGCCTATGGATCGTCGCCCTTGACTACCCCACCCTAATGGCATGGCTACTACTGAGGGTAGTGGATTTAAAAAAAAAAAACATTTTTTTCGTAGAGCAATCATATGCAAAACTACCAATCAACCCCCCAAGGGGCCAAATTTTGTCCCTCGATGAACAAATCAGACATTTTTTTTAAATTCCATAACTTGTAATCCAGGAGGCCTTTTTTTGAAAATGAGATATTTTTGAAAAGCTAGCTTCATCAATTTTTTAGTGGTGTAGGCTATTTTCCAAAAAAAATTGTTTGGAGGAATTTATTACTGTTTGAAGTCAAATACTCATTTTTGGCTTCTGAGCTCATAACTTTTTGTCATGATCTTTGGTTTTTGCGATTCTTGCAATGTTGGAAAGGGTTTGAGGAGCTCTATCATGCAATCCATGCACTTTTTCCTTCTTGTATCCTGGGTATTGTGATTTTAGTTCTTTCCCAATGGGTATCCTAGATATTACTTAGATATTTTGATAGTTGGGAGGGTGTTTATTTTGATCATTGCACTTCATTTTAGTTTTAGAATAATGTTTTATATCTTGTTGCTTCATTCATATTCCAAGGTTGCTCCATATCATGAGTTTTCTAGTGTTCCTTGGCATCGGGATTGTTATTTCTTTATCATGATTCTAGGATTGAGTCCTTGAGTGACTCTAATAGGGTTTCTAGCATCAAAATTATCTTTCTTTTGTTTTCCTTGATTAAGGTTCCAGTGTTACTCTGCCAATGTGCTTCCAGTGTTCCTTTGCAGTAGGTTATCTCATTGAGGTGAGTTGAGTGGTCTCTCTTTGTATCTCTTATTAGGGGCCTTTTTCCTTAAATGGAGTTTATCCTCTCATTTTTTCATGGAAACAATTATTGTATCTTTTATCTCTTTTGGGGAGGAGTTTTATCCCACTTGGTTTTATCTTTTTCTCTATTTGTGAGAGATTGCATTGCATATGTACATGGGTACCTAACATGGCCTCATTTTTAGGACCCATCTTTGTGTCATTTTCATAATAGTACTCCCTAAGTTGTACTTAAGGGGGGGTGTTGGTGTAAATAGGTGTTTTACCTATCTAGGTCCTATTTGCATGTTAAGTCCACTTAGATCCTAGGAGGGAATCTTTCTAGTTAGTGTTAGTTGTCACTAGATCTTATCTTATCTTTTGTTATTTAATGCTTGTGTCCTAATTCATTTAATATTTTTTGATTTAGTTGTCTCATTATACAAGATTAATTCACATATCTAGATATTGTTTAATCCTATTTTACAACTTTCCTTTATAAGCAAGGCATCATATGTAGATTTTCATATTCAATCTAGCAATCTTGCATCCATAATAATAGCATGATATTTCTATAATTTCTCTCTCATGGAAGCTATTTTGTCTTGCAAGTGATCTTAGGGTGCTGAGGAGTTCACCACAAAATCATATGGGTGATAACAACACAAACAAGATTGTTGGTAAGGGAAAGGTCCAAAGAAAAAGGAGGACCTAAATGGGATAAAAAGAGAGGTAAGTCATAATGATATTCTAGATCCCCTATAAAGAGTAAAGTTTTATAATGGGGTAAGAGAGGACATGTGAAGAAGAGATGAAGAAACAAGAAAAAAGGTGCATACACCTCTACAAAAAAGTCCTCGAATAATGGTGATTCTAATGTTTTGTTTATTTCAGCTAACACTATTAGTAATGATGTTTTGCTTATTGATTGAAGTTGATTCAACCATATGATTCGTCAAAAGGAGTTATTTTCTACATATTTAGCTTATGTCAAGGGAGATTTTTTCCTTGGTGATTACAACATAAGCAAGATTGTTGGTAAGGGAAAGGTCCAAAGAAATAGGAGAATCTAAAGGGGATAAAAAGAGAGATAAGTCAAAAGGATGTTCGAAAACCCCTGGAAATAGTAGGGTAAAATATTGGAATTACTTTAAGAGAGTGCATGTGAAGAAGGAATGTTGAAACAAGAAAAATAGTGCAGATAGCTCCATGAAAAGGTCATTCGATGATGGTGATTTTGATGCTTTGTTTATTTTAGCGAACACTATTAGTAATGATGCTTCACTTATTGATTTAGGTTTCTCCAACCATATGACTCCTCACAAGGATTGATTTTATACGTATTCAAATTATGATGGGGTGAAATTTTCCTTGGTGATAATAGTAGAAAAAATATTGTTCATAAGGAAAAGGTACAAAGAAAAGGAGGACATAAATGGGAAAAAAAAAGATGAGTCAAAATGATGTTCTAATACCCCCAAAAAGAGTATAGTCTTTGAATTATGGTAAGAGAAGGCATGTAAAGAAGGAATTTAAAACTAAGAAAAAGAGGGAAAATACCTCCATGGAAAGGTCCTCAATGAACACTATTAGTAATGATGCTTGGATTATTGGTTTAGGTTGCTCCAAAGATGTGACTCCTCACAAGGAGTGATTTGCTAAATATTTAGCTAATGATGGGGGAGATTTTTTCTTTGGTGATAACAACAAAAACATGATTATTTGTAAGGGAAAGGTCCAAAAAAAGGAGGGCCTAAAGGGGATAAAAAGATAGATAAGTCAACAAAATTTTCTAAAACTCTTAGAAAGAGCAAAGTGAAGTGTAGGAATTTTGGTAAGAGAGGGCATGTGATGAAGGAATTAAAAAACAAGAAAAACAGTGTAGATACCTCCATGAAAAAGTCCTCGAATGATGGTGATTTTGATGTTTTTTTTTTAAAGCTAACACTATTAGTAATGATGCTTGGCTTATTGATTCAAGTTGCTCCAACCATATGAATTTGAGCACAAAGAATAATTTTTGACATATTTAGCTTATAATGTGGGAGATATTTTCCTTTGTGATAATAACACAAACAATATTATTCATAAAGGGAAGGTCCAAAGAAAAAGGAGATAAGTGAAAAGGATGTTCTAAAACACTCGAGAAGAGAAGTGTTGAGTGTTGGAATTGTAGGAAGAGAGGGGATGTAAAGAAGGAATGTAGAAACAAGAAAAAGAGTGCAGATATCTCCACGAAAAATTTCATCAAATGATGGGCATTCTAATTCTTTATTTATTTCAGCTAACACTATTAGTAATGATGTGTGGCTTCTTGATTCAGATTGCTCCAACCATATTAATCATCACAAGGAGTGATTTGCTACATATTTTTCTTATGATGGAAGGGATATTTTCCTTGGTGATAATAACACAAACAATATTTTTGGTAAGGGAAAGGTCCAAAGAAATAGGTCTTAAAGGGAATAAAAAGATAGATAATTCAAATGGATGTTCTAAAACCCTCAAAAAGAGAAAATTGTTGTAAATGTTGTAAGAGAGGGAATGTGAAGAAGGAATGTAGAAACAATAAAAAAAGTGTAGATAACTCGATAGAGAAGTCCTTAGATGATGGTGATTTTGATGATTCTTTATTTCAAATAATGCTATTAGTAAGGATGATTGTCTTATTGATTTTGGTTTCTTGAACCATATGACTCCTCACAAGGAGTGATTTGTTACATATTTAGCTTATGATGGGTGAGATGTTTTCCTTGGTGATAATAACACAGATAATATTGATGGTAAGGGAAATGTCCAAAGAAAAAGGAGGGCCTAAAGGGGATATAAAGAGAGATGATTCAAAAGGATGTGTTAAATCCCTTGAAAAGAGAAAAGTGTTGGAATTGTGGTAAGAGAGGGCATGTGAAAAAGAAATTAAAAAAAAAAAGAGAAAGAAAAAGAAAGCAGATACCTCCATGGACAATTCTTGGGATGATGGTGATTTTGATGCTTTGTTTATTTAAGATAACACTATTAGTAATGATTCTTGGATTATTGATTCAATTTTATCCAACCATATGACTCCTCGGAAGGAGTGATTCTCTATATGTTCAACTTATGATGGTGGATATGTTTTCCTTAGTTATAACAACATAAACAATATTGTTGGTAATGGAAAAATAAAGTTGTGTTTCAATGATGGAAGTGTTAAAACCCTTGATGTTGTTTTACAAATTCCAAGACTTGCAAGAAATTTACTCTTAGGATTCAATTCAAATTATTCTAGAATGCATGTGTCATTTAACAATTTTGGTTTCAAGTAGGTAAGAGGGAGTTTGGTGATTTCTAAAGGATCTTAGATTGGGGCTTTGTTTAGGCTTAATTTTTGGTGTGAATGGGGTTATTTCCTAACTAGTTATTAGTGAGGACCTATTCACATTATTATGTTTACTTACGAGTTAAGTTTCCTATTTTTCATTTCTAGAAGTTAGTTATAATAGGGCCATGTCTCATTATTTATTTTTAGTTATCTAGGCATTTAATAATTCTCTCGTGCATTTAATATTTGCATTGAGAATTTAATGTGTGTGTCCTAGGTTGCTATGACTTAACTATCTTTCCTATATAAGCAAGGCTTCATATGTACATTGTATCAATACAAAGCTCAATTGAGTGTTGTATAAGTCCAATATATCATTGCAATCTTTAGTATTACATATTGACCACATCTTGCATCTATTGTTGCAATTTCATGTTCTTTCTTTTCTCTCTTGTAGAAGGTTGTTGTTAGTTTTTGTAGATGATCCTAGAGGCTTGAGTCCTTGAGTGACTCAAACATGTTCTATGAGCTATATCTCAGCTCTTACATTAATGCCTTCACTTTTTGTAACTATGTTAATGTAAGGGGCACTAAAAATGGATGTATGTTGTGGGACCATAGATTGGGTCACATAAGTGAAAAACTTATTAAGACCATTCTTAATAAAAAGTTAGTTTATGGTATTTCTTATTAGTTTATTAATAAAAATTATTTATGTGAGCATTGTGTGTTTGGAAAATGGAATAGATCATTTTTCATAATGGGACTAATAAGGCTAAGAGATTTTTAGAGATCATTCATTCTGATGTTTTTGGACTAGTGGATGTTGACTATTTTGGAAAATCTTAATATTATGTTAATTTCATTAATGATTTCTCAAGATACACTTGGAATTATTTTATGCATACAAAATATGATATTTTCACTAAGTTTGAGGAATTTAAATCCTCAGTTGAGAAACAAATAGATTATAAGATAAGGGCGTTGAGATATGGCAATGGGGATGAATATTATTCTAGGGAAGTTGATGAATTATGTAAGCATCCAAGTAGTGTTTAGCACAGACTACTCCTTATACTCCCAAAAAAATGGGGTAGTAGAAATAATGAACCAAACATTAATGAAAATAGTTGGGAATGTGTTGAGTGGTACTAAGCTTGATAGATGATTGTCGGCCCCCTATAATGATTTAACAACTAGGCCTTTACAGCCGTGATTTAGAGATTGGACATCTAACCTGAATAGCTATCTCAATCATCATGAAGGTGCATTTAACTTGTCAACCTAGGGACGTGAAGTTGAAATGGGTCAGTACAGTATGTGAACTAGGAATCCAAAGTATCCATTTTCATTCTATAGCTAAGAAAGACACAACGCTAAAAGTAAATTGCTTGGAAAGGAATAACATAAATGCTAATCATCAATCAACAACTACACAAAGCTGAAATGCATAGCAGAGATGAAAATATGAGCAAACAAATAGGACACTACTCTATCTGCTTTTCCTGCAGGAATAGTCACAGAATGAAATTCTAGTGGTTGTAGGAATAGTCGGTGCTAGATTCTTAACTAATTACTGAACATAAAGTAATACTAAACTAATACTAAGCTAAAGGATGGATTACTCACCAAGTGGGCTCCCTTGGATAAGTATCCTCTAAAACTAATGAGAACTCATATTCTCAAACTTAGAACTTCATTTTATTCATTGGAATTCATGAGTACAAAAGAGTAGCATAGCTATATTGCTGAAAACTTGAAGAATGCAAGTACAATATCAGATCACGCAACCTTTAGAAAAGGAGGATTTGATCCTTATTTATACCATCAACTAAACAGGGCAGTCAACTCCATGAACTGGAAGGATTCCATTTAGGGAAAATAGAGAAAGTGGGGTGGTGGTTACGTATGCAAGGAATCTAGTCAGACATGCATGTCCAACCACAAATTTAGCACTACAGTGACGCGCACGTTTGCTCAACATCAATAAAGACCACTACAAAGTAGTTACATTCGGTTTGCATGGGGAATCTCCTACCCTCCTCCTCCTTTGACCTTTGAACGATTCCCTTGTTGGACATTATGGTGCATGCCCAATTGGCAGTGTCTTCCTCAATTTAGCATCCTCAAATTATATCTACATAGCAATGTTAGTACGCACAATAATTGCATATATGTAACCACCTTAAAGACCATTCATTAACCACATGCAAAATTAATATGGATGGTCCATATAACATGCCATTATCATTAAAGGTTTGCAGAAATAAGATTAAGCCCAATGTCAATAGTTGTGAGGAAATATCATAAAAAGTATCAACACTTAACATCAAGGTCCATGATATCTTCAACAAATAAACCATAAATTCTACCCAAAACTAGACCATAAACTAGGCTCATCACTCCCCCCAACCTAAGGTCTTGTTGGTCCTCCAGCAAGGGAAGGGTTGTTCTTCTGCTTGGTCAATGCTCTAAAATTTGCAACTGACAATTGTCCCACATCAGAGTGTATTGTGTGTGAATCAGGATCCCAATAGAATCCTCCCAATCTATCCAATATTCTCCATCTTTGTCTCTCTACAACAATATCATATTGGTAGAACATGAATTTTGGTACATGCCACATTAGGATGGGTGGTTGAATAGTTAGGGGAAGCCAAAATCGCCCTTTTATCCTTCCAATGTGAATATATTTGTCAATTCTTTTAAGATTTGTAGCATAGTTCTGGATGGAATGAGGCTCAACCTATTTGAAATCATCAATTAGGTTGTTCCATCTTTTGGAGAGGTATCTCTTCATAGTTTCCTCTTTTTCTTTTGCCTTTGCCTTATATTCACTATAAACTGCTTCTATCCAAGGCATTATCCTATTACCATAGTTAGGTCTGAAAATTATTTTGTGCCATTCCTTGAAAATATCCCCTAGATTCCTTGATTCACCCCTAATGGGTAGAGGGATGTTGGATTCCAATTGCTTATAATCCCCATGTTGTTGTTCCCAACTAATCTCATTTTGTACCCAAGACATAAATTCCCTTAATTGGACATCTCCAACATACAACAGTGGGTTCCAATCATGGTCTTGAGTCACAACATAGTTATGCAAATAAAACTCACACAACAAATTCTTCATTTCAGGGGAAGCAATCTGATAAGCATTGAAAAATTCAACAAGGGTTTCAATAGAAGGGTTCAAACCTAAAACAATTCTGGCCAACTTAAAAGAAAGATACTTCTCCTTCAAATGCAAAACATAGACCCTTGGAGGGGTCCTGCATTCTAAAATATGCGGTATCAAGGTTGCCATATCATCCACCTTCTTCTTTAAGGTGGCAATTTATGCATCTTTGTCTTCAATCTCTTCATCTCTATTTTAAATTTCCTTTTTCAACCTACATTTTTCCTCCTTCCATTCCTCTTCTCTTCTTTGCATCTCTTTCCATAAATGCATGGCCACCTTGTGCATTGAAAAATCAGGGGGGTTATGAATTCCTAGCATTTTTCCTAGCACTGATGTTTGCTCCTCATATGGTACTAGCTACGAGGATTCAGGTTGTCCTGTCAATTCTGGTTGCAAGGGTACTGATTGTTCTCCCAATTCTTGTTGTGGCTACAGGAACTCCTGCTCTTGTTCTTGTTTTGGCTTTTGTTGTAGGATATCTTGCTACAGGAAATCTTGATTTTCCTCATACTCTTGGTTTTTGACTTGTTCTACAATGTTAGCAAGATCATCCAATGTTATGTTTGTCGTTATCTTAAATATATCTTCTTCCTCGATATTCTCTTGCCCCATTGGAGCTTTTATGTCCCCCTATGATATTTCTCTAGATTTAGGGCTTTCCTACAGAGGCATACCAAAGGTTGGCCTGGCTAGTCTTGCTTTCCTAGGGGGGCTCTCATGTTTTTATTTGGTTGCAGGATGAAAAATGTCAACCTTTCTCTTCTTAGAGCTTGGCACCTCTTTTTTTGTCGGTTTCCTTTTTTCTTTTCCTTTTCTTGTTTCTACCTCTCTCTTCTATGCCTTAGTTTTCATTAGAATGCCAAGTGGAACATTATCATCAGAGTCAGGGGAAGAACTTTCTTTTTCTGAGTGCTTTGTCCCAGAAGATCTAATTTCTATGGTTTCTTCTGCTGCAGGAGGGTTTGCACTAGGGCCTGTTCCAGAGGTTGAAGCACCAAGAGTGGCTTCAACTGTGTTCAATCTCTTACTAGAACTATAGGGTTGAGGTAAAACCCTAGGTTGCAAGTGATCAGGTCTAATTTGATCATTTTTTATGAATTCTTCCTAGATCATTCTAGATACATCATGTAGAGACTTCTCAAGTAGCAATTTAATCAAACAATGGTGGGAAACAGAATTGTCCCTACCTTTTTGAGTCTTAGCTACCATGATTGAAGGAAGGTTGTATAGCATGTTTGACACATTCATCCTCCTTTCATGCCTCATATGGTTCAAAAGCTTGAAGTGCACAAAATGCAAATTTGATTGGTGACCTTCACAGGTGATGTATTTTATGACATAAATGGCTATCTGCTTCCATGGCTCAAGTAAAGACAATCTCTTCACTCCCTACTTATCTCTGCTCAATGGAGGGTCATTCGGATTTGTAAATTCGGCCCTAGCTAACCTGGTGTCTCTGGAAGCAGCGTAATTTTCACCATCAGTAGGTAACCTTGTAACTTCTGCAATTCTTTCTTCAGTCGCTATGACCTCCAACCCTTTTATCATGGCCTTCCCTTCAGACAATGTCTGGGAAAATTCTAGTGCAATGTCTTCATCGAAATCATCTAGCTTCAAGAAGTAGTCTATCCACCCGCAATTTCTGAATTTGTCTAGGCATTGTGCATCCTGCAGTAATACATCATGCACGGTGGGTTCATTTTGAATTAATCCACCTCCCATTGTCTGCAATCAAACAAACACTCTATAGTTTCCTTCCTACAATTTGCATCTGAAAACCAAATTCATCTTCTTGCAACACTTGCTAAATTTCCAATGCCAATGTTGACTAAATTTTCCCTTTTTACCTTTTGTTTGCAATGTAACTTGAGATATGACAGGGTCAATAATGGAAAGGAATGAGTAATAAAGGAAAGTTATGATGGATAGAAATGGCAGTGGTAGTTGGTGTCACTTCACTCATGCGATTCGTCCTCTCACTCAGATTTCAAATCAGCTCAATTTAAATTTTGTTGATGTAGACTTGCATGAACTGACACGTGGGAAAAATATTCACATCTTTTTCTTCCCCCCCAACCTAAATTTGGGCATGTGTCCTCACATGCGAGATGATGATTTGACAGGGTAGGGAATATTGGCATGCTATGGTGAATGCCCATACTAATGTACAACAATTAAATGAATGCACTTAAAGACAATCAAGACATAGCAATTGATGTGCACATACCTGAATGTGCAAAGAATTCATTGCAAAGATTGTGGAGAAAGTATTGTTCACCTTTTTAGGGAATAAGTTGAGCAATTAATGAAGATGAGGTGGAATGAGGTGGAGTGGAATGAAGTGATTTGATGGAAGAGAGAGAAAGGTGGAAATGGATGGGCGGATGGGTGGATGGGCGAAGAAATGGACTCCCACAAAGGTGGAAGTCTTTATTATGACAAGTACATACCTTAATTAGCCAGAAGGAGGGACACTAGGTCCACTTCCTTTGGCTACAAGAAGCTTGAGTGTAGCATGTTGGTTGAATTTTTGTAGGAACTCCTCCTTGGAAGCTAGCTTGTGATATAATTTGAGGTGATGACCATTGACAAGCAACTTAAATCTGACTGGGTCAATAGTAATGAGTTGTACAACACCATTAGGGAATACTTCAACAACCTCATATGGTCCTAGCCACCTTGTTTGCAATTTTCTTGCATTGTCTTGATACTTTGAGTCATAGAGGAGGGCCCAATTTCCTAGTTTGAATTTCTTATCCTTGATGAATTTTTCATGCCACTTGATTCTCTGATTCTGCACTACATCTGTGTGATGCAAGGCTGCTCTTCTCATCTCATCCAAAGCATTTAGCTGCATGATTCTTTCTCTCTATACCTCAGAGATATATATCCCCAAATCTACTGTAGTGTGAAGAGTCTTGTGTTCAAATTCAATGGGAATCATGGTTGTCTTTCCATACAATAACTCAAATGGAGTGAATCCTATAGTTTTTTTCCAGGTAGTTCTATAGGCCCAAACAACTTCTGGTAATCTGTTTTCCCAATCCTTTCTATGGATAGCTATTGTCTTGGTCATAATAGCTTCAATTTCTCTGTTGGTCACCTCAACTTGGCCATTGTCCTGGGGGTGACAAGGATTAGACTTATTGTGTTTGGTGTTGTATTTATTGACTAGCGTTGAAACAAGGGTTGATGTGAATTGGGCCCCTTGATCAGTCACTATCTCTCATGGAAATCCATACCTTGTGAAAATCTCCTCATAAAGAAATTTTGCAACCTTGTTATCTCTTGCATGCTTCATGGCTTTAACTTCTACCCATTTAGTTACATAATCAGTGCATACTAGGATATAGGTCTTACCATTTGATGGAGGGTCAATGAGTCCTACAAAATCCAATCCCCACTTGTCAAAGGGAGTGATTACTACCTGAGGGTAAAGTGGCATCTCATTAGATCTGGTTGGTCTGCCCATTCTTTGACATCTATCACATTTTCTTGTATACCTTCCTGCATTATTGTGGAGTGTTGGCCAATAATATCTTGTGTTCAAAATCTTCATTGTTGTCCTCTTGGCTACAAAATATCCTCCACATGGTTCATTGTGGCATGCATGAAAAATGCCATATGTCTCATCTTCTCTCACACATCTCCTCATGACATGGTTGGGTCCAGTATAAAACAAACATCCAACAATCCATGAGAAAGGAAAATATTTTTCAATGATTTCCCTTCTCTCTTTTGGAGAGAAGTGAGGAGGAACTCTACCTGTGACCAGATAATTAGCTATGTCAGCATACCAAGGTGTTTGTACACTGATAGAGAATAGATTCTCATTAGGAAAATAGTCATATATGGCTTGATTATCCCCTAATATAGGTAGTCTTGAAAAAAAAAATTCAACAACATTGGCCTTTCCTGGTTTATCCACAATGGTTATGTCAAACTCCTACATCAATAATAACCATCTTGCCAGCCTACCAAAGATCATAGGTTTATTCATGAGATACCTAATGGCTGCATGATCAGTGTGCACAAAGATTTGGTAACATGTTATGTAATGCCTAAATTTTTTCAGGGCATAAATCACTGCCAACATTTCTTTCTCTGTCACTATATAGTTGAATTCAGCTCCTTGCAAATTTTTGCTGAAAAAATAAATGGAATTTTCAACAGCTTTATCCTAAGACTACTCCTATGTCGTAATCTGATTCATCTATATGGATGTGGAAAGGAAGCTCCCAATTAGGTCCTTTGAGTACAAGAGCATGAGTCAAGGCTACCTTCAAATCAAAAAATGCCTTGTCACAATCTTCAGTCCACTGGAACTTAGCATCTTTAGTGAGGAGGGTATACAATGGTGCTACTATTTTGCTAAAATCCTTGATGAACCACCTATAATAGCATGCATGGCCCAAGAAACTCCTAACATCCTTCTCCTTTGTAGGTGTGGAAAGATTGTGATTACCTCAATCTTTGTAGGATCTACTTGAATTCCTTTGTGCGAGATGTAGTGCCCAAGAGCTACACCTTCTTGCATCATCATGAAACACTTTTCACTGTTTAAAGAGAGATTGTGATCATCACATCTTTGTAGGAATTTCCTGAGATTCTCCAATGCTTCATTGAAATCAGCACCATAGGTAGTGAAATCATCCATATAAATTTCCATGCAATCATGAGAAATGTCTGAAAATATGCTAATGACTGCCCTCTGAAAAGTTGTAGGTGCATTGCATAAGCCAAATGGGAGTACTGAGTAGGCATAGGTCCCCCATGGACAAGTAAAAGTGGTCTTCTCCTAGTCCTCTGTTGCAATTTGGATCTGGTTGTATCCACTTAATCCATTTAGAAAATAAAATTATTGCTTTCCCACAAGTGTGTCCAAAACTTGATCTATGAAAGGTAAGGGAAAATGGTCCTTTTTTGTGGCAGCATTAAGTTCCTTGTAATCAACACAAACTTTCCATTTCCCTCCTTTTTTAGGCACAATCACTAATGGAGACACCCACTGGCTATGAAATGGGGTAGATAAATCTTGCATCTTGCAACTTCTACAGTTCTCCTTTTACAATTTCTCTCAGTGCAAGGTTAATTCTTCTTTGTGGCTGCCTCGCTAGGGTGCAATCACCTCTGATATAAATTGTATGTGTGCAAATTTTAGGGTACAATCCCTTCATCTCATGATAATCCCATGCAAATGCATGTTGATGGGTCCTTAATAAGTTTTCCAATAGCAATTGATGTTCTTCACTCAGTTTTTTGTTAACATTCAAATACTTTCCTTCTTACACCTATACTTATGTAGTTAACTCTATCACAACTACTTCATTAATAGATGGTACCTTGAGTTCATATGGAAGAAATGTATGGGACATACCTATTGCTGCAGGAAGTCCATCTATAGGAACAATGGTTGTAGGAACAGTGGTTGCAGAAAGAGTGGCTACAAGAAGAACGTATGTAGGAACAGTGGTTGCATGAAGGAGCTTCTACCTAACATCATAAGTTGCGCCACAAAATTAACTTCCTTGGCCTCTTCACCAACATGTGGCCACATAGGATTATCCTCATCATGGGATGGCTGAGTAGGAGGATAAAGAAAAAACTTTTTGGTACTCTTCTCATTAGAAATGGTCATGTCACCTAACCTACATCCAATATATGCATCTACAATTGCTAACCATGGCCTTCCAAGAATAATGGGATACCCGCCTATTGTAGCTTTAGGAGAAAGAATCATGAAGTTTATTGGGTACTCCCAAGAGTCTAGAATCATCACAAGATCCTCCACTATACCATCAGGCTTAATAGTAGAACTATTAGCAAGTTGCAGGACAGTAGGAGTAGATCTCATGCAAGCAACGTTTAGTTGTTGTAGGATTTCCTTGGTCATCACATTTATTGTTGCCCCTAAATCAATCAGAGCATTCTTTATTTGAATCCCATTTATAACAACTACTACATAGGACTACCTAGGTCATTGTACTTAGGGATAGTCACTTTTCCAAGCATGATGTCAGCTAGTTGTCCCACCACATGAACCATAGTGAGGTCTTTCTTTTTCCTACCTATCTTCTTGAGGCATGCTTCTTTGATTTCCTTGCCATAGATTGGGACATCCTTTATTTCCTAAAATAGAGGGATCTAGACACATATATGCTTTAGCTAATCCAAGATGTCAAAAGTTGTATGCTCCTTTTCTTCCTTCTTCTTGGAAACTTTCAATCTCTGAGGAAATGGTTGTTCTTGTTTAGTCTGCTTGACTTGGACTGGTTTAGGATTTTTAGGTGCATTTGGCTAAATGGGATCATTCAGAGGTTCCTCTTCCTCTTCCATAGGAAGCTCAATGATAATGGGCTTGGAAGGGGTTGGTAGACTAGTTCTTGAATGCAAGTGGATGTCACTTACACTCACAAAATATGCAGGGAATTTATTTGAATCAACAAAGTATACAAAATATTGTTGTGGTTTTTTATTTGGATTGGGTGTGGTCTAAGCTGGTAATTGAGTAGGTTTAGGCACATTTGAGCTTGAATTAGTAGGTGGAGGCATTATATCAAGTTTTTGGGGTTGAAAAGGTGGTTTCATGTAACTGGTTGTTTGGGTAGGCCATTGTTGTCCTCCCCTCCATTTATTTGCTTGCTACCAATTTCTTGGAGGTGGCTTCCAATGCCCTTGAAATTTTTTCCAATTCCCCTAAGATTGTTGCCACTAGGGTGGATAGTTTTGATGATTATGCCACACATTTGGAGGGTTACTCAAAGGATTTGGTGGATATCCTCCATAGTTGGATGGATATGGGGGTTGTAATTGGTTTCCAAGTGAATGGGAATTGAAATATGGCCCAGCATAAGAGAGTGGATTTGGTGGCATACCTTGTCATGGAGCCCAAGGCCTCCTTTGTGCAACATCGTAGACTTGATCTTCTTCAATTTGGATTGGCTTGAACTTAGGTGGAATCTGCTTGCCTTCAATATTAGCTACCATATTGCATCTGTAATCCTTCTTCTTTTGTCTGCAATTGGGGCAATACTTTGCCAACATTGCCTCTGCCTCCTCTTGCTTCTTCTTGGCTTGAATTGTATCTAGCTGAGTAGCTAGATTGTTTATAATGTCTTGCTTGAATTCTACCAACAAATGAGTAATATTCATTCTTGAAACTCCACCAGTAGATGACTTACCCATGGAAGATTGGTAAGCTCTCCCTTTCTTTGAAGCTTCCCTAGAGTAGTTTTAGCATATTTTCTTGATATCTTCCCAAGGAACTTGGGAGATATCTCCTCCTCCCATGAGATCCAAGGCATCAGAGTAGCTGTCATTGATTCCTCTTAGGAAAATAAACTCTTGTGAGTCTTCATTGAGTGTATGGTGTGGAGATTGTTGTAGGGAAAACATAAACCTTGCAATATAATCCTCTAGGCTTTCATCTTCTTTTTTATGCATCCTAAAAATTTCACCTCCTCTCATGTCATTTCCCCTGCAATACTCCTTTTATTTCTCAAGGAGTTTTGTCTTTATGCCTTCCCAAGTTTCCATAGTATCTCTACCTAGTCTCATGAACCATCTTAATGCAACTTATTTTAGAGTGGTAGGAAATAGCTTAAGCCTATGGGCATCGGTGGTATAATCATAACTCTTGCAGATTATGTCCAACTCAAACAAAAAGGTATCAGGATCTTCTGTGACAAGTCCATAAAACTTGGGGAGTGTTGAAGCAAGGATGTTTTTGATATTGCCAACTTCATTCTAATGGGAAATGGGGAAAGGAAAAGCTATTTGGTTAGGTTTGTTTCTATTTGCATCACCCATGCCTGCTTGATGTAGTTCCAAAGCAAAGGGGTTCTCAAGTTGATTTTGGTCCTCAGAGGAGACTTTAGAGCTAGTTAGATCAGGGAATGCATTAGAAAAGGGGTGTGGATCTTCTTCTTCTTCTTCTTCTCTTGGCAGGTTCTGATATTCAACTAGCTGGAATGGATTAAGATTGTTATGAAGGAATCTCCCATAAGCATCCCTTCTCCTTCCTCTATGCATGTGATATCAACTCACTATCAGCCAGCTGACACAAAGAATTGGTAAAGAATAAGGGGGGTCATTAATTCCTAAATGAGGGGTATACTAAGAGCAACTTTCAGAAATACTACAACAAGAAAACTACCAATGACTCAAAATAACTTCCTAGTTTGATGCCATCCCTAGCAACAACACCAAAAATGTTGGCCTCCTACAATGATTTAACAACTAGGCCTTTACAACTGTGATTCAAATATTGGACATCTAACCTTAATAGCTATCTCAATCATCATGAAGGTGCATTTAACTTGTCAACCCAGGGACGTGAACTTGAAATGGGTCAACACAGTATGTGCACTAGGAATCCAAAGTAGCCATTTTCTTTCTACAATTAACAAAGACACAATGCTGAAAGTAAATTGCTTGGAAAGGAATAAAATAGATGCTAATCATCAATCAACAACTACACCAAGCTAAAATGCATAATAGAGATGAAAATCTGAGCAAACAAATAAGACACTACTATGTTTGCTTTGGTTGTAGGAACAGTCACAAAATGGAATTCTAGTGGTTGCAGGAACAGTCGGTGCTAGATTCTTAACTAATTACTGAACATAAAGCAATACTAAACTGGTACTAAGCTAAAGGATGGATTACTCACCAAGTGGGCCCCCTTGGATAAGTATCCCCTAAAACTAATAAGAACTCAGATGCTCAAACTTAGAAATTCATTTTATTCACTGGAATTCATGAGTACAAAAGAGTAGCATAACTATATTGCTGAAATTTTGAAGAATGCAAGTACAATATCAGATCACGCAACCTTCAAAAAAGGAGCATATGATCCTTATTTATACTATCAACTAAACAGGGCAGTCAACTCCACGAACTGGGAGGACACCATTTAGGGAAAATAGAGAAAGTGGGGCGACAGTTACACATGTATGGAATCCAATCAAACAAGCATGTCCAACCACAAATTTAGCACTGCAGTAACGCACATGTTTGTTCAACATCAATAAAGACCACTACAAGGCGGTTACATTCGGTTTGCATGGAGAATCTCCTTCCATCATCCTCCTTTGACCTTTGAACAATTCCCTTGGGCGTTATGGTGCATTCCTAGCTGGTAGTGTCTTCCTTAATTTAGCATCCTCAAATTATATTTGCATGGCAATGTTAGTATGCACAATAATTGAATATTTGAAACCACCTTAAAAAACATTCATTAACCACATGCAAAATTAATATGGATAGTCCATATAACATGCCATTATCATTAAAGGTTTGTAGAAATAAGATTAAGCCCAATGTCAATAGTTTTGAGGAAATATCATAAAAAATATCAACACTTAACATCAAGGTCCATGATATCTTCAACAAATAAACCATAAATTCTACCCAAAACTAGACCATAAACTAGGCTCATCAATGATTTTGGGAAAAAGTTGTAGGTAGTGCTTGTCATTTGATTAATATATCTCCTTATTCAACTCTTGTTGATAAAACTCCTTATGAAGTGTGGATAGATAGAAATCCTTCTACTTCACATTTATTAGTGATTCTTTACTTCTTGATTCAAGTTACTCCAACCATATGACTCATCACAACGATTGATTTTCTACATATTAAGCTTATAATGGGGGAGAATTTTTCATTAGTGAAAATAGCACAAACAAGATTTTTAGCAAGGGGGAGATCTAAAGAAAAATTAGGGCTTAAAGGGGATTAAAGTAGAGATATTTCAAAATGATATTCTAAAACCCCAAGAAAGAGAAGAGTAAATTTTTGAAATTGTGGTAAGAGAGGGCATGTGAAGATGGAATGAAAAAAAAAGAAAAAGAGTGCAGATAGTTTTAAGAGCTAAGGATTAGCTCAATACCCAACAACACCTGCAAATACATTGATAAACATTTCACAAGAGGATATGCAAGAATATGAGCTTGCTTGATATTAAGACCTCTTAAATGATGAGGTATGAAGTATGATAAAGTATGATAAAAATGAGTACAAGCACCTTCCTTATATAGGGAAGGTTGAGATGTAGTATGTAATATGATGTTGGCATGTGTCATAATCCTATGACATGTGACAACTAACTAACTACCTAGCAGAATGTGAAGTCTAGATAAGACTTCTAGAAGGAATCTTATTTCCTAAACATGTGACTAAGGGTCAAAGCCTCATTATAATCTATCACCTAGTGAATGCAACCATGGAATTATTTAATTGCCTAAGTAAACTTTTTTGAATAGGACAATTGAGAGGGGAGTTGAATCAGTTGTCATAGAATTAAACCTTTAATTCAATCACTGAAACTAAAACTTAATACTACTTAAATGATTAATCATCAAATGCCAATGCAGAAACTCAAATCCAACACATAAACACAATAACACTAGATTTACGTGGAAATATCAATGAGGTTAAAACCACAGTGAGGATTAACTCAACCTATAGAGAATATCAAAACTGATTACAAGAGGCTCACTGCCTGAAATAAAAACTCACTATCCTGAACAAGGACTCACTATCCTGGAAAGCTAACAACCCGAAGGGCTCACTACCACAAAGATACAAAGAATACAAAGAATACTTGTTACAGAGAGACTACAATCCGAATGCAACAAAGGATTCCACCACAATTACTCGATCTACTTGCATGAATGATAGAGTTCACCTTTTGTTCACTGCATCTAGAAAGTCAGCATTAAGCTTCATGTTGTTCTTCCACACTCGCAACAAACACACTAAATAGAATCAATGTCACACCAAACTACACTTTCTCTTTTCTCTTATTGCTCTTCTTCTCCGCTCTTGCATATTTTCTATCACTTAACTCATCTTGCATTTATACCATCTTCAACTTTGAAATATATCCAAAGTCGTCCATCCAAATCTAACTTCAAATTAGGTTGATGCTAAAACATCCTAGAGTGGAATTAGAATGATGGAAACCCAAACACATGCTTCATATGGACCTAAATAGATCCAACATGCTTCATCAACCTCAAAATTAATATTTCACACAAGGTCAGCCAAACCAGTGTAAAAAATATAGAACCATTACGCACGAACTTTCCAAATGTCGAAATTATCTTCAATACAATCAGGGCAACTCAACTTTAGAACCACAATTCATAAGACTTCATCAAAGAGAAATTTGGACCAACAATATTTCTCCCGAACCTCAACTAGAAACACAGAAACCACAATTCACAACTGGTGAACACAACTTGCATTGTACAACAAATTAACAACCAAAAATTTGGATATAACATCTTTTAACAACCATGAACATGTCTAAACTGCACAAACATAGGAGTAAATCTAAACCAAAACCCATAGCAACCACTAAACACTTGCAACATATCTTCATTACAATTTTCTCAATATCCTCGACATGTATAACCAACAACTAGTTGATAACCAGTTGACCAGTTGACATCAATGACAACACCTTCAATCTTTCCATTCTTGCAACAATCTCCCCTTTTGTTATTAATGGCAACACATGATGTGAAAAACCATCGAAGACAACATACAAGCTCTGAATACACTTTTCTATTTCTCCCCCTTAGTAGATAATTTCTTATACACTTCCTTTCCTTTCACATGCTCCTCCCATTCTTCCTTTCCTTTTTTGCATGCTTCTCCCCCTTTGACATCAGTGGAAAAGGAAAAAGAATATTTTACACTAATTTCTCCTTTGACATGAAAAAAAAATATTCATAATAACAACACCTAATACTACTTTCTCCTCCTGAGAGGTAGCCACCAAAACATTAGCCCAGAAGAAAGATAGATCCATATATCCACTGAACTAATGCATCTCCATATGCATCTAGTCTAAGAAAGGAGGGGAAATAACCCCTAACTTCTCCCAAAGATACTCAAAAGTATCTTTAGGAAGAGCCTTCATGAAAATATCATCAATCCGATCCTTCAACAGAACATACTCAAGCTTTACTTCATTCTCCATGACCTTCTCTCTCAAGAAATGATATCTGATAGATATATGCTTCATCCTCGAGTGCATTACCAGATTCTTTGAAATTTTAATTGCACTTCTATTGTCACAAAAAATAAAAATGGGATCATCATTTACTATTGTGATATCTTTCAATGTTTGTTTCATCCATAGAGCTTCTATACAACAAGATGCAGTAGCAATAACTCAGCTCCATCGGTAGATAAGGAGACTGAATCTTGTTTTTTACTCGACCATGCCACCAATCTGCATCCAAGAAATAATGCACCACCACTTGTAATTTTTTTTTCATCTACACATCTAGCCCAATCTACATTTGTATAGGCACTAAGTGTAAATTCAGTATCTTTAGGATACCACAATCCATAATCCGGAGTGCCATTCAAATATCTAAAAATTATTTTAATTGCAACATGAGTTTCCTAAAAATGTATGCCTTCTACTTGTGAGTACCCTTTACACACAAGCCTTGCTTTGTTTCTAACTTCTCCTTTCTCATTTAACTTATTTTTAATACCCACTTGGATCCAATGATGTTTTTATTTATCAGTGGGTAAATGTTCAAAAAATGAAGAACATCTCATTTTGTTATTTTGTGTTGTCATTGATGTCACTATGATATATGAGTTACAATTGCAAGATCAAGTCTAAATTTGTTCTAGTATTTTGGTTCGGTATCTGAACCGGTATTTTGCTTACATCCTTCGGTATTTTGGTCTGCATTTGTTTGTTGGTGATTACTATTGCTTGCAGTTTTGGGAAATGGTTTGTAGATGTCGGGAGCACGTACTTTCAAGATCTCACGTATCCAAATGATTGTATGATGTATCAACTTTCGCTAGTGTTTGCAATTGTGCTATTAGGTCTATCCTTATCCAACCTAATGGATGTGTTGTGTAATGGTGAATTAAATTTCGTTATGTGGATATATGTGCAACCTATTTTAGGTCCATGATGACTTGATGAAGTGGGTTGGATGTATGATTTACCTTTTGAGAAGATTTTGTGAAAGCTTGAAGTCGAAAAGTTGGTATTTTTGGTAAATATGAAGTGCATCTAATTAGGCCAACCTAATTGATGCTTACAGAGAGATCAGATATATATATATTGGATAATCTTTGAAGTTAAAAAGTAATTTTTTTGTGTTGTGAATGCGAATGTGAAGAAGAGAAAATATGATGAAGTGTGTCAAGTCAGTTTACTGAGCTTCATTGGAACTGAATCTACACTTACTAGGTGTATTTTATCAATTCATTTTCTGGCAGTGAGCCCTTTTTTTATTTTAATTCTGTAGGCAATAATCCTTTGTTTCGGGATAGTGAGTCCTGGTAGTGAGCCACCCTTTTGTAATATCTTATAACCAGTTATACTATATTGTGAGCTAACAATCACCATGGTTTTTCCCATTTTTGATTTTCCACGTAAAAGTCTTGGTGTTCACTTGTTCTATGATTTCATGTTTTGTTAATGCTTTTACTTATCTTTGCTATTGTGTGCATTGGAATAATTGGATGGTATCTGTTCAAAAAATTTAAGAAGATATTGATTCACCCCCCCTCTCAGTATCTTGGACATTTAACAATTGGTATCAGAGCCTATTTCCTTTGGAAAAGCCTAACAGCTTGAGGGAGATCCTGAAGATGGAAGAAATGAATGATAAAGGAGAGCTTCAGACTGCTCTTGAGGATCTTGACAAAGTTGAAAGAGAAAATAGGGATCTAAAAGAGAATCTTGAAGATGCAAATGAATGTGTCCAGAAATTAAAGGAGCAATTGAAAAAGTTCAAAGATAGGCATAAGGAAGTAACAGATCAATTGAAGAAGGCTAATGAAGATATTTCCAATTTGAAAGTGCAAGTAGAGGAGAAGAAAATAATTGAAGAGTGTTTGAACAAGTTGGTACAAAGCAAGTCTGAATATTGCACCAAGCTTGAACAAGAAGTTGCAACCTGAAAGTGGATCTGGAGAAGGAAAAAATCTATGAAAACAATTTCAAATCTAGCTCAGACTGGCTTGATGAATTGATTGCAGGATAGAAACCAAGTAAATGCAAAGGTGGTCTAGGAAATGATACCGGTGAAAGTTCCAAGACTGTGAACAATCAGAAGACTTTGAATAAAGGAAAGCAGAAAGAAAATTCAAGGAACTCTACTAGGAGACCTCCGGTGAGATAGCCTAATGTACAAAGGTATACTTCTTTTAATGGAACTTTTTTTTCATGCAATAAATTTGGTCACAAGGCAGTAGAATGTAGGAGTAGGATGAATTAGTTCCCTGGTCCTTTTACTAGTCAATTTTTTGCATGCAAAAGAATTGGACATATGACAAGTGAATACAGAACCTTGATGATGAATTAGTTTAATGGAAGAAGAATGAATCAATCCTTTAATGGCTATTGCTATACTTGTAACAAGTATGGACATAAAGCTAATCAGTGCAGAACAAGAGTCATTGGAAGTCAATCTAATCATAGAAGTATTGTTTTCTATAACTACAACAAACCAGGACATGTTTCAAGAGTTTGCAGAAGCAAGAAGAGTAAGGAAACCAATCTGATAGAAAAGAATGAATCTGTGAGGAAGGTTGAAAAAGATGAGATTAAGCAATAGATGAATAAGATTTGGAGAAATAAAGAACCAAATAAAATTGATGAGTTTGTGCCCTCATTTGGTACAAACGATTTATTCGGTAATTAGACCTAGTAAGGTCATAGGGGGAGCATTATCAAAAAATTATGAGAACCCCCTAGATATTTGGTGTGTCAGAGGCTGGCACGAAGATGAAATGTGAAGAATGAATAAGTCAAGGTTTTGGAAAAAGAATTGGAATAAAATATGAATGAATGATCTTTTGTGGAGCGAATTAGGGTTTCTCTATGTAAAAGAGAAGACTTTTTAGCAGCCTTTTTGATATCTACCACATTTAAAGCGAATTAAGGCATATCATTATTTTATAAAGGAAATGATTAAGGCATTTTGTTCATTCATGCATTTGAAGAAGCTAAAGGTTATGTGCAATTGTTGCTAAAGAATCTGAAGGATCCCAATGAACCTAGAATTGGGACATATGTTGAAAAATCTATGGAGATTCATTTGGAGCAGTAGAAGCCTAAAATTAGAAATAATGTGGAGAAAAATCTTAAAGAAGTTGGATTTATTGATGAAGAGATTTCCCTTGGAAGGGCTAAGGGAGAACTAAGGGAGGAAAAATCATTTGGCCAAAGGAGATCTAGAAGGACTACCTCTGTAAAATCCTCCATAGCCCCTGCATCAAAGATTGAACCCAGTGTTGTCGATAAAGGAAAAGGTCATATTTCCTCTAGACTGATTACTAGATCTAGGAAGAGGAAAGAAACTCCTCCAGTAGCCCTTGTAAAGAGAGGAGGGAAAGAGAAAGTGACAAGGGAGAAAAATCTCAGTGTTATAGATGATCAGGATGAAGATGAAGAAGATCCTGATGCAAAGCTGGTGAGAAGAAAAAGAGGTTTACCCTTTGGTGAAGGTGCTTCTTCAAAATTTGTTGGTTCCAAGAGAATACTTGTATCATCTTCTGATGATGAGGAAGCACAATATTTTGGTGTTCATGTGCACACCAAACCAGAATCAAAGAATAATAAGGTGTCTAATGAAGCCTTTGCAGACTAGAGAGGAGAACAAGATAATCTAGTAAGTTTTGGTCCCCACTTTAAATTAGAGGCAACTCTCAATTCCTTGCTACATTTTGAGAATATGCTTCAACCTACAAATAATTACTATGATAAGGTTGGAGAAGAAGATAAGAAAACCTTTCTTTTAGTCATTATTCAATATGATATCATCTTAGAAGTTAAGTGGGATGATATAAGAAAAGATGTACCTGAAAGCATGTGGGAAGCTCTGATCAAAAGAAGATCAGAGGTTGTTGAATTTGAAGAGAAAATCATAAATGTTGCATTTAATAAGATTGGGTCTTCCTTGACCCTGGATGATCTAAAATCTTTGAAGAAGATCTATGCAAAAAGTTTTTAGATGAAGAGTAGAGTAAACATGTTGATGAAAAGAAATAAAAAGTTGACAAAGAAGGTAAGGAAGGAAAAAAAAAATTATCTAGTATACAACAAAAAAATATGGCATGCTTAAAGCTAATGAAAATGTTGCTGAGGAAAATATTCCTCTTGATATAGATAATAAAAATATTTCTGGAAATTTTGATGTTGAAATTTATGCTAGTGGTGAAAATGATTCTCTGAAAAGTGAAAAACAAAATGAAGGTGAAGTTGAGCCTAAAAATCATAATGATGCTCCTCCAGAGCACACTGAAGGAGAAAAAGGAAATAATGATCAAAGAAATGTTGAAGAAGGAAAAGACAATCCAGAGGAAGAACAAAATAAAGATGAAAAGGATGGAAATGATGAAGAGGATAATAATAATAAAGACAAAGATGAAGACAAAAGGGAAGAAAAGAAAGAAGAGGAAGAAGAGGAAATGAAAGAAGAAAAGGAGGAAGAAGAGAAGGAAAAGAGAAAGGAAGAAAAGAAAAACGAAGAATTTGTTAGGAAAAATGAAGAAATGAAAAGAAAATTATAAAATCACTTAAGATTTATGGAGAATCATCCTCCGGTAATGATGTTTTGAAAGGCTTTCTCTCCAAGCAAACCAAATTTCAGCCAGTAATTCCCCATGAGCTTCTACAACTTCCCATGATTGAAGGGTTTGTGGATATGGAGAAGATGTCTCTGGTGCATAAAGTGATGTTAGGAGATTCTATGCAAGCATCTGAAAGGAAGGAAATTCTTGAAGCACATCAAAGAGGAACAAAACTTGTAGAAGATTCTCTTAAGGCATTACAGGAAGTCATACCTGGTGCATCCATTAATACATCTCTCGTTCCTATTGAAAATATGAAATTGTTGCTAGATTATCTCAAGGAGTATACCTTTGGGCTAAGTGAGAAGAAGAAAAAAAGAGGTTGAGGAGAAACTGGTAGAGAAAAGGTTATTGGAATTATATGACAAGTGTGCAAGTTGAAAAGAATCTAGAAGTCGTGAAGGTTTGTGAGTTAGAAGCTAATGTTGTCCTTGCTTATTTCTTACAGTGGCCGGATGCTATTAAGGTTGTTATGGACTCCATTGAGTCTTAGCTATTTGTCATCTCTGGTACTTACAACCTATCTAAAGATAGAGACAGATCAACTTGGAATGCCATCTCTGTGCATAAAGAATTTTTTTTGTTTTGCAGAAGCAGAAGGAAGAAATTATTAGAAAATTTGATCAATTGAGTGACATGGTAAGAATTGAAATCACTTTGGTTGGAAAGGATTTGGCTCACACAGAAAAACTTGAGAAGATAAACTTGACTCTTGATACTTTAGATGGTGTAGAAGAAACTTTGATATAGTTGGAATCTCTGAACAGGATGTTGATTGTTGCAAAGGATAGTTGGAAAAATGGAAAATCAGTTTGGGAAGGTATTCTAAAGGAGGTTCAAGGCTCTCCATCCTCTGATTGATACATTTTTCTTTGTTTTCTTTTTTTTAATATTTTTAGTTGTTTTTGGGACACCCTTTGTCCTTGATGTCAAAGGGGGAGTGAAGAATGGTGAAATGTTGGTGTCAGGGGGAGAAGTGTTGTAAATAAGGAGTTATGTAAATATTCTTTTTGGCACATGTTGCCATCAATGACAAAGGGGAAGATTGTTGGAAAAATGAAGAAGAACATCTCATATTTTTATTTTATGTTGTCATTGATGTCACCATGATATATGAGTTGCAATTGCAAGATCAAGTCTGAAGTTGTTTTGGTATCCTAGTTTGGTATTTGAACTGGTATTTTGCTTACATCCTCTGGTATTTTGGTTTGCATTTGTTTGCTAGTGATTAATGTTGCTTGCAGTTTTTGGAAATGGTTTTTAGATGTTGGGAGCACATACTTTCAAGATCTCACATATCTAGATGATCGTATGATGTATCGACTTTCACTAGTGTTTGCAATTGTGCTATTAGGTCTATCCTTGGCTGACCTAATGGATGTATTGTGTAATGGTGAATTAACTTTCGTTATGTAGATATATGTGCGACCTATTTTAGGTCCATGCCGACTTGATGAAGTAGGTTGGATGTGTGATTTACCTTTTGAGAAGATTTAGTGAAAGCTTGAAGCTAACGAGTTGGTATTTTTGGGAAATATGAAGTGCATCTAATTAGGTTGACCTAATTGATGCTTACGGAGAGATCGGATATATATATTGGATAATATTTGAAGTTAAAAAGTAATTTTTTTGTGTTGTGAATGCGAATATGAAGAAGAGCGAATATGATGAAGTGTGTCAAGTCAATTTACCGAGCTTCATTGGAACTGAACCTGCAATCATTAGGTGTATTCTATCAGTTCATTTTCTGGTTGTGAGCCATATTTGTCATTGTAATTCTATAGGCAGTGAGCCTTTGTTTCTGGACAATGAGTCTTGGCAATGAGCCACCCTTTTGTAATATCTTATAACTGGTTATACTATATTGTGAGGTAACACTCACTGTGGTTTTTCCCATTTTGGGATTTCCACGTAAAAATCTTGGTGTTCATGTGTTCTATGATTTCATGTTTTGTTAATGCTTTCACTTATCTTTGTTATTGTGTGCATTGGAATAATTGGATGGTATCTAATCAAAAAATTTAAGAAGATTGATTCACCCCCCCTCTCAGTATCTTGGACATTTAACAATAAACCCACAAAACCGGTTTACAATTCCATTGAGGAAGGAAAAATACATTTCGGATGGAAAATACTTTAGGGGGTTCTCTAGAACTAGGAGGGTTTGCTAGAACCAGGGGGATTTGATTAAACCCCCCTTTAATGGGTTTATTTTTTAATTGCATTAAAGGGGGGTTCACTAGAACCCCCCTTTCCCCCTTCTCCCCCTCTGGCACCAAAAATATCCAGAATTTTTCCCTTTGAAACTCAAGTTGAGGGTGAAAATGGAGGATACTTCATAGACCCAACTAGATAATTGTAGTCCTTGGAACGATCTATCCAATGAATATAATTTTAATATGTTTTGGTTTTATTATGTATTTATTTTTTTCGTTTGATTAAACATAGGTTTTTCACCAAAAATCAAGCTCTTTGTTCTGCACATGTGGAAAAATAGTAGATTATCAAAAAAAAATTGAAAAATATCAATGGACTAGATATTGAAGTCCTTGATCCAACAAAATTAAAAAAATGAATTTTGATACATATAAAAAATCTTATGTTGTATATAGTCCGCCTATGTCTGAATTGTAATTGGTTTGACTTCGAAACTTGATTAAGGAAAAAATATTCAATAAAACACTATGAAACCACATGAAAGTGCTATATATCATAGTTACAAATATAAATTCAAAAAAAATATAATTTTATCCTTCATAGAAATAAAATTATGTTGTATACGGTCAACATCACTCCTTAAAAATGGTGTTTACTAAAAAAAATAGTTTTTGAATAAGATGGAAAAACAAGTGCAATCTGATTCCAAAAATTTTGAAAAAATATATTTGGAATCTATAGACAAAATGTCACAAATCACTAGTTTACATCATCTTCAAATTCCTCATGGTTTAGCCGCTATAGGTGCCCGAAAGTGAAGATTTAGTTAGAAAAAATTGGTTCAGTTTCCAATTTGGCCAAAAATTGTAAACTAGTATTGTGGGATCACCCCGGTCTTGGGACCAATTCCCAAGTTTGATTCTTCTCAATCTGCATAAGTTCTTCTTTCATTGCTTCCTTCCAATGTTCATCTTTACAAGCTTCACTTACAGTCTTTGGTTCAATCTTAGAAAGTAAACATAGATTCACTTCAGCAGCAACTCTGCTTCTAGTCAACACACCTTTTATCTTGTCTCCAATAATCTGACTTTCTGAATGATTCTTCTGTACATATTTTGGTGTCTTAGGGGACATCACCAAAGCATCTTCATCTATTTCATTTTTTTCATCCTGCTTCCCTTGCTCATATTTTTCCTATTCTTTCACAATCTCTTCTATTCTTACACAATCAGG
Source organism: Sequoia sempervirens (assembly GCA_007258455.2). Classification (NCBI taxonomy): domain Eukaryota; kingdom Viridiplantae; phylum Streptophyta; class Pinopsida; order Cupressales; family Cupressaceae; genus Sequoia; species Sequoia sempervirens. The sequence goes on from VDFB02000003.1 coordinate 100,443,713, forward strand.
CTCATTAGATACATATCTATTAATGTCAATAGAATTATTAATTGTCCCATCAACCTTGACATTAGAAATCTCTATAATCTTTCTCAATATTTTATTGAAACATTTGTATGCCTTGCTATTAGTAGAATATCCAAGAAAAATTCCTTCATCACTTCTTGCATCAAAATTACCCAAAGTTTCTTCATCTCTTCTGATATAACATTTGCTTTAGAAAACCTTGAAATATTTAATAGTAGGAATTATTCCATGCCATAGCTCATAGGGAGTCTTTGTACTATTTTCTCTTCCTTGAACTTGATTGAATACATAAAAAACAGTATGAATAGCTTCTTTCTAGTAAACTTATGGTAAACCAGCCTCAATAATCATTGATCTAGCAGCCTCTTGAACTATTCTATTTTTATTTTCAACAACTTGATTTTGCTGAGTTCTTAGAGAAGATAACTGTCTTTTTCTTCCATGCACTTCACAAAATATTTTAAACTCATGGGAGGTGAATTCTCCACCTCTATCCGACCTTAAGAATTTTATCTTCAAGTTCACTTCATTTTCAACCATAGCTTTGAATGCCTTGAATCTATCTAATACATCTGATTTCTCTCTAAGAAATATAACCTATGTATATCTAGAATAATCATCAATTAAAATCATAAAGTACCTTTCACAAAGTAGAATTCTTACTCTTGTAGGACCACAAAGATCTATATAAACTAAATATAGTAGTCTAGTAGTGGACTATTCCTTTGATCTATAATGATTTATTGCTTTCCTTCCAAACTGACAATTCTTGCAAATAGCATTAACAGGCTTTGTAATTCTTGGTAAATCTCTCACAACTTGAACAACAATAATCCTTTTTAAGTTATCAAAATTCATGTGACATATTCTCCTATTCCATAACCAACTTTCATTAATCTAAGTCATAAAACATCGTCCATCAATACCCTTAAGTTGATAGATATTTCCTTCAGATTTCTTTCCTGTAGCAATCAATGTTATGGATCTCACATCTCCCATCCTTAAACACAAGTTCATATCCTTTTTTTCACATTTGACCAACACTCAACAAATTATGCTTTAAACCCTTAACATAGTAGGCATCATGAATATGATGTTTTTCATCAAAACTCATTGAACCTATCCCACAAATGTTTGCACCAGTATCATCTCCAAACATAACCAAGCCTCCATCATATTTTTCAAGCTTAAAAAACTTGCTTTTATCACCAGCCATGTGATGTGAACAACCACTGTCAACTACCCAATAATTATTCTCTTGTTTAGCATGTAGGGCAGAGAGAACCGTACCTTCATTTTTCTCCTTCTCTGGAGGGCTTTCTTTTACTTGTTTTAAAGAATTAGCAAAAGTAGGTCCATCCTTAATCGCCGAGAACAAGCATTCATTGTCATCAGGATCTTCATATTCTGAATCCTTCTCAGATATGCTAGCATTCTCGTTCACATAGTAAGTTCTGTTAATCTTCTTTCCTTTATTTTCTTTCCCATATCTTTGTTTATTTATTTTAGCTCTTTCCTGACACTTTGTAGCATAATGACCTATTTCTCCACAACTAAATCACTTAAAGGGAAACTTACCTTCATAATTGTTAGAGCCTTTCCTCATTCTTCTTACAAAGTTAGCTTCTATTTCATCAAAATTTTCTTCATTCAGATCTTTAGCTTTTGTAGCTTTAAAAGAAGTCTTTGATTTGCACCCATTCCTTAGACTCGGCTTCCTCATCTCATAAGATGTCAAAAATCCTAACAGCAAATCCTTAGTACAGGTCTTATAATCTATAGTCTACTCAATAACACTCACCTTCTCACTGTAAGCATGAGGAAGAGTTCTGAGAATCTTCTTTACAATCCTAGTTTCATCTATAGTAGCACCAAGTCCTCACATTCTAGCCACTATCTCATCCAGTCTTTGTACATAAGCTTTAACATTCTCATCTTAAGACATATGTAGAAGATCAAACTATGTTTCCAAGTTCTATAATTTCACCTCTTTGACTCTTTCATCACCATCATGCACTCTTTCCAAAGCATCCCAGACTTCCTTAGTCGTCTTCAAATTTTGAACCTTAATCAAATCGGAATGTACTAGACTATTCTTCAAGATGTATTTTTCCTTATTGTTTTCTTTATGTGCTTTTATCTCTTTAGGTGTACTTAGACCATTAGCAGGAGGAGTGTAAGGATTTTTGTAAGCTTTCTCCACATCATATCCACAATACTCTAGATATTCTTCCATCAATACTTTCCAAATACCATACTTAGTTCCATCGAACCTTGGATAATCATAAACCATTTATCCATCCATCCCGTACCTTCCTCAAGTGGTTAAGTCTTCACCAAGCAACCTTTCTCTAATATCAATTGTTGAATAGGACAATAAGAGGGGGGGTAAATCAGTTGTCACAAAATTAAACCTTTAATCCAATCACCAAAACTAAAACGTAATACTACTTAAATGATTAATTGTTAAATGCCAATGTAGAAACTCAAATCCAACACATAAACATAATAACACCAGATTTACATGGAAAACCCAATGAGGGAAAAACCACGGTGAGGATTAACTCACACTATAGAGAATATCAAAATCGAATACAAGAGGCTCATTGCCTAAAATAAGGACTCACTGTCCAATGGGGCTAACAACCTGAAGGGATCACTGCCCTAGAGATACAAAGAAGACAAAGAAAACTTGTTATAGAGAGACTACAATACCAATGCAACAAATTATTCAACCACAATCACTTGATCTAATTGCATGAATTATAGAGTTCACCCTTTGCTCACTGTATCCAAAAACTCAGCATTAAGCTTTGCACTGATCTTCCACACTCACAACACACACACTTATTGAATAGAATCAATGTCGCACCAAACTACACTTTCTCTTTTCTCTTATTGCTCTTCTTCTGCACTCTTGTATATTTTCTATCACTTAAATCATCTTGCATTTATACCATCTTCAACTTCGAAACATATCCAAAGTCGGCCATCCAAATCCAAATTCAAATTAGGTCAGCATTAAAACATCCTAGGGTAGAATTAGAATGAGGGTGACCCAAACACATGCTTCATAGGGACCCAAATAGATCCAACATGCTTCATCAACCTTGAATGTAGTATTTCACACAAGGTCAACCAAACTAGTGTAAAACAGATAGAACCATTAAGCACGAACTTTCCAAATGCCAAAATTATCTTCAATACAATCAAGGAAACTCAACTTGAGAACCAAAAGTCATAAGACTTCATCAAAGAGAAACTTGGACCAACAAAATTTCTCTCAGACCTCAACCAGAAACACATAAACCATAGTTCACAACTGGTGAACACAACTTGCACTGTACAACAAATGAACAACCAAAAATATGGATATAGCATCTTCTAACAACCATGAACATGTCTGAACCGCACAAACATAGGATTAAATTCGGACCAAAACTCTGAGCAACCACTGAACACCTGCAACATATCTTCATTACAATTTTCTCAATATCCTCAACATGTACAACCAACAACTAGTTGATAACCAGTTGACCAGTTGGCATCAATGAAAAAATGTTCAATATTTCCATTCTTGCAACAAACTTATATAAGTGTAATTAAATAATTAATTACACCAACAATACCTCCATGGAAAAGTCCTCAAATATGGTAATTCTAATGTTTTAATAATTTCAACTAACACTACTAGTAAATTGATGTTTGGCTTATTGATTTAGGTTGCTCCAATCATATGACTCCTCACAAGGAATGATATTCTACATACTCAACTTATGATAGGGGATATATTTTTCTTGGTGATAACAACACACACAAGATTGTTGGTAAGGGAAACATATAAAAGGAAGGAGGATTTTAAAAGGGATAAAAAGAGATATAAGTCAAAATAATGTTCTAAGACCCTCAAAAATAGCAAAGGTGTTAGAATTGTGGTAAGAGAGGGAATGTGAAAAATGGATGCAGAAACAAGAAAAAATGTAGATACCTCCACAAAAGGGTCCTTGAATAATGGTGATTCTAATACTTTATTTATTTTAGCTAAGGGAAAGGTCCAAAGAGAAAGGAGGGCCTAAAGGGGATAAAAATTTAGATAATTCAAAAGAATTTTCTAAAACTCTCAAAAAGAGTAGAGTGAAGTGTTGGAAATTTTTTAAGAGAGGGCATGTGATGAAGGAATGTAGAAACAAGAAAAACAATGCAGATTCCTCCACAAAAAATTCCTCTGATGATGATGATTTTGATTCTTTTTTATTTAAGCTAACACTATTAGTAAAGATTATTTCCTTATTTATTCAAGGCTCTCCAACCATATGACTCCTCACAAGGACTGATTTGCTACATATTCATCTTATCATGGGGGAGATGTTTTCCTTGGTGATAGTAGCATAAACAAGATTGCTCATAAAGGAAAATTCCAAAGAAAAAGGAGGCCTAAAGGGGATAAAAAGAGAGATAAATCAAAAGGGTATTCTAAAACCCCTAAGAAGAGAAAAGTGTTGGAATTGTGGTAAGAGAGGGCATGTGAAGAAGGAATGCAGAAATAAGAAAAAGAGTGCAAATACCTCCATGAAAAATTCCTCAAATGATGGTCATTCTAATTCTTTATTTATTTCAGCTAACACTATTAGTAATGATGTGTGGCTTATTGATTCAAATTGCTCCAACCATATGAATCATCACAACGAGTGATTTGCTACATATTTTGCTTATGATGGAGGGGATATTTTCCTTGGTGATAACAGTATAAATAATATTATTGGTTAGGGAAAGGTCCAAAGAAAAAGGTCCTAAAGGGAATAAAAAGAGAGAATTCAAATGGATGCTCTAAAAATCTCGAAAATAAAAGAGAGTTGGAATTTTTGTAAGAGAGGGAATATGAAGAAGGAATGCATAAATAATAAAAAAGTGCACATAGCTCGATAGAGAATTCCTCAAATGATGGTGATTTTGATGCTTTTTATTTCAAATAACACTATTAGTAAGGATGATTGTCTTATTGATTCAAGTTTCTCAAACCATATGACTCCTCACAAGGTATGGTTTGTTACATAATTATCTTATGATGGGTGAGATGTTTTCCTTGTTGATAATAACAAACAATATTGTTGGTAAGGGAAAGATCCAAAGGAGGGCCTAAAGGGGATAAAAAGAGAGATGATTCAAAAGGATGTGTTGAATCCCTTGGAAAGACCATAGTGTTGTAATTGTGGTAAGAGAGGGAATGTAAAGAAGAAATTTAAAAACGAGAAAAAGAGTGTAGATACCTCCATGGACAAGTCTTGGGATGATGGTGATTTTGTTTCTTTGTAGATTTCAGCTAACATAATTAGTAATGATGCTTGGCTTATTGATTCAAGTTTCTCCAACCATATGACTCCTCACAAGGAGTTATTTGCTACATATTTAGCTTAAGATGGTAGAGATGTTTTCCTTGGTGATAAAAACACAAACAAAATTGTTGGTAATGGAAAAATGAAGTTGTATTTCAATGATGGAAGCATTAAAACCCTTGATGATGTTTTACATATTCCAAGACTTGCAATAAATTTACTCTTAGGATCCAATTCAAACTATTTTGGAATGCATGTGACATTTGAAAATTCCAGTTGCAAGTAGGTAAGAGGGACTTTAGTGATTGCTAAAGAATCTTGGATTGGGACTTTGTTTAGGCTTAATGCCTCCACTTTTTGTAACTATATCAATCTAAGTGGCACTAAAAATTTATGTATATTGTGGAACCATAGATTAGGTCACATAAGTGAAAAATTTCTTAAGACCATTCTTAATAAAATTTTAGTTTATGGTATTATTATTTTATTGATAAAAATGATTGATGTGAACATTGTGTATTTGGAAAAAAGAATAGATCATTTTTCCTAATGGGACTTGTAGACACTTAAAATGTCCTGATTGATACTATACATTTGATTCTTATTAACTAACACTGTTTCTTCCTAAATTACCTTGAACTAACCAATTAATTAAATAATCAACATTATTTAGTTAAATTCAGTAAATTCGACTAATAATCAAATAATTAAATTTATTGATTAATTCACCCTTCTTCTAACTAATATTCATCATATTTAATTAAATCAAGTCATTTAATTAAACCCCCCTAAATCCTCTCATTTGATTAAATCAATCAAATCAAATGTCACAATCCCCTAACCCATTCCAATTAATTAATCATCACTTTCTAATCACCATTAATAAATCCTCCAGCTTTTAACTCCTAGAGAATTAAATCAACCCATGGTCAACTAACCAGGTTGCACATAAAATTCATTTCTTTTAATTAACTAATTCCTCTATTTATCCTCACAATGGCATATTCCAAGGAATATTCCTCTCAACCACCTCTCATTCAATTTCCCTCCAAAGGTTTTCAAAAACTTTCACATCTTCATTAACTCCTTTTACATCCTCTCACATCTCAACCACATTCAATAAATTCTTCTTACAACCTTTCAAATCATCAACCATTCTCATTTATTTCTCTTAAATTCCCCATTCCTCAACACATTTCCCAAAATATGCTCCATCTTCCTCCAATAGAATTGTGAAAAGTGTCACATTCTCATTGGCTCCCATTTTATCCCACATTCACCAAATCCTCTCATTATTCAATCCTTGAGTTCTATAAATAGAATCATTCTCCTCACAATATGGATCCACAACTTCAAACATTATCACTATAGCCATTTTCACTTCATAGCAATCACCATTTTCATCATTTTTAGCTAATTTATCATCATTTGGAGCCAATCTCACACTTGGAATCACATTAAACATTGGATCTTATTAAAGGGATTGGGAAAGGGCTTCTTTCCACATCAAAGGAGCACCACTCCCCCTATGGGATGGAGGTTTGCTTAAGTTAGACTAGATTACATGCTTTGTTTTATTTATTTCAAAGTTTTTATCATGTTTTCTTGTCTTCTTGATCAAAGAATATCATAGGGAGTGTTTTTTTTATTTCTAACATGTTTAACATTTGATTGATGTTTCTTGTTAATTGATTGCAGATTGGACACTCACATTTTGGGGCTAGAAGGAGGGCTAACTAGTTTATCTTGTCAAATTTTGCCTAAAATTCTATTTTGTGCAGCTATAGGGGATCGACACCACCCTTGACTCATACAGCATCGCATTTTCCTACAACATCCCATTTGCAAACTTTCAGAGTGCCACTTTCAGTTTTAGCACCGCCTTTGTTGCGTCGCACCACATTTTCTCATTGCAGTCACGTCACATCTGCTCCAGTGTCGCCTTTGCTCTTTCTATCTTTTGTCTTATTTTTATTCTGACAGAGCGCTACCTTTGAAATTGCACCGCATTCATGATTTCTACCTTCCGCAAAGCTTCACCTTTGCTTTCACCAAAGTGCTGCATTTATTTTTAGCATTGCATTTATGTACTCGCAGAGCTTCGCATATGCGACACAAAGTCACCTTTGCAAGAAAGGGAGGAAAACTGACTTGAAGGCCTAAAAGAATTTTTTAATTCTCTTTGTAATAGCTTAGGCTTTCCACTTCTATCTTTCATTTCTATTTTAGGACCAACTAGAGTTACTTTGGGCTTAAAATTAACAAAAAACTCAAGCTTTGTTAAAGCTGGTAAAAATTGAACATTAAGAACTTACTAGACTTTGATTTTGGGCTAAAATTGAACAAGACAAACTCATATTTAAGCCTGGTGCTCTAAAAAAATATCATCATTGCTTTGGGGTTAAAAAAGAGCTTGTGTTTTCCTTGCTTTGTGATTTTCTACAATTTGTATCATTTGAATGCGTATGCATTTCTCTCATGCTTCCTGACGATCTTGAGAATCAAAAGCATTCTAGTGACATTGGTTATGTAAAATTACCCACACATTTCAAATTTGGATATAAAATTGAACAATCATGCTAGTGTGAGAAAGAGACATTGTGTGTGTTCCCTCCTTGTGCTTTACGTGAACTGGGAAGTTGAACTACAAGTGTACTCCCTCACTTTTGTTCACCTTTAGGGGGGCATGCCTAAGAATAGCTCAAATGTGACTCCAACCAGTTTTTCACTCAGGTCGATATATAAATGGATAAGACTAAACTATCAAGTCCTCATGGTATATAGGCCTTATTTGTACAGTGTCTTTCAGAATGGGGTACTACTATAAAAAGTATAAGATCCCCTAGTAGGATTGATTAAAACCTTTAGTGGCTTGCTAGACGCTCGCAAGGTGCCATGTTCTTGATTACCCAAACTAAGAACCAATTTGTTTAGAAGCCAAAATCCTTACTATTTGTTGGTACAAGAATAGTCATTCTAAAGTCGCCCCACATTTTTACTATTCAAAGTAGAAATAGAATAAATCCTCAAGGTCTCTGAATCTTTAGGATTTTGAGATTTGGTGATCCTGAGAAGTGTGTGTTGTGGAGGGGAGCCAGTGTCACCAAATCTCTAGTTGTTCGCTTTGTCTAAGTGTTTGGAGAAATCCAAGTGGGGACTCAAAAAATATTGTCCTTTCTATCCTAGGGTTGTGCAATTTGTGAGTCAGTCAAATACTTTGCTTGGATCTAAAACTTTGAAACAAACATTCAACAAGTCATCAAAATTGCAAACCCTTTGGAAGAACAAATATCCTTGAAGAGTCCAAATGTTACTACTTGTCCCTATGGATTTTATCCTTAGAGGCTTCTAAATATTTGGGCCCATATCTCAATTTTTTCTCTCCAAATTCAACCTAGGAAAATTATGCCTTTAATTCTTTGATTTTCACATAATGGACCTTGTGGAATGAAAAGGAATTGAGATGTAAACATTCAGTTTGAAAACTAAGCAAGAAGTGTTGATGTAGTAAAAAGAATCCATTTAATCCAAATAAAAGAATATTGAACCCCACATATGTGTTTGATCTCATGATTTCTCACAATTTCAAAATATCAAAACCAAGGTCTATCAATCGTCATAAGCGTCTTAGTCCAAAGGCTCTCAAGAAACACCTTTCAGCACTTTACAAAACTAGAGATAGATTGGTATCCAACTTTTAGAAATGTGCTTCAAAGGATAATCCAAACTTGTATTCATTATATTATTGTTAGAATCCTAGTCTTTTCCAACATTTTGAGTTTCTCACATAGGGTTGAAAGTTTCAAAGGTATAGCATGATCTTCAATACCTTGGTCTTGTAAACAAAGTCTCTCTAGGTTCATCTAGGATCAAACCAACACTTTCATTTGTCACATCATCAATCAAATCCCATCTCACAAACAACTTTTAGAACCTTGGAAAAAATCATTCATACTAGACTTTTGGTAAATTCTTCAAATCAAAATAAAAATTAACTTGTTTGGTTAAGTGTGTGTGGATGCATCCTTCCTCATACATTTAGATAAATTTTCACCATTGTGGACAAGTTTAATCCAAGATAGCATCTAACATCTTGGGATCTATAAGTCCATTATCCAAATCAAACCAAACCCAAATCAAAATCCAAAAATCCTAAAGTCTATTATTCCTCCAAGGGTCTCAAAAGTTTAAACATCCATATTATTCATCCCTCATTTATCACACCACATTTGATCCTTAAATATCCTAGATTTTATTTTTTGTACCTAAAGTTTAGACCAACCTAAGGAGTTACAAGTTTACCTCCCATATTCCTAAAATATTGATCCCAATTTTATGGTCCAAAAAAGATCACAACACAAGAAGATCATGGAGAAAAACAAAGAAACATCCACTTCAAGTGATTTGAGCCAAATTGCATCAAAATTCAACCCTATCGAATCTACTATCCCTTCACTCAACCCCCCTCAACAATCACAAGATCTTCAAGAGGAAGGCTATCAAGTGGAGGATGCCACCAACAACTTCCAAGGGATGACCCAAGATGAAATTGAACTTGTCCAAAATATTGAAATACACAAGATTGTCAACATGATCATGAGGCTCAATCCCACACAATACATGTTGGAATTAGCAAAGGAAGGGGCTAAACTCCCTTTCGATTTTGATGTGAGCACTATTGTTGAACAACCTCTTGGGAATATGCCACTCACATCATTCACACCAATATCATTCCCAAGCATCATCCAACCCATCATACAACCAACATTTTCTCATGCTACAAGTTAACCCATGATCACCAAGGGGATTTCATTACTCCAAGCTCTTCAAACACACCAACTTGTCAACACTCAAAATATAGAGGCTAACACAATACTTGGTATGCCCAACACCATCCTAAAAGATCCAAAACATCCTTATGTACCACTCATCTTCCATGATACCAACAATCCTTCCACCTTTTCTACAATACCAACATACGCTCTTGACACACAAGTTTGTCTCCCCATGATATCACAAGGACAATTAGATTCATTTAGATAAGTGGGAACTTTTAATGCATCATCCTCACTGTTTGCAAGGTAACACGCAACCAATATTTTCATCATTCCCTCTTTGAATATCAACATCCCCACCAATTCAAGGTTTAGGGCACCCCCCTTTACATAACATACCAATCCAAAACCAATCAAATAAAATCAATCATCCAGTCACAAGTCAAATCAGAATGAAAATCATACCAAATACTCCAAGCATACCACTGATATCGCAACACCAAGTGGCATCAATCCAAACATCTCAACCAATCATCACTCCATCTACAACACCTCAAACTCTCCAAAACATGGTCTCCTAAGGACCTAGCACATCAATCATACTGCCTCCCACACAACCTCTTGTCATCACTCAACAAGCACCTCCACAACCACCCCAACGATATCTTATCACACCATCTCACCAAATCCTCCACCTCCACCACCAAATCCAAACATATCAAATCGATACAGCATCACATTGCAAGCAACCTAGCAAGCATATCAAAAGGAACTTCAACAATTCCAAGCTCAAAAATCCACACAAGCTACGCAACAAGTTGCACAACAAGCACAATAGGTTGCCCAAGTACAAGCACAAGCTGCACAGGCTACATAAGCTGCACAAACTACGCAAGTTGCATAGGCTACACAAGTTGCACAAGTTGCTCAACAAGCTCAAGCTCAAGCACAAGGTCAATACGAAGCGCATCAAGCTCAAACACAAGCCTTGTTACAACAACAATCCTATCAGCAAGCCTTACAACAACATGCACAACAACAAGCATTGATAGTTCAATTGCAACAAGACCAACAACAAGCGTTGTTGGCACAACAACAACTACAAGCATACCAATAAGTATTGCATGCACAAAAAAACTTACAGCAACCTCCCATGAACATGCAACCAAATTCCTTGAACACAAACATGCAAGTCATCCCACCTATCACCCAAGCAATCGTACCACTCCAAAACACATACATCCCACCACCTGATCTGTAAAATGATTTGTTTGCACAAATTAAACTACTCTTGTAAAAAGTGCTAGACATACAATCAGGAAAAACAATGAAATCACAAGGGAATCTGTGTCCCTATCCATTTGACAGAAGCATTGTGATGGTCCCATTCCCATAAGGATTCAAGATACCAAAATTTGACAAATATCATGGGACTGAAAATCCTAAAGATCACATCAAGGAATTCCATGTACACTATATGGAAGTGGCATATGACGACTCTTATCTAATTCGACTCTTCCCTCGAAGCTTGGTTGGTCCAGTAATGGAATGGTTCTCCTACCTTCCCACCAGAATTAAAAAGTTCCAAGAAATTGTGGACTTATTCATACAAAATTATTCATTTAACATAGGTGTGGAAGTGAGCTTGGAAGAATTATCCAACCTAAAACAAAACAAGGAAGAAACATTCATAGCCTTGTTGCAATGATGGCGAGCCAAGGCCAATAAGAGAAAATGAGCTATGCCTAAAGAACAACAAATTGGGACTATCATCTCCAATCTTGAAGGGACCTTGTCCTTTCATTTGAAAAGATAATGCATAACAACCTATGACCAATTGATTCCCAAAGCGCTCAACATCAAAAGAGCCCTTATAGCACAAGGGGTCATTACAATGACAAACCTCTCATGTGGGAAAAGAGTAAAAATGTCACCAACGATGGTGTCATTGACGCCAAGGTTGTTATCAGTGCCCCAAGGCAAAATACACAACAAAAAATGTACCAAAAACCGCAAATCAATACCCAAAACAACCCACAAATCAACCCATCATCACAACAACAACCCAACAATCAAACTTTCAACAACCAAAATGCTCAACGGGGACCACCCCCAAGGAACAAATATCCCCCTAAATGAAAATACACCCCACTTGGGGAACCAATTGAATTTGTCATTCAATAGCTGGTACAGGAAAATCTCATCAAAATCCTAGTCTACAAAAACTATCAAGAGCCTCAAGTTAAACCACCATGGTATAATGAGAAGCACCTTTGTGACTTTCACAAAATAAAGGGACACACAACAACCAATTGTATGAGACTCAAGAATCTAATCCAAGATCTCATTGATTATAAGACCATAACCATTGAAAAACCAACTAGGAATCAAGATCTCAAGATATATATGAATCCCATGCCAGATCACAATAAAGGAAACAAAAATGGTAAAGGAAATATTTACAACAATGTGAATCATGTTTATGACCATGTTGTTGCATCCTTGGATGAATGGGTAATAGTCATTAATATCAAATGACCTAGAGTTGAGTGTGCAGTCACCACATGTGGTGGAAGAATTACCATTCTAGGACCTTCACCACCACCCAAAGCACCCACCACCAATCCAGAGTCAATCCCTAATGGTTATAATGTCCTAGATCAACTAAAAAAGACCCCCACCCAAATTTCCATCATGGAGTTGCTAAAAATCTCACCTACACATAGGGAAATCCTGGAAAGGCATTAGCTACATCCTTTGTCCCTATAGATCTTGATGCAGACCATTTCCAAGCTATGATCAGACATATCACTACACCACATCTCTTAACATTCTCTGAGAAGGATCTCCCAACCCAACCATCTCACAACCGTGCACTCCATCTTGAAGTCCTAGTCCACAAGAACAAAGTCAAACAAGTCTTGGTGGATGGAGATGTCGGTTTGAATATTTGTACTCTACAGTTAATAAATAATTTGGGATTCTTAGAAGATGTTACTTAGAAAGTAAAAAGTATCACTATTAGGGCTTATAATGATCAAGAAAGGGTGTCTCAAGGCACCATTCAACTCCCTATCCAAGTAGGGCCAACAATCATGGAAACCACTTGCCAGGTCCTAGACCTTGAAATCCCATAAAATATCTTCCTAGGGTGCCCATGGATCCATGGGATGCAAGATTCTGCATCCACGTTCCATCAATGTGCCAAATTCCCTTATCAGAATCAAGAAGTCACAATCCATGGTGACCCTGAGCCTTTTTATTATTGCAAAAATCTGGAGGCCAAGTATTATAAGATCCCTCAAGTCCCAAAAAATGATGAGGGACCCACATCCCCTTATGTTGACCCATCCACCTTATCCTCCACTTTTGAGACAAAGACACCTTCCATTCTAAACATCCCAGAGGTTAAGGTTATTATCCAAGATCATGGATGTGGGGACTATAAAATGAAAAAGAGTGCCTTTGTGATAGGAGAGTTACCTTAATCTTCTAGATCTCATGGGAGACCACAACCCATTGACACAACATCTCAGAACTTCAAAGCAAAGGCTACCACCAACAAAAAGTGGGGAGACCTAAGCAAAGAGGTGGTAGACGAAAAAATATATCAATCCTATTATATCAAGATGAAAGGCCCATGCCAAATCTCCCAATGGAAGAAAGCAACAAAGGTCTTCAATTAATGTTTAACTAGGGCTATAACAAAAATGAAAATCTCGAACAAAATGACAATGGCCTGTTAGAACCCATCATTCCTAAGAAGTGCCTAAAGAATCTTGGCCTTGGATGTACCCCTGGAAAGATAACCATTCTTGGTTGTTAAAAAATTAAAAGCTCCTCCTCAATTACCGGTATTTATAGGTCTACCTTTAGATAACTATACATTCAGTATAACTAACATGTATGACAAGGACCCTATCTCTAATTTACCCATGTTATTTGAGGATTCCTCCATTTTTATGATCACTACCATGTCCTTTGATCCAAGTAATCAAACCACTAAACTAAAGCTTGTTTACCCCCAACTGATATACTATGACCAACGAGGACCACCAATCTTAGACACATTCAAAAATGATGAGGCTCTCTCAAAATTCATGGGACCAAGGGATACTCTACCATATGGAGATCACAAAGCGGGGTTTGATATTGAGTTGGACACACATGCGTATTATGGGGAAATGATTGAATCTCTTAGTCGCAAAATTGAAAAGCTAAGAGTAATGTCTAGGTCTTTAAGTGAAAACCACACTGTGGCACTTTCTAACTCAAAAATAGTAAAAATAAAGGATGTAACCGATGGTGAAAACCTCTCTGAGGTGCCAAAGGATGAGAGATTCAATCTTCCCCTTAGATCCATCCATCAAGAAAAATCAGTAGTACTAGCAGAAAAATGCAACCCATTCAATCTAAGAACTGAAGAAACACCACACATCACTTTCTATGCAGAGTCACTTTTGACCGAGGGACAAGAAATTCTAGATGTTCCACTTCTGAAAGAAAGGAAATTAAATCTTGCATGGACCTACACTGATATGCAAATCCTTGTTCCAAAGGTAGTAGTCCATCATCTAGCAGTTTTTCCAAGGGGAAAACTAGTTAAACTGGCATTAAGGAAGATGCATCCACAGATCGCATTATTGGTAAAACTTGAGCTGCAGAAACTTCTTGAAACTAGCTTCATATGACCTATTGATTATCTTGAATGGGTTTCCAACCTTGTACTAGTTTGTAATCCCATTGGGAGCATCTCAATCTGCACTAATTTCAGAGACCTAAACAAAGCATGCCCTAAGGACGATTTTCCTCTTCTAAACATAGACATGATTGTAGATCTAATACCAGGGCACGAGATGCTATCATAAATGGACGGGTTTTCAAGATACAATTAGATTATGATAGCAAAGGATGACCAACACAAGATAGCCTTTACTTTTCCATGGGGCACTTACTATTGGAACATGATGCCATTTGGGTTAAAGAACGCTGAAACTACATACCAAAGAGCTATGACACTAATTTTCCATGACATGATTCACAAATCTGTAGAATACTATGTGGACAACATACTAGCCAAATCAAGAAAGCGTCAAGATCACATAGCAACACTAGGATCTATCTTTGACAGACTGGAAGAATATAAACTATGACTCGATCCTAAGAAATGTGTATTTGGGGTGCAATCAGGAAAACTTCTAGGGTATATTGTATCAATGAGGGGAATCAAGATAGACCCAGCAAAATTCAAAGGAATTCTTGAAATGGAAGTGCCACAGACATTGAAGCAGTTAAGGGGCTTGCAGGGAAGGCTCAAATCCATTCACAAATTCATAGCACAGTTAGTAGATAAAGTTGTCCCATATTCTCATCTACTCCACAAGGGGGTAACATACAAGTGGGATGAGAAATGTGATCAAGCATTCAATAAGATCAAAGAATACTTGCTAACCCTACCAGTCCTCAGGCCACCAATCCAAAACAAACCATTGATCTTATACATATCAGCGACAACGGAATCCCTAGGCACTCTTCTAGCATAACATGATGAAACAGGGAAAGAGAGATCCATTTTCTATATTAGTAGGACCATGGTGGGACATGGGATAAATTACACATTCATCAAAAAGGATTGCCTCATAGTAGTTTTTGTTGCACAAAAATTCAGACACTACATGCTTGCTCATCAAATAAAGCTCATCACCAAGATAGACCCTCTTAAGTATCTACTTTCTAAGGCAACACTCACAGGGTGAATGGCTAAGTGGGTCATGATATTCACAAAGTATGACATTGAGTATGTAGAACGAAAAGCTATCAAGGGACAGGTAATCGCAAATCAATTAGCAGAAGCACCTATATATTCAGAGAGCCCCCTAGTATGAAAGTTTTCAGATGAGTCCATTTTCAATCTTAGTGTAGTAAATCATTGGAAAGTGTACTTTGACGGGTCGTATACTCAGCATGGGTCAAAAGTAGGAGTCTTCTTCATCACACCACAAGGAGATTGCATCCCAAAATCATATAAGCTATCTTTTCCATGCACCAATAATATTGTGGAGTACGAGGCTCTAGTCATAGGACTCTGAATTATAGTATAGTGGAAAATCATGGTACTTAAGGTTTATAGGGAATCATAGTTAATTATCAACCAGGTCAATGAATTCATCAACATAACATTTGAGAAAATACCACAGGTAAACAATAGAGAAGTTGATACTATGGCTACAATCAGATCATTTTTGGATATCCCACATAACACCCCTAAACATGAATTCTTAGTAGAGCAGCTTCTCATACCAGCTTTCAAGGTACCAAATTATGAGCTCGTGTGTGAAATTATTGGTTCCGGTGATCCTTGGTACCATGACATATACACCTACCTAAAAATAGGATTCCTCCCCTCCAATATCACCGCAAACCTTAAGAGAACCTTTATCAAAATTCATCTCGCTTTGTCATCTTAGGTGACACCCTTTATCATAGGAGTATCAAAGGAACCCTTTTGTGATTCATTAACCTCAAGGAAGTTTTGACTGCTTTAACAGAGGTACATGATGGTATTTATGGTTTGCATTCTAGTGGTATGACCTTGGCCAAGAAAATGCTAAGGACTAGGTATTACTAGCCTACAATGGAGAGGGAAGCTCATGACTATATCCAAAAATGTTTGTAATGCCAATAGCATGGGGATCTCATCCATGCACCAGCTCAGGAGCTCCAACCAATTATAACACCTTGGCCCTTTTCACAATGGGGGCTCGATCTCATCGAAAAAATCACTCCCACCTCATATAATGGACAAAAGTTCATTATCATAGAAACAGAGTACTTCACAAAGTGGTTAGAAGTCATCCCTATGACCTATATCATAGGAAAGCAGATTTCCAAATTCATCCTGAATTACCTCATCTGTCATTATGGTGTTTCACAAGCCCTTATCTCAGATAATGGGACACCTTTCAAAAACCATGATGTTTGAGAGCTATGCCAAAAATTCAATATCCAACGTCACTTCTCCACTCCATACTACCCCCAAGGTAATGGCCAAGGTGAAGCTTCTAATAAAACCATCCTAAAAATCCTCAAGAAAATAGTCAATGAAGTTGGTCGCGACTAGCACTTACAATTGAATCCTGCCTTATGGGCTTACCAAATGAGTATCTGCACACCTATAAGTGTAACCCCTTTCTCCTTGGTCTACGGATCAAAATCCATCCTTCCCATTAAGATCGAGCTCCCATCCTTAAGAATATCATTGCAGAATCTCATTACTGATGAAGAATATTGGGTATCATAATTGAACGAGCTAGAACTACTAGATGAGCAGTGTATGGATGCTTTGAACCATCTACAAGTCTATCAAAACCGTCTCAAGTGCAGCTATCATAAGAAGATCGATATTTGGTCATTTCAAGTCAGAGAGCTCGTGTTGAAAGAAAATTAGAAGAATGTACCAAATCCAGACAGCAAGGGAAAATTTGAACCAATTGGTTGGGACCCTTTTTCATCATGAAAAGTTACAAATCAGGAGCATATCAGCTATCCACACCCGAAGGTGAGCCTCTGTAGGAGCCCATCAATAGATCCCATCTCAAAAAAAATTATGCCTAAAGCTTGCAAGGTATAAATCCAAAAATACAAAAAAATACAAAAATCAGAAAAAAGGATTGAAAATGATGAAGATAAAAAATTGTCCTCTAGTGAAAACCACTTCGATATCGCTTTGGGCAAGTACCTTGGTGAAAACCTAGAAAATAGGAACCTTGTGTAAATAAGAACTTTTCATCCACCATCAATTCATTGGCTTGTCCTGCATCACCTACCATCACTTTCCATCGCATTCACCCATTACAGTTCATTAATCCTTCCATCACCCATCTGCATTCACATCTTAGCTTGATCATGTGTTTGTATCATGTTCCATCCTAGAACTACTTGGCACATTCCTAAGGTTAGTTTTTTCTACCTATATTGAAGTAGTTTATTACATCATGTTGGGGGCATGTTCTTATACCCACATTGGATCATATTCATGTATATTCTTGAAGTCTTCCTTAAAATCAGAAAATCCAAAAACATTCAAAAAACCATAAAACCCAAAAACATCCAAAACATGTCAAAAAATCAAAAAACAAGTCAAAAACAGAGTCGTCACGTCAAACTATGAGGCTTCTACGTGTATAACATAGGCAAGGTTGATCTTCGATCAACCCCCAAGGCCCCTAGGTTAGGTCCTTTAGGTGTCCATCATAATAAACTGACAATCCAACATGTTCATACTTCATCAATAAACAAGTCTGTGTCAATCGAACTATGTGGTCTCTATGTGTATAATGTAGGCAAGGCTAATCTTTGATCAGCCTCTGAGGCCCCTAGGATAGGTCTTTAGGTTAGGTTCTTGGTCAAAATCTTGGAAAATACCAAACACATTGGAAATTTTGAAAATCAAAACATTTGTAAAACATCTCGAAAATACCAAAAACATCCTCAAAACATTTCAAAATTACCAAAAACATTTAAAAACCAAAAATCATCCATCCTAGTTCAATGTTCACCTACAATCAACATCCGCTCATAATATATGATCGTCACCCCTAACCTTCAGTGAAGCGTTCAGATACAAGTATAGCAAATTGAAAGTGAAAACTCAAATGTCAAGGTCTCAAGTCTGGGTCAATAGGTAAACAAGTTGGTCAGCTCTTGATATCAATAGCCCATCATCCTATTAATCTCACAATCATCTAATAAAATCATTTCCTAGGATGCATCCTTCCTAAAATGGACATCAACATTAGGCATCACTGTAGTTTAGTCTTGGCTATAGGTATGAAGAACATTAGCTTGTTTTTTTATGTGATCTTTGTCTTGTTGATTTATCTTATTGTACTATTTCTAATGACCTCTCAATGATGTCTATCAAAATGATTTAGAGAGAAAGGAATAGGGCATTGATCATTTTCTTTTGTCTATTGTGCTTGTGGGATATTCTTGTAATATAACATGGGTCATGCTAACTTTGTTAGGTTTGTAAGGAGGGTGTTTTAGATGTTTTGTTGACTATTACATGGGAAGGTTTTTCCTTTCTATGTTTTGGTCTAAGATGTTTGAAATGTCTAAGGTACATCCTAATAAGGTTTCGTATGCCAAGTGTGAACAATGATACTCCTATCTGATTGTCGATTCAAAGTCCATCTCACTAGGTACAACGCCATCCTGGTTTTCTATACCTTGATGCATCGTATCTATGTGTGTTATCAAAAATAAGGAAAGTAAGCTCTTTATGTCCCTAATCCTTGATAAGCAACACATCATCATTATCACTCATCATCATATCTATTAAAGTCTCGACAACTCATATACTTGTTAGACTTCTTCATCATCTCGAACTGCAAGCCTGATCCCTCTTTCTTCTATCTTCTCCATATACTAATACTAACATAGTATCATGACATTTAGAAACAAAAAAAATCCATTTGCATCCATCCTACATCCACAAATCGATGTTGCATATCATACATATCATCATAATAGAAAACATTATCCATCATAATATAGATTTTCTATTCTAAGCATCTCATAAATAATATATCCACATAATCATCCATTGCACAACCATATAAGCATTATTAACATCATCACATTTTGCATACATACATCGCACATAGAAAAAGATATTGAAAAACAAGATTAAACATATCATCACATATATCATCCATCAAAGCATAATATAGATTTGCATCCATCACATAAACATACATCCATATAGATCCATCATATGTATCATAATCATATCATAGAACAATCATTAAATGCATCCATCCATAGCATATGTATCCATGAAATAAAATAATAAAGCATCATATAATCGCATCAAAGTCATCTCATGTATATATCAAAAAAGTTGAATGTCATGATACAATCAGAATCATATATATAGCGTCATCATCGAATATACAAGAGGCTAATCAAAAATCAGCCAATGAATGTATACACATCATAAATCAAGTTGTACAATCCAAAAAGTGTCTATTGCACTATCAATACCCTATGCTACCTTCGCTCTGTCTATCTCTATGGTGAATACCTCAACTCTGGTGATGCGACCCTGATGGTCTGCCTGATGTACTAGCATGAGGAGCCCTGCTAGGAGCAACCTAACTAATGTGGGAGAAATCGAGCTCCCATCGCTCCTATGCCATGGCTTTATAATATAAATTCCTATAGTACGATGCCTCATGCATCGCCCACATGTACATCTCTGTCGAGATTGTAGCCTATCCCTACGCCTATTGCACTGTGACCTCCAGTTGTTGCCTCCATCTTGTCTCCAAGGCTAGTCTGAGATCAGCATCCTACCACATCTAACATTCATGCACCACCTCTTGATGTACCCGGTCCCTCTCCTGGGTCAGGGTTTGAATCTGAGCCTGGGCGTGCTATAGCTGCCCTATCAAAACCTGTATCTGCACCTGTAGTGCTACTATTTGTTCATCCCTAGGACTGGGACCTACTGGTGGTGGTTGTGGAACCTTCTGATGTGGTTGTTGTGGTGGCCTCTGACCAATGGGCAGCACCAATGATGGAATCTAACCATCATGCTTTTCCCTCCCGTCACCTCTACCCTAACCATCCTGTGGTTGATGACTTGGATACTAAGGGACCTATCCAATCCGGGGTCCTCTAATTCAACCTCTTCCTACCGTTGTTACTACTGGTAATGTCAATCAAATAGGGGTGTGAGCTTGAAAGCATGCATCATAGTCTTGTGTAGTTCCCGCATCTGCGAGACCATCAAAGTACACCCACAACACCATCACTAGCTGCCTAAAGTCATCAATAGCCTACTAGGGTGGAATTTGTTGCCCCCATGTTGTCTCTCGTGATCTCTAGGAAAATATGGGTCTCTGGCCATCATCGGGTGCATCCTATGCTTCTCCAAGCTGGTGAGCAACCCTATTTGGCAGGTACCACTCTATCATATGATGCTCTCACCCCTACATGTATCTGGTCTGGCAACAGTAAAAAAGCTAGGTATCATTGTTGTCCCATCTGTGAAAATGGAGCCAGGGTCTCCATCAGAACACTATCATCTCATCAATGACCCGCCTCCAGTGTGGGATGCTTGTAATACCCATGTAGTGCAGTGTGGTCATCCCTCCATATTTGTAAATTTCTGGATCATCATGGTTTGTCTGAACATCTGCAATAGTGGGTCTCAGGACAGCTATATGCTCATATGCCCACACATGTAGAAGTGTAACTCCCGCTCCAATGTTGTGGGCCCCACAGTACATAACCTAGTGCATATCATGATATAATGAGGCTAGGATGACTGGCCCCCAAGCATAGAAAATCATCTCCTCCATCATCCAGGACCAAACAATCCCCCATCCAACACTGCAACCTTTGGCTCACCTATTGGGAATGAGGACTCCCGAGATCAGTATTTCGACAAATAAGGTCAAATTAGGGGCAATCCCTTGATATCATGCAAGGTCGATCTAACCACTGTCTACCTCATACTAATCATCCCCAAATAACTGGAATATCACGTCACCACCAGCCTTGACATCATATATGATACACTCATTGTGTATGGGTATCCGCAAGATCCGCCATACGTCCTCGAGAGTCATGGTAGCCTCTCCGGTTGGAAGATGGAATGAGGAGGTATCACTCTGCCACCTCTCTACCAAGTTCATCATCATCACAAGGTGCGTCCTCACCTCAGGCATCTGGGCCATGTTTCTAAAACCAATCGATCCAAGGAAAAACAATGCCTCATCCATCAATTGTCTCACTTAGCGCAAAATCCGGCTCCTGTGCTCCTTCGAGTGGAGCACAGGCAGGACCTCCTACATCCAAAATTCCCACAACATCAAATTTAATAAGCCTGGCATATTTTTGAAATTAAAAAATCCCCCAAAAGCAAAGCCGAGTTGGCATTTCTAGGTGATGTCAGACTCTTCGGGTCGCGCAATGCCATCTTGCATAGGCGAGTTGGCAATTTTTCTACAATTCTTCAACCCTCCAATGCCGCGTGACGCTATGCTGCAAACACAGGTCAGCATGCACAAAGGTGACGCCCTACAGGACCACTTTTGGTCGACCTACTTGGACCCTAATAAATGCATCAAAAACATGAATAACAAGAAAAGTTTCGAAAGGCATATTAGGGTTCCTACATCCTAAGGTCGTTGGAACTTACAAACCTGATCCATCCAATGTCCAAGGAGCACATGAGTCACCATTCTGTCAGCACCTTAGAGCAAAAATTCAAGATTTTTAGAAGGATAGGTGTGCAAATGATTTGAAAATACCCTTCTAACCCTATTTATCCATTTTTTAAGGATTTTTTAGGGTATTTTTAGGGTTTTTTAGCCCATTAATCCATTTTTTTCCAAACGAAGCCCGTTTTGACCCATTTTCATCATCGTAAGCTTGTTTTCGCATCCTGTGGGCTATTAAACCTTTTTCACGAGCTCAACTTAATTTTGCAATTTCACTCGATCTCTCATGGGGGCAATGTAGCAACGTAATTTCTTTCGCTGGGCAGCAATGGGGCATCTAAAAACAAAAAAAAATTGAATTTTGATCTTGGTAGTGTTATTCTTTGAACCAACGCAATAGGTACCTCGCTTCAAAGAGGGGCAAAGTGTAGACACTTAAAATGTCTTGATTGATACTATACATTTGATTCTGATTAACTAACACCATTTCTTCCTAAATCACCTCAAACTAACCAATTAATTAAATAATCAACTTTATTTAGTTGAATTCAACAAATTCAACAAATTCAACTATTAATCAAATAATTAAATTTATTGATTAATTCACCCTTCTTCTAACTAATATTCATCATATTTAATTAAATCAAGTCATTTAATTAAACCCCTCTAAATCCTCTCATTTGATTAAATCAATCAAATCATATGTCATAATCCCCTAACCCATTCCTATTAATTAATTAATCATCACTTTCTAATCATCATTAATAAATCCTCCAGCTTTTAACTCCTCAAGAGTTAAATCAACCCATGGTCAACTAACCAGGTTGCACATAAAATTCATTTCTTTTAATTAACTAATTCCTCTATTTATCCTCACAATGGAATATTCCAAGGAATATTCCTCTCAACCACCTCTCATTCAATTTCCCTCCAAAGGTTTTCAAAAACTTTCACATCTTCATTAACTCCTCTTACATCCTCTCACATCTCAACCACATTCAATAAATTCTTCTTACAACCTTTCAAATCCTCTACCATTCCCATTTATTTCTCTTACATCTCTCATTCCTCAACACATTTCCCAAAATGTGTTCCACCTTCCTCCAATAGAATTGTGACAAGTGTCACATTCTCATTGACTCCCATTTTATCCCACTCACCAAATCCTCTCATTCTTCAATCCTTGAGTTCTATAAATAGAAGCATTCTCTTCACAATATGGATCCACAACTTCAAGCATTATCACTATAGCCATTTTCACTTCATAGCAATCACCGTTTTCATTATTTTTAGCTAAGTTATCATCATTTGGAGCCAATCTCACATAGGGATAACTTTAAGAAACCCCCCCTCGGCGAAGGTGTAAAATCCTAGCAAATCTTTCCTTTTATTTGAAAAAAATATTAATTTTCCTGGCAAATCTATGCACATTATTAAAAAAAATTGTAAAATCTTGGTGAATCTTAATGAATAATTAGTAAAAATAATAATCATAGTGGCGAATCCTAGCGAATAATCACTAAAAAGATTAATTACGATGGTGAATGTCTCCTTTAAAAATTTGCATAGTTGGTTGCCGCAATTCCCCCATATTTTTTTATTTTTTGTAATATTGAAGTAGGGGCCCGAGGGCAGTAGCCACTAGCGAGGTCAAGGGGCAGTGCCCCTTGCAGGGGTCAAGGCAGAGCCCCCTTGTGGGGGTCGAGGGGAAAATGAAAAGTGATTTTACCATTGATTAGCTTTTTAATCGAATGGTTGCAGGTTGATTCCGCAACCTAATACACATGTGACTTTTAAAAGGCTTGTTGAGGCCCAGAATTTGTTTTGGGCCACACGATTAGGTTTAATCATGTGGACCAAAACAAATTCCATGCCTCAACAAGCCTTTTAAAAGGCACGTACGTATTAGGTCATGGAATCAACCTGTAGCCATCTAATTAAAAAGATAATTGATGATATGATGACAATAAATAAATGCCCTATTCAAGGCTAAAATATCCCTAAAATTAAATGGTAATTTATTATTGTGGCGATATTTCCCCAAAATTAATAGTAGTAATATAATATTACTGGCGAATATAATTAATATTTGTAATTATAGTATAAACTACTGGCGAATCAATTCCAATGACACATTGTTTAAAAAATAATGCATAGGTGAATTAATCAAGACGAAATTAATTTTTTGTAAAAACCTGGCGATTCAACATCCTTTTTAGCTTGTACTATTCACCATTTTTGGAGGTCCCGATTTCAATTATTCGCCAATTGGCGAAGATTAGCCACTAAAGTTTTCCCTGATCTCACATTTGGAATCACATTCAACATTGGAGCTAAGATAAGGGTGTTGATATTTGACAATGGAAGCTAATATTATTCTAAGGAATTTAATGAATTATGTAAGCATCTAGGGATTGTTTAGTATTGACTACTCCTTATACTCCAAAAAAAATGGGGTAGAAGAAAGAATGAACCAAGCATTAATGAAAATATTTGAGAGTATGTTGAATGGTGCTAAGCTTGATAGATTCTTTTAGACAAAATTTATAGTTATTGCTTGTCATTTGATTAATAGATCTCCTTATTCAACTCTTGTTGATAAAACTCATTATGAAGTGTGGATAAGTCAAAATACTTCTACACATTTAGTAATGATTCTTGACTTCTTGATTCAGGTTGTTCCAACCATATGACTTGTCAAAAGGATTGATTTTTTACATATTAAGCTTATAATGGTGGGGAAATTTTCATTAGTGAAAATAGCACAAACAAGATTGTTGGCAAGGGAGAGGTTCAAAGAAAAAGTAGGGCTTAAAGGGTATTAAAAGAAAGATATTTCAAAATGATATTCTAAAACCCCCAAAAAGGGAAAAGTGTTAAAATTGTGGTAAGAGAGGACATGTGACGATGGAATGCAAAAACAAGAAAAAAAGTGCAAATACCTTCATGGAAAAGTCCTCGAATATGGTGGTTATAATGTTTTGTTTATTTCAGCTAAAACTATTAGCATTGATGTTTTGCTTATTGATTCAGATTGCACCAACCATATGACTTCTCACAAGGAATGATATTCTACATACTCAGCTTATGATGGGGGAGATGTTTTTCTTGGTGATAACAACACACACAAGGTTGTTTGTAAGGGAAACATAAAATGGAAAGAGGGTTTTAAAAGGAATAAAAAGAGATATAAGTAAAAATAATGTTCTAAGACCCTCGAAAATAGCAAAGTAAGGTGTTGCAATTGTGGTAAGAGAAGGAATGTGAAAAATGCATGTAGAAACAAGAAAAAATGTAGATACCTCAATGGAAAGGTCCTTGAATGATGGTGATTCTAATACTATTTATTTTAGTTAACAATATTAGTAATGATTCAAGTTTATCCAACCATATGAATCATCACAAAGAGTGGTTTTCTACATATTCAACTTATGTTGGGGGAGATGTTTTCCTTTGTGATAACAACACAATAAAGATTTTTGGTAAGGGAAAGGTTAAAGAAAAGAAGGGCCTAAAGGGGATAAAAAGAGAGATAATTCAAAAGGATATTCTAATACCCATAGAAATAACATATTAAAGTGTTGGAATTAGGGTAAGAGAAGGAATGTAGAAACAACAAAAAGAGTGCATATGCCTCCACAAAAAAGTTCTTAGATGATGGTGATTTTGATGCTTTATTTATTTTACCTAACACTATTAGTCATGATGCTTGGCTTATTGATTCATGTTGCTCCAACCATATGACTCCTCACAAGGAGTGATTTGATACATATTTAGCTTATGATGGGGGAGATTTTTTAATTGGTGATGACAACACAAACAAGATTATTGTTAAGGGAAAGGTACAAATAAAAAGGAGGGACTAAGGGAATAAAAAGAGAGATAAGTCAAAAGGATGCTCCAAAACCCTCAAAAAGAGAATAGTGTTGGAATTATGGTAAGAGAGGGCAAGTGAAGGTAATGCAGAAACAAGAAAAAGCGTGTAGATACCTCCTTGAAAAGGTACTAAAAATATGATGATTCTAATGCTTTGTTTATTTTAGCTAACACTATTAGTAATGATGCTTAGATTATTGATTCAAGTTGCTCCAACCATATGACTCCTCACAAGGATTGATTTGCTACATATTCATCTTATGATGGGGGATATGTTTTCCTTGGTGATAATAGTACAAACAAGATTGTTGGTAAGGGAAAGGTCTAAAGAAAAGAAGGGCCTAAAGGGGATAAAAAGAGAGACAATTCAAAAAGGATATTGTAAAACCCTAAAAAGAGCAAAGTAAATTATTAGAATTGTGGTAAGAGAGATGTGTGAAGAAGGAATGCATAAACAATAAAAAGAGTGCAAATACCTCCCCGAAATAAGTCCATGGATGATGATGATTTTGATTCTTTGTTTATTTCAGCTAACACTATTAGTAATGATGATTGGCTTATTGATTTATTTTGATCCAACCATATGACTCCTCAAAATGAATGATTTTCTACATATTTAGCTTATTATTGCAAATATGTTTTCCTTAGTGATAATAGAAAAAAGAAGATTGTTGGTAAGGGAAAGGTCAAAAGAGAAAGGATGTCCTAAAGGGGATAAAAAGTGAGATAAGTCAGAAGGATGTTCTAAAACTCTTGGAAAGAGCAAAGTGAAGTGTTGAAATTTTTATAAAAGAGGGCATGTGATGAAGGAATGTAGAAACAAGAAAAAGAGTGTAGATACCTCCATGAAAAATTCCTTCAATGATGATGATTCTAATTCTTTTTTTATTTAAGCTAACACTATTAGTAAAGATTCTTGGCTTATTGATTCAGGTTGCTCCAACCATATGACTCCTCACAAGAATTGATTTTATACATATCAACATATGATGGGGAATATTTTTTCCTTGGTAATAATAGCACAAACAATATTTTTGGTAAGGGAAAGGTCTGAAGAGAAAGGAGGGCCTAAAGGGGATCAAAAAAGAGATAATTCAAAAGGATGTTCTAAAACCCTCAAGAAGAGAAAAGTGTTGGAATTATGGTAAGAGAGGGTGTGTGCAGAAGGAATGTAGAAACAAGAAAAAGAGTGCAGATATCTCCATGAAAAATTCCTTGGATGATGGCGATTTTGATGCTTTTTTTATTTCAGCTAACACCATTAGTAATGATGCTTGGATTAATGATTCATGTTGCTCCAACCATATGACTCATTACAAGGAATGATTTGCTACATATTCAGCTTATGATGGGGGAGATATTTTTCTTGGTGATAACACCACAAACAAGATTGTTGGTAAGGGAAAGGTCTAAAGAAAAAGGTCCTAAAGGGGATAAAAAGAGAGATAATTCAAATGGATGTTCTAAAACCCCCAAAAAGAAAAAAGTGTTGGAATTGCTATAAGAGAGGGAATGTGAAGAAGGAATCTAGAAAAAAGAAAAAAAAGTGAATATAGCTCGAGGGAGAAGTCCTTAGATGATGGTGATTTTGATGCTTTGTTTATTTCAGCTAACACTATTAGTAATGATCTTCTTGTCTTATTAATTCAATTTGCTCCAACCATATGGCTCCTCACAAGGATTAGTTTGTTACATATTCATCTAAATATGGGTGAGATGTCTTGGTGATAATAACACGAACAAGATTGTTGGTAAGGGAAAACTCCAAATAAAAAGGAGGGCCTAAATGGGATAAAAAGAGAGATAAGTCAAACGGATGTGCTAAATACCATGGAAAGAGAAAAGTGTTGGAATTGTGGTAAGAGAGGGCATGTGAAGAAGAAATGTAAAAATAATAAAAAGAGTGCAAATACCTCCATGGACAAGTCATAGGGTGATGGTGATTATGATGCTTTTTTTTATTTCAGCTAACACTATTAGTAATGATGCTTGTATTATTGATTCAAGATGCTCTGACCATATGAATCCTCAAAAGGAGTGATTTGCTTCATATTCAGCTTATGGTGGAGGAGATGTTTTCCTTGGTGATAACAACACAAACAAGAATATTTGTAATGGAAAGATGAAGTTATGTTCAATGATATAAGCACTAAAACCCTTGATAATATTTTACATATTTCAATACTTGAAAGAAATTTACTCTTAGGATCTAATTCAAATGATTTTAGAATACATGTGACATTTGAAAAGTTTCATTGCAAGTAGGTAAGAGGTAGTTTGGTAATTGCTAAAGGATCTCAAATTTGTACTTTGTTTAGACTTAATGCCTCCATTTTTTTTAACAATTCCAATGTAATTGGCACTAAAAATGAAAGTATGTTGTGGAACCATAGATTGGGTCACATAAGTGAAAAAGGTCTAAATATCATCCTTAATAAAATTTAGTTGATGGTATTTCTAATTACTTTATTGATAAAAATGAGTGATGTGAGCATTGTGTGTTTGGAAAATAGAATGGATCATTTTCCTAATGAGACTAACAAGGCTAAGAGATTATTAGAGATCATTCATTTAAGTTTTTGGACTAGTGGATATTGATTCTTTTGAAAAATCTTGATATCATGTTACTTTCATTAATTATGTCTCAAGATACAGTTGGATTTATTTTATGCATGCAAAATCTAAGGTTTTCACTAAGTTTAAGGAATTTAAAGCCTTAGTTGAGATACAAATAGATTATAAGATAAGGGTGTTGATATTTTACAATGGGGGTGAATATTATTCTAGTGAATTTGATGAATTGTATAAGAATGCAGGTATTGTTTGGTAGAGACTACTCCTTATACTCCCCAAAAAATGTGGTAACAAAAAGAATGAACCAAACCTTAATGAAAAGAGCTAGGAGTATGTTTAGTAGTGCTAAGCTCGATAGATGCTTTTGGGAAAAAGATGTAGTTGTTGCTTGTTATTTGATTAATAGCTCTCCTTATTCAACTCTTGTTGATAAAAATCCTTATGAAGTGTGGATAGGTAGAAATCCTTCTATCACATTTAAGGGTCCTTTGTTTTGAGGATTTTGTTCGTGTGTGTCAAGAAAAGTGATCTAAACTAGATTCAAAAGCTTAGAAATGCATCTTTGTATGTTATAGTGAGAATATAATATGTTATAAGATTTGGAATCCTCTAACTTGAAAAATGGATTTCTCTAGGATCTAATTTTCAAGGAGTTTAGAGTTTATTCAAGTGAAGATCAACCAAAGGAGAAAGAAAATAAAAAATAGTGCACTTTGAGACAAAAATAGAAAATAAGGAAGATGCGCATGTGGAAGAACAATCACATGAATTAGAGGATGGATAAGAAGAAGAGGGTTCAAAGAGTTCAAATGATGTGCAGGATGAGCATACAAAAGAACAATCATAGCCCATTACTCCTACCTTGAGAAAGTCCATAAGAAAACATAATCCAGTTGGAAAGTATAGCCCACCAAATTTTCATTGTGTGTTTTCTTTGTTAAGTATTGATGATGAGCCTAAATCTATTAGGGAGGCTCTCTCTTTGAATGAAAGTGAGTCTTTGATGCAAGTCATATAGGAGGAGATGATGGCATTAGATAGTTTTGATCCTTAGGATCTTGTTAGTTAATCCAAAGAAAGAAATCCCATTGGTTGCAAGTGGGTATATAAAAATAAATTTGGTGTAGACGATTGGTTAGAGTAGTACAAGGCTAGATTGGTGTCCAAGGGCTACTCCCAGAAAGAGGGAGTCGATTTTGGTGAAATTTTCTCTCTTGTTGCTAAGTTAACTTCTATTAGATTCCTATTATCTATTGTTACTGCTTGTAATTTTGAAATTGAGAAAATGGATGTTAAAATTGCTTTCTTACATAGCGATTTTCAAGAGATGTATATGCGACAGCCTGATGGTTTTGTTGTGAAAGGAAAAGAACACTTGGTTTGTAGGTTAAAATAGTCATTATATGGTCTAAAAAAATTACCCATGATGTGGCACCATGATTTTGATTCCTTTGCATTGAAGTTGGGATTTTTAGGAGCGAGGATGATCATTGTGTTTATGTTAAGATTATTGTTGATCAGATACTAATTAATGTCTTGTATATTGATGACATGTTTATGGGTAACAACAAGATGATGATTAGGAAGATTAATACTTAGCTTTCTGGCACATTTGATATGAAGGACTTGGGGGCTGCTAAATATATTCTTGGGATGGAGATCAATAGGGATTAAGTTCATAGAAAGATCCAGTTTAGTCAAAGTATGTTGACACCATTTTGCAAAGGTTTACTATGCATGACTATAAGCTAATAAATATTCTATTTCTAGTTGGTACTAAGCTTAGTTTAGACATGTGTCCTAATTTTGATGATGATTTTGAAGAGATTTCTAAGGTTCCTTAAGCTAGTTTTGTTGATAGTCTGATGTATGCAATGGTTTACAATAAACCAAATATAACCCAAGGAGTGGGAGTTATGAGCATGTTTATGTCCAATCCTAGTAGAGAGCATTGGAATTTTGTTAAATGGGTGTTTAGATATTTGTGAGGGAATTTTGATTACTATTTAGTCTATCATGGTATCAATGATGTGTTTGCCATTAGACATATAGGTTTTTGTTGATGCGTATTGGGCAGGTGAATTGGATAGTTGATTGTCCACTAGTGGCTATGTTTTCTCTTTTTTTGGAGGTGTAGTGAATTGGATGAGTAAAAGATAACCTACAATTATTTTTTCCACCACTAAAATAGAGTATATGGATGTTACACATGCCTTGAAGGAGGCAATATGGTTACAAAGACTTGGTATAGTTATTGGTTTTTATTGTAGGACTATGAGGATCGGCTGTGACAGCCAGAGTGCCATGTGTTTGGCCAAAATATTATGTATCATACTCGTACTAAGAATGTTGATGTTCAGTATCAATTTGTGTGAGAAACAATTGAGAATGGTAAGGTCTTGATCAAGAAATTTGACACTTTGGATAATATTGTATATTCTCTTATGAAGTCAGTGACCATGAGTAAGTTCTCTTGGTGTAAGAAGGTTGTGGGCCTAGATCATTGTACTTCATTATTTATTTGTATCCCATAGATGTAATTGCAATATATAATGTCAAGTGGGAGAATGTTAGGATAATGTGACATTAACATTGTAATCCTAAGTCATTCTTTATATGTCTCCACGTTTCTTGGAATATGTTCTCAAGGACATGAGAGAAAAAATTATTTAATATTTATTTTCTATGACAAATTATAATCACATTCAGAGGTGGACACATGTTTGGTGATAGTTATAAAGCATATTATGAGAATATTCCATCTAGGTGTCCACTTTTTGGGTAGGGACCACCCAAACTTGCATGTTTGTGCATGTTAACATAGTGCACTCAAGTATGACAGAATTTGCGTGGCTATGAGTTAGGTGTCCATGCGAAGGCCATATGATGTTTTATTATTATTTACTATGCTTACAGGATTCCTAGGAGGTGTGGATCATATGGTTTTTACAAGCGATTTTGGTTGCCTCTTGTTTCAAGATACCACAAGTGGTATTCTCTCCCATTCTCTTCTATATATTAGGGTCATGAGCTAGTAGTTTTATGAGTTGTTTTTGAAAGTTATTGAAGTAAGAAACTGCTATTAGAATTCAAAGAGAGATGTATTGATGTAAACTTCTTTGAAGGATTAATACAATCATTAGATAGATCTTTAGGTGTGGATTTTTTCCCTGCAAGGTTTTCTCCATGTATATCTTGTGTCACTTATGTTTTACAACTTGTGGTATTGTTGATTTTATGTTTATGTTGAATGTGTAATCACATTAATTTACTTGGGTAATCTTGATAATCATATATTTTCATATTCGTAAACTCATTATAAAGTTATAATTGTAGTTTAGTTCACCTTGATTTTCAAAATCATCATCTAGCACAATGCAAGTTTGGTGTAGTAAGACTAAGAGCTCAACCATCAAAGTGAACTTGTAAAGGCTATGTGTGTGTGTAGTCTTGATGAGAGTCATAAACTTCCAATGTGGGTGAAGACATTGTCTACTACTAGTGTAGAATTGCAAAGATGAGCCTTTTCATTTTAGTGCCAAAGTTTGATGTATATGCATGTATATCCAACACATTACCAACAAAGGACATTACACCTAGAATTATTTGAATGTTCCTAAACAAGTCAATTCAAACAATGTGTTTTGTGTGGTATAGCATGTTGATATGTTAATGATATATCATGGTTCATAGCATAGATGTTTATAGAATTTGGTCTGCAATCAACAATAGAGGGCATGCAACTAAAGGTTGCATAATTACTTGTGTTATGGAGGCTTATTTGGCTACAAACTTTAGCATTATTAATAGCTATAGAATCTAGTCTTGAGGCTAGTATGTGGTAATCTTTGTGGTGGGTGCACATAGTCCAAATGAGTATAGTTGCATGGGAATTGTGTAGACTATAATTGAAAAGTATGTGTTTGGATAGCTATGTACACCATCACTAATCAAGAAATCGTGAGACTCCTAGAGAGTCTCATAGGTTTCTATTAATGACCATCAACCCATAAATGCATAATTTGTTATCAAGTAGCATACAAAATCCTTTAAAAAAGCATTATTAGTGTTCTCCCTAGGGGTACTAAAACCTCTTAGGACAAGGAGATGCAAACTAGTGATGGACCACCATGCTAAGAGCGAGTCACGCTAGGGTGATGTCAAAGCTCAAACCTTATGATTCCAAATTATGTGGTAGTTTTTAGTGATGAGTGGCATTGAAACTCATACTTTAATAGATGGTTATCTTATCAATACAAACAGTTTTCAAAAGCTATTTGTAAAAGGGTAGTTTAGAATTCTTAGCTAGCACTTGTGCTTAAAAATGAAATGTCTAATCTAATCCACTAAGTTTAAATGACTTGCCTAAGAATAAAATTGCTTATACTAAATTGAACAAATTAGTTATAGAATAGAAATGCTTATTCTAAATAAAGACTACCTATGAAATAAAATTGCTTTTGCTTAAACAATAAATATTATTTATGAAATGAAATCACTTATGCCAACTAACAAAGATTTCCTATGGAATAACACAACAACAAATGAAATTTGGATGTTTTTTATATATGCATACACACAATGATAATGAATACAATATTCCTACAAGCAATGTAATATGAGCAACACTATTTATCTAATCATGCAATAAGCAATACTATATCTCTAATGCAATGAATAAACAATACTTCTCTCTACTCCTATAGGTTCTTTGTCTCCAAACAAGTGCCTAGTTATTTGGAGATTAGAATACTTGAAATTATTACATCCAACAATACTATTCAAGAACCACAAGACAACATTGTTTCATCTCTAATTTCAAATATCCATATATGCAAAGGAAAAATGCCATTGTAAAACTAAAATTGTCTTGTATATCTTGAACTTCAGAGAGTAATAAGAATGCTTCATCTTTTTTTTGCATGAAATTGTTGATGTATATCAAAAGAACAACTATTTTTTAATATCTAACTATTGGATCATACAAAAGTAGTGGTGTACTAAGGCATGCACACACTATAGAGTTTAACTCAAGTTCTAAATTAAATACAAGTGCTTGAATTTGTTATAGAAATAAATACATTAGTTCTTTGAAGCATACATGATGAGAATGTCAACAGTCACAACTCCTAATAAGAATCCACCAAAATGGAATCATTTGTGCATTTAACAAATTGGCAAGTGGAAAAAAATTGTCATCCTTGTTAGTAGTTTGGGATTCCATACAATTGGAAATTGCTAGATGAATGTTTTGCTTTAGAATCAACAAAGATTGGATGATGTTTGTTTGTATTTTGCAGCCTCTTAAGCTTGTTGCACGGTTTACCATCATGTCCCATTTCAAAAGAACATTTCTTCATAAAAAATTATTGGTGTTTAACTTCCATTAATCAGTACTTATTGAACCAAATTAAGCAATTTATTTAACATCAAACAATTAATAATTTTCTCAAGCACACATTAAGTTGGCACAATTCATGGAGTAATCAAGGAAAAGAAGATAGCTTAGATAGGCAATTGAGAAGGTTGGATTTACCCTCATCAATTGACACTATTAAAGGAGATGTTGAGTCACCTTATGCAAGTGGTCTTACTCATCTAGAGAGGTTGATGAAGAATTGCTTTCATCCAATTAAGCTAGCAAAGAACCATAACTCCCTAGGGACTATTTTGCTTTGTTCTTTCTTCTTCTAGGCAATGGCATGAACAAAATAAGAGCATCATGATGCCATGAACCTAACTAAGTGAAGCTAGAGGCAAGCCTTGTGAGATTGAACCTTTAAGCTCGTATACCAATTATTTGATTTTAGTTTGAATGATAACTTCACATATAGGCATAGTTATGGAGCTATACAAATGGAGAGATATATTTCCAAAAGCCTATAATATGAAAGTGATTTATAATCCATAGCCAAGGCGAAGAAAAGACATGGTAGAAGTGTGATGAATGTTGTCCATTATTCATTATTGATGCATAATACATATTCACAAAGAATATGGTAGAGAAAGTAGATTCCCATGACTAGGAAAGGAATTTGTCTCCCTTATTTTCTATGAAATCCTATACAATATACTTAGCCAACTACTATGACTAAGTTGACTAGAGGGTGACTACTTTACAGATTACACAACAAATTATATTTATACAATTAGCTATCAACTAAGTCTTCCACAATATGCTAGCAAGTGTCATGTTTGTACAGTGTGCCTCCAATGTAGCTAGGATTGTTCTAGATGTCAAATATGTTATGTACTAGTTGGTTGGCATGATCATATAGAGTAGGCATGTCCATGTGTCAAATGCATGTGGAGCCAAATAGATTATTTTGGTGCAAATGCATGTGCACTCATGGGTAGGTTGCACATGATGTTGAGATGTGTAAGTTGTTGAAGCTGGTGTGCATACTCTTGAAATGGCATGTGGCCATAAAGTTGCACAATGTGACTAAGAAGCGTGAGCACAACTATCTTGCATTAGTTGCATGAAGCAAATCATAACCAATACTTGCATAGATGTGTGCTAAGCCATTCTACCATAATCATCTATGCATAATGTATCTTAGCATTATGTGTGTACATGCAAGGGACGATCACAAGATAAGATGTGTAGATGTAAATTGATGCACAAAGTATGCACTGGATCACTCCTATCTAAATTGATTCATTTTATGTTGGATACTTTTATTAAGACACCTCAAGAATTCCTTATAAAACTAAGATGATTTGCATGATTTGTACAAGTGGTTGAAAGAAAATCAATGGTGTAAGAAAGAAGAAAAGAATCAACAATTTATTAGATACTAAGCCTTCAATAGTAAAATAAAATGTTTTTTATGAACCTTCTTATTTCAAAGCACTTAATAAAAATATAATGCCTAAAGAACATCAACTTAAAAAACCTGGAGTTAATTTGCATGAGTGATTGGATATATATGAGCATTTAGGAGATCCTTATGTGCTAATGAAAAATGGAAAGAATAAAGGTATTGTAAATCATAAGACAAAGCATGTTTCTTCTTTTGTAAGTACTTCTAGATGGATTCCGAAGAAAAATATGCAAGCTCAGCAAGAGCAAAATTTACATATGGAGTCATGTTATATTCCCCACTTGGGATCATTCCCTTTATGTTCACTAGCTCCCTATTTAATATACTTTCATGTTTATCCTTATGTTTCATATATGGCCATGTGCTTAATATTTTTGCATGTAGATGCTTTCATTTTATGATGATTGCATGTTCCTTTAATGGTTACAATCTTCTTATCTTGTGATGCTAACATACTCATTTAAGTGTATCATGCTTATATCTTATGGTCTTATGATTATGCTCCATGCTTAGCATCATGTTTGCATACTATGATTACACATGTTTTGTCTATGTTTCTCATGCTAAAATCCTAGATTGATTTATGCTTACATGGTTCTTATCAAGTATTTATTACTTACTTGTGGCCCTCATTTGGGGTGACATTAGGGGCATCATTCTTTACCATCCTTAAGGTTCTTTCATGTTTACATTGCTATTTCATTATATGTCTATCACACAATGTTATCTATGACATTTATCCATGATCATTACACTTTACATCATGATATTTTTACTTTTATGCTCTCCTCCAATTCCTTGCATCCTTTGTATGTAACCAATTGAAGGGGAGACATATATCACTGACATTCCTTTACGTTTTATGATCACAATGACAAGCTTCGTGCCTTTGTAGCTTCATGCTTTCTCGTAATTTCATGTCATTTAAATTCATGATTATGGTTACAATGACTCCACAAGTTCTACATTGCACACTCATGGTTGCATTGGCCCAAGAGATGTCCAACACTAAGTTTGTTTGGTTATAGTGTCTCGTTGGAAGTCCTACACCATCTTTTATATTGGCAGTATGGTCACAATGGTCAAATGAAGAATTTTGCACTTCCTCCTTTGTTGATTACAATAAGTGGCTTAATGCCATCCTTTACATTTACCTTGTGCATGCACTTCAAGATAGTTGACATTGTTAAGCAATTACATTGCAGCCTATATTTCCATGTTTATTAGCTACCACTTGTTGAATTCTACTTATGTTTTGCAGGCTTCAAGATGAGTGACCATCACAAGGAGAATGTATAGAAGAGAAATCTTTATCTATATAATTTTATAATTGTTTGAAATATTCTACTTTCATGTTTGACTACTTGTTTCGTTTTAACTTCTATCTTCATAATAGTTCACATGCAATCAAAGTGAGAAAAATGTAATGGTGAAAACTGCATACCCCATACTTCTTCCATTAGTTTTGAATTCACTTGGATCAGATTAGCCTTTAAGCAATAGTTAACATACGAGTGGCAACTGGCATGACTCTACCTCCACACATCCCCAAGGACTGGTTTTGATCCTTTATTTATCCATTTGCTACCCTCATTTGATTCCGCAGTGCAAAACTGACCCCTATCTTTTCTTCAATTCAAAAATCAAAATTTGGTCTACATTGTCCCTTACCAACTAGCCGGCATGTGCCAACTTGAAGCATGAAACATTGCAAATTGTATTTTAGAGTATCAAGTGAGGGCAAACCATAATTCATATTTTGAACATCTAGACATCGAAGGCTCTCTCACTACTTGCATTGTCATTCGTGCAGCACATCTGAGCATTCATTGCCACATCAACTTTTGCATGCTTGACAAAAAATAGACATATTGTATAGTTGTTTACTTTCTTAGGTCCTTATTCTCAAGTTGACTTACTCCACCTAAAAGTGTGACTAAGGAGAGCATAGCCTCGCTTAGCAAAACCCCTCAAAGGTGTTTGTAAAACACTGCCAGTTTACATATTGCAAATTCAACCATTCAAAGGGCTGGGAAAATTCATTGTCATGACAAATTCAACTCAAGGAAAATTCACCACCAGCAATTCACAACCATGGAAAATTCATTGCATTAACATTTTTCAATATATATTTCCAAAACTTTGAGAAAAAATTCAAAAGAATAATTTTCACTGCATTTTTATTATCATAAATCAAATTATTCTTTTGCAAAAATAAAATTCAAAGTTATGGAAAAATATATTAAAAAATTTGAATGCGATTAATTTTCCGCGGCGGTGAATTGCTGGTGGTGAATTTTCCTTGAGGTGAATTTGTCATGGTTGTGAATTTTCCCGCGGTGAATTGTTCATGGTGAATTTTCCTAGAGCCGTTAAAAACACAAGGCATCCAATTTTGGATATAGAGTTCAGCATTTTTAACTATGCAAACCAATGAAGAACTAAAGAGTTGGGGCAAAGATAACATGAGACGATATTGTTAAATATTTGGTAATATATAGTGAAAGCTATAAGAAAATAGCATTAAATATAGATATAAGACATGGCATTCATCTGAAAATGGGTACACGAATAGCAGCGACAAAACTGAAAATAAGATAACAAAGCACATAAGGAGTAGTGTGATTGATATATGAAACATCACATTGAATAATAATCAGTAATATAAATATCCTTTGATTTATTAGTCGCTCATAAGCTGTTTGACGAGCTCAAAACTTCTAATTTTGCATTTCTTTAACAATGAACAGTTCAAATCCAGTGTACAACATTAGCAGAAGAAGTGATATCTATATACTATTCCCTCAAGAATGAGTTATTTTACAAAGAATGAATATTCATAACAGCCCACTGTGTTTATGGATCTGCATAATGTCTAAAACAAAGAATTTATGTTGGTCTAGTAAACATTGCTATCAAAAATACACTTTTCTGCAATCCTCTTCTCAGGATAAGGGCATTGGACTACTATGGGGACTTCTTTATTACGAAAGAAGATAGTATTTACATTCTCAGGAAGCCTCTATAAGTCTGGGGTACTTGCTTTCCAGCCCCCAGTCGATCCCCCAGTTTCTAGAATTCTCTTTTACAACAAAAATCAAGCGCTTTCCATTTTTCAATAGGAAATTAATGTGGTAAATACAAAAGAATAAAATTATGTTAATATCATAGCTAAAAGTCCTCCATAGTCAGAAAAGCTGATGGCAGGCGGTGTTCTTGCTTCCGATAACTATAGCCTACGTTTACCATGGCTACAAGCATTATGCTGCAAACAAAATAACAGACAAAAGATAACTACCAATATGACTATTCAAAAGATACTCCTAAGAAACACATTCAGATGTTTTGGTGTACAAAATACAAATGCTGACAGACATTCGGAAAGAACATTAGATAAGCCATATCTTTAAGGATTTTTACCTGCTGATAGAAAGCATTGATTTCCTCCTCGGTCAGAGGCTCTTCTTCAGCATGTTCATCCCACCCAAGAGAGCGCAGAAAGGCAAGTTCCTTCTCTTCATCAAAAATCATGTAAGAGACACAATTCACATGCTCTGGATAAACTCGTGCATCCATATTCTTGACAGAAGACTCACTTTTTTCAGGGATGACACCCTTCGCCATTCTGTTTGTCTCATTGTTATCAAGATCACTGTCAGTTAAATCATTTCTTTTTACACCATTTACAAGCTTAACCTCTAAATAACTCCTGTCATTCAATTCACTAACTTTCTTTCCTGTTGGTGAAGTTGATCCATCATGGGTCCCACTAACTAGCAATAAATTCTCAGTATTCTCATCAAATGAAAAGCTGATGTCTTCTATGCATGCTTTTGATTCTTTAGAACCTGATAATGTCAATGCACATTCCTTCATTGAATCGATTACTTCACCACGCTGATAGATTCAGGTCTTCTTGGTACTCAAACAAAATATCTGATGGGAATATACCACATGCTGTCTAGTTTTTGCACCAGATTTGTGTCATTCTCAGCTTTGACTTCAACTTTTGAGATGGGCAACAACTCTGAATAATAGAAACATATTTATAAATTAGTAATAAAGATAAGCGTAATCGCTGGAAGAGATTGGCCCCAACATGGAGGAATAAACTAGCTAAACATGAAAAACTTGAGATATGTCCTTTCTGATCAAAATATCTTATACCATGAAAACAAGAAACGCTTATAAGCACAGGAGATAAGAGCAATATTTAGAACAGGGAAAGCAAGTATTTAATATAATCCAATCTAGTATTTCATTCCCAGATTCGAACAACAGAAACTATCTTAACATGCAAACAAATGGTAAACCTAGTAAAAGTGAACACTAGATAGTTTTCTGCATTCAAGGTGATAATGTTGCAATCTCCTTGCAGAACATGTGAATTGTTGCCCATGTAAACAGACTAGTAAGATGGTCACCATGTAAATTGTTTTGACTTTTGAAGCTCATTCAAATTACGGTGTGCAGTTGCAGCATATTCAGGGAAATTACACTGGACACACATAAATTTTACATGTCATTGCAGTAATCATTGTGAAATGATGGGATTACTGGAGGTTGTAAACACTACGACTAAGAAAATACAAATCGGTATCCATTTGCTGTTCATTCTAAGTTGTATGTGTTGAGGAATTGAAAGAGGCCTCTGAATTTTAGCATGTTTAATAAACAATGAATGCATAGTGACTGTCTTTCTTTCACTATAGGAAAGTATTAGTCCCACCTGGCATGGTCTATTTGAACC
This sequence comes from Sequoia sempervirens, assembly GCA_007258455.2. Taxonomy (NCBI): domain Eukaryota; kingdom Viridiplantae; phylum Streptophyta; class Pinopsida; order Cupressales; family Cupressaceae; genus Sequoia; species Sequoia sempervirens. The sequence goes on from VDFB02000003.1 coordinate 100,484,099, forward strand.
TGAAACATTTATGCAAGATCTCAACTCACTAGAATTCCAACTAATTTCATTGAATATATTCTTAGGATTTGTCTTGAATGTTTGTCACAACTTTTGGGACTCGGATGCATTATTCACCTGCAGAGAGTTCCTAAAGAAGGAGTTTATCTACAGATTGGCAAGCAGCTACAAAATGCAATGTGGTAGGATGTGATGAGTTTTAGTATGTTGCAATACAGTATGAATGTGGTGATGTTGTGGTAGCAATCACAAGTCATTTGAAAGAGAACTCACTATTGCATTCTAAATTTAGTGTTACTGAAAAGAAAAAACACAAATGGCAATGTAGGTGCACTTGCGGCAAAGGTAGAATTCATGTAGTGCAATCAAAGGACATGATAATGTTCAAAAAGATGTTCTAAGGTACCGCAAGGCGCAATTAACTAGAAATGGTCGAATGTTTGTCTATGTTACCACAAGCTTAGAGCTGGTTGTGGTGGCTATACTGAAAGACATGTACACACCAACAATGTTAAGTAAGCAACTACTAACTCAGTGTGTGGCAGAGATTGCATAGACATGGTAACCATCCATGTGGGGACATCATGATTAGTGATATCTTTGGAATGCTGACATCATGTTATGCTCAGAATATAGTTGTTTTTAGTATTCCATAGGTTGGTTAGATAGTTAAACAATTGATATTCCATGATGACACCTATATGTATCCTCTTGAGTGAAGGTGCCAAGGTTTGTTAAAAATACTAAGACTAGATAGATTGAAGATTGGCCATTTGAAGATTGCAAAAGAAGGGTATGTTGTAATACTCTAAATTGAGACTATGTAAGAGACATGTTGTATTTAATCTTTGAATTATGAATAATCTAACAGTGATTCTCTTTTGGTCATGGGTTCTCTCCCATAAGGCTTTCCCACATAAATATTGGTGTCTCTTGTACTCTTGTGTTTACATATTGTTCCATGCTCTTTTGTTAAAGTTGTTATTGGATAGAATGGTTAATATTATTTACTATTTATTATTTACATAATTTTAAATTTCTTTGTTCCAACTTAACCAGTTGCTTGCAACAGGGCTAGTTAATCCCCAACATTTGGTATCAAAGCATATGGCATGTTGTTTAGGCAGTGTTCACTTTTTTGGAAAACCAAACCCTAACATATGCAGCAGTGAACCTTGAGACATTTGGTTTGTTGCAATTCGTGTATAATTCACAAAGGAAAACTTTGAGAGATTTTGTGAAAAAGATAGCATGGTATTGGATCTATGGCTAGCATATCAAGGTCTGAGATTGAACAATTTAACAATCAAAACTTTGAACAATGTAAGTTGAAAAGAAAAGATCTTCTAATGGAGAGAGATCAATGGGCTGTAGTATCTTCTTCGAGTAAACCTATAGATATGTTTGATGAAGACTAGGTAAAATTGGATAAAAAGGCTAGAAACACTATTCGATCATGTCTTTCAAATTCTATGCTTATCAATGAGTTCAAAGAACAAACTACGTATTCATTGTGGAGAAAATAGGTACATTGTATCAGTCTAAGAGCCCATTTAACAAACTTGTCTTGAAAAATGAAGTGCTCTTTGAAAATGAGCATAGACCTGATAACTAATCACTTAAATAATTTCAATATGATACTTAGTCAACTTGTGTCAATAGGATTCAAAATGCAAGAAGAGGATTAAATTTGTTGTATTACTTTGTTCTTTCCCTAATTAATGGGAAAACTTCATAATGTTAATCAGTAGTAATGTTATTTCACTAAAACTGAAGAATGTTAAATGAAGAGATTAGAAAGAAGTCCATGGATGAAACTTCTCTTGATGCCTGGTTGTTAGAGGCAAGTACAAGGAGAAAGGAGGTAAGAAAAGGAATGGAGATAAGAAGTCCAAAGAAAAGGGCAAGTCAAAGTCTCTAGGTAAATCAAAAGTGAAATATTGAAATTGTGGCAAGAAAGATCACATTAAGAAGGATTCATCTGATAGATCCTCAAACAATGATAAATATAATAGGGATGCTTTCATTTATGCTAATGTCATTGGTGATGACTTTTAGCCAATTAAGTCAAGTGCATCTTATCATATGACTCCAAATAGAGAGTGTTTTTCTGAATACACAAACTGTGATTAACGTCAAACTTTCCTTAGTGATAATAGCTTTTTGAAGATGATCAACAAAAGGTAAAGGTAGCCTCCATGGATGGAAGAGTGAAAACACTCTCAAATGTTTTGCATGTTCTATGTTTGGCTCAAAATCTTACGTCTATGTCCAAAATGACTGGCTTAGGGACAAATGTTTTACTTTTGATGGTAGAGGTTGCAAGTTGGCAAGAGGCAACTTGGTGCTTACTAAGGGAGTGCAGCATGGTACTTTGTATAGGTTGAATGCATCAACATTGTCTGGGTGTGCCAATGTAACTAAATCTGAATTAGGGTGGTTTTGGCATTTTAGGATGGGTCATTTGAGCGAAAAAGGTCTAAAAACCTCGATGAGTAAACATATGGTGGATGGAATTCTTAATTGCTCTGTTAGATTTGACTTTTGTGACATTGTGTGTCAGGAAAACAAAATAGAGTGAAGTTTGTCTCTGGAAGTACAATAAATTTTGCAATTAGTCAAATGCTTGACTGAAAGGTTCAGTAAATAATAGAAAAAAATCCAGCTCACAAAGTTTTAATATTTCATACAGAATTTATTCCAAAGTGACTGGATTTCTTCAAATGCGCATTTAAAAAATTATGAATCTAAAAGTAATAAAATTATGTTGATAAGAAAATTGCACTCTACATCAAACTGTTCCAGCTTCTGGACTGCAGAGGAAAAGCCCCGAGCAATAGAGAGGCAACTATTGTTTATTGAAAATTTCAGAAAGATTATATGCCTCTCGAGAGCATGGCTGCCACAAACTGAGATGAGAGAAAATGTCGTTGGCCTTCATGATAAACTAAGAATATGTTTCAGATTAGCTTCCTTGTATTGATGGCCAACTTAACCAATAAAAAAAATATATGACGCTTCCTTGGGACTGATACTGATTCATAAGAAACTGGCTTCTTTGATCCTATAGCTAAGAAAGGTTCTATATCTATACCATTGGACCAATGTTTAGATATATTATTTCAAATAAAATTTGATGACAAAGTAAAACTAGCATGCATTTGAATATGGTGATTGGAAGCTTGTCTCCAAAATACAACATGCCAACATCCTAAAACCTATAGGATGACACCACAAGAGAATAAAGAGATGAACCAACAGATCCAAGACTTGCTTGAGAAGGGTTAATCAGATATAGTTTGAGCCCATGTGTGGTTCCAATAGTTTTGGCACCCAAGGAAAAAATGAAATGGAGTATATGCACTGATTCTATAGCCACTAACAAGTTTGCCATTAAATTTCGGGTTTTGGATTGCTTAAGTGGAGCTAAGTACTTCATGAAAATTGATCTGAAAAGTGGCTACTACCAAATCAAAATAAGAGAGAGAGAGAGAGAGAGAGAGAGAGAGAGAGAGATCAACAGATGGACTTCAATGTTAGGTTAGGTGTCATTTACCTTGCAAACTTACGTCATTTTTATGTCTCCATGTTTCTTGGAAAGTGTCCTAGGGGACATGTGAGAAATGTATTTTATATTGGTATATTGTAATTGCATTTTCAAGAGGAAATTTAATGTTGGTGGAGGTTACACATCAATAGAGAACAAAATTATCCCTCTTAGGCATTCACATTAGGAACGTGAAGGGTCTTGAGTGGGGCACCAAGTTTGGAGGTAAATAGGTGTCCATTGTTTCTCCATCTAGAAGTTGAACAATCACCGGAGCATCTTGAATGCCAAAAGTTGAAGAGGCTATAGGTTAAGTGCCCATGTTGAAGCCTTGTGCACATTAACTAATTTATTATCATGACTCTTGGTTTTCTAAGGAAGGGGTGTGGGGTTTTGCAAGGGGTTTTGGCACTTCTTGTTTCAGTTTATCATTGTGGTTTTGCCTCCCACAAGTTCTATAAATTGGAGCCTTGAAATGGTAGTTGCATCTTGCGTTATTTGCAGGTGTATGGAAGCATCCAAGTTGTAGGAGATCAGCAAGGAAGTGTATTGTGGTGTATCTCTCTTGTTAAGATAAATAATATACTTGACCTCTTTTCTCGTGTGGAGTTTTTTCTTGAAAGGGTTTCTCCACATAATTTGGTGTCATATTTGTTTGCTGATTTTTTTATTATGGTGAATGTGCAATCATATGCATATAATCAGATTTGGTAATCTTATTTTCAGATTTGAATTTATATACATAAGTTAATATTGCAGCTTAGTTCCACATTGTTTTCAACATTTGGTATCAGAGCTAACGGTTTTGTTCAGAAGGGGATGCCTTTCTCTTAAGTATTGGAAGTTTTTTGGCTGCAATGGGAGCTTTTGTTTGTGTTATATTGCAAATTTGTGAAGAAGATTGTATACCGTGGCTTCCACCTCTCATCAGGGTATTGAAAAGTTCAATGGAACGGGTTATGAGATGTGGAAATTAAAGATTGAGGATCTCCTAGAAGAGAGAAATCAGTGGTTGCCGGTTTCACAAGAAAGTAATCAGTTGTAATGAGTGATGTAGATTGGAAAAAGTTAGACAAGAAGGCACGAGGAACCATTTCGGTTGTGTCTTGCAAATTTCGTCCTTTTGAATGGCTGCATCGAAGACACCACATATAAGTTGTGGAAAAGGATAGGTGATACATATATAACAAACTAAAAGTTTGCTTAACAACTTATACCTCAAAAGAAGATAACATTCTTTAAAAATGAAAGATGGTGAATCTATAGCGGATCATTTAAATGCTTTTAATCTGATTATAAGTCAACTTACATATGTAGATGTTAAAATTGAAGATGAAGATAAATGTATCTTGTTTCTTCGTTCTTTGCCCAAATCTTGGGAAAATTTAATTATTGCTATAAGTAGTGGTAATGCAAAACCAAAGATGGACTCCATGATCTCCATACTTCTTTCTGAGGAGATGAGGAAAAAGTCCATGTATGTTGGTACCCAAGATGCTTTACATGTGCGGGGTAGGTCCAAAGAGAAAGGGCCTAAAGGGGATAATAAGAGGAAGAAGTCTAAATAACATTCTAATACCCTTGGAAAGAGCTAAGTGTTGGAATTGTGATAAAAGAGGTCATGTGAAAAAGGAATGTAGGAATAAGGAAAAAAAATTGATTCCTGTATTAGTAATGATGCTTGGCTTATTGATTCAGGTTGCTCCTACCACATGACTCCTCACAAGGAGTGGTTTACTAATTACAAAGAATAAGATGGGGGAGAAGTTTTCCTTGGTGACAACAACACAAAGAGGATTGTTTGTAAGGGAAAGGTAAAGTTGTGTTTCAGTGATGAGAGGATTAAAATTCTTGTTAATGTTTTGCACATTTGAAGACTTGTAAAAAATTTACTTTTAGTGCCCAAGTTGAATGATTATGGAATGTATGTGACATTCAATAAGTTTGGTTGCAGGTTAGTAAGAGGGAGTTTGGTGATAGCTAAAGGATCTCAAATAGGGACTTTGTTTAGGCTAAACGCCTCTACTTTAAGTAACTCTATCAATGTAACTAACACTGAAAATACATGTATGCTGTAGCACCATAAATTGGCTCACATAGGTGAAAAAGGACTTAAGACTTTTACAAAAAGTTGCCTGACAGTATTTTGAATTATTCTATTGGTAAAAATGATTTTTGTGAACATTTTGTTTGGCAAACAAAATATATCATCATTTTCTAGTGAAACTAATAAGGCAAAGAGATTATTAGAGATTATTCATTCAGATGTATGTGGGCCAATGAATGTTGACTCTTTGGGTAAATGTCAGTATTATGTCTCTTTGATGTCTTAACATACACTTGAATTTATTTTATGCATTCAAAATCTGAAGTTTTCACTAAGTTTAAGGAATTTAAGGCCTTAGTTGAAAAACAAACAGATTATAAGACGAAAGTGTTGAGGTCTGACAATGAGGATGACTATTGTTCCAAAGAATTTGATGAATTTTGTAAGCATGTAGGTATTGTTCGTCAAAATACAGCTCCTTATACTCCCCAACAAAATGGGGTAGCAGAAAGAATGAACCGAACCTTGATGGAAAGAGCTAGGAGTATGTTTTTGGGCAGAAGCGGTTGGTACTGCTTGTTATTTAATTAATAGATCTCCTTGTTGAGCTCTTATTGATAAAACTCCTTATGAAGTGTGGATTAGTAGAAAGCCTTTTGTTTAACACTTAAAGGTCCTTGGTAGTGAGGGTTTTGTTCATGTGCCTCAAGAGAAGCGATTTAAATTGGATCCAAAAGCACAAAAATGCATCTTTGTGGGTTATGGTGAGAATGTAAAAGGTTATAAGCTTTAGAATCCTCTAAACCATAAAATAATCTTGTCTAAAGATGTGATTTTCAAGGAATTTAGAACTTACTCTAGAGAAGAACAACCGAAGGAGAAAAATAAGAGAAAGACAATGCACTTCGAGACAGATTGAGAAGCAAGAAGATGCACATGTGGAAGAACAGTTAGATGGATCTAAGGATGGAGAAAAAGATGAGGGTTCAGATAGTTCAGAGGATGTGCAAGATGAGCACACAGAAGAAGAACAGGTAGAGTCCATTACTCCTACCTTGAGAAGGTCCATAAGGCAACGAAATTTAGTTGATAGGTATAGCCCATCAAATTACCATTGTGTATTTGCTTTGTTGAATACTAATGATGAACCTAGATCTTTTAGGGAGGCTCTCTCTTTGGAAGAAAGTGAGTCTTGCTTACAGGCCATGTAGAAGGAGATGATGGCTTTGGATAGTTGTGACACTTGGAATATTGTTAATTTGCCCAAAGAAAAGACGCCCATTGGCTGCAAGTGGGTATTTAAGAAGAAATTTGGTGTAGACAGTCAGATAGAGTGATACAAGGCCCAATTAGTGGCTAAGGGCTACTCCCAAAGAGATGGAGTTGATTTTGGGGAAATTTTCTCTCCTGTTGTAAAATTAACTTCTATTAGATACCTATTATCTATTGTTGTTGCTTGTGATTTTGAGATAGAGCAAATGGATGTTAAAATTGCTTTCTTGCATGAGGATCTTAAGGAGGAAATTAATATGTGATAGCCTAAGCTTTGTTGTGAAAGGAAAAGAACAATTAGTTTGCAAGTTAAAGAGATCTTTGTATGCTTTAAAACAATCACCTAGGATGTGGTACCAAAAGTTTGATACTTTTGTATTAAAGTTGTGTTTTCTTAGGAGCGAGGAGGATCATTGTGTTTATATTAAAGTTATTGATGGTCAGATTCTAATCATTGTCTTGTATGTTGATGAAATGTTGTTCATAGGTAATAGTAAGGTGATGATTAGGGAGCTCAATACACAACTTTCTAGCACATTTGATATAAGGACTTGGGGGTTGCAAAATATATTCTTGGGATGGAAATCAACAAAGATCAAGCTCACAAAAAGCTTTGGTTAAGTCAGAGTACGTATGTGGATACAATTTTGCGAAGGTTTACTATGCATGATTGCAAGCCAGTTAGTAACCATTTCCGATTGGTACTAAGTTGAGCTTGGATATGTGTCCTAAATTTGATGATGATTTTGAGGGTATGTATAAGGTTCCTTATGCTAGTGTCATTGGTAGTTTAATGTATGCAATGGTTGCACTAGACCGGCTATATCCCAAGCAGTGGGAATCCTAAGTTGGTTTATGTCTAACCCAGGGAAAGGGCATTGGACTTTTGTTAAGAGGGTGTTTAGATATTTATGTGGTACTTTAGATTATTGATTGGTTTATCATGGTACTAATGATGTGGTCAAGTCATTGGACATACAGGGGTTTTTTGATGCAGATTGGGCAAGTGTCTTGGATAGTCGAAGATCCACTAGCAGCCATGTATTTATTTTGTTTGGAAGTGCAATGAGTTGGATGAGTAAGAGGCAGCCTACTGTTATTTTGTCCACCACTGAAGCAAAGTATATGGCTGCTACACATACCTCTAAGGAGGCGATATGGTTACAAAGACTTGGGAATGGCATTGGTTTTGATTGCAAGACAATGAGGATTGGATGTGATAGTCAAAGTGCTATTTGTTTGGCCCAAAATCCTATGTATCATGCTCATACTAAGCATGTTGATGTTCAATATCACATTGTGCGAGAGATGGTTGAAAATGGTTAGGTCTTGATTAATAAGGTTGACACCTTGGATAATGTTGCAAATTCTCTTACGAAGCCGATGACCACAAATAAGTTCTCTTGGTGCAAGAAGGCCATGGGCCTTGATCACTCTACTTGATTTATTATTTGTGTCTCTTGCATGTAATTGCAATATATAATGTCAAGTGGGAAAATGTTAGGTTAGGTGACATTTACCTTGCAAACCTATGTCAATTTTATGTCTCCATGTTTCTTGGAAAGTGTCCTAAGGGACATGTGAGAAATGTATTTAATATTGGCATATTGTAATTGCATTTTCAAGAGGAAATTTAATGTTGATGGAGGTTACACATCACTAGAGGACAAAATTATCCCTCCTAGGCATTCACATTGGGAATGTGAAGGGTTTAGAGTGGGACGTCAAGTTTGGAGGGAAACAAGTGTCCATTGGTTATCCATCTAGAAGCTAAACAGTCATCGAAGCATCCAAAATGCCAAAAGTTGAAGAGGCCATGGCTTAGGTGCCCATGTGGAAGCCTTGTGCACATTAATTAATTTATTATCATGACTCTTGGTTTTCCAAGGAAGGGGCGTGGGTTTTTTAAAGTGGTTTTGGCACCTTTTGTTTCGGTTTACCACTATGGTGTTGCCTCCCACAAGTTCTATAAATTGGAGCCTTGAGATGGGATTTGCATCTTGTGTTATTTGCAAGTGTATAGAAGCATCCGGGTTGTAGGAGATCAACAAAGAAGTGTATTGTGGTGTATCTCTCTTGTGAAGATAAATAATATACTTGCCCTCTTTTCTCGTGTGGAGTTTTTCTCGAAAGGGTTTCTCCACATAAATCTGGTGTCATATTCGTTTGCTGATTTTTCTATTATGGTGAATGTGCAATCACATACATATAATTAGATTTGGTAATCTTATTTTCAGATTTAAATTCACATACACAAGTTAATATTGCAGCTTAGTTCCACCTTGTTTTCAACATTCAAAACCAAAGAGGACTTCTATGAATGGCTTGTCATGCCATCAGGTTTGACAAATGACTTACCACCTTTATGAGGTTGAAGAATGAGTTATTGAAACCCTTCATTAATAAATTTGTTATTGTTTACCTTACATTCTATTTTTTAGTAGAACAAAAGAGGAACATTTGGAGCATTTTATGGTGGCTTTAAAGAAGTAGATGGAAGAAAGATTGTTGATTAATCCTAAGAAATGTAGCTTCATGAAAATAGAACTAGTGTATCTAGGTTTTGTGATCACTAGTGAGGCCTTGAAGATGGATTTGGAGAAGTCAAGAGCAATTGTTGAGTTGCCTACACATAAGAGCATGTTTGAGCTTAGGAGTTTCTATGTCTTGCCCAATTTCTGCAGAAAATTTATTCAAAAATTCAATGGCATTTGTGCTCCTATAACTAAGACAATTGTGAGGGGATCAAAGAGAGTTCAAGTGGATGCCTATTGTAGAGAGGAGTTTCAAGTTGTTGAAAGAGGTCACCAAACAACCAATCCTCGCTTGCACTTCCAGATTTCAAAATAGTATTTCAGATAGATTGTGATGCTAGTGGAACAGCTATTGGGGCTGTTTTGAGCCAAAAGAACAAAACTATAGCCTATTTTAATGAAAAGATGAATGAAGCCAAGAAGTATTCAACATATGACCAAGAGTCTAATGTCATCATTTAGGCATTGACGAAGCGGTGGCACTACTTGCTCCCAAAAGAGTATGTTATGCATATCAATCATTAAGCTTTAAATTACATCAATAGTCAATGGAAGTTGAACCAAATGCATATGAAATGGGTTAAAGTTCTTGCAAGGATATTCTTTTGTTATCAAACACAAAAGTGGGAGCACCAACAAAGTGGTTGATTCATTGAGTAGGAGTTTACTTCTCATCACTATGAGGGTACATGTGGTGGGGTTTTGATTCCATAATTTGTATCAAAAAGATGAAGACTGTAAGGAAACATGGATAGCTCGCACTAAGCCCACTAGTATGGATAGGACTACTTGGTTAGATTACTCATTCAAGATGGACTACTATTTAGGGAAAGAAAATTGTTTACTCCCCAAGGATCCATGAGAGAGAACCCCATTTGAGAAATGCATTATGGAGAACTAGCAAAACATTTTGGAATGGATAGGACTCAAGCTCTCCTTGAGGAATTATTCTTGGCCCAAGATGGAGGTTGATGTTTAGAGATTTGTTTAAAGATGTTGTGTTTGCCAACATGCCGAAGGAGGGAGTCAAAATAATGGATTATATCAAGCATTAGCCTCAAGAAGATATCAACATGGGTTTTATTTTGAGATTACCCTGGAACTCAAAGGTTAAAACTCCATCCTTGTAGTGGTTGGTAGATATGATGTCTACGTGTTGTACCCAAAACCAAAATTTTTGCTTCATCAAGGCATTTTGTTTAAAGAGTCTAAATCTTGCTAAAATGATGTTAAGTATAGTTTTTGGGCAATATCAAGCATGGAGTTTTTGTCAATAGTTTGTCAGTCAAGGGCAGTTTTATTGATCAGAACCTAATGCTGAGACTCGGAACGGAGCATTTCATGATGGAGGAGCGTTTTGCGACAGCATTTCACGTTGCACATGGTCATTTTAGTGGTCAAGATGAAGTTTTTAGTGATTAAATTATGAGGATTTCTCAGAGAAAAACAAGAAAGCGCAACTATAGCCTGGGGGCGCCCTTCTGTTTGAAGGTCAAGATCTTGTTGAAAATGCTCATAAATACAGTTAATCTCTTCAGAATTGATCTGGTTATCCGACGAGCTATCCAGCGAAGCTTTCCGAGACCCGTAATTCCAGCAACTGGCGACAGAAGTTGAAATTCCCAAAGTTTCACATGACAAAAACTTGTTCTTTTCTAGCAAAAGCGCGCATGTAGCTTGAGGGCGCCCTTCTAGATGGAGGTTTGGATTTTAGTTTTTCTGATGATTGAAGCAGTCAATTTCTTCACGACTAGTCTGCTCATCCAACGAACTATCAAACGCAGTCATCCGAGTCTCAGAGCTTCGGCAGCCGACATCTGAAGATGAGCTGATAATGGGGTTTTCACGTCCTTGAGCTTCCTCATTGCATTTCCAGCGCAACTATAGCTCAGGGGCGCTGGTTAAAATGACCCTTGAGATGGTCCAATTTGCTGACGAGGTCTTCCTGACATCAGTACTACGCTAGTCCAGCTTCGCGTCGCACCAAGTTGCCTGTCGATCCGACATTCCGGGTGATTGTGGCAAAGTTTCTACCAAGCACGTAATTTCATGGGCGGACTGGCACAAGGTTTTCATTGTATTTCTACAGTCTAGAGGCGCCTAGCCTTTAGGCTTGTCAGATGAGGTCGTTCGTTTTCGAAGTCTTCACGGGATTCAAGCGTAATTACTTTATCTATCCAACAAGCCCAGCCATCAGCTTCCAGGATTTGGCAGACGCTCGTATGTGCAAGGTCTTTGGCGAAGTGTTGAAAAGTGAAGATAACTCGCAAAATGGCTAAGTGTTGGTCGTTTATTTCATCTTGGGATGGGCGCCCTTCTATTTGAGGTCTTAGAAGCAGTTTTCTTGCTTCGTCACCTCTAGAGACTTCTCTTCTCGATCCTTCTGGCTATCCGTTAAAACAAACGTGGCTCGAATCGGGTCATCCCAGCTCTCAGTATCGAAGGACAAAGTAGGGTACTTGGATGAAAGTTCAACTTTCGTCAAAACGCTGTCAGTGCAACTAAAGGCCAGGGGTGCTTTTACTTTTGAGGCCCTTAATGCAATTTCCAGACGTCATGCGTATATCTGTTGGATGCAGAATGTCTCCAGTCATGCAGTGAACTTGGTTTCCTGTCAGCAAGGTTCACCATTCGCCGTCAACAGCTGTTTTAAGTGTCAGATGGCAGTTTAGGAAAATGGTTTTAAGTCTGGAACCTGTAAATGAATTTAATCAAGGGCACCTAATTTTTCAGGGTGTTAAATGATGGATTTTGCAGTGTTATCTCCCAGCAGACGTTTCTTCTTTGCTCAACAAGCTTCGCGATGGATATCTCGGTTTAGTCTCAGCATCACCCGGTCACTCAGAAATCAGTGTCGAAGATGGCCAGTCGTGACTTTGTCGTCAGCTATTAAATAGGAAGTTAATAAAAAGTGCAATATCTTGAGCAACTGGACGCTTATGAGCTCAAAAGATGACTTTTCGGAATCGGTGAAGTCTAACGGTGAATCCTAAAGCTTCATTCGAATTGTCAACTGAAGTTTAAAATATTTAATATTTATTTTGCATTAAGTGGCGATTTTCTATTTTTGGCGCCTTTGCATAATGAATATTTTATTATTTATTTTAATTCAAACTTCAAGTCAGTGGCAGTGAAACTGAAAAGGGTCCAATCAGAAAGCTTCTATTTCAATCAGGGTTTTAAATCTTGCAGTTGCCAAGATAGGTGCGAATTTCTTCTTATTTAAACATGGCGCCCTCATTTGTTATTCACCAACTTCTGAGAAATTTGTTTTTCTTAAGAAGGAATTCATATCTTAAGGAAAATTCAGATTTTTCAAAGCAAATTCAATTCTTCAGTTTGCAAAGGCGAATTCTCAAAGTTCAATAGAAATTCATAATTTCTCAAGAGGCGAGTTCATATTCTTCAAGAACAAAGGCGCAACTTCAAGGAAAATTCGTTTTTCTCAAACAAAGGCGAATTCTTGCAAATCAAAGGCGAATTCTTCATCAATTATCAAAGGCGATTTTATCTAACAAATCTTTTTGCAGGTTGAAAGTTCACAATTATCAGCAATTTGAAGAATTCAAGGGCGATTTTCATTGAAGAAGAACATACAAAAAACGTCTTTTTCCTCCTTGATTCTCAGATTTCTCTCAGATTCCAATTCGCATGTTCCTGAAATTGGCAAATTCGACAAGTTCAAACATCTAGATCATTTCTATATAATTTCCTCGAGTTAAAATCGTGCGCTTGATTTTTCAGGAATTTTTAACTTCAAAACATTCGTTCTCGAGTTACTAATTTTCTCAACTGAAAAGTCTTTGCATGATCGAGTAGAAGTCATATTTTCGCATATCTGACGTTCTGGGTTGTCTTAGAATCCTTTTCTGGACAAAACCCATATCTCAGATTTTTCGCTGAAAATAACTCTTCGAAAGGCTATTTTTAACTCTCGCGGGCTATTTTTAGCTTTCCAGAAATCTTGTCAGAACATAGTCGAGTTCACAGTCAACAGGCGAGTTTTTTAGAATGCAGTACACTCAACTTGAATACAGGACCAAGACAGTCCTTACTCATGACTTCC
>VDFB02000003.1:100499641-100654247 GCA_007258455.2 Sequoia sempervirens
TTTTTAGATTAGATGTTTCGTTAACCGATGGTAGTTTTCTAGTTAACTGTATAGTTTGCTTAATTAGGCTTAGCACAAATTCGCATGCATTGCAAGACTGTAGTTGACTCAAGGTGATTTTAGGGTTCCCTACACCTTGATGTATATAAATAAGAGCTTTTGCTCATTTGTAAATAACTTTTGCACGAGAGAGAAATATATGTTGTGCCTACCTTGCCCTCAATATTGCTCTTTTGGTATTTGTTCATGTGTCTTTACTATTATGATGAATTGTTATGCCACATAGGGTTTCATGCAATTATAATAGTGAATTCTTTCCTTAGTTTAGATAAATCTGTTTTGTGTTCAATAAGCTTGTTCAGATTGAGATGATAGTTGTGCCACCTTGCCTTCAAGTAGAGAATCTGCACTTGGTTATCGTGTGTTGTTGTGAATAATAAACTTATTCGGATTGAGCTGATAGTCGTGCCACCTTGCCTTCAAGTTGAGAATCCGTATTCAGTTTATCGTGTGTTGTTGTTACCAATAAGCGTGTTTAGATTGAGCTGATAGATGTGCCACCTTGCCTTCAAGTTGAGAATCTACACTCGTTTATCGTCTGATAGTCAAACCTTGCTCCGTTTCCTCATGCTCGCTTTTTCTTGAGGAAACCTGGATAGAATTTAAGTAATTAAGTTTAGTTGTAGTTAGTAGTAGTCCAAAACCAGAAAATACTCACCGCAACGATATAGTTTTCGAAAGCCTTGTACCTCTACAATCGAAACAAAAAGACAGGATATAGTTTAGTTTATTTCCATTTGCAAGTACTTTTGTCAAGCACAACGAGGGAGCTTCCCCTCCTAATTTGAAGAGCACTCATTGCGTAGTGTGCATAGTTGTCCGTACCAACTCTTACTCCAGAGGTGCTAGTTGTTACGCCAACACTACGATGGCTCACGTCATTTCTTGCCAAAGAATCGGTGATGCATCTCACATTCCTAGTATATTCTTCAAGGAGGTGGTACAACTACATGGACCACCCAAGAGCATAGTATCAAATGGAGATGTGACGTTTGTGAGACATTCTTTGGGGAACCTTGTGGAAGAAGCTAGAAACATTATTGACGTATAGTTTTGTTTACCATCCACAAACAAATGGAAACATTGGGATAGTAAATAGAAATTTGGGAAATTTGTTGAGAAATTTAGATGGTGAAAAACTCAAGCAGTAGGGTTTGGTATTAGCCCAAGCTAAGTTTGTATATAATAACTCAATAAATAGAAGAATCGAGTATACACCATTTCAGGTGGTCTATGGGTGCAGCCCAAGAGGTGTGATAGAGTTGAATGAGGTGGTAGATATAGGTACAAGAAATGCAAAAGCAAAAAGCACGGTAGAAGACATGCAAGAGGTGTACAAGGAAGTGAGAGACCCTTTGGAGAGAAGTAATTGAAATACATGACTTTTGAGGATCAAATGAAGAGAGAAGGAGTTTCAAGGAGAATTAGTGTCGGTTCACCTTAGAAGGGACAAGTTTCCCAAGGGGACATATAACAAGATTTGTCAGACAAAGATTGGATCCTATAGGGAAGAAAGTTTCAATAGATGCATATGAAATTGAGTTACCTAAGGGTGTGGGAATCTCTCCTATTTTCAAAATGTTTGCTAACCTATATAAGAGGAGGACAAAGGAAAATTTGAAGAAAATGATATTGATTGGAAGAAACACATTCCAAAACAGCCCAAGGAACAAATTGAGAAGGTACTACAGAAAAAGAACACCAAGAAAACTAGAAGACAAGAGTGCATTGAATATTTGGTAAACTTGAAGAATGGACCAAATGAGGATGCTGAATGGTTGAAGCCCATGTAGATAAGAAAGTATGGTTTCAGCCCTATGACATTACAAACCTCTATGTGAGCACGAGCTTGCATTCTTTCTTACTCCAAGCATCTAATGTAGGAGCATCTTGGGGAATTGACCAATCAGCAGCACCCAAAAACATCCTGTGTTTCCTTTTTGTTTGTTGGTTTTAAACCCTTTGGAAATTCAAATTCAAATCAAATTTGAACCACTTCCCTCTCAAAATGGTGCCCTGCATATGTGAATGACTTCACTTGCCACATAAAGCATTGACTTGCAATCCAAGCACTTGGAATGGGAAATTTGCATGAGTTAATCTTGGGGGAAGTTGCAGATTGCATGTCGCGCCCTTGTTTGCATGCTTGGATCCTCCATTGGTGTGCCCATGCGAAATCCCTAAACATGTAATTGTCAAAAAACTCAGCCCCAAATTTTTCAAAATACTTGCCACAGGTTTTTCATTAAAAATTGAAGAAATTGAGAAGAAATTGCCATTAACTCATTTTTGCAGAAAACTTGGACGGATTAAAGTGACACAAAGGTGACACGTAAATCATTTTTTCCCAGATTTTGTGAAATAACTATTTGACAAATGGATGGGGCACAATTTGAGACCACAGCAATTGGATTTTAGGGCTATGTTTGGATTTTTGCAAGTCTGCAACTCTGCATTTAGTTTATGTTTTACAACTTCTCATTCTATATCCGCATTTACTTTTACAACCTCCCATTTTCCATATCTACATTTAGTTTTAGTTTGGATTGAATAGTTGCCTATGATGTGTATTGAACTCTAATTTTGATTTATATATAAAGGAAATCAGTAATATGTTCACAAAATCTGTAATAAGTGTGTTCTATAAGAAAAAAGTTTAAAACATTTTTAGTTTTTAATGTTTGATAAATTTATCAGCTTATTGCAAAGTTTTTTACAAGCCCCAAGTTTTTAAAATTTTTGGTCAGCCAAGTAATTGTGGTATCCAACCTTTTCAACGATGGTTGCACCTCTATGGAGGAGTTGAAACTAGAAGAGAAGCTTGCAAGTCATCTTGAGTCTTGCATGTCAAGGTTGCTCAATTGTTGGAGTCTTGCTTGAGCCTTGCATCTCATCTTTGACAGCTCATGAACAATGGTGCCAATCAAGCAAATATAGGGGTGCCACATTGATTAAGAATTGCTCTCCTAATTTCTCTCTCAATCTTTCTTGGAAACTTCAACCCGGCTGGAATTCTTCTCATTTATGAATCATATTGAAAAAATAGATAAAAGGAGGTGTTTGGGATGTAGGTAAGGTTAGCTTCTTCATTGTTTCATGCAGGTTTAAGGCAGATGAGAAACTAAGCTCTTGAGGAAAAGAGTAAGCAAGTTTCAGAAGCTCTTGGGATAGAATAAGGTTAGCTTCTTCATTGTTTCATGCAGGTTTCATATGGAAGTTTCAGAAGCTCTTGAGGAAAAGACTAAGCACATCCTAACACCTATGTTGTCTTGTTGTTGAGTAACGAATCCCTTGTGTTAGTTTTCAGTTTTGGATTGTTATTAAGAAGTTTTAATTTGTTGAGCAGCAGTTTCACAGGAAGAAATGCCATTCAAATTTCTTCATGAAGACTTAATGTAATCTCGTTTATCTATGATAATGTAATCAGTGTTTTCCTACAGATTTTGCCTAGGAATTGCCTCCAAAACTCAAGTAGTTTTGAGAGTGAATGAGAAATAGTTCATTGTTGTTTCAAGCCAGTAAATTGATGGGTTGTGAGAGTGTTCTAAGTCTACCATAAAAAAGTAAATATGAATGTGACAGATCTTAACATGGGTATGGAATTATCTTGCAAAAATCCATATTCAGCAACTAGTTGTAGCAAATTGCATTCTAGGTTTTAAAACTTATGGGTAGGTCTCCTAACTCAGTTTTTCTTGAAGTTATCAGACCTTTATTGACCTTGTAAAAGTGTGTTTTGAATTCTTGCTGTAAGGAAAAGGTCACTATTCAATTAGCTCCCTGCCCTTGACTGCATCAGTGTGAAGCAACAATCCATGTTTGACTTAACTTTGCACTATTCTTTCATAAAGTAACAATATGCATACATGTAAAGTAGTCCAACAAAAATGGTATATCCAAGAAGACAAGGATAGATTTATTTGTTAGGCTGGTTTGATTTGGCACAATTTAAAAACCAAGGTATTGTGAAATTTGCTTGATATTAACATTTTAGACTTTTTAGATGATGACATTATGTCTAGTTTTGTAATGAAGCTTCATTCTCTGCACTGGCAGACTAATATTTCTGTTATTAGATTATGGCACTGCCCTCGATTATAAGAATTTCTTCCAGTGATAAGCATTTACTGCGTTCCAAATTCTTCCACAACTTTGGCAAAAAAGGGCTTTTTCAGTTTATAAAAAGACATACTACAATAATCTGAAAAATCTGTGTGAAACCCAAGTATTATGAAATTGAATAAAATTACAGAAAAAGTACAGAGTTCAAGTCACTATGAACATTAAAAGTGTTGTGATCTTAAGAATGAAAACAAGAATCTCATCGACCATATAGAAAATCAAACCATTCTTATTTCATACAATCAACGACCATATAGGAAATCAAACCATACATATTTCAAACAATACCTATTAAATCTGTCAGATTGACTATTGTAATTGTCTGATTAGTGATGATGTAAATTGTAATTGACATTCTTTTTCTTCTTTCATCGACCATATAGGAAACCAAACCGTTCCTATTTCAAACAATCAACAACCATAAAGGAAATCAAACCATGCATATTTGAAACAATGCCTATTAAAACTGTTGGATTGACTATTGAAATTGTCTGTATAGTTCTCTCTTCTCAAAATCAATGACATGCCAGAATCTCAATGCACGACACCTGAAACTAAGAAAGAAGAAAAAGAATCTCAATTACATCATCACTAATCCATTAAAAATGCAATACCAAATAGAAAAGTGACTGAAGACAACACATTCCTTTGCGTGACAGCGGGACAAAAATCATGAATATCTTCTTGAATTAAGTATTTGTAGAGATCACTCAACAGAAAGAAATACCCTCCACAAGCAAAATGGCCCTTCAGAAACTAATTTGCCCAACTACCCAACTCAGACCAAACATCCTGGGTATCTATACCAAGACAAGTGCATCACTCAAAACCCATATAAGGCACAAAGTCAAAATACAACCTCTAAGGTCCAAGGGTTTGCAGAGTAATGGAAATGTGGGTACCAGTCCGAATCCCTTCATCACAATAAGGCAACCCACAACGGCGGCGGACATCTCGCAAGGTTGCTGAGCAAGGTTTACGCGATACATTCAAGTGTAGCCTATGCTTAGAAAGCTTAAGAGAGCATTTAAAGTTTATACCAAACGATGGTAAAGGCAACCCATTAACTTCATCCAACATTTACTCAGCAAAAACAAAAAATTCAGACCTTAAGGCTGCATAAGCTTTAATTGCCACTACCAATCCGGGAGATGCAATTAGAGAACCAGCCCACTAACCATATAGTAATATCATTGACTTTCTGACACTTGACAAATAAACATATCGAATTACTTGTCGAAAACAAATATGCGAAAATCCTTGCAGCCTCCTCCTCGTCTCTGCTTGGGCTAAATTTAGTTCTTAATAATCAAATCAAACATAAAATAATTCCTAGAAAAATTAATGAATTATTATATATCTTTTATTTATCTACCAAAAAAACCTTAATTCAAACCCTTTATAATCCTTTATTCAGCAGAGCTCCATCTATTCCAAGGCTACATTTCAAATACTGTAAGCATAAACCATTACTGACAATTGTAATGACAAAATGTGCAATGAAAGACAGCGATCAAACCCTTCACTGGGCTTACTTCAGCTGAATCATATTTATTTCTTCTCTGAACTCCAAATGCTTCGAATTCAAAATCAATTTCCACTGAAAATGAACATTTATGAGAACTGGGTACACGTCAAATGCCCTAAAGATCCACAAAAACCATACCTGGCAGTTTTACGCAGTTATGAGAGCAGAGTTCTTCAACCCGGGCATGAGGAGCACTATGTAATAATAAATGTCCTGCAATATGGTCCGTAATATGGATCTTCTTCCTCGAAATTGTACCTAATTAAGACAGCTATAATCATGTTAATATTTGAGATTTAATAGGAGGCACATTTTTTCCATAAAGGTAAAATAAAGGGACTTCATTTTGATAGTTCTTTAACAATTGCTATTCTTCGCGCATTTGTTGGATTTGGGCCCGAATTTGTTAGAATGTCTCACCTACTCTCATTTAAAAGACAACTCATCTAGATTTAACTTGTTTAAGAAAGAATGGGATCATTCTATGGATGTTCAATTTTTCAAGTGGAGAATTAAGGTTTGAGAGAGGGGTTAGTAGTTGTGCGTGTTAATTTTGCGAGCATGTAGCAGATGTATGAAATATTATAGGATCATTTAGATTTAACTTGTTTAAGAAAGAATGTGATCATTCTATGGAGGTTCAATTTTTCAAATGGAGAATCCAGGGTTGAGAGAGGGGCTAGTAGTTGTGAGTGTTAATTTTGCGAGCATGTAGGAGATGCATGAAATATTATAGGATCACGTCTAATTAGAAGTATCCAAAAATTGACTTTTTAAAGATTCAATCAAAACTTTATCATAGTATCCCTAGTAGTTAAATAGAAAATATCATTTGTTGTTACCACAATATCATATTCTTATTTAAAATCTAACTTATATGCAATCTAAATGATCTCTAACTTTTATATCCAACACAAATGAATCAATTGTTGAACACAAAAAACTATTTATTGATATAAAACCAACTCATTAATTTTTAAAATACAACTTATATCCAACACAAATGGACCAATAGTTGAACATCAAAACTTTTTGACAATCATATGAAAATACAAGGTATTTATTGTGCTCACCTTTTATATTTGTGATGGGACAAATTATTAATATGAAATACTCCAATGCATATATATTGATATCCCAATAGTTGTACACATAAGAATAATAGTTTTCCCTGTCACAACAATACTTTTTTAAATGAACACCTTATTTTATAAATGACGTGCAATTATAGTGGATAGTTATGATATTTTATTTGAAACAAAAAATATTTATTCCACTTGTTAATAAATGTATTTATATCTTTTCTATATAACATTTATCGATTCTCATGTGTTGAAATATGGGTCCATCTTGACCAACATTTGGTTTTTTTTTATTTACATGTGGACTAATTATTGAGAATATATAGTATAAATATGTGGCAAGACTAGATATAATAACCACAAGTACTATCACAACAATTAGACCTTGCACAACTAATTTTTAACATTTACAAGATCAAAGATCATTTATGGGATAGATTATCTTATAGTTTTTTTTTAAGTGTTAATTTTTTGTTATTCAATTTGATAATGAACTCCCTCATTTTCTTAATCAACACATCATTGAACAAATTTTGTAACAAGGTGGCTACTAAATTATTTGTATTCATTACCTAGATGTCATTGTAAGCTTTACATTCCAAAATATAAAAAATAAAAAATTATTTCCACTATCCCAACTCTACAAAAGACATGAAAGATCTCTTCTTATACCTCTTTTGGCTTTTTCCATCTATCCATTTCACATCAAAGACAATGCAAGTTAGTCCTTGACTAAGCTATGAGAATCTATCTTTTCTCTCTAAGGGATGTTGGTCTTTAAATAGGCCTTTTGTTAATGGCCAAAAATGAGGTTAAATTCATTAAGGTAATTTTATTTTTTCTCTGTAACATTTTTCCCACATAGACTTGTGAAACTTATCTTCAACAAATGACTTTATTTCTTTGTTATTATTAGGACATTCATTTAAGTGAGTATGTCATTTTCACCCACATGTTGTTTTGCTTCTTTGTGACTTCTTTCTAAAACTTAAAACATCTTTAGAGACAACCTTAAGCCATTTATTTGCCTTCGATTGCTCATTTTTTAGATATATTAAGATATGCACTATAGCAATGACTTCAATAGGAATTGTACCTATATATTTTAGCTAGAAGAATCTCATAGGGGATAAAAAAATTTAATTTAAATTTTCTTGTGATCGTGTATTTTTGTATTCTATCTATCTGCTTACATTTGGTGTTTGAAGTGCTATTAGCCCATATTTCACACCCATAAAGCACCACTGAAATTACTAATAGCCCAAATAAAATATGACTAATTTTTCAATCTCATAACTCAACCTCTCTACATCTATTTTGAAGGGTAAAAGGTGCTCTCCAACCTCCCAAAGTTCTCTTCCTTATGTAAGTTTCTCAACTAAACTTGTCATTAATATTAATCTCTTGTATTTATACTTTATTACTTCTAGAGTGCTTACTTCAAAATAAAAATTAAACTATTCTTTCTTTATATTATAAAAGATCATGATCTTGGTCTTACTAGTGTTGATTTGCATACCCACTTCTTTACAAAAGTGCTCAAGGGAATATAAATTCTCTTGCAACCCTTGAGTAGATCTAGCAGTCAAAATAAAACCATCAACATACAAAAGAAGCCTAACAACATATTCACTCAAAATAACACCATCCCCACCTTGTAAATTCAACCACCATTCAAGTTTTTCAATATATATAAGTCAAAAAAAGTAAGGGATAATGGGCATCCTATTAAGGATTGTAGGCATATTACTATCAAATTAAACATAGATTACAAAGATAAAATAGAGGAATTTAATACACACAAATAAATAACATTGAAAGAACAACACCAATTTAATGTGGTTCACCCAAATTATGGGCTATGCCCACAAACAAGAGTCATTTTTATTATTTATCTTCTAGCAAATGATATTACAAACCTTGCAACAACCATTTTAACCAATTATATCCACTATTGTTTTTACCATGCGCTTTGTTGCGTGTACCCACAACTTAACTTGCATTTTGCATAGTCAAAAAGATGTGACCTTCTGCTCGTGCATTTTTCATGCCCTATAGCCTCAAAACTAAAACTCACGCAACTTACTACCTTCCCACATATGTGTAGCTACTCACATTCCAATCGTGGTTGTTAGAATTTTCACGTGCAACAATAAACTCTTCATTTTTGGGTGTTATTTACAATTGTTTTCAACTGTTCTTTTAGTTGTATTTCAAATATGAATAGGGAGCAAATTCCTTGGTCAATTTTTGCTTGGAGGGCGTTGCCCCCAACGATCCCTAGAACTCCATTATGGGCTCCACCCTGGACCCCTATCGGGGGATAATACCCCTCGGACCCCACAAGAGAGCCTCTACCCCCTTGCATTCCCCCATTAAATAATTTAGGGGGAAATTGCATCGACAAAGGTGGAGAAATTTGAATCTCTGAATCTAATTGGGCTCCATAATACAACACATCCTTACTTAAATCTAATGTTTCTCCTAAGAATTTTTGAAATGCCTAGTTGAGTTTTGATTTTCACTTGAACCTCTTTATAGAGCCTATGGACAACCACTCTCAATTGTACTAGGATACTAAGATCCTTCATTCTACACCATAACTTGTTCTTAGGAACCATGTTGAAAACCTTCTTAAATCCAACAAAACAACAAGAAGCTTCCTCTTTCTCATTCCAAAAATTTTCGATGATATCTCAAAGTGATTATATGATCAATTATTGAGTGCTTTGGTCTAAACCTACTTTTCATTTTCCTCTCTTTTCTTTTTCTTTTTCCCACTTCTCGATTGTATGCTCAACCATTCTTCCAAAAACAATTGTAATTATAGTATTGAGTGTGATGGTCATGTGGTTGGAGGGATTGTTAACATCTCCACTCTTAAAAATAGGTATTGCTAAGCTAGTAATCATATCTCTTAGAAATCCATGTTGAATGATATTGAATATTTTTATAATGTGAGAGGCAAGAATTTTCATTCCTCGTTTTAGGTACCCTAGGGTGGACCTCAACCCTTGACTCTTTCTTGTACAATTATTTTGTATATTCAAACCATTGAGTGGTTATTATGTTACTCTCTATTTATTTTTTCCTTGACTAAATTTCCCTCCAAAATAGTTCAAGGGGTTAATCTTCCTTAAATATATCAGCTCTTCTTTCCTTGTGTTTTAAACACTCCTTTTTTTACTTTCACAATCTACTTGTATAACTTTATGTTCACCTTTTCTTTACTTGGATATTTAAGTGATCCCCTTTCAATTTTGTAGTTCTCACCAAGCAAATCATTTGTTAAAAATATAATTTATTTTCTTCTTCTTATTCCTTTCCTTTTTATTGTTTGTATATGAAATCATTTTTCTTTACCCAACATCAATTAAGCAATTGATGATGAGTTGATCTACTCACACTTTTTATTTTTGGAAGTTTTCTTCAAAGAGGATTTAACAACTTGGAGGTCTTATGGTTCAATCTGTAATATTTTTTTGTTATGAAGTGTGCATTGTTGTAATAATGAAATATTCCCAATATAATAAAATATTGTGAGACCTTTGCACATGGTTTTTCTTGGTACATTACCAAATTTTCCATGTAAATTTGTGTTTACTTTTCCTTGTTTATTTATTGAAATGGTGGGAAAGGGGGGTCCTAGGTCCTAAATGCAAAGAACCTAGGATTTAAGGGGCCTTTTCCAAGATGTCATTAGAATACCAACCACAAAGCTAAGAGATTGACCTTCAACCTCAATGGTGAGTCAATCAGACCTGGGTTGGTGGATTCTTTAGAGCCTTAGGATGATTAAGAATGATCTAGAAATGATTTGAAATGTTGAAGCTAACTGAACTATATGACCTAATAAGTAAAATGCAGATTCCTGAAGACAAGTAGACTGTAACAACACTTTGCAAGTAGATCTAGGAGATATCAAAGAGTATGTACCTATCACCAAAAGTTGATTTCGGCATGTATAGAGGGACTAGTTGAATGGGTCTTTATTAGGCTTCCAAAAACACTTTTTGTAGTCCTTTGGTGCTAGATCTAAGATGTTATTTTCCACTTACAAATTTTTCAAAATGTCGAAAATGAATTCTACAAATAAGTTTTTGTAGGTTGACAAGAATGATGACAACAAATGCAACAATACAAAATTTCCCTTCAAGATCTCTTCAATCCTTCTTCAACCTATAATCTGCACATACATAAAGAGGGAAAATGCTTGTGCCATATAGGGGTTTTCCTCAGTCAAACCTCATGAATAGTGTTCCCACTTTCACAATAGCAATGTCAATGATAAAACCTTAATGGAAAGGAAGGAAATGATGAATGAAAAAATTGCTACAACTCACCACCCTTTAATAGCTTCCTTGAAGGACTGAATAAAAACACATCACTTCAAGGGAATTGGATCTTGCTTGCTTGATTTGCTTGAATGCTTGAATGCATGAAGACTTACAACACTTATTAGCCTTCATAAGACAACATGAATACACATAAACTTTGACATGATATTAGGATCTTGATTGTTTGCTACAAATGACTAATAATGTTACTCTTGAATGCTCTTGACAATAATAATTTCTCTTGAATTGATAGATCATGTTGCTTAGATTTCAAACGATAAAATCATTAGGTATTTATAGGTGTTTATCCATTTTCCCGAAAATTAGATTCCAAAAACCAACACTCACAATTTTAATTTTAATCATTAAAATTCCACAAAAAATGTATTTTAATTTAGGTCCTGGCTCATAAAGGGGACCCATTCACCCATGGGAAAATGGGTCCTGGCAGGACACACATGATAAAAGGTAATTTAATTATTAAATGCATTTATTTAATGTTGGTTCCCCTTTCGAAAAATTGTAATAATAAGGCTTTGGAATGCATAATTTGGAAAATTAGAAGCTTAACTAAGTCCAATAAATTAAGGGCGCCCAACAATGTGAAATTGTAAAGGTACACAATTTTCTACACTACATTTAGCCCCCACTTTAGTGAGAGTATGAACTTACACTCAGACTCACACTAAAGTAGAGAAATATATGTCAAGGGAGGTCCAATTGTACAACTATTGGAAAGATAAGAAGACTAAGGATCAAGGAGAGTGATCAAGTCCCCAAGATCTATAATCTCATGGCAAACCAATATAGGCACAAAAGAACACACACATGTGTAGCAGCAATACAAGGTACACAAGCATTTAATGTCAAAGTTAATGCAAAAAGGAAAAAGATGGACTAGCAAATTGTGTTATGTTATGCATCCATAAAATATACTCACAAGGGCTAGTGAAGTCTGATATTCACTAGGTGAGCCCCCAAGGCAAAGATGAGATACACACACTAGGTCTACAAGGTGTGTAATAAAAAAAGGATCAAATTGCTTCACAAGGCTAGCAAGCTGCATTATGCTAGACATTTCTAGAATAAAATTGCTTCACAAGGCTAGTATGTTGTATTATGTTAGACACTCATGGAATAAAATTGCTTCACAAGGCTAGCAAGATGTTAGACACTCATGGAATAAAATTGCTTCACAAGGCTAGCAAGTTGTATTATGCTAGATACTCAAGGAATAAAATTGTTTCACAAGGCTAGCAAATTGTATTATGTTAGAGACTCGTGGAATATAATTGCTTCATGAGGCTAGCAAGTTGCAATATGCTAGACACTCATGGAATAAAATTGCATTACAAGGCTAGCAAGTTGCATTATTCTAGACACTCATGGAATAAAATAACATGGCACCACTAGCAAGCAAGTTGTATTATGCTCGGTGGCCATAATTATGACAAAGTTTAAATAAAAAAAGGTAAACAATCAAGATAATCAAAGGGGTTTTACTTAATGTATGGAAGGTCACACCTTAGGGAACATCACACTTGGTATCACCACCAAGAGAGGACTAGTGAGGAATAAAAGATTCACGCCTTAGGGAATGCAAACCATAGCATTACCACCAAGAGGAGTATCATATGCCAAGAAGGGTCACAATCTTAGGGGACATTAAGCCTAACATTAGCACAAAATTGATATTTCACATAGATTGAGAAAGCCACACTTTGATTATATGGTCACACTTCTTAGGAGATGTATACCATCATCAATAAGAAGGGAACATGCAAACAATAAATGGGGGACTATATTCCCCCCTTAAAATGTTAGTGTACTTGCTATACATAGGTAGGGATATCAATAAGAAATATACCTAAGACAAGGCTACCTAACCCCTTGCCCCCAAGTGTAGGACAAAGATGAGCCAAGATATAGTGTGATATGCTACTCCTTGCACTACAAAAGATAATTGTACAACTATAATTCTAAGAACTATCATATGGCAAGGAGAAATGTAAAAAAATTCTATTCGATTATGCAATCATTTTTTTTTTGATGAATAGGCAGCTATCTATATTAATTCAAATATAAAGATACATATTCACAAAAAAAGGGTGGATGGTAGAAAGGCACACCCTAAGAGTCAAATGGGAAACGCCCAGAAAATCAACAGATCACGTGGGCTAAGCGCAGAAGTCCAAAATTACAAAGATAAAAAGGCCATTAAGCGGCCAGAGCAGTGCCAGCAAAGCTAGGAGGGTCTCTGTCATCCAAAATTTTCCCCCATACATCAGTGGGGTCTGGAGTGACGTCAGGAGGAGGACCCCAACCATCATCAGCATCTTTTTTCTCTTTATCTTCTTCCTCGCGTCGGGGCGAGATTGCAAGCGCCAGACGCAGGAACGTTTTACCAGTGACTAGCCAACCAGAGCCAGAAGTAGGAGGATCATCAGAGGGTCACCTGGAACCGCCGCCACCACTCCCCGAAGCACCGCCAGAAGGCCACCCCTGGCTAGCCCGCAGCGGAGGAGAACTGTTTCACCGAGGAGTGTAAGAATCCCGTTGAGGCGGGGGTTGTGAACGAGGATGCAGAGAGCCACTCCGCTGCCGGCCCCTGGAGGGCGACCGACCGTGGGAAGAGGTGGGTGAAGCGGGGACCCGAGCAATAATACAAGGGGCATTACCCTAGTGGTCCAGGAGAACTTGGAGGTGAGCAACCTCAAGTGCAACTTTGTTAGCTTGCACTTGAACCTGTAAAAGCACATTAGAGAAAATCATAGCTTTAGCATATAAAGATACACGAATATCCATTTGAGTATGTGAAAAAATACAAGCATTTTTGTCTTTCCAAATATTGAAGAAAATTTCCACCCTGAAAGTGTGCCAAAGCTAGGTGAATTTTGTAGGAAATTTGGGAGAATCTCCTAGCAACACCATATGCCAGGAGAAAGGTTTTGGCCGAAAGGGCCGAAAAAAGTCATAAATCCAAGTCCAAAGCTGTCGAGCTCTGGGACAAAACTAGAAAAAGATGCTTAAAATTCTCAGCTTGCCCACAAAAAGGGCAGTGAGGGTCCCAGACCCCTAGGTGGACCAGCCGAGAGCCCACAGGCAAGCCCTGGAAAAGAATACACTAGGCAAAGTGGGCAAGTTTTGGCTCAACACTTGCAGACCAAGTGGCAGCAAATCTTTTACACCTGACATGAGCGGGAGATTGAAGAAGCCACCTCTGGTTCAAACTCTGAATCATAGGAAAATGTGGTGAGAGCCACCTATAACCAAGCTGAGGCTTGTAGTTCCTAAGGGGGTGTCTGGATACCACTTCTAGTCTTTCCACCAAGGTTTGGTCTCATGAATTCCAACCTTATGAAGCATTTAAGCAGGAATGGCATTCACTAGACCATCATAAGTAGCACGGTCCTGGTTATGAAGTCTGTACTAGGTAGGAAAAACTTCCCATGACATAATACACATGGTGGGTCTAGAAAAGATCTGTTGCAGGGTCTAGATACCCTTTTTGTGAAATTTGAGCGCCTTAAGCCCGAACAATTTAGCCAACGGCTGACCATTGCTAGCAAAAAGAGGTGACCACCAAATATTGTGCTGGTTGAGAGAGAGCCCATCTCAAAAACCAGAGGTATCCCAACAGAGCCAAGGTTTGACAACTTCCCAAGCCCGCCAGATGCTTTTGGCCACAAAAGTCCCAATAATCTAGACTGGTTCATCCATGACCAAAAGGGTTTGAAAGCCAATCCCCTTCCAGGTAGGTCTATGAACAGGGAAGCCAAATTAAATACTATGCCTGAGAAGAATTTTCCAAGCCTCATCCCTAATAAGGGCACAAATAATCCATTTAACACACAGAGCAGTCCCTTGTCGTTGAGTAGACAATAACCCGAGACCTCTCGAGTCTCTGGGAAGGCAGCAGAATTCCCAAGCCACACAATGAAACCCTCTGTGAGATTCAGAGGAGGCTTAGAGAAAGTCACGAAGCAGTTTTTCAAGCTTTCCATAGCCAGCTTTGGAGGGGCCCCAGCAAGAAGAATAATAAACATGGGTGGCCGCTAGGATTTTGGAACACACCTCGAATTTCCCTGCTAAAGAGAGGGGCTTGGTAACCCAATAAGCAAGTTTATGTTTAACTCTAGAGAGTGCTACTTGCCAAAGCTCAGCCAGAGACGCCTGAAAAGCAAAGGGAATGCCTAGAAACCAAAAAAAATTTCCCAATCCACTTCCATCCATATTGTTGCAGCCATAGTGGAGAGGGCAAGATAGACTGTCGGTAACACAAAGTTTTATGCCACTAGATGGCAGAGTTGAAAGCAAGACAAAAGGTATTAAGACACTCAAGAGTCACCGCAATGGATTCTTCGTCCTCTAGAAGGGTGAGGAATGAGTCATTAGCAAAATGGCCATTAACAAGCTGAGCCTAAGAGTTGGGCAGAGAAATGCCCTTGACCCGCTGTTGGGAAACCGCATTTTCCAAAAGGTAATCAAAACCCTCGGCTGCAAGCACTTATAAAGAGGGGGCTAGCGGGCACCCTTGCCAAATGGAACGAAAGAATCCAAAGGCAGAGGATTGACAACCATTGATGGTTATACAAGTTGAGGCATCCACAAAGAGCATTCGAACAGATTGAATGAAATTGGGCCCAAAACCCAAGGCTTGCAGCATAGCAAGAAGAAACGGTCATTCAATGCGATCATATGCCTTGGAAAAGTCAATCTTAATGAACACGACTTTCTGGTTTGAGCATCTGGCCCATTCCATGCCTTCCCAGACAATGATAATATTATCCAAAATAAATCTGGATTTGATAAACCCAATTTGTTCCGGGCGCACGATCTGAGGTAGAAGATGGCGGATTTTAAGAGCCAAAACCTTTGCGATAATCTTGTAGGAGACATTAAGAAGCGTGAAAGGTCTCCAGTTGCAAATGTCTTCTGGGTCACCCGGTTTAGGTATGAATTTTATGTTACCTTTATTAATTAAGTTACCTAAGGGAGTTAGAATGAAAAGCTTCTAAGTAAACTTGATGCAGATCATACCCAATATAGTCCCACGTGGCTTTGTAAAATTCATAAGGGAATCCATCAATTCCCAAGGCTTTGTCATCAGCCATGGAGTAGACAGCCTCTTTGAGATCATCAACTGATAAAAGTTGATCACAAAAAAAAATTTGAGCTAAAGAAAGCTTATTTGGCACAACAGCAAGGCAATCCTGAAGGGCTTGTTGTTGCACAAGCATGACTTCCTATGCAGTGAAAACTTGCTCATAATGACGCACAAAGGTATGGAGAATGTTAGGCAGCTCAGAAAACACTTGAACGCCATTTTTTTTTTTAATTCCTGGGGATGAGTGCCTAGCACACAAAGCCAAAAAAAACTCTTTGGAGGCATGATCACCAACTTTTAGCCAATGTAACTGGGCTTTGATTTGTGCTCCTCTAGCAACATAACTGTTAGCAATTTATTTCTTGTGCCTTAGCTCCGCCACCCTGACTTGTAATGACGGAGAAAAGGGGTTGGCCACCAAAGCCTCAAAAGCAGCACAGAGGTTAGCAATGGTAGCCTCATAAGACTACCGATGAAAAATAGCTAGCTAGCGCCCATAAATGCGCAAAAATATAGTCGTGCAGATGATAGCCTTATTCCACCAAGAAATCCAGCCTGTATGATGAGCTGGTCTGCACTCCAAATTCCAAACTCTACAAATGTGGGCCAGGGTAGGCTTGTGGCAGAGTATAGACGTGTTTAAAAAAAATTGAGTTTTGCACGTACTAGGCTGTCGAGTCTCCCATTCAATGCAAAAATAAATGGGGAAGTGGTCTGACAAAATCACATCTACTAATGGCTTAACGGGGAGAGAGGAGCTATCAAATGAGAAAAAAGATTGTGCCAAGATCATGGCATGATCAAGGCACTTAAATATTCTGTTAGAACTGGCTCTGTAATTGCACCAAGTGTGCCAGAGAGAATGAGAATGGCGGTGACCAATATTGGGATCAAAAAGCCCCAATTTAATGCGCATGTAAAACCACGCCTCCCTTTCCCCAGCTGTCCATCTGAATGGAAAAGTGCCATCTTTGTCAAACGCCATTTCTACCATATTGAAGTCCCCACAAAGTAACCAGGTAGCAATTGGTAAAGAATCAGCAATCCAACGCCAGAGCAAAGAGCGTTCCACAGTATCATTAGAAGCATAGGCATTAATAATCCCAAAGGAATGATTATCAATGTTGAAAAGGATCTAGACGAGCCGATGAGTGGGATCAGACCCGTGGTCGACCATAGAAAAGTGCCACCGTGGGGCCAAAAGGGTGATAGCTTTGCCACACCCAGCATCACGGGTAGTACAAAACATTTTACTTGCTAGCCAAATAGAACGACTAGCCGCAGCAAGCAAAAAACCAGAAATTTTAACTTCTTGGAGACAAAGCACTTCAACACCAGAGTACTTGCACAAGGTATCCCTGACAAAATACTTTCTGGAGAGGTTTGTCAGACCTCAAATATTCCATGAAAGGAACTTCATGAGTGAAACTCCTCCATGTTTTCGAAACCCGATTCCTCTTCATTCAAATAATAGAAATGATTATGTAAAAATTCTGCCGGAATTGATCCAATCTGGATGGACAAAGAGGACATCCTCCATTTTTCATGAACATATTCCCTTACTTCCCTAGGAGGGGAAGGGTTGTGAGAACACCTGTGAGCTCCTATCACGGGAGAAGACACATTCGCCTGTGTTAACATGATAGCAGCCGGTCGAGGCATAGCCTTTGGCCTAGGCTGCTATGAAACATAATCAGCTCCAACCAGAGCTTCTTTCCCCTTCACAGAAGGGTTTGAAACATCTTTCACTAGCTTAGAGGTCATAGGACCCGACCCAGAACTAGTGGACTTATTCTTTTGGTTCATAACGGTAGTCCTTTTTGCATCAGGTTTGGCAGCAGATGTAGCCGTTGAACGAGGCTTTTTAGCATCTCGTGGCAGAGAAGGTGTACGAGGCACTGCTAAAGGGTAGTCCTTGATCTTGTGGCCTATTGACTGAAACCTATAGCATGTGTTGGGAAAATTAAAATATGTGACCTGGGTGTGGTGAAGAGCTCCAATTTGGATATGAATGGAGTCTTTTAAATCTTTGGAAAATTCCACTTCCACACAAACCCCCTTCTGGGGTTGGGCCTGAAAGAACCTATATGGCTCAATGCAAATAACCCTCCCCAGTGAGGAAGCTATACTATTCAAAAATGACACACAAGGCAAGGGTAGACCAAGGAATTCAATCCAGACTAGGACCCGCAACTTGGTGTCGTTTGAGACAACAAAGTCACGGGTCCATGCTTGAAAAACTAACAGAGAAGACTGGACATACCAAGGCCCATGGCCTAAGATAGCCTGCACGTGATTGACCTCCGCAAAGCAGAACAAAAAGAAACCCTTGGTTAAATTTTGGACCATATCAAGGCGGACCCCATAAGGGACCCCAGCCTTGTTAACCCAATCTTTAAGCACACTTTTAGGGGGAGTTGTTCTAACAAAATACCCAACAAGGGTGTATTGCTCAAGCCATTGACAGGCAGTATCAAAATCTAGTAAAGGCAAAACCACATCAGCTGGTGAATCAAAGCACTTACCTCGTGAAATACTTTCAGAACAAATTTCTAGAGATGTTTGTTCAGAGGAGGAGCCATTGATTATCGTCGTCGAACCGCTAACACCAGCAAGAACTATTGGGTTAGAGTCAATTGAAGGCATATTAAAACAAAAAAACTGAAGTAAATGTGGTTGCACACATAAGAAAAGAGGGGTTTTCCTGTGCAGTATGACGCAAAAGGGGCCAAGGGTGACTGCAGAAAACACAAAATCCTAGTAGAGCTCATACACCTTCGAACTAGTGATTATGCAATCATATTGACTTGTAAAAGGATCAAATTCTTTCAATACCTTCTTTAAAGCATAACATTCTTAATAAGATACCCAAGTGTTCTATGATATGCATAGTAAGACATGTTTGTACTTTTTCCTTTCTTATTTTCTCAGATAGGTGGTAATTTAATCAATCCTAGGCTGAGAAATTTATCTAAAGTTCATTCAGTCTCGATTATAGTATGTAAAATGGTAGCTTCTTAAGTTTATAGGGTTTGTTTTCTTACTTGATTGAGCAATTGTTTGATGTGAAGGCAGAGGATCTTGATATCCTAATCCCTTAGTTTATTTTGATGGTATTTGTTCTAGTAATTGATGAATCTCATGCTCATTCCTTATATCACATCCTTGTTTTGTCAAAATTCTAAAGCCTTGGCCATAACACTGCTCTAGGTTAATGGGTGTTTTGGTGGCTTTGTTCGTATAAGATGGAGAGGTAGCAGTAGATATGTCCTCATTATGAATAAGTTCCTCCATGGTTGGTGGTTGAGACTTGTCTTGTGATTCAATTTTAGGATGCAAAAGATTGAACATGTCAAGTGGTGGAATTATGGGAGGTGTTGCTTGTTGACATGGGTTATTAGGCCATTACATTAAGTGGTAAAAAGACTACATTTTGTTCAAGGTTATGCAAGGAGTTATGTATGAATTCTTGCATGCTCTCTTCATCTTCACCCAATATGTCTACTTCACGAGGACATGCTTTGGGAGGTGAAGGATCATGAATAGTCTCAATTGCATTAGGATCATCACCAAACACAACTTGAAACATCAACCAAAGATTTGAAGGACATCTACACTTTACCAAAATACATATCCATGATGAAATTTTGCTTAGTATTTCCCAATTTGATGCAAAATACAAGTATGCAAGAATGTTAAAGATGTTTGAACAAATTTTAATGCAATTTGCAGATCTAAAATATGATAATTGACTTATTGAAAAATGCAGAGACCTAAAAATGATGAATTTTTAATGCAAATTTTAATTCTAAAAAATGTACTTTATTTTTACCAAATGAACTAAATGTAAAATGCTTCAAAATATGCACTTTCTTAAATTGTGACAAAGATTTGCAAGTACCAAGAATCTGAGCAGACAGAGACAAAAATGTGTGTTAAAATTGTAGAAGCATCTATACAAGGACAAGGTTGGCCAGGGGCACATGAGTATTTGTACAAGGTTCTAAAAAATGAAAAATTGAGTATCTAGGTTACTATTTATGATTATTGTTTTTGGTTGCAAAATGATTCTATAGTGACTATTTTTCCCAAAAAATTTTGATGAAATGCAAGTATAAATGTATTATAACGTGTAAAAAAATGATTATTTATGAGTGTAATTTTGAATGAAATTATGATCTAAATGACTTAAACATAGACTAATGCAAAGTAGGATGCAAAATTTATGCAAAATTTTTGTATGTTTATGAGTTTTAAAGATGCAAACATGCAAGATGTAACCCTAAATGAAGAATGAAAAACACAATGATGCAAAACCTAGATCTAGGGTTTGAAAGACTTCCAAATCATAAATTTATGATGTCAAATATCAATTTAATCAAAATGAAATTGTGGGAAAGGGGGATCCTAGGTCCTAAATGTAAAGAACCTAGGATTTAAGGGGCCTTTTCCAATTCCAAGATTTCATTAGAATACCAACCATAAAGCCAAGAGATTGACATTCAACCTCAATGGTGAGTTAATCGGACCTGGGTTGGTGGATTCTTTAGGGCCTTAGGATGATTAAGAATGATCTAGAAATGATTTTAAATGTTGAAGCTAATTGAACTATATGACCTAATAAGTAAAATGCAGATTTCCAAAGATAAGCAAATTGTAACAACACTTTGCAGGAAGATCTGGGAGATGTCAGGGAGTATGTACCTATCACCAAAAGTTTATTTCAACATGTGTAGAGGGACTAGTTCACCCCTAGGAAAATGGGTCTTTGATTAGGCTTCCAAAAACACTTTTTACAGTCCTTTGGTGGTAGATCTGAGATGTTTTCCACCTACAAATTTGTTGAAATGTCGAAAATGAATTCTGCAACTTAGTTTTTGTAGGTTGACAAGAATGATGACAAAAAATGCAACAATGCAAAATTGCCCTTCAAGATCTCTTTAATCCTTCTTCAACCTGTAATCTGTAGATACACAAAGAGGGAAAAATGTTTGTGCCATATAGGGGTTTGCCTTAGTTAAACCTTATGAATAGTGTTCCCACTTTGACAATGGTAATGTCAATGATAAAAACCTTAATGGAAAGGAAGAAAATGATGATTGAACAATTTGTTACAACTCACCACCATTTAATAGCTTCCTTGAAGGACTAAAGACAAACATATCACTTCAAGGGAATTGGATCTTTCTTTCTTGATTTTATTTAATTCTTGAATACATGAAGACTTACAACAGTTGTTAGCCTTCACAAGACAACATGAATATGTACATAAACTTTGAC
This sequence comes from Sequoia sempervirens, assembly GCA_007258455.2. Taxonomy (NCBI): domain Eukaryota; kingdom Viridiplantae; phylum Streptophyta; class Pinopsida; order Cupressales; family Cupressaceae; genus Sequoia; species Sequoia sempervirens. The sequence continues at coordinate 100,521,158 of VDFB02000003.1, forward strand.
ATGATGTTAGGATCTTGATTGTTGTTGCAAATGACTGATAATGCTGCTCTTGAATGCTCTTGACAATAATATTTTCTCTTGAATTGATAGATCATGTTGCTTAAATTTCAAATGATAAAATCACTAGGTAATCATAGGTGTTCATCCAATTTCCTGAAAATTAGATTCCAAAAGTTGGCACTTACAATTTGAATTTTAATCATTAAAATGCCACCCAAAATATATTTTAATTTAGGTCTTGGCTCATAAAGGTGACCCATTTGCCCATGGGCGAATGGGTCCTGGCCTATACATCTAGGACACACATGATCCAAGGAAATTTAATTATTAAATGCATTTATTTAATGTTGGTTCCCCTTTCAAAAAATGGTAAGAATAAGGCTTTGGAATGCATTATTTGGAAAATTAGAAGCTTAATTAAGTCCAATAAATTAAGGGGCCCAAACATAGTGTAAAATTGTAAAGGTATACAATTTTCTACACTATATTTATGTACTATTAATTTTCTCAAAAAATAGTATTAGAGCTTACAATTTTGTGTAAATTTTATTTTTGATCTTATCTTTGTGAGAAGTAAGAATAACAGGAAGCACAATCACTAGATTTGAGGTTAAGAAAATTGATTATTCCAATTTTGATTTGTGGAAATAAAGGTGCAAGCCTTATTGGTTAAGGATGGATGTGCCTTATATCTCAAAGGAATGACATCAGAACCTTCATCCACAACTAGGTAGAATTAGATGAAAATGATAACATGGAAAGAGTAACAATCCAATTATCTCTAGAAAATTTAATTATATTTAATGTTGTAGAGGAGAAAATGTCATAAAACATATGGAATAAGCTCAAAAAGTTATATGAGACCAATTCATTGGAAAACAAAATTATGTTACACTAGCATATGTATAATTTGAGGATGCATGATTGTTCATAGTGTCGCAAATAATCCAAATGATTTCAATACACTAATAATCAAGTTGGCTTTTGTAGAGGTGAAAATTGAAGAAGATGATAAGGTGGCTATAATATTATCCTCCTTGCTTGAAACTTGGTATCAACTAGTTATGGTGCTTAGTAATTTAGAGCTAAGCGGGAAACTTGTCTTTGAAGATGTGGTGGTAATTTTTGAAGATTCAAAGGCGAAAGACATCTCAAGGGCCTTATTCTAATGAATCCCTAATTGTAAGGAGTGGAAATCAAGAGAGGAAATATTGAACGTGGATAAATTAGGTCCAAAACCAAGGGGAGAAAAATAGTTAAATGCTTAAATTATGGAAAAACAAAGCATGTCAAAAAGGAATGTAGACTACCACAAGTAAATAAAGAAAATTCTAATTTGCAAGCATTTGAGGCAAACATAGCAAAAGATGAAACACCATTGGAAGATAAAGATGTACTATCTACTAATCTAAGAGGTTCATTTCACCATGCTTAAATTCTTGATTTTGGAGCCTCTTTTCACATGACTCCTCACAAGGACTAGTTTTCTTCTTATCAATCATGTGATGGAGGTATACTTTATATAGGAAATGAAATGTGTGAATCTAGTAGTGAAGGAGAGATAGGAATCAAGATGTTTGATGGGGCAATAAGAAATATTTAGTATGTTAGACATGTACTAGGATTGAAGAAAAATGTGTTGCCACTTGAAGTTTTTTGATGAACAAGATTATTGATATAGTGAAGAAAATAGTTGGCAAGGTAACAAAGGGAGAGTTGGTAGTGCTAAAGGGAGATAATGTTGGAAATATGTACAAGCTAGTTGGAGAAACTAGTAATGGATAGGCTACAATGGTGTTGATGTAGTGTCAAAATTATTTCTACTCACAATTTCACGCTAGGTTTGGCACCCACATTGGCCCATGTGCTTAATTATGCAATTGATGTACTTAGTTTACCATATTTTTGAGAAACTTAATTAAATCCTTATTTATTGATCCTTAACAAAGCGTATTATACCTAGAACCTAGCACCCCATGCTAGTGTCCTAGCTATTCGTGCCTAAAATTTGAAATTTGAAAGTCAACCTTAATGTGATTAAGAATTCAATTTTGTTTGTCGACTTCTCTGAATGACTAATTCAATGTGTGAATTCATATATATACAACCTCTTCTCTCCTTTACATATAAAAAAAGAGAACTCTAACTCTCTCTAGCAACAAGACATCTAAGACTATTAATGCACTTTAAAAGGCAAAATTAGAAGCATAATCAAGTCAATTATAGTCTAAAAACTATCAGAAAATTCATGTTTAGTAAATTGTATGATGTTTCTTATTTAATTTTATTATTATTATATGTGCTAACTGTTGATGCCAAAAATTGACGAGGTAACAGAGTCTTATGGGAAATTCAGTTTAAGAGGGACCTTTTGCACTAAACTGAGTAACCTCTGAATTTTTAGAAAAGTCGACTTCTTCTATAATGGGGTTTGGAAAGGGAAAATGAATCAGATATAATAAAGTAAACTCTAACCTAAGGTGATGCGCTAAGATTTAATGATGGCACGATAAATCATAGATTTAAGGGCCTGAATGGTATTCTTGTGTTCCAAAACATTAGAGACTTAAGATTATAGCATAGATAATTGACATAAAATAATATTACATACATTCTCACTGCTAAGAAGAGTCATTAGACATGATCTAGGTAAGCAAACTTACATCCAATATATATAGAAGTTCTCAAATGCATTATCAAGACAATATAAAGCACAATTCACAGTTTGATTAAATAGCATAAAAAAAATAGAGAGGCTGAACAATTGGCACAGTCTGAGAGTTTTTGCAATTATAATAAAACAGTAAAAAGGTCTGACGTCTTTTTACTAAAACCAGTGGGTTCTTTCCCTAGTTCTGGACCATTTCTCAACAACAGAGAAAGTATATATCGCAGGAAAAACTCCACTACCTCGGAGAACAGTAACAGAAAAGATCTCGTAATCTCCTGCCATGATGCTTGAATCAGAATATTTCTAAGGCCGTTACAACAGGATCAAGCCGGAACACAGCATCCAGCCACCTCGGGCACAGGTGCATCCTCTACAATGATGGCGGTGGTCCTGGCTAGACAAGTGTCATCTACTAGTGCGAATGATATGATAAGCAACAACCAATAGCATTATTTGGTTCATCTGGTTCATCGCTAGCAAAACAAATATGTGCTTAGGCATGTGGTAGCCTTTCGCTACCCGCATGAACCTTTCTTCCATCGCTGCAGAGGATTTGCAAAAATGCAACACGTGTTGAATGGGCCAAGTACCTTATCACAGCGGAGGGAACACTCCACAGCCGGGCGTAGAAGATGCGTGGCAGCATTTCGCTGCCCGCGGTTGCTATTTTCATCCCCGCGTTGAAAGATTTGCGAATGGTTGACACGTAGCAAGAGTCCACTCCAACTAGAAATAGTGGGGCCCGCCAACACCTTTTTAGGAATGAGGGCCTTGTGGCAGCATTTCGCAGCCCGATGAGACTTCACGGAAACAAGGAACAAAAGCAACCTGCAGCTACGACACGTGGAAGCACAACAGAGCTTTCAGGGATCCGAAGGGAATGCCGATACTAGATGTTGCGAAGAGTAGACACGTGGAGTAGTAGATCAAATCTTTGATAATAGGCCGAGCAGCCTTGGCGATGCATAGGCCGGTGCACAAAAAAAAAACCCGAAGGGAGCTGGTTAAATATCTATTTAACAGCTTTTGGCGACTATCAGGGGCGTTTCGACTAAGGAACGGAGAACCCAAAATTTCTCTGGTTCTGCAGACCAGAGCCTTATCCATTGGGATAATGGAGTCAGAGATTGGAAAGAGCCGCTTGCAAAGGCGACCATTCATCTTCGGACGGCTTCACTATGTTGTGCAAATTCTCCTATGCTCCTCTTAGATCAATAGTTTCTTTGTGAGGCAGCATATCGGGTAAACCGACCCCTGCTTGTATATGAAATAGCAGCTGTGAGAGCGGATGAATAATTCCCTTAATGTCAGTTGTCGTGGGAGGATGGCTGAACTCTTTGAAAGCCTCTGGGTCATTTTCCTTCTCTTCTATAATTTTCGCAATCTGCGCAGTCGTTGCAATAGAGCCATCCTCGAGGAACGGGGACGGCAGTCCCATCCTGTCTAACTCAGAGAAACTTCCCCATATGCTATTCAGTGTCTTACTTAAAATAGTTGCGACTACCTTAGTGCACTGGAAGGTGGAGTGGCAATGGATGAATTTTGTTTGTCATTTGAGCAGCAGCGTCCCGATTCTCAATACCCGCTCCGACTAGGCTTTCATCAAAGACCGAGTATAGCTTGGTGAGCAAATATGTTGCCTCAAGAACCCTCTCCAAGATGAAACGTGGGAACTGCTCAATCGTATTATGGGCCTCTTGGCTGAGTCTTGATGCCTTGTCGATAAATCAGAGGGTAAGCTGTATTGTTAGGCAAAAGGTTTTAATTTTCTCCCAATGAGAAATGTATAATTGTCTTACCAGCGGAATGATATCAGGCTGTGAAGGGGGAGGCAAGAGAGAGGCTTTAAGTGAAGTAATCTCCGCATCTCTTAAAATAATGGCCTCAGCCAATTCTGCCTTTTTCCTTTTCTCGGACGACAATTGCTCTGCAGAGTTGCTCTTTTCCCTATTCCAATTCTGCTTGGCCCGGGAGTGATTTGCTAAGTGCTCTTCAAGAGAAGCCTTTGTCTCTTGGAGCTCTTTTTCTATTTTAGCCTTTAGGCTTTTAAATTTGGCCTTTTTCTCTTATATTACTTGCTCATATTGAGTCTGTTGGTGTTTTAGCTCTTCCTTTTTCTGTGCCATCCCCTAACTATGCTTAAGGCGGAGGCGCTCCAACTCTTCATCCTTCAGTTGTAGATTTTGCTCTGCCTCCTAGTTCTTGCTTCGTAGCTCTTTTATTATGCTTGGGTCGACAACCTGAGCCTTCGTAATTTCGCTTTGAAGTTTGTTTCTCTCATCCTCTACTGCCAACGCCCTTTCTATCATGCGGGCAATATCTGCCTCTAAGGATTTTTCTTTCCTCTCCAGAAAACTAACCCTTTCCTTAGCTGCTTTGAGCTGCTCATCCTTCTTCTTTAGTTGGCGACCCTTTTTAAGGAAGTCGAAAGTGACTACCCATTGTGTTTCCTCCATGATTTCAACTTTATCTTGCAGTCTGACTACCTTCATGTCGAGTCCGACCACATATATCTCATAGTCTTCTGATTGCATTTCTCCCTGAGGCTTGCTTACCCTCGGGTACATGGTTGCGAACTTTAATTCTTGTCGGGCCTCATCGTAAAGAGCCTGTACTCTTGGCTCAGTAGAAACACTATCATCTTTTGCCTTGTGTTTCCTCATTCTATTTGCACGTGCCTCATTTCTCCAATCTATCTGTGCTATGAATTTGGCCGGTGATGAAACTAATCCACCTGCGAAAGGAGCACCAGAAGGCAGGGAATAGGGATAGGTAACCTTCATAGGCACGGGCATTTGTTTCTTCTGGAGAGTGATAGTTTGTGGAGAGAAATGGGGCACGTTTCATAGTTTGGCTTGAGAACCAACAATAGGGCTAGTCATTTGAAATGGCTGAACCGGAGAATCAGTCGTAGGACTCATTAGCTGAGACTATGCAAGAGTTGTCAATGGGGTGTGGGTCTGTTGCAATGGAAGAACATTGGCAAGCATAGCAGAAAAAGAATGGGCACTCACAGGGGGAATGCTTTCTGAAAGCGAGGCGAGGAAGGTCTCAGTGGCAACGGCGGGTGTAAGCATACGTAGAGGAGTAATTATGAGCAGGGGGGCATGCGAAAACTGGGTGAAGCGTACTAAATATGTCAAACTAAAAGCAGAAGGCTAAGGGCCAGCACCTATGGTAGGGATCGCCAGTGAGGTAGGGGCAGATACCAAGGAATGAGATGCAAGAGAAGGAGCAAATTGTACCTATTGACTGGTTGATGGCGGCTTCAGAATCATCAGCGACTTTTCCTTAGGTTCAGGTTCCTGGCTAGCTGTGAGTACTCTTCCTCCGGCGGGTTCTTGTGAACACTCTTTGATAATATTCTCCGTGCGCTGTCGTTTTGCAGGTGGAGTCTCTCTAGCTTCGACAATCATCTCCGTTTGCTGCTATGATAGCCTGGCTGGTTTAACATCCCAAGTGAGTGTATGCGAGTCCTTTGATATATGAAAACGCACATTTGTGGCCACATAGGAGGACTGTCTGGGGCCTTTTTCCTTTTGCGCGGACGAGGCCGATGTCGTCGCTTCCTCCTCCTGCTCCTCGGATTCTTCCTCTGAGTCATTGCACCTATTAATGCTAGAGCTCGGGCTGGGATGGCCTTCCTTCTACCACTTTTCAAATTCTTGGTCATCCTTCAGTTTATTGTAAGGAGCGTCCAACTGTGCTATTTCCTGGCAATACTTCCAGAAAGCCGCTATTTTTTCGTCACTCCATTCCTCATCTTTCTTTAACCTGTTGTACATGTCACGCTCCATGGGGAAAATATCCTAGGCCACCGCCACAGCAAAGTAGAATTTGTGCCATGGACCTCTAGTGTCTTGCCTAGGGATATGCACCAATTCAACAAAATTCTCATCTTTGTCCGTTCGTAGGTTACGCCGCTTCTCCCAGTATGGTCGAGGAACATGAGTAACCCTCATATGTGGCTCCGACAAGTCGTCGAAAGGGTTGTATTCCCACTTATCATCTACCAGTACCAACTCTAGATAGGGCAACTTGTCCTCTAACAATTGGTCCAACTGTTTCTTTATCAGAGTCACCGACTTGAAATTCTTCGGACTAGTGAAGAATCCCTTCTTAACCTTTTCGCTGCTACAAAAGGTAAAATCAATGACACATACCTGTTAGAACATTTCCAGTGTGAGCACTCTATCTGTGACGTAGGTTGGGAGCAGGAAAGATTTGCCAGTAAAGCCCCGCATTCGGAGGATTGTAAAATCTTTGCCTAAGAACCAGTCACAAGTAGGGGTGAAACTTTGCATAAATTTGGTCTGTTCCTTATCGAGCCAGATTATATCACCTTCTCTGATCAAATCATGCAAAATTAAAGCTATAAAATAGTCTGAAAACACATAATAGTTGTATGATGCGGAAAGAAAAGGCGTCCATACGGACACCAGCTTTCTTTTATTTCGCTCATCAAAAATTGATAGTGGAAAATACCGGGCGAAGAAATCCGGGTTTTGATGTAGAAACATGTGGACCAGGAAAGAAAGAAACCTAATTTTTTTCTCCGCCTGATAATTCTCAATTTACCGTATCATTTCTTCAACCATAAACTCAGCAAAATCATACCAGAAGAGTTCATGCTGCTTGCGAAATTGCATTGTCAGTCCTAGTTGAAAAGTCTCTATCTTCTCATCAGAGTCTTGGCCGCACACAAAGGCTAGTATAGACATGGCATCTTGGAGATCGTTTTGAAATGCATTGCGTGACAACGAAATATTTGGCACTTTAGCGGCTGAGATGTCTTTCCTATTAGTCTCCTCCAACAAGAACTTTGAGCCCTTTCTCATCTTCTTCCATATTTTCTCTCCTTTGCTCGGGCGAAAAGGCTTGATATTCTCTTTTCTTTTACTTGGGTTTGGGATGCATAACATGTGTCAAATGGCCTATGGGGTGATGTGCACCCTTAAGCTGCGGCCTTTAATGTAGTGGGTATTAGGATTATAACGCTGGACAACAACATCAACTACCTCTGGGCAATAGTGCACAAGTGGGACCATGTATTGAGGGAGACCACTGTACCAAACTATTTGCGCCATAGATTGGTCTGCCTTTGATGCCGATAACCTTGCACAGGCTGCCTCTTTGAGGGACTTAAGGTTTTTCGCAAGCCTTGGGTGGTAGATATTATCCCATTTTTTTTCAACCCTTTTCTGGTTTCTGCAACTCTTGGGCCTATTCAATTATTTTGTATGCGCCCTTCTTGGCTTGCTAGGTATACCAGGCGTAGCGTAGGCCACATCTTCATAGATATATACCTCCTCTAAAGAACGTATAGCCGTAAACAACTCCTGACTAATCTCTTCCTACATTGGCTGAGATAAAGTTTCTGACATTTTTCTTTCTCTGAAGATTTCTGCAAGCTCCTGGTTTTGCAATTCGCCTTAGTTCTGGATACGCAGAAGAAGAATAACTCTACACTTTAGCTCTTTGGTGTTTGTGAAAAGACTTTGAAACATTAAACCTTTTCATGCAATATTTGACAATCTTTCCTCAAGGTGGTAGGCGAAAGCAAGCCTTTTGCATTTAATTCGGTATGTACCGTTAATTTTACAATTCGTGCAAAATGGACTACTTGCTATTTTGAGGCAGTCGGAGTTCATTATTGCGTTTGACGATCATGTGATACAATGTGATCTCCTTGGAACTTGAGCCGGTGATTTGCCCGCTAACCCTTCATTAGCATGCACTGACAATTAATATTTTGGCCAGAATGATTACGCCAAGCAAACGATCACGGCCTGAAAAGATATGAATATCGCCTTGAGCTCTGGGACACGCTTGAGAGATGACATAATAGCCTATGGCCATATGTATCACTGCCAACGAGCGCCACCCTTTTAAAGCTAATTAATTAGCTCTTATTAATCAAGCACGCATTGAGCTGTGCTATCACAGATGCAACTGGCCCGGAAATGTGAGCAAACACAGGCACGCCTTTCAAGTTAGCAACTAGCTTAATATCACATTTTTTCAAAGTGGATTAGCATGCATCCTGTCATTTTTCTATAAATAGGCCAGTAAGTAGTGAGAAAACATACTTAGCATTTGAGTAGTGATAGGTCAGTAGGAGAGTCCTAAGCAAGCTTTCTCATAGGTTAGGTGATAGATAAATTTTGGCATTAGCTCAGAAGCCTAGGGATAGTGTCAAAGCTATGGATACTCCAGTTCTCTTAACCTCGTATAAGTCGTAGATGACATTCCTAGGGGAGGTTTCAACTAGGAGGCTAAAACGGATGACCAAGAATAAGCATTCCTTGGTCTTGGTAGCCATAAAGTGGGTTTTAGGCAAAGACTGTATAGAATATGAGGATAAGTATCGGGTGAACACCGACATATGCTCCCACTTCATAGCATCCATGCTAGACATCAATGTCCCTCGACCACTTATCCTAAAGTTGGTTAAATAAATCTTCCCGAAAAAGTACCTGAATGGTCTCGGTGAGGTTGTTGCTAACGCTGCCTATAGGGTAGGCCTTCCGTCAGCCAGTGACCTACGTCACTTTATTGAGGAAGAAGTTGTTGTCGTTTGGCTGCCATTCCTCAACAGATTCCGCCTATAGACCCGCGACCAACACCAGCAGAGGGTTACTCAGGCCCTACACTTCCTATTCCGTAGCTACAACGTGATACCTTTCTATGACGTAGATTGGTATACTGACTTCAGGAACCTGGTATTCCCCTCGCCAATGGCGGTTGTGTCGAATGATGTTGCCAGTGCTGCCGAAGAACCCATGGATGAGGAAGATGCAGATGCTGCAGTTAATGCGTCAATTGCCGCCAGCCATGCCTTGGATAAAAAACCCCCCTGCCTGTTCAACAAATGTTTCCCTGCCTACTGCTCAGAATACCTGCCCACCTACTCAACAAATACCTGCCCATAGCGGTATATAAGCCTGAAAAAGGCTATCATATATATAATAGTTTAGATACTTGTTAAATTTTGGATTATGGCCTCCTGGCCACTTTTGTAATGTAAAGAACATATATGAATAGATATATATCTTTTAAAGAAAATTCATGCTCTTTCCTTCATTCAGTATTTCAATTTTATGGGCTCTCAACTTCATTTTGCTATTTCTCCACACATGGGTGTGTTCCATGTAAAAAAAAATTGGTATTCTACCCGCCAATAATAATGGGTTAATCTCGCAGAAGCACAAACTAATCTTGAAAAAGACCGGCCAAAGAAACAGAAACAAAATAAAAGCACTATTTACATATGTACAAAAAGAGTTTGTCGCTTAATGGAACAACTTAAGATGAATCCCATTGACCGGGATTCTTAAGGGTTCCTGTTCCATATTCTCCAGCTCAAAAGTGTTGTGTTCTTTGCACCAAATAATTTTAAAGGGACCCTCCCGTAGGCTATCAAATTTACTGTGCTGACCTGGCTTAGCAACCCTTTTATCATACTTTAACACTAAGTCTCTGCATTTTAGACCTTGGTCAAAAGCCTTCTTGTCGAGCCATCGCTTGACCACCTGTTGACGACTTGTCATAGCTATTAGGGAATTCTCTCTTTTTTCTTATACTTCCAATAGTTCGGTGAGTCGCACCTCCATGGCTTCATTTTGTTCTATCTCAAGAGATTTCAACAACTGTATTGCTGGAATCTCCATGGAGATAGGTAACAGTGCCTCTTTCCTGTATACCAACTCATAAGGCGAAGTCTTAAAGACTTGCTTAGGAGTTATGCGATTTTCCCATAGTGTTGTTCGAAGGTTTTTATGCCATTCTCTCTGGTGTTCTAAGCCAATCCTTTTAAGGAGTCGAACTAAGCTTTTGTTCATTGACTCTACTAGACCATTTCCCTGTGGGTAATAGTTTGACGATGTTTTAAGGAATATGCCATTCTTTAATGCAAAGTGACATACCTTTGCACCTAGGAAAGCTCTAGTATTATTTGAAATGATAGTTTTTGGAGGGTCGAACCTTGTCACCAGTTCCTCGAGGAAATCTACAATCTCCGTTTCTGTTGCGCTTTTAAGGGGAACAACCTCCGTCCACTTTATGAAGTAATCCGTGGCGGTCAGAATCCACTTGTGTCCATCACTAGAAATTGGGTTGATCATTCCGATGAAGTCCAGGCCCCATTGTGCAAACGGTTCATCCGCCACTATAGGTTTGAGGGGCATTGCAGAATTCTTCCTTCTGTCAGCGAAGAACTGGCATTTTTTGCAAGCCTTCACCAAAGAGTGGGATTCATTAAAAAGTTTAGGCCAATAATAGCCAACACGTATAATTTTAATAGCAGTGGTTTTGGCAGAGAAATGTCCGCCCGTAGTGCTACTGTGGAATGCATCGAGGATCCTCTTCACCTGTTCCAAAGTGACGCATTGAAGGAGAACACCATTGAAATTTCTTTTGAAAATGACTCCTTCTATTAGCATATATCCGCAATTCTGAAGCCGGTAATACCTCTTTTTTTGGGATGAGAGGCCTGGTGGATACTTTCTGGTTTGCATGAACCTCATTCTATTAGTCATCCAATCGCCTTCCGATTCCAATTTATTTATCAAAACGAGCTCTGGCTGCTCCTCTACAACAGGTACCTCCTCATTCGGTGCCATGTACTCACACAGTCCTCTTCTTTTAATAGTTTTAGTAGGCTTGAATTCAATGTCATATTCAAGGATCTTGGTGATCCAATTAGCCCTTTTTTTTGTGATCTCACCTTCCATGATATATTCACGCACACTGGAATGTGCGACATACACCAGAACCTTGTTGTAGGAAATTAGATAGCGGAACTTCTTAAGTCCCTTTACTATTGCAAAGGCTTGTCGTTCGACAAAATTATATTTTGCCTCATATTCCTTTAGGGTCCGGGAGTAGAAAGCCACTGGATGTTCCCCTTTTTCTTCATCATCCTTTTGGGTTAGGATAGTAGCAATACTGGACTTGCTACTGAAAGCATACATTATAAAGTCCCTGGATTGATCTGGATTAACCAGCACGGAGTTGTGGAAATAGCTTCCTTGACCTTTTCAAAAGCTTTCCGAGCTTCAGTTGTTCACTTGAATGTTTGATCTTTCTTCAGCATTAGGGTGATCGGCCTAATCATTCCCGCGAAATTGGAAATAAAGTTGCTGCCAAAATTTACTTTGCCCAAGAAAGACTGAACACCTTTCTTATTCACTGGAAGGGGAAGTTATTTGATAGCCTTTACTCATTCGGGGTCAATTGAAACACCTTCCCTAGACACAACATGTCCCAACAGCTTACCTTGCAGCACTCCAAATACACATTTCTTCGAGTTTAGGGAAACTCCGAACTCCTGGCACTTTTGAAAAACTAATTCCAAATGATCAAAATGATCATCCTTAGATTTAGAGAACACAGTAAGGTCATCTAAATAGATTAGAATAAACTTATTGATTAGTTCATTGAATGCGATGTCCATCGCCCGCTGGAATGTTGCCCCTACATTGGATAAACCAAAAGGCATTTTAGCATATGAAAATGTTCCCCACTTTGTGGTGAACGTAGTCTTGTGCTGATCCTCTTCTTTAACTTAGATCTGATTGTAGTCGGAGAAACCATCCAACAGAGAAAATATTTCCGATCCTATGACAATTTGTATGATTGACTCCATAGAAGGCAATAGATAGTGGTCTTTCAGAGATGCTATGTTTAGGTCTCAAAAGTCTACACACAAGCGAATATCTCCATTCTTCTTTCAGACTGGGACCAGATTCGATACCCAAGTACTATGTTTGATTGGGAAGACAATGCGTGACTCAATGAGCTTAGTTAGCTCCTGTGCAATTAGGGCTTCAATTTTAGGGTTAACTAGCCTTTGTTTCTATCGGACTGGTTTTGCACCTTCTGTCAGCTCAATAGTGTGCTGAATGATGCCAGGATCGTATCCCTCCAGATCATCATAGGACTAGGCCACTACTCCATATTTTTCATAGAAACTGATGAGTCTTTCCTTATCATGGTGCGAGACATTTTTTCCGACTCAAAGATTTCTACCATCGGAGACCCGAAGGTCCTCATAATCACTTTTGTCCACCACGAACTTCCGCTTATCATTTCGGGCATCATCAAAATTGAAAATTTTCTCAAGAGTAACCAATCCTTTCGGAAGTTTATTAGATTTGAGTTGCATAATTTTCCCTTCATAAGCCTCGGCAATCTTTGGTTGAAGCTGATCGACGAACTCCCATGAGTGCTGGATAAACGAAGCGATGTGTTCATCACTTTCAAAAACCTGCCAACTCTTATCATTGTCGAGGATCATTGGTCAGACTAGTACTCGTACTGAATGTTCATTATGAAGCAAGTCAGAGACAGGATCAAACTGAGCACCAATCACAGCCATGCGATCTGCATCACCATTTTGTCTCCGGGGAATGGTCTGGATGTTGAAAGCTTCAAAACCATCAATCAGGTCCTAGACTCGGTGCCGATAGGATCTCATGCGAACATTCTTTGTTGCAGAAATTCCTCAAACTTGGTTAACTACCAGTTCGGAATCTCCGAACACAATTAATTGCTTAATGCCCATTCATTCCACAAGGCTTAGGCTCTGGACTAACCCTTCATATTCAGCCTCATTGTTTGAATAGGCGAAATGAAAGCAGAAAGGCCTTAACCATTTTTTATTTTGCGGGGATATCAGATATACCCCTGCTCCAGCACCTACTTTGTTTCTTGCTCCGTCAAAGTATAGTGTCCATAGCTCATTTGCTTGGCTACCCTCAGATTCTTTGGCGACCCTCATAAGCACCTGGTCTTCATCATAAATTACATACGTGCCTAATCCTGTAGCATGATAATTTCCAAAGGGATCATTGTTTATGTGTTCACTCAATAAAGCATCTTCTTTATCATTCCGATCTCTGCTCACCTTCTCTTCCTCTAGCAATTCAACGCAATACATTTCTTGCTTGGTGATCCAGGTATGCGCGGCTTCAAAATTGATCAAGGCTTCATCTGCCACATGTTCAGAATGTAGAGCCTCCGATTCTATCTTCATTTTTGCGTCGTGTTTGGTCCTAAGTATCAGATGTGACCAATCCAAGGACAGGTATCCACCCACCTTTGAAGTAAATTCTTGGGAGACACAGAGTCCAAACATAGGAGGGACATCTATGATCATTGTGTCCTGTGGGACCGTGATACTAGGGCAAGCAAATAAAGTTAAAGGAAGCACTTTGATGACACCTACGGTCTCAACTTTATTCCCATCAAGTTGGATCACCCCTCTTTTCATAGGTTCGTAGCTGAGTCCCAAAGCTTCAGCTATCTGTTTAGGCATAACTGTTGTACTAGCGCCAGAATCAATCATAGCATTGTGCAATAACTTCTTTCTAATAATGAGAGTCAAGAAGAAGGGCTAAGGTTTCAACCTACTTCTATCCTGGGTTGGGGATTCCTTTGTATTGTTTGTAAGAACCTTAGCTGGCAGTATCTGATAAACAATCTCTGCACTGGCAAACGACTCTGTTGATGCTGGGGCGACCTCTTCTTGAAGCGCCTTCTGTAACGTCTTTTGTTATGAGATAACTAGAATGTCCCATAGAGACACATTAGCAGATGATTTCTTCAATTGCTCTACCACATTAAAAGGTGACAAACTCAGAGATTTCTGCTCCTTGGTTCCTACTATAGTAATTTCCTTCCGTGGTTGAGAAGATGAAGGGATGGTTGAAGCACTGGGAATTTGATTGGAAACGCCTTTGAGTTGCGAGCTGTCCAGATGTGAAACAACTAATTCACCGGTGAATTTCCTCTTTGAGCGTGTGTTGTAATTAGACTGTACTTGCGGTGTTTTGGATATGAATGCGTCATTGGCAAACACCATTTCTTCTTCCTCCATCCAGGAGAAGAGCGCATGATTAGGAGAAATATTAGATTCTTGTTCTAAAGACATTCCTTGCATTTGTGCGATAAGAACCGCACTCTCCATTTGTGGTGAGGCATATACATAACCTCCATTTTTCGTTGCTGTGCCTTGGCTGCGTTGCTCTGCCACCTTTTGTTGTAGGTTGCCACGCGAACAGTTCTGTGGCATATGCGCATTGCTGCATGGGAAACACCATGGATTGATATCATCAACAAGATTGTTCTGCCTTGCGGTTAATTCCCTACTCGAGCTTGACGACGCATTCGTCAGTGAAGTAGGCACCGACACCATTTGGTTTGCCGTCGGGGCTGGTGGATTATTGCGAGTCGCACCTTGGTATTGAATCTGCTGATAAAAAGACCGTCCGCCTTGATAGTTTTGATACGCAGGCTTCAGAGGCGTTGCTTGGTTCCGCTTAAGATTAGTTATATCATTTGCCATGGTTCACAACTCTCTTTGAGGTTGCTTATTTCATCTTTGGAAGATCCTGATGTAGAAGCTACATTTTGTGAGCTTGCTGCATATGTGTACATTGACTGGGCAGTTGCGAGCGCACTAGTTGACGCGACCTCTTGCACGAGGATCGATATTTCAGGAAATATCAACATAATAGGTCGAGGAGGAAATTTTCCACAATCTATCAAATGATTCTCAACTTTGATAGCGGTACCATAAGAATCTGACAGAGTAGCTCCTCCCAAAGACTTAATCATCACATAAATGTCGAAATTGATGGACTTCAGATAAAATATAAAATCCAACTCGGGAGTCGGGCATATGGTAATAGGAATCCTCTTCCAATTTGCATGAAATTAGGCATTAAAGTTTGTCAAAGCCTCCTAGGGGGCTCGTTTTATGACGGATAGTTGATAATACAATGAAGAACGATCTCCGTCGTTCGAGAACCTCTCATAGAATGGATCCCCGAGTTCATCCCATGTGCGTATTGAATTAGGAGTCAGTGTTTGGTACCAATCTAGAGCCTTGCCTTTAAAAGACGCGGCGAAGAGCCTCAGGGCTACATTCTGCATTTTAATACCGTGTACCAAACATACGTCTGCCACATCTTGCAAATGTTCTGCGAGTGTTCTTAAGCTGTCTCCAGTAAACTTTGGTATAGCTTTCATGGCTAAAACTGGGATAGTGCTCCACACAACGGGCACTACTGGGGCTACAAGGGGACTTCTGGCGTCCCATGCTACATAGTTTCTGTTGGCAGCTGACAACATTGTGAGAGGCAAGGGTGGTGGGAATGGAACGGTTACCAGCTGATTTGCGACCTAGACTATCCCTAATGGAGGTAATAGTAAACTTGGATTGCCTGTGGTTTGGGATCTAATTACAGGCCGATGGCTCATACACCCTTCTAAAATGTAATTTCATAAAACTTGGTCCCACCGAGCATGCCAGAAAAAGAACAAACTATTGACGCCAAAAATTGACGAAGTAACAGTCTTATGGGAAACTCAATTTAAAGGGGACCTTTTGAGCTAAACTGAGTAACCTCCAAATTTTTAGAGAAGCCGACTTCTTCTATAATGGGGTTTAGAAAGGGAAAAGGAAGTGGATATAATAAAGTAAACTCTAACCTAAGGCGATGCACCAAGATTTAATGATGGCACGATAAATCATAGATTTAAGGGCCTGAATGGTATTTTTGTGTTCCAAAACATCAGAGACTTAAGATTATAGCATAGACAATTCATTTATTGACATAAAATAATATTGCATACATTCTCACTACCAAGAAGAGTCATTAGACATGATCTAGGTAAGAAAACTTGCATCCAATATATATAGAAGTTCTCAAATGCATTATCAAGACAATATAAAGCATAGTTCACAGTTTGATCAAATAGCATAAAAAAAATAGAGAGGCCAAACAATTGGCACAGTCTGAGAGTTTTTGCAATTATAATAAAACAGTAAAAAGGCCTGGCATCTTTTTACTAAAACCAGTGGGTTCTTTCCCCAGTTCTGGACCATTTCTCAACAACAGAGAAAGTATATATAGCAGGAAAAACTCTCACCGCCTCGAAGAACAGTAACATAAAAGATCTCGTAATCTCCTGCCATGATGCCTGAATCAGAATATTCCCAAGGCCGTTACAACAAGATCGAGTCGGAACACAACATCCAGCCACCCCGGGCACAGGTGGATCCTCTGCAATGATGGCGGTGGTCCTGGCTAGACAAGTGTCATCTACTGGTGCGAATGATATGATAAGCAACAACCAATAGCATTATTTGGTTCATCCGGTTCATCGCTAGCAAAATAGATCCGTGCTTAGGCACGTGGCAGTCTTTCACTACCCGCATAAACCTTTCTTCCATCGCTGCAGAGGATTTATGAAAATGCAACACGTGTCGAATGGGCCGAGTACCTTATCATAGCAGAGGGAATGCTCCACAGCCGGGCGTAGAAGACGCATGGTAGCATTTCGCTGCTCGTGGTTGCTATTTTCATCCCCACGTTGAAAGATTTGCGAACGGTTGACACGTAGCAAGAGTCCACTCCAGCTAGAAACTTTGGGGCCCGCCAACACCTTTTTATGAAGAGGGCCTCGTGGTAGCATTTTACAGCCCGATGAGACTTCACGAAAACAAGGAACAAAAGCAACTCGCAGTCGCGACACATGGAAGCACAGCGGAGCTTTTTGGGATCTGAAGGGAATGTCGATACTAGATGTTGCGAAGAGTAGACACGTGGAGCATCAAATCAAATCTTTAATAACAAGCCGAGCAACCTTGGTGATGCATAGGCTGGTGCACAAAAAATAAACCCAAAGGGAGTTGGTTAAATATTTATTTAACACTAACACTTATAGGATCTTAAGGAAACCTCTTTGTCCTCCTTGTGTGAGATTGGCATAAATGCATCAGTCCAATTTTCATATCTGAGTGGTAATATATTATTGTGTTTCATTATCATTATATTTATTGTTTTTCCTTTTCTCCCTTGAGAGTATGCACTCTTAAATAAATCATTCATCATTATTATCGTTGTTGAGGTGGGAACACCAACATGGGGTTTAACCAAGGCAAGCCCTTATACAAAACAACCCTTTTCCCTTTGTCTATTTTGTAGTTTTGCAAGTTGAAGTGGATTTGACATATTAGCTCCTTTGAAGACTCCTAAACCCTAATTCATGTATTCATGGACTCATCATGAAAAAATTAGGGCATGTTGATTATTTGAACATAGTCACATTTTAGATCCTATTTTTTCTATCAAAATGTTCAAACATTGCTTAATTCGTATATGCCTTGAAACCCTAATTTATGGCACTTTGGACACGAGCGCCTTGCACTAGCGACATACCTATTTTTCTCCATATTTTAGCATCAAGTTCTTCTTTATATATCCTTCCCAAATCTGCTTCTTGTATAACTTTTGTATTTTGTCACACTTTTTCAATCTAATCATAATTCACCTAGTTCATTGCATCATCATATTAATTAGTCTACCCATAAATACACAAAAAGAGACCAAAATCATGACCAACCTGTTTGGCTCCCCCTTGAGGATAACAGCTAAATAATATCTCTTGGTTGATTTTGAGTTCTTGAATGTTTAAGGTGAAAATATTGATTTAGGTTAGGACATTTGATCTAGATCCCTTTTCACCAACCTAACATTTTGGTGAACCAAACTTAACTTACATTTACAAATCTTTCAATTTAAATTGCATGCATTTTGAAATCTTATTTACTTGATTAAGACATTAGATTATTTGAATATCTTATTTACATTTGCAAACATTGTATGTTTAATTTAGAAAATCAAGCATTTCAGTGTTTGTTCACTTTTTTATTTCAAAACATAAACCTAAAACACCTTCTATTCTTCTGACATATCATCAACATATATTTCTTGTCATCACTCTTCTATCTACTATGTGTCTTGAAACTTGTACTTGATTTATGAGTTTCATGACCTCATGTTCTACATCCAACGCTCCTATGAGAAGAAGTTATAGACTTATTGCTTCTTGTGCTTTGAATAGCTTCAATGGTGAGCCTCAGTTTGTTAACTCTTTCACCCAAGGAACTTCTATAATGCAATCATCTTTATATCCCACTCCTACCATGCCCATGATCTTTGAGTCACAACCTCCTCATGATTTTCTATGGTTTGATAAATTTGTGACCTATTTTCTCAAGGATCGACTCCAAAAACTTGACAAGGACTTGGTTGGTATCCAACTATTCTTGAGTACAAATAATTTGGCTAGGGAGGTTGGCCCTCTTATAGACAACCTTTGAAAATTATTACTTCATGATTCACAAGGTGTGGAAGTTCTACGTAGCCTACCTCACTTATTGGATTCAAACATTATCACATTAGCTAGTTGCGCGGAATTTCCTAATAATGAATCCCCTCAAAACCAAATGGAGACACAAGTGTTAATACCTATAATGATGTCTCCTATTTTAATTTTCACTTATTCAGTTATAACTCATGTTGCACAATCTAGTAATAGTATTAACACTAGTTTGGGGGTTACGCATGGAAATCATATAAACCGGTATAGCTTTGTTCCAAATTCCTCCACTCTCCCACCTATTCCACAACACATTGTTAGTCAAACCCATCCATAATTCACTTACCAAAATACCAATCCATGTATTGTTATTGCTAGTCCTTCACATTCTATAAATTCTCAGACCATCTCACCTACTAACCCTGTCATTAACCAACTCTTAAAAAATGTGACTTCTTTACAACAAAAATATCCAATATGAATCAAAACCAATCCTAATAAAATCCTTCATCATACTTCACTCATAGCCCATTGTCATTCACAATCCTAAAAACTCTAATACCACAAAACATTAAAACACCTTATTTTGAGAAGTACAATGGTAAAGGAGACCCTAATAACCATGTGTCAACTTTTACCATATTATGCAGTGATTTACTCTTTTAAGATTCTCTCTTAGCCAAGCTCTTTCCCTAGTCATTAAAAGACACAACCTTGGATTTTTTTTGTTCATTTCCTAACAAATCAATCCATTCATTTCAATAGCTCGTTAATCAATTTCTCCAACATTTCCAAGCTAATATTAGACCTCAAGTCACATTGACTAATTTGGTTCATTATAAGGAAGGAGCCAAGGAGAAGGTGACTAACTTTGTAGGGAGATATCAAGACCTCTTCTCTCAAATCCCATACTCCCTTTCAAATGTTGATGTGCAATAGGTCTTCATTGGAAACCTACAACCACACATTTCAGATAAGATTCTATTAATGTGATATCCTCCATTCACACATCTTTGTACGACTCTTTGTGATTACCAATTGTAGGTTAGCTAGTATGAGGCCTTCTCCTCATCAGCTCCTTTTGGTCAATCTGAGGCTTCTACTCCTAATGATCAATCATTTAAGACACAAAAGAGCTTCATCAAGATAAATTCTCCTTCTTCCAACAATATTCAAGTATAGGTTGTGGTGTTGCAGCCCCTTATCAATTCAAACCAAAGAACCAATAATTCTCATAAATTTTTGAATCTATTTATTCATTATGCTACAACTGCTTAACAATAACTTGATTCAACTTCCTCCCATTCATCCTATGGATATTACTAAACCTTTACCTTCTTCTTTCAACCCAAATTCCTTTTGTCAATATCATCGAACACTTGAGAATCATACTGAGCGATGCATGCATCTTAAGGACCAAGTGCAAGACCTCATCAATTCTAATATTATTGAGGTGGCTAGTGTGAATGAAAAAATAAATAAATATATTGCACCTCCATATCAAAAATTGAAAATCTATACCAATCTATTACCTGTCCATTCCACTAGTCTTGTAGAGCCATTTGTCGACATAGTGCCTCCTTCCATGACCTCTAATCATATGAGTAAACCATTAGATAATGTAATTACCATGATAGATCTTCGCCCTTGCTAGAAACAAGCTAAAGTCCTTCCCTATATCATTTTCACCCACATCATTGCCTCTATTCATGCACTTGATGGTCCTCTTTATATTATCGCTAGAATTAATGACAAACCCTTATGAGGAGTACTCATTGTTCAATATGCTTAGTGAATGTTATCATAAAAGAGTTCCTTTATGTGCATGAATTATACCAAGATAAGTATGAGAAATTGAAAGTTTTAGTTTGAGTGTATGATGGTTCTACTTGCCCTACCATTGATACCTTGTCCCTTCATGTCCAAATCACACCAAAAAGCCTTGGTGTACCTTTTTCCATAATTCCTACCTCAAACCAATTTCATGTGAAGTTAGGTCATCCATGGCTTACTTTCATGAGTTTAGTCCCATTCATCATTTATAAACTCCTAAAGTTTCCATTTGAAGGACAAGTGCACACTATACATAATAGTGGTTTAAGGCCCTCTTCCCTTCATGTAACCTTTTCACTTGGTTATTTTTTGCCACAACTAGCCCAACCTATTCAGCCACCTAATGATGTTATTTTTATTTCTTATCAAAAATTCAAAGGTAGCCACATTTACCAACTATATATCAACACCTTTTCTTCCATTCCAAATGTTGCCCTTACGACTCCTTGATCTCCAATAGTTATGATAGTAGTTCCTCCTATTTCATAGATAGTGAATGAATAATTACCTGAACTGGGAATACTCCTCCAACCCTAAGAATTTGGTGCATATGATGAAGATCCACCTCCACTATCCTATCCAATACCATGAGGCAAACACTCAAACATAGCCTATGCCTCCTCACACTTCAAGGATTGCTTTCGTTCCTCTAGTCTCTTCAAATTCTAGAGGAAAGTAGTCCATTGTGCAAAATCCTCTTCCTCCTATTATTTCCCAACTTTCGATGGTTCCTTTCATTCCTCTTATAAAGGAAGAAAAGGAATCGATGTTGGGAAACACCCAAATTCCCTCTACATAAGCTCCAAATTTTACATGATAAAATTGAAATACAAAAGGACGTAAGAGATGGCATTGTGTTATGGATCACCAACTTGCTACAAGAGGTGAACCTTTGCCTAACCATTCTTCTCCCATGCAATTGGATCCTAACGAGGTTTCAATCCCTCACCCATCTTCATCATCCCTTTAATTTTTTTCACCCTTATCACCTAAGAATTAACTTGAGCCCTACCTTTCTCAACCAAGCCAAAAGCTAAAAAATTCACCACCTTGGCCATAGTCGAGTCCACAAGATTCTTTCATGATTAATAGTGCTCGTGACCATGCTGCTAGTACTACCATAACACCCATTGTGGTATATTCTAATAGTGATTCAAATGGTATGGTTGAACCATTAAAAAAATTATAATTATCCTTAATTTTCATGGAATCAATGAACTTAGCATTTGGGGGCATGTGTGATGATCCTTCTCTAGTGAATGGTCCATCATGTGTTGTACCAAGTGCTTATCCTTGTACTACACTTGTTATAGTCCCATTCCATGTGTCAACCCTCACAAATTCCAATAAGAGATGCTCTCAACCCCTTATCCAAATAGCCAAGCGAACAAGAAAACCTTAGAAAACTATCCATGTGTTTTCTTTTATAGAAACAAGCTCACACAAAACCACCAAGTGGTATTACATAAAACCATGTGACTAATACCATGAGCTTACAAAACCATTAACCACCACATTTAATTCTTGGTACTAAGTTTTCCCAACATTAAATATTTCCCCATGTGCAACCTCACATTAAATTTTTAATCCAATGTTGCATACAACACATAAAGTGGCCCCAAGAATGCTAGCCTATGTAATGCACACATCCCTAGATTCCCTAGGTGCACCACACAATAAATAAATATTATAGTATAACATTATGCAAGGTGGAAAACACACCTTTTCATAAAATTCTCCTACTTTTTGTACACATTACATAAGGGATAAACAAGTAAACTCAAACATGAACAAGGTAACAATCCTAATAGCCACATATACCATAAAGGAATCAAAGTGCTCCATGTGCTCCATCAAGGTACCTAAAACAAGAATCAAGGTGACCACCATCTCAAGCATGAATGCTCTCATCCTCCATTATTCCAATAGAAAAAGATAAGAAACCATCCAAAGGAATGCCACACTATCTGTCACAAAGAAGCATAAGTCCTGCCTCCAACCGATATCCCAATACACAAACACTCAATCCAAAGGTAACAAGTATGTATCAATAGCTATCAAGATATTATCACCATAGTTGAAAATAGCACCCACAACAAATGTTAACACATCCAAATATCCATACCTTAAAGGTATACAAAACATAGCAAGTGAACCACATGCCATCAACATATACAACCCATAACTGCAATCACAACCTCCAAGTGCCAAACCTATCATTTAATGAACATACACATCTAGGAACTCCCACTACATAAATAATGTCAAATCTGAAAATGATCAAGGAATCCAAAGATCCACCAATATCATCACATAGAACTATAACCAACATCATGTAGTACCAAGGAAATTCCATAATAATATGCAAATCATGCAAACCAATACGTTACAATCCAAATCTCACCACAAATATCCATTGCTCTCCCAAGTTCTTCACACTCAACAAAGGAAAGAAATAAATAAACCTCCATGTTGTCACCAAAGAAGAATGAACAACACATGACCACAAACATAGTGATCACCATAGCTCCACACAAGATCTCAAAACATATTTCATGTGAATACAAATATCCAAGAAGTAGAACAAGACCAAAGAGAGAACGCGCAAATAAAAAATTGTAGCATGTCCTTCTATACTCACCTCTAAATGCTAAGTTGTGATAACTATGATCTCCTCCATAAAATCCAAAAGATAATAGAATTATCTACATCTAACCTTAACCAAGATGTATGTATCTCAAACTAAAGGAAGATCAAACCAAATCCATTTCTAAATCGAGGGAATAAGCCCAATAACATCTCTTAAACTCAACATCAATGACTACTCTCACAATTCATAAGGAGATAAACATGCCAACATCCCTCAAATGAACCCTCCATAACTAGCAAACCATAGCTCAAGATCATATGCATGAGAAGATAAAACATAAAACATAATGTATCTAAAAATAAAAATGGGCAATACCTCAGATGATTAACTGTTGAGTAGACGAAGAGTAGGGAATGAGAATACTCCTCCAAGATGTCTAAGTCATCATGACTCATCCAAGAATAATCTCCTCATAGGTCCATGTTTAACTCACGTCCAACCAAGGTGTGGGATCCTTAGACTTCTAGTTGAAATCTCATCAATAAGTAACTTTCTCAACACATGTCTCTAATATCAAGAGATCTCCTAGCCTCACCTATGTCTCCAAGTATCCATGAATACCTATAACCAATCAAACCATGCCAAACTCCAAATGTAACATAGCACCATCATGAAGCTCTCAAGAAAATGATCAATGTACTTAATACCAAGACAACCAACCAAGATTAAATTCAAATCCCCAATCACAAATTAGGAACTCAATCATGACAACATGATCTCACATCTCCTCAAAGGAAAATCATATTCTCCAATGAACATATCATGTACCTGTATCATGCCAAAATTCTAACTAGTAATCAAGAGAACATCATGACATAATAACATAACCATCCTATCAAATAAGGATCACATAACAAAAGAAAAATCATGACACCTCAACCAAAGACCAAATATTCCTCCATGGCTAAACAAGATTTCAACATCTCCATATCACATGAAGATAACCATCTCCTATAAAGAATATCATCCACCATCAAATGATGAATCTATATCATTTCCACAAGCTCCCAATGAATTGTGATACTAATCTCTCCATGGCATCATGACAACCATCCTCTAAATGAAGATCATTCATGGCCCCAATGCAATCAAACAACTCAACACTGAGCTCCCAAAATGGAAGAGTACAAACCATGATCTCCAAACCAAGAAGATACAACACCACCAAACCATCATTGTCATAATCTCCTGTTGAATCATGTAACCAAGCTATCCATGACATCGTGATAACAACCTCCTCAATGGATATAAACCAAAGGCTCTCACACAAACAAAGAACTCAACTATAACATGAGCTCCCAAATAGGAATCAATCCAACACCACCAACAAAGCACCTACATAAACAATCATATCACACCAAAGTTCCTAAGGCATATGGAAAATCCATGACACCATTGTAAGGCCTCTCTAATCTTCAAATAACTTGGTGCTATAGGTAGAAACACAATTTAGAGAATGACTTCCTAAATGAATAGTTCACTAAACCTTCTACAAGAGGTTGCATTTAATTATCAACCAAGGCTTTGTAAGATTTTGACAGTGCTAGCACTATATGTGCATTCATTGATTCTAACATGACCTATATCAATGAGTATAGGTGATTTACATGTGTACAAAAAATGATAAAAATTGGAAAAAGGAAATGAAACGGTTAACTAACAAAACAAGGGAAATAACATAAACTATTACTTGTGCTACGGGTACTTATCATTTAAGACTATGACTACTAACTTCTAAGATTGAACTATGACTAATCACTCCAGGAGTATGAAACAAAGCTACAAAATCTAATTCAATTACAAAATCACATTTATAAATCCACATGCATGTAAATACAAACTATCTTAATTAATAATGCATTAAATGATTTAATAATAGTGTAGACATGTAAAATTGACCTAAAACCTATCACACACCCTAAACAACATTTGCACATTATCATCAAACATCACTACATTTCACATCAATTGCATCCAAAACCCTAATTTCCTCTATTAATTGAATAAAACAACATTATTTAATTAATTCACTTTTTCATCATTTTTGATGAATTAAATAAATTACATTTATTTAATGAAGTCCTAAAACCCTATTTCTGCTATTTATTGAGTAAAACGACATTATTTAATTAATTCACATTTCATCAATTTTGACCAATTAAATAAATTGTATTTATTTAATGAAGTACTAATCTCACTTTATTTTGTCTTGATTAGTTAAATAACACCAATTATTTAATTGCGTCACTAAATTACCTTATTCCCCTAAGTTAATTAATTTATTAAATCATAATAATTTAATTGAGACACTTTCCCTCCAAATTTTGAATAATTAAATCAAACTATTCAAAACATCATTAAAAATCAAATCAAACTAATGCAACTTTGTTTTCAAAAGTCAAACTTGATTTGCACGTTCAAATCCAAAATGAATGAATTAATTAAATCAATTAATTAATCTTTTTCAACCACTTTCCTGTTTGAGTAAATTACGATCCCTTGATTTCTTAATCTAATCTTGACAGATCAATCTATTCTTGATTGAGCAAATTACGATCTCCTAACTGATTAATCTATTTCCCAATCCCACTGATCATTCAATCCATTTCTTCAATCACACAAATTGTACAATCTATTTTTCACAGATTATTCATGTCTAAATCCTCTCAACAACTCTTGATTGTCAATCTTGACTCAACATTGTTTAATTTGGAGTCCATTTCAAATCACATTTTCTATATAACAAACATCTTTCCTCACAAAAAGGGATCAAAGAATCAACCTATTTCAGAAAATGAAGTAATGTCAAAACACCATTGATAGAGCTTCAACATTTCTTCGATCAACCAACCATACACGCATCATTCTTCGAGCTTTCGCACACAAACTATGGAGGCTTCACAGTGATATGAGCAACTACATCCCCGCGAATATACTCCAATATGGGATGGTAACCTCTCTTTGTTTTGAATTCAATTTGGTAATCATAGGATTTCATTATATGTTTTCAATAGCTTAGAAAGTCATTTCGTAAGTGTAGGAATAGATCTTAGATTAGATTCTATTTCAAGTACATTTATCTTGTTTATGTCTATGATTTTTTGCCTCACACATTCTAGCACACCCGGTGGGACCATGGTCCTAAATACTAATGTTTCTATGAGTTTCAATTGAAGTTGCAGGTTTTCAGAGTGCTTTTGAAAAAGTTTCACGCAGTGTTCCAGAAATTTTTGCACTTTCATGTCAAGAAATCTATGCACTTGACTCTAAAATCCATGCACTTGACACTAAGACCTACGCATCTGCAAATTTTTAGCGCATCTAACTGATGACAAAGGGTGCACTTGTAGTTTTTATGTGCTTTTGCTCTCTGACAGAGGATGCAATTGTTGGTTTTTCAACGCTTTTGCTCTGTCAAACCTGTGTCTGAGATATGCTAACAGGAATTTGATTTTTTCACTAATGAATGCCTTATTTTGAGTGAGTGATAGGTATTAACATTCTGTATGCAGGGTCAAGAAACCACTAACACATTTTTCTATAGGGAAGATGAACAATCAAAGAACTTTAGATTTTCCATACTTTTTTAAGTTAGAAATTCATTTATTTCGTTCATTAAAGAACAACACATTTGTTTTCTAGTGCTCTAAAATGAACCATTTCAACACTTTCTAAAATTGGGAACTTTCATTTAGTGCTTAAAAAGAACCTACAAAACACACACCTTATTTTTAAGTGCTCCAAAATGAACAATTTTAAAGCTTTCTTAAATTAGTAATCTTTATCTGGTGCTTAGAAAGAACAACACAAATGAACACTTCATTTTTGGTGCTCTAAAATAAACCATTTTAAAGTTTTCTAAGTTAGGAAATTTCATTTCAGTGCTTAAAAAGAACCCTACAAACCACACATTTCAATTTGGGTGCTCTAAAAATGAACTCTTTCCAAGTTTTCATAATTAGGAATCTTGATGTTGGTGCATAAAAAGAACAATGCAAATGACTAAAATGATTTCCTTTTTGTTGACACACGCTCACATTTGCTTTTGTTGACCAAGTAAGACCAAGATCAATTTAGAAACACTCAGATTTGGGCTTAAAAATGAACAAATCATTCTTTTTGTCTTGCACCTTTGCTATGATATTGACTGATGTCTAGAACACTTCCATTGGATATAATTAAAAATAATCACTGATATCTTATTCACATATTTTCGAGGATAGCACCATTTGAGGTGCTTAAAAAGAATCAAATTGCTATGAATTATATGCTATGAATGTTCAGTATTTGGAAAGCTAGATGGTTGTCTTCTCCTCTCGCACCTTTTGGCGATCTTGGGTGAGTGAAAACATCTTGAGCTTCACATCTTCATTTTTAAAGCATACCTTTAGAGGGCCTGCCTATTGAGACACATCCCGCACTAGAGAAATCATAGGTAACCCAAGTGGTACTCTCGTTCTGGACCGCTATATAAATAAATTGTGGGTGTGAGGAAATTTCATCACCCGTAGGGTGCTACTGCCTTATGCCGATGTTAGTCTCCCATAGTATCTGTGTGATACGTAAAAACCCACAAGAGCTGGGAGGCCTCTTAATTGAGCAAAATGCCACATGTATAGGGATCCAAAAATAATAATCCCAGAACATTACTAAGAGCCAAATTGTTTTAGAAGCTACCCCTTTATCCAAAAAAATTCTTTGAAAGTGGTGCATTGGAATTTACTTCTGAGAAGTTACTTGCCAAGTACGACTATAGGCCCATGCCATAAGTTGCATGTAAAATTTTCCCTTCGAGGAAAGAGGTAGGCCTACCTAAAAGAATGGTTTCTATCCCTAGGGTTGTAAATGCTTGTTTATGTTAAACTTGCCAAATACATTCAAAACAATCTTGACATCAAATTATGTGCTTGATCTAAAAAGACCACATCCAAACAAATACTAAACATGATGGTTGAATCACAAATCCTTAGACGTAGTGTATGCTTATGAAAGAAGCACTATATTTGCACTCCTATAAAGGATTTTCCTTAAAGGTTTCCAAATATTTAGGCTTCGATTTCAGGCTACATTAGATCAAAGTAAACACTTAGAAACTTGGCTTGGGTGTTGTGATTTCACAACTTAAAGCCATAGACATGAAGGTCATACAAGTCCATTCTTTCTAAATCAGTCCAAGTGTTGTTGTATCACTTGACATACTCCAAACATAGAGAAATTGAGGAAAAAACCAACTTAAACTTGTAAAAATCCAGAGAAAGATTGTTCAAATTGGAAACAAAACACACAAAGACTGCCTTTGCACAAAATTCCAGTGCAGTTGTCACATTTTTTGGTGTAGTTGCTAAAAATTCATTGCATTTTCTCTCTATCCCAAAAAATTCATTGATGAAAATTAGTTGCATTTGACAAAAACTATGCACTTGATGTGGAACCCACGCACTTGCTTCTTTTTGCTCACACTTGCTTCTAAAAAACTAGTGCCCTTTCCAATAAACTACTCACACTTACCAAAAGAAACTCGCTTTTTCCCAAGTAATCATTGCATCTGATAGAAACACACATAATCCACACTTTCCTTTCCAGCTCGCGCTTGCTTCTCCAAAACCTGCGCACTTGACACATTTTTGGCCGCACTTGATAAATCTGGCCACTCTTGATTATAGATTTGCGCCTTTGCTCAGAAACTTGTGCTATTGCTCTATCCTATTAAAAATTGGGAAAAAATAAACCTAAGCTGCTTACAAGATCCTTGTTAGAATGAAACAATTGGAAAACCAAATAAGTCATATAGTTCTTCATCCATTATTTCTATCCTACTTGTTAAGAAAACAAACCACCAAGATCATTCCTTCACTCAGACATCTAAGATATTAACAGTTACTTGAGACTCGCAGATAGTTCAAGTAAGCTTTTCCACAACATATCCTCTAGACAAGGAAGTGAAATATCAACCCTATTCCTTCAACATTTTGATTTTTGAAAAGCAGCACCATTCCAAAACAACATTCAAACCTTAGGGTCTTGAGCATCATAACAACCATCTCAAAACACCATTATACTTTATGACTATCTGGCAATTGACTACTCCAGTTCAACAACCAAACCTTGTAGCACAAATCCTCCAACCTAGTCTCACACACATTGAACGTGAATAAACTAATATCATTAGCAGTTTAAGAACCTTCATATTTGAGAAGAATGAAACACCCAACCAATGGAGAAACACAACAAACATCTTAGACAAAGAGGAATAGAAAGCATACCTAGCACCCAAAAGACGCGTGTTGCCACCTCCTGTGTGGCAATAGATATACACCCCTCGTGATCTCCAACAAGAGAAAAATCCTTAGATTTAGCAAGAGAAAAATCCTTAGGCGGAAATCCATATTATGACTTTCAAAGAACTGCCCTACCCTAAAGTTTCCCAAAGGGTACATCTCGAGAAGATAATGTATCCATCAAAATATAATAGACTTTTTCTATTTGTGCTTCTCAATGGGCCAACCACCCTTAGATCTAATGCACCGAAAATCCAAAACAAAAGCAACTTTCATTTCCCTTAAAACAGAAATTCCAAAAAACAAAAGCATTTTTTTTTTCCCATAGATAGGAGTCATGAAAATAGTCACAAGAACTTGGTAGTTGTTTATGACAACTACAAGATCACAACACAGTTTGAACATGGAAGCAAGCAAGAACAATACCAATGTCCCACCAACAAACACTATAAAAAATGAAGGTGGCCCATGGGACTATAGTCCAAGTGATCTTGAAACACCCCAAAGGAGACTTATGTATAGAGACACCTTCAATGAGGAAGAGCTAAACCACAAATGATATGAAGTGATAGAACAAAACAACCAGGACCCAGAAAGAGTAATCATAGAGGAGGTAGATACTAAGGAAGAGATAAATGATGAGAAACTATTTGAGCACTCCAACAACCCAAAAGTGCTCAAACTAATGGAAATATTGTTGAGAAAGGACCGAAATTCTTCAAGTTAGCACAAAGTGGTTCTAAATTGCTAGTGGAATTCAATGTGGAGGCTCTCAAAGATCCCAATCTAATTCCCTTAGGGGATAACTCGGTTGTGAGACAAATATCTAAACCCATGGAAAATCCAAACATGCCACCTATATTCTCACAAAATAGTGGTCAACCCAAAGAAAACCCCTTGTACAAAAAACCAACTCTGATCGAACAAGCAACAATGGCACAACAATATCAAGGAGGGCCATCCCAATATGAACCACAAAACAACAATCCACCACCAGGACAATATGTATCTCAAAACACTTTGAATGTCAACCCTTCCCAAAACATTTAGTACCATCAACAAGGTGGACCATAGGGTCCCCTTCCAAATCAGTACCATTAACAAGGTGGACCATAGGGTCCCCTTCCAAACCAATAGTACCACCAATAAGATGGACCACAAGGCCCCCTTTCGAACCAATAGTACCACCAACAAGGTGGACCATAGGGTACCCTTCCAAACCAGCAATACCACCAACAAGGTGGACCACAGGGTCCCATTCCATATTTGTCCCATCAATAAGGTAACCCGCCAACGCATCATCAAGGAAACCTTCAGTATAGTCCATCCCAACAACAAGGTGGACCACAGGGTCCCCTTCCACATTCATCCCATCAACAAGGTAACCTATCAATGCATCATTAGGGAAACATTTAGCATAGTTCATATCAACAACCAGGTGTGTCACAGGGCACTCCTCCCAATTTTTCAAACCAATAAGGTAACCCATCAACACACCATCAGGGAAAACTTCAACATAGTTCATATCAAAAACCAAGTGTGCCACAAGGAATTCCTCCCAATTCATCCTACCAACAAGGTAACTCATTAATGCACCATTAGGGAAACCTTCAACATAGTTCATATCAACAACTAGGTGTGCCACAGGGCACTCCTCCCAATTTGTCCTACCAACAAGGTAACCCACTAACGCGTCAATAGGGTAACCTTTAGTATACTTCATCCCAACAACAAGGAGCTAACCCACCCTATATTCAAAACAGCTACCAAGGTTCAATACCCCCATTCTATCCAACTTATGACCAAACAAATATTGTGGGACAACAAGGCTATTACAAACAAGACTTGCAAACAAGGGTACCAAAAACTAGAATGGAATTACAACTAGAGGTGATGAATAAAAAAATATCAAAAATGCAGGTAGGAAAAACAAAGAAGACCTACACGCTTCAGGAAATATGTTCATTCTCGTTGTTGATCGTTCTATCACTATGCTTCCATTTCAAAATAATCTTGAAATACCCAAGTTTGACAACAAATACAAAGGAAGAGGAGATCTAGTAGAGCATGTACGAGACTTCTTAGTATCATGTATGGAGGTACAAAAAAAAAATTCTTATCTCATGAGGCTCTTTCCACACAGTCTTACAGGTCATGCTATGGGGTGGTTCACCCATCTGCAACACAAAATTAAAACCTTTGATGAACTATCTAGCAAGTTCATATGCCAATTCTCATTTAACATAGAGAAAGATGTCACCATCACGAGTTTTTCCACAATCAAATAGAGTCAAGGAGATTCCTCTACCTCCTACCTATAGAGACGAAGAAACAAGGCTAGTTGATGCAAAAGGCCCATTCTATACAAGGAATTGGTAGATATCTTCATCTCAAATGTCCTACTCGAGATTAACTACCAACTCACTATGTTATGTCCTACAGACTTTGAAGAAATAATTGAGAAAGGATTACATATTGAGAGATCCTTCATTGCAAGAGGAGTCCTTAAATTGAACAACTCAAAAGACATTCCCTCCAGTTCAAACAATAAACCTAACGTCTGGGCCAAAAATAAGAACATCACAAACAATGGAGTGGTTGATGCTAGAGCACTATGGCATGCATAGAACACACCTCAAAACAAACCGCAGGTGGCACAAATGATCTATTTTCCAAATAACACACAAAATAGCCAACTCACCTATCCCAAGAACAATCAGGTTGTCAACCAACAAACAAATCAAGGAGGGAAATCAAGGCAATACGATCAACCCAGGAGGTAGTTCACAATACTAGGTGATTCACTTGAAATATCCATGCGTAAGCTAGTACAACAAAACCTCATCAAACTTAATGATTTCCCAAACTATGAGGAACCTAGCTTCAAGACACCATGGTATAACGAGAAAGACGTGTGAATTCCATAAGATAAAAGGATACACAACCAACAATTGTATGTGACTTAAACACCTCATCTAAGACTTGATAGACAAAGGGGAAGTGGATGTTGAGCATCGTCTCAGAAATAAGGATCTTCAAATATACTCAAACCTAATCCTAAATCAAGCTAAAAGGAATGACAAAGGAAAAGAACAAGAGTACCACAATGCTAATTACATGTATGGTGACACAGTTTTAGGAACCCTCTCACAAGCTAATAACAATAGGGCAAACATAGTGACTATACAAGGTGGAGACAACAATTGTAATGTAACTACCCGTCGAGGGAGAGTTACAATACAAGGAGCCCCACCCAAACCCACAATTAAGTCATCAAATGACTACGACATTGTGGAACAGTTGAAGAAACCACTTGCCCTAATCTCAATCTTAGAGTTGTTAAAATTGTCACCCGCACATAGGGGAATATTGGAAAAAGCATTGGAAATATTCATCCCTAACGACCTCAATCCTAATCAGTTCCAAGCCATGGTTGGTGAGATCACAATAAGCAATCATTTAGTCTTTTCAGAGAAATATCTTCCAAAAAGGACATTCCACAATCAAGCTCTATACATAGAGGCTGGTGTCCACAAGAACATGGTCAAATGGGTATTGATAGATAATGGTGCAAGTCTAAACATTTGTACCTTAAAATTCATCAAATAGTTGGGGTATTCTAATGACGTGATAGACAAAGGAAAGAGTATCACTATAAGGGCTTATGATGACATTGAAAGGAATTCAAAAGTAATAGTCAAGCTGCCAGTGTAGATAGGACCAACCATCACATAAAATAATTTTCAAGTACTTGACCTGGGTTGTCATACAACCTCCTCCTAGGACACCCTTGGACCCATGCATTACAAGTAGTAACATTGACCTTTCACCAATTCCTAAAGTTTCCCCACGAAGGAAAAGAGGTGACCTTATATGTCGATCCTATACAATTCCACTTCTGTGGAAAGTTGGAGGAGAAAGATAATAATCCAACACATCCCTAGCAATGACATAGCCTTCCACTCATTCTCATATGTTGACCCTTCCATGCTACCATAGACCTTAATCAAAACCACATCAAGTGAGAAATAAAAAATGGAAACCAAGGTTTGAGTACTGGAAAGGGGTAATGGAAACTACCACTTCAACCAAGCATTCTACATTGGCATGCTTCCACCAACACCCAAGGTCTATGGAGGTCTGAAAGAGATCAAACATACTCAGAAAGTGCAAATGATAGCAAAACCCACGATCTTCACCAAGTGAGGGGGCATGAAGGATGAATAAATATTTAAAGAGGAATTCTCATCCATGATTTGCAAGGAGGACTAGAAAGAACTAGAAAAGCCACAACCCATTCTAATTGATCCTAGAAATAGAGGTTATCAATTAGCTAAACAAATGGGGTATCAAGGAATAGGTGGCCTTTGGCTACACAAACAAGGCTGACCAGAGCCTATCATAATGGAACAAAGGAAGAAAAATATGGGACTAGGTTACAAGGAAAAAGGCATGGCTACTCCAAAAATTGGACAAACCTCTTTTAAGAAACAAGAAACTTCTGCTAGCGCTAAGGCACTGGATATCTACCATATCATGGACAACAATTTACCCGTCGAAGAATTATTCAACAACTTTAGCATTGATAGGTTTCCTCTCCAATATATCGAAACCATTCCCAACATCTATTACCATTATGGATCGGACTCTAATGAATACAAATGGGATTCTCCTTCCTTCATCACCGAATATGATTCTGCCACTTCTAAAAATGATGACCTAGACACCCAGTGGGAAAAAGATACTCAGGCCATACTAACCCATTTTGCGACCTTCATAAGTTTTATGAATAATGATAATATCCTACCACTCTACTAGCCACAACTCATAGATTGAGATCAACAACAACATACACCTATTCTGGATCAATTCTAGAACAATGAGGCAATCACAAAGTTTATGGGACTTCGAATAGACATACCAATAGGAGATCACAAGGCAGGGTTCACCATGGAACTCGAACATGATGCATAGTTCGGTGGAGAGATTAATCTTCTAGTCACAAAAATGAAAGAGAAAATATAAAAATAAACATGAGATCCCCTAGAGAAAACCACAGTGTGTCTCTATCAAATCCGAAAAAGAAGAAAATAAAGGATGCATCCAAAGGTGAAAACCTCCCAGAGGCACCCGAGGATGGAGGGTTCAATCTCCCGATATCGGAATATCAAGAAAGATTAACGCTCCTAGTAGAAGAAGTAGTGTCCATAAATGTTGGCACAATAGAAGACCCAAAGATAACATACCATGCGGCATCGCTTGACCCTGAAGAGAAAGCAAACTTCACATCTTTCATCAACGCCTGGAAGGTAAACTTTGCATGGACCTATGCAAATATGCATGGAATAGATCCAACACTAGTGGTACATCATCTAGCCATCTTCCTTGGAGCAAAGCCTATCAAGTAAAAAATAAAAAAATGCATCCTCAGATAGCATTATTAGTAAAGGTAGAACTAAAGAAGCTACTAGATGTGGGTTTTATCAGACCCATTAATTATCCACAATGGATATCAAATCTAGTACTAGTGTCAAAACCTATAGGGGGCATAAGGATCCACATAGACTTCGGGGACCTGAACAAAGCCTTCCCAAAGGAAAACTCCCCCCTTCCCAGTATAGACATGATCGTGGATCTAATAGCAAGGCATGAGATGCTATCCTTAATGGATGGTTTCTCTGGATACAACCAAATAAAAATCTCTCTAGATGATCAACATAAAATAGCATTTACCTGTGCTTGGGGGACATTCTGCTGGAATGTAATGAAATTTGGTCTAAAGTATGCAAGAGTAACATATCAAAGAGCCATGACAACCATCTTCCACGATATGCTACAGAAAAATAATGGAAGACTATGTGGACGACATTCTAGCAAAGTCAATCAAAAGGGCAGATCACTTGACCAATTTGGAAAAGGTTTTTGATCGGCTTGAACAATATAATCTAAGACTCAACCCTAAGAAGTGTTTGTTCGGAGTAACATCCAAAAATTTGTTGTGGTACATAGTGTTAAGAAGAGGGATTGAAGTGGATCTTGCAAAAGTGAAAGCTATAATAGAGATGCCTCCACTAAAGACACTAAAACAACTAAGGAGTCTACAAGGGAAGCTTCAATCCATCAAGTGATTCATCACACAACTGGTAGAAAAATGTCACCCTTTCACTCATCTCTTACACAAGGACATCGCCTTCAAATAAGATGGGAGATGTGACCAAGTGTTCCAAAAAATTAAGGAGTACCTACTTACTCCTATGCCCATGCCGCCTATTCCAGATAAAGAAATGGTACTTTACATGTCTACCACACAAGCAACACTAGGAGCTCTCCTAGCCTAGCTAGATGAGGATAACAAAGAAAGAGCGGTGTGCTACATCAACCAAACATTGGTGGTATATGAGTTGAACTACAAACCCATAGAAATAGTGTGTCTCTCAGTTGTGTTTGCAACACAAAAGTTGAGGCACTATATCTTAAACAAAAAGGTGAAGTTGATTTCAAAAGTAGACCCACTAAAGTACCTGCTAGTAAAGGCAACCCTAATAGGCTGAATAGCCAAATGGGTGATGATCCTAAGTGAATTTGATATAGAGTATGTGGATAAAAGAGCCACCAAGGGACAAATCATAGCAGACCAATTGGCTAAAGTACCCATAGAGGATCACAAGCCTCTCACAGTAGATTTTCCAGATGAAAGTATCCTAATGACAGAATAAACAGGCCATTGGACTCTATACTTTGATGGGTCCCATACTCAACATGGCTCTGGAGCAAGTGTTCTATTTCTCACACCACAGGGAGATAGTATACCCATTGCCTACAAGATCACTTTTCCATGCACAAACAATATCTCAGAGTACGAAGCTTTGATAACAAGGCTAAAAATAGCTATTGAATGGAGAATAAAAGCTCACTACATGTCTTTGGAGACTCTCAGCTAGTGATTAGACAGGTGAATGATGAGTACTAGAAAAAAGATGACAAATTGCTACCATATAAAAGGATGGTGGACAGATTCAAGGAATAATTTGTCAGAATAAACTTTGAGCAAGTTCCTTTGATCAATAACAGAGTTTTCGATGCAATGGAAACAATAGGCTCACTGCTTCATATTCCACATAATGTTCCTATGTATGAGTTCCTCGTAGAACAATTGCTTGTACTTGCATTCAACATCCTAAAATTGAAACTGGTATGTGTTGTTGTTGGTCCTAACTCCCCATGGTACTAAGATATATTCAACTATATCTAGCATGGACTTGACCTAATGACCATTCAAAAGAAAAACCTCACCCATAGAACTTCCTGCTTCACAATCCTAGAAGATACCCTATACCCTCATAGTCTAGATGGTATGTCACTTTGGTGTCTTAATGTAGAAGAAGCACAAACAACATTACAAGAGGTACACGAAGGTATTTGTAGGTCCCACTCTAGCAGACCTAACCTAGTCCATGGAATAGGAATGCATTCAATATTCGAGGAAGTGTCGTCAGTGCCAACAACATAGTGACCTTGTTCATGCACCGGTACAAGATTTGAGACCCATCACCACACCATGGCCTTTCTCATAATGGGGATTAGACCTAGTAGGAAAGATTTCACCTGCTTCATCTAACAAGCACAAGCTCATTATCACAACGACAAAGTATTTCACTAAATGGATAAAGGAAATTCCATTGACCTATATCATCAGAAAGAAAATATCAAAGTTCATTTCAAATTACTTGATTTGTAGGTATGGAATTCTCCAAATGATAAAATGGACAATGAAACCCCATTCAAAAATCAAGACGTCTAAGAACTCTGCTCCCAATTTTCTATCTAGCATAGATTTTCCATGCCATATTACCCCCAAGGAAACGGTTAGGTCAGGTCGAGGCATTTTATAAAACCATATTGAAAATACTAAAAAATATTGTCAATGAAGCAAACTGTGATTGGAATTTATAGCTAAACCCAGCCCTATGGGCTTATCGAACCAACATCTGAACACCTATAGGTGCCACACCATTTTCCTTGGTCTACGGATCAAAAGTTGTCTTACCTATCAAGCTTGAAATTCCCTCATTGTGAATCTCATTAAAGGACATGTCCAACAACGAAGAATACAGGGTATCCAGGCTAAATGAATTAAAGCTCTTAGATGTAAAGTGTTTGAGCGCATTAAACCATTTGCAAATTTATCGTAATTAGCTCAAATGAAGCTATGAAAAGAAAATAAAAGACAAAAAATTTCGAATTGGTGACTTGGTCCTCAAGGAGAATCATAAGGTACAACTGAATCAGGATGACAAAGGAAAATTTGAACCCAACTGGTTAGTCTCATTCGTTATCACAGCGAGCTACAGCTATGGGGCCTATTAGTTGGCTACTCCTAAAGGAGAACCTTTAGCTAAACTACTGAACAACAACCAACTCTAGAAGTTCTACACATGAAGCAGATTAGAATACCCCAAGAAAAAGGGTAAAAATACAAAAAAAAACAAAAAGCAAGAAAAATAGTAAAGAGAAATAAAATGTTCTTGGAGTGAAAACCACTTTTTGGCACTCCTAGAATAGGTACCATAGTGAAGATTTGGAAAATAGGCACTATGTTTGAACAAGACTTGCATCATTATCTATAAGTACTATCCACAACATTCACCCATTCATTTCATAATAAAACATGTATCCAACCATGGCTTGTTATTGATTAAGGAAAGTAGTCTTGTCTCCAACTAGGACCTTCCCAAAGCTGGTCATGGATTAGATCTTGGAACGTCCTATCATGGTCAAAAACAACAAAATCAAAAAAAATCAAAAAACAAGAAAATAAAAAACATGTGAAAACAACATTGTTGGATTATTCCTTCACTCAAGCAGTCTAAGATATCAACATTTTCTTGAACCTCATAGCTAGTTCAAGTAGATTTCCTACAACATATCCTCTAGACACAAAAGTGGAATATCAATTCAGATTATCAATGTTGTTTATCCCAAAAACAATTTATGCTTTGAGTCAACTAGTCAAACTACGTGGTCTCTGCATGTACAACCTAGGCAAGGCTTAACAGCCCTCGAGACCATAGGTCATTCCCCTTTTGTCTCTATCATGCTTTATTTCAACTTAGTCAAAAATATAAAATCCAAAATAGTCAAAAATACAAAATCCAAAAGTAGTCAAAAATATAAAATCCAAAAATAGTCAAAAATAGAAAATCCAAAAGTAGTCAAAAATATAAAATCCAAAAATAGTCAAAAATACAAAATCCAAAATATTCACAAAACAGAAAAGGTCAAAAACATTCAAACCAAGTGAACTACGAGCCTTTGCATGTACAACATAGGCAAAGCTTATCTTTGATGAGCCCTCGAGGCCCTAGGTTAGTCCCCTAAAAACAAAAAACAAAAAACATCATAAAACTCAGAAAATAAAAAAGACCTAACCCTGTCATGACCATCCACAATAAACTTTTCACCCATAATAAACAAATCGTCGCATTCACCCTTTGAAAAAAAAAACAACCAAACAGAGCAAACATCAAAAGCTAAAACCTTCAAGCAAACAATCACAAATATTTAATCACAAAATAGACTAAAACAAGGCCAAAGTATCAACTACCTATCTTTTTGACAATTCACCAAACAAACATCCTAAGATATGCCTTAACGGATCCATTCCTATGATAGACATGATCAACAATGGATGATAGTCCTGAAACCTCAAACAAATATGGCAAGTGATATTGCAATTTTGTTTTTATCTTTTTGTAGTATTATTTTCATGATTTATTTTATTGACTCATTCCTAGGATCTCTTGAGGATGTCCATAAGGATTTAGAGAAGGAATGGGGGAAATTGATTGTCATTTTGATTTGTTGTTTGTAAGATATTTTTGTAGTACTACCATGGCGAATACTTGCTTTATTGAGTGTATGAAAGTTGTGTTGAAACAATTCGTGAAGCAGTTGCATGTTAGGTGTTCTATACCTCTCTATGTGACTGGTCTGAATAGTTTTTAACACAACCCGACTATATACTTCAAACAAAGTTTTCATATGTCTGGTATGAGCAAAGATACTCTTTGTTTGTAGAGTCAAACTCCACACAATAGATACAAAGTCACCTTGGTCATTAATACCCTAGTGCATCTATATGTTCGCTACATCAAACAGGATTGTTCAAAACTGCAAAGCCTCCAAGCAAAGCAAAAGCAACATCATCAACAACTAACGACATCAAATTTCTATCCATCATCAAATATTTCTTCCAACTAACATCCATCCTGCATCACAAATATCATTAGTACCATATCCATCCTGCATCCACAATGTCGGCAATACATATCATGATAATAATAAAGAAATGAAAACATCATGTATCATGTATAAGGAATACATCCATCATATATCATCCATACATCACATAAACATTATATATCAAAATGATATATTGATCATCCATTATAAAATATCATATGACACAATATATGATCCATCCATCCATGTCATATGCATACATCAGAAAAGTACAAAAACATATATAAACATGCATCATCATGCATAGTCATCCATGATCATCACATAACACATAATGAGCCGAATCAAAGAAGGTATATCTCATATATATCATCAGCGAAAAAGGGAGAATTTCATAGTACATCATCATCATGAAACAAAGATTGGAAAGATGTGTGAAAAAAGAGGGGATAGCTGACAATGAGATCAATCACATTGGATTACATGGAGGGAGGCCTATTTCTAGATACTAATGACAAGGGATTAGGAGATGGGATGAGGATAAGATGAGGGGATGGAAGGGATTGTTTGGAGGGGAAGATAAGGATGGGGAGATTGAAGGGATTGTTGGGATGGGAAGATAAGGATGGGGAGATTGAAGGGATGTTATGATGGAGAGGAAGATAAGGATGGGGAGATGAAAGGGATGCTATGATGGATGGGAAGATAAGGATGGGGAAATGGATGAATGATGTCTCCAAGAACTATGTCACAAAGGAAGATAGAGATTCCCCCACTCTAGATATGTGTGTGTGATGAGGTAGGAGGGATGAAAGACGAGTGGATGGGAAGATAAAGGGGATAAACAGAGGAAGATAGGATGGGTGTCCAATGGAGTTTGGTGGATGAAGGTAGGATGTCAGGATAAGGAACGGAGACTGATGGTAACATGACAGATGGGTAAAGAAGGTAGAGGATGTGGATAAGGATTACGATAGTGTAAGGATGAGGGGATTTATACCAAGAGGTGTCCAAAGCATACATAGATAGGTGGCCCTGTCTTCATCAAGATCATAAGAAGGATGAAGGGATTGGATATGAATTGGATATGATGGTAGGATGTGGAAGATAGGTGAGATGGAGGGGATGAATGAATAGGATGCATAGCAGGAAGATGGGCGTGTAGCGGGAATCATAGCGAATGGAGGGAATGCATATCAAGAAGTTGCCCCCAAGTGTGGAAAAGGACGGATGGGGATTTACGCATGACGCCTGTTTTCCAGGTTTTCATCATGGTACTTATCCAAGGTTCTTGTTTTCCAAGTTTTCACCATTGGACGAATTATTTCTCTTTACTTTTTATTTTTTTTATTTTTATTATTTTGACTTTTTTGGATTTTTGACTTTTTGGATAGCATGCGAATGGAGATGGATAATGATAGGTATGTGGATAAGGGGATTTAGAAGATGTGCGATAAGGATATGGATGAAGGAATCAAGCATCAAGTTTCATACGAGGTATCAAGAGCCCATGTGTGAAGCGAATGTTGGATGTTGGTACAACCTTCTTAAGATAAATGGATTATGCAAGAGGATGAATTAGAGGGATTTGATGGGGAAGATATGTGGGATAATGGATGGAATGCTGGAAAGGGTATGGATAGAATGATGGGGTAGGTGTGTGATGGGGTGGTGAGTTTAGGACCAACATTGGCACATGTGGTGGTGTATGTGAAAGGATAGGAGGATTAATGGATGGATGATGTGGGGAGAATGGAGGAGATGGGATAGTGAATTTTGGGACATAAGGGCCCAAAACAAATTTAGGAGATGAAAGGGGTGTATGATTATCTTTTGGATTAGTAACTTTGGATGTTATTACAGACTTTTCATTTGAAGGCATTGCATCTTTTTTCTTTGCGATCCACATGGTTTTGATTTTTGTTTTGGTGGGCCTTTGTAGCCGGTGGGTTTGATTTGGATTTTGGATTTGATTGTGGATTAGATTTTTCTTCTTTTCAACATGTCTTTTAGAGGGGACATAAGGAGCTTTTGATTCATGTGGATGTTTAGATTCATGCATTTTTTCTTTAGCATCCAAAGTGCTTTTAGTAGCAATGGGATGGGTACGAGGAGATGGATGATGTGGAGTGATGGAGGTAAGATGGTGACATATGGATGGAGGATGTGTAGGTATGTGCCTTTGTTGATCTTGATTAGGGGACATACAAGTTGGATGTTTATGATGGGTGACATGGATAGGATGAGATGGAGGAGGTGATTTTGGGATATAAGGGCCCAAAATAGACGGAGGACCTGGAGAAGACATGGACGAAGTAGATGGAGGATGGGAGATGGTGGATGGAGGGATGTAAGGACCCAAAATGGATGGAACAGATGAAGGAGGAATATAGATTGTTATTTTGAGGCGATATGATAGAGGAGGGGGGATGGAAATGAATGATTTGGCAGAGCGATGGGAAGAGCCTCTTATGCTTTTGGAGGAGACTAGTCGAGGATGAGTAGAGGTTGTACCAACATTTTTGGATTGTGAGTCTTGAGAAGTATAACCAAGACCACACGTGTAATCGTGCTCTTTGACTTGGATGGGCTCTAAAATACCTTGCTCATGAAGGCCTAAACCTTTTCCTTGATAGTTCATGTTCTTAAGCATTCGATCCATGATAGGATTTTTGTTATTCTGGAAGAATGATGCGAGTCCATTATTAGGCGGAGGATGATGGGTGGTATATATGCTTTGTTTTTCTTCTGCAAGGAGACCAGCATGGAAGAATGTGAGAGTACCAAGGGGATATAAAAGTGGTGTGGGGATGGTATGGTTAGGCGATGGTGGAGGATCATCAGATGGAGATGAGGGGTAGCAGCTTCTTGATTGGGACAGGGGGTTGGTAAGGGATCAAGAGAGGGATTAGGTGACATGATAGGGTATGTATTTGTGGTAGCGAGTGATAAGGGCTCATGAGATAGAGTGGTGGAATCAAGGAGATCATGGGATGGAATGGATGGGGGACTATGATCTTGAGGTGAACTAGAAGGGATGGTAGGATCTTGATCTAGAGAAGGGGGTATGTTGTTATATTGTGGATCAAGCTCTTGGCATGAATCTTCTTGTGTGGGTGGCATGATAACAGAGTGTCGTAGGGACTCCTCAAGTTGGGGAGATGGAAGGATGGAGGATTCATGAAGTTCAAGGGAAGGGATATTGGTGATGCTAAGAGTGGAAGGAATGGATGGGGTTGGAGTGTCCTCGAGGGATTGGGTAGATCTAGGAATAGAAGATGGTGATTGGATTTTGCTATCTTCGACGGGTTTAGTGGATGGGGACTCAATGGATTGGA
Organism: Sequoia sempervirens; assembly: GCA_007258455.2. NCBI lineage: Eukaryota > Viridiplantae > Streptophyta > Pinopsida > Cupressales > Cupressaceae > Sequoia > Sequoia sempervirens. Next base: position 100,564,340 of record VDFB02000003.1, read on the forward strand.
TGGTTTCAACGGTTTGAATGATGCAAGAGGTGATAACATCCATGATAGGTGTGGTATGGAGAAGGGTCTCATCATTAGTGACCATGGATGATGGATTAGGATAGCATGGTTCCACGACTTCAAGATGTGGAGTGGGGAATGTCTTCTTTGTCATGATTCCTTGGAGAACTTCTGGAGTGAGAAATTTGCATGCTTGATGCTTAGATGGTGAGGTGGGAGTGGATGAAGGATTAGGGATTGGCAAAGGATTGGGATTATGGGTTACTATACTAGGAGTAGGTGGAGGAATGGGTTTGGATGTAGGATTGAGAGTAGATGAAAGATTAGGACCTGGTCGAGTGGAAGATGGAGGGTTAAGATAGGGATATTGGTATGGTGAATTAAAATGGGAAGATTTGGATGATGGATTAGGACAAGAGGATATGAGTGTTGAATTAGGACTAGAGGAATACATGGATGGGGGTTTGGGATAGGAAGATGTGGATGTTGGACTAGGATAGCTTGATGGTAGTGTAGGATTAAGATAAGAAGGTGTGAATATAGGATTAGGATAGGTTGACTAATAAGGAGGATTAGAATAGGGGAACATGGATGGGGGATTGTAATAGGAGTATTGGGATGGCAAATTAGGATAAGAAGACATGGATGTTGGATAAGAAGGTGATGTAGAGGAAGGATATAATAGAGATGTCGGGAGGAAGATAATGAATATCCCTTGTCAAAAGTAGCATAAGGAGTGTTATTAGGTGTGGATGAAGACGTAACGGGATGGCTTGAAGGGGTGATTGGATTGTGGAAAGCAGGTGGAGAAAGCTTAATAGCGATGATAGTGTCAAGGGGATCTATGTCGTATACCTCTTGATTGACAAGAATTTTGTTATCGTCATCGACATAATTAGGGTTTCCCTTGACTACTATTGATGGAGGATAAGGATTCATGATGATGAAAGGATAAATAAGATGGATCAAAGATTTTGGATGGAAATAGACTAAAGCTCAAATCAAGATTGAGGTCAACCTTAGATCGATATTGGATTAAAGATTAGATTAGGACGATTGGATGATGTGATGGGATTGATTTTGATGATTGGAGTTGATTATCAAAGGATGATTACGACACCGAATCTACCTTGAGATGGAAGCAGATTGATTGGGTCAAAGGTGATTGGATAGGGATGTGATTGGATTAGATTGGATAAGATTGATTAATGAAATGATTGATAGGATCCAATGGTGAATCGAAAGGAATTGCAAACCCCATTTAGATATTACCCTAGGTGACTTAGGATACTAATTGATCGGATTAAAGGATAAATGAATGATTGCAACACCGAATCCACCTTGAGATTGAAAGTGGATTGATTGGGCCAACGATGATGATTAACTTAGGACAGATGAAAATCCTAAGCAGATGTTGTTGATAACGATCAATTTAGACACTTAGGTCAATTTGGATAATAACTTGAAATGAAGTTTAAGGGATTTGAATGGGAAAACGATGATGGATACCTAACCTAGAGATGCTCTCGGATGATGTATCGATGTGATTCAGATGATAGATGAATGACTTTGGGAGAATGCAGATGGACTAAAGCTTAGATTGGGATTGGATAAAAGGACATGATAAGATTGATTCTAAACCAAGTTCAGGGGTTTGCACTAGAGAATGTAAGATGCTGACAATCAGATTTTTCTAGATTTGGCAGTTTTCAAAAATTGCCAAATTTTGCCATTTAGGAAACTTCACAGGCATAGAGTCCATTTTTTTCCCAAAAACTACCCAAAACTAAGGTAGGATGAATTTCCAACTAACACCCAAATTTGAGACATGCATTTTGAGTTATTAGCGAAGATGATTTTTCAAAAATTGAAAAAAAACAATAAATTGTGATTTTGAGGGTCAAGATGAAAGTTTGAAGCCCCGAAAATGTGCCAAAACGAGGTCCAAATCAGTTAGGAATCCTCATGCCACCTCATAACGCAACCACCCATAAAATTTCAGCCCAAACAGACACCCGAGTCAAAAGTTATGGCCTCCGGAAGTTTCGGCATAAAAATCAAAACCCTCAAAACGAAGTCTAGGTGATTGGGATGGATGATTTGATGATAGATATGGACTCTAATTATGTTCTAAGATGCACCTATGTGATTTTGTTGATGAAAAAATGAATTTTGAAAAGTTTTGATGAACGGAAATGATGATGACGGGAAGACAGATGAAAGTCAGGTTCGCCCCTCTGTGGGGCAGGTTCGCCCCTTTCTAGGGTAGGTTTTCCCCTCTGCTTTCAAACTCTTGAAACAGGGAAACAAACTCTTGGAATGGGTAGACAGACTTTCGAAACGGGGAGACGGATGATCAAATTGAGGAGATGGATGATCAAAATGAGGAAATGAATCATCAGAGTGGATGAACAAATACTCAGAATGAGTAAACGATTGATCGAAAGCAGAGACATACTCTCGAAATGAAAGTTCAAAATGGATGAACGATTACTCGGAATGAGTAAATGATTGATCGGATTAGATGAATGACTGCTCAAAATGAGGAGATGAATGCTCAGATCAAGGGGATGGATGCTCAAAACTAGGAGATAGAGGCTCGAAACAAGGAGGTGGATGGTCGAATTGAGGAGACGGGTCTTCAGAATGGGCGGACGGGTGCTAAAAATGATTGAACAAAAAGTGAAAATGACTATTTGGAGGGCAAGTTCGCCCCTCTGTAGGGCAGGTTTGCCTCTCTATAGGGTAGGTTCGCCCCTCTGTAGGGCATGTTCACCCTTCTTCCGGGCAGGTTTTCCTGTCTGTGGGGCAAGTTTGCCCCTCTATAAGGCAGGTTCGCCCCTCAGCAGGGCAGGTTTTCCCCTCAGTAGGGCAGGTTTGCCCCTCAGCAGGGCAGGTTCGCCCTTATGCAGAAAACTGGGACTTGACTTGGATAGAAATGACTATGGAAAGGACTTAAAATATAACAAACAACAAAACAATAAGGCTGACTTGTCAAAAAATTTACTGGTTTCCCACAAGAAGACACTTCAAACAAGCACAATCCTATGATTAGTGTTAAGGGTATGGCCAACAAAGTCCTTAATCCAGGATGCACAAGGCTTCTAGGGAGTCCTCAATATACTCTCGGTACTTGAGGCACAACTGTGAACACCAGCCTGTCACAAGCGTGAGTCGGGAACCCCAACGAGATACTGAAGGGCTCAGACCAACTCTTCACGTCTAACTAGGTATCACCCTAGCTTCAACGCTCTGCTAGAAACGACGTGACTGGATTGGGGTACAACTTTGGATCTCCCTCCTTTCTATACCCCATTGGTACACATGGTTGGGATCATCCCTTGGGGTGATGAAATCCCCAAGCAGGTCCTGCTAAAAAGAAGGCATCAATCATTTTCAGCTACTCCCCAGGATCATACGAAGTGCAAGGGGAAAGCATGAACAAACTAATGCCCCTTAAGTGACACAAAAAATAGACTTATAGACACAACAAGCAACAAATTTTACTTTCCCCTAGTTAAACTGATGGCATACTCTATCAGGTAAGTACCACTCTAGAAGAGAATGAGATCGACCAATCAACCATTTGGTCTACCAATAGTACACAAGCTGCTTTGGATCCTCTGACCATGCCTCACAATCTATATAGGGTCTCCAAACAAAACCTAGCATTTCATTGAACACATGACGCTAGTACGGAAGATCCCCAGGCAAGGTGTAATGTAAGAAATCTCCATAATGATATGAGTACGGATCCCTAGCAGTATGATCCTGAATATGATTTGGCCGAGCAAGTGTAATGTGCTCCCATGCCTAAATATGCAAAAGTGAGACACCTACAGAAATAGATTTCCCGCCTTGATATACAACCTCGCGCATATCTCTATAGAGGTGGGTGAGAAGATACAGATCCAATACATATCTCGTCCCATGCTCAAACATACCATCAATGAAAATACCCCATCCAACAGGGAACTGACGACCTCTCCTATCAGGAACAACTAGTCTTGAAATAAAACCACAAAGGATAAGAGAAATAGGGTCTACACTGCCAATGAACTCAGACAAATCAATCTCAGACTATTGATCCTCCAAGTGTCTAACACCCAACACACACCGCATGGCACAGGTACCCCATTGAGCATGGTATGTCATGAGCTCACCATGGATAGGAATGTGGAGAATCCTCCACACGTCCTCGAGCGTAATGGTGGCCTCTCTTGTAGGTAAATGTGTAGTTAGGGAAAAAATTTAGGGAAAAGACATAAACAAATTATAATGAAACCCTAACAAGCACAATAGAGCACAAACTAGCATGAAAATCAAAACAAGAAAGAAAAGCAAACCGATCTCCAAGCTAGATTTGATTTATCTCCATTGCTCTTCTCCACCTGCATGAGAATGCAAGATTTTGAAAGATTGAATGATTTGATATGTTGATGTTGATCGCTCATTTTTGCAGCATAACGATAAGATGGAGATGATAAAGGAAAAATAGATAGATGGATAGATAAGAAGATTGGAGGAAATTTTGGCTGAGTATGGATACTAGAAGAAGATGGATCTAAATGGCATGTGAAAGGCTTGATTTATAGGAGAAGGCTAATTTGATTCGATGGCTAAGATTAAAATTCAAATGGGTGATGTGTATGGCTAGGATTAAAAGTTGATTTTAGTGCTTATGATGCACATTAAGTGAGTTATGACATGAGGCTAAAATTAGGATGTGAGGGAATAAGTGGGATTCTTTTATTTATTTTGGAGGAAAATATGCCTATGACGCACAAATAAGTGGGGCTAAAAATAGGATGTGAGTGGGAATCTCATAATTTAAATAATAAAATTATTTAAATTATTTGTGCATGTGAAGAGTTGTAGTCATGTGACGCATGTTGCAATGTGGTAATAAGTGAGGGATTAATTCAAATATTTAATTTGAATTATTTTGAGACATGTGAAGGGGAACTAATTAAAGAAATGAGATTTATTTAATTAATTGGGAAGGTGATTAAGTGGAATAAATGGGATAAGTGGGATAATGTAATGACCTAGGTAAAATATTATAAGATGTCTTACAAGGTCATGTATGACTAGGTAATGTTATGACATGGATAATTTTGGGTGTCTACATTTTTCCCCTCTTTGAGATGATGAAATTTATGTCAAGTAACATCATTTCAAAGAAGCTAAGGTATGGATAGAGGAAAAAAAGATGATGCCCCAACCACTTGAGGAAGTGAGGAGTAAGATGAATGAAGGGAGGGGAGGATAGAAGAATATGATGATGCAAAAGATATGAAAAAATGTGATGATGATGTAGAATATGATAATGATGATGATGTGAAAGATCTATGATGATGATGATGCCCCATCGAGAGGATAGGCAGGTTGGACAAACATGGGTATGCTCTCGAAATGAATGAAATGATAAAATGAGGGATAAGATGAATGATACAAGATAAGAAGTAGATGAAAAAGAAGAATGGCATGCTATGCTGCAATAAAGTGAGCAATCATATGTTTGATATAGCACTAGACATTATGCACCAAGGTATAAGGACCAAGGTGATGATGTGTCTTGTGCCCCGTGTAATACAACCTTGTCTAGGTACGAGATATGAATATCAGCTGGGAGTGATTCAGATTTGATACAAATGCAAGATAAAAATGATAACACACACCAGCAAACAAGCAAGCATGCACAAATGATACAAAAAAAACAAGGTATTGCCCTTGTCAAGTTATAAACCGATGAGTAATTGATTGATTGATGATGATGATAGTGTTGTCATTGTGGGGAACAATATATCCCTATATCAACACAAGGATGATTGATTAATTGATTGATTGATTGATTGATTGATTGATTAGGTTTACAACAAGATTAGGATCAAGACCAAAGGATGTGATTGGATAATTTGAATTGTTTGATCAACTTTTTGTGAGCCTAGTGTTTTAACCTAACCTAAGTATGCAAAATAACTAAAAGTGCAAAAAGGAAAACATAAGAATCACTTTAAATGATTAGCCTAAGGAATAAAACACAAAAGAAAGATGATAAAGGAAAACAGTGATTATACCTTTTGTGCAACTCCTTGGTTGGCCCTTGATGTTGTTGACTTGTGTGCTCCTTGGATGGCTATGTGATGAAGATAGGTGCAAGATGAACAATGTGGATGCACTAGGCTTTAAATGCTAATGCAAATGGACAATGCTTGGAATGGCTTGGAAAGTGGAGGATAATGCTTGCAGAATGACTTGACAATTTGATAGCATGATGGTGAAAAATGACTAAGTCCCCCTAAATGCATTAGAAGAAGGGGTATTTATAGAGGAAATTGAATTATCTAGAGAATTCAATGGTCAAGATTGAGCCACAATGGCCAAGATGAAGAGCTATGGTGAGGTGAGGACTCACAAGCCCTCACATCTTGACATGTGGAAGGTGAAGTGGCCAAGGATGTGATGAAGTGTAAGTGAGGTGGAAGAAGGACATGTGATGTGGAGGAAGGACAAGTACTTGGAAAGTACCTTGGGAGATGAGAATATTTCCTCAAAAAGGAACTTCTTGTCCCCAAGTGAGAATGAAAGTGACACTTGAAGAAGTTTACAATTCCTCAAAAAATCTCCATGGGGAAGAGAAGAGTAGTTGGGAAAATAAATGTGAATTAAAAATTCAAATGATTGGAAGAATCTAGTGGATAAGACAAGGTTCCCAAAAAGGTAAAATTTTGACACATGTGGGTGATGCGAGAGGCCAAAGGTTCTAGAAGACTTTGGCACATGCGAGTGATGTGACAAGTCAAATGTTCTAGAACTTACATGGGGATAAGGAGCCTTGGAAAGATAAATGTGAATTAAAAATTCACATGGGGAAGAGAGAAATCTTGGATGAATAAAAAAGAATTAAAAATTCCTTGGGGGATGGGGAGAGTTGACCAAGCTATTGATTAGGCTTAACTGATCAGTAATTAGAAGATAATCAGTGGTTAATAAGGATTAGAAGCCAACTTGCAAAAGTTGGAGGATGTGACATCCTAATCAAGGATTAGGCATTTGCACATCCCTAATGAAGAGATTAGGGGGTGGGTTAAGATTAAGAAAATGATGTGACATGTGAGGAATTAAATAAATGTAATATTTATTTAATTCATTTGATGAAAGGAGGATTAAAGAGATAAGGTATTTAATTATTAACTAAATACCTTAGGGATTTGGCATAATTAAGGGTATTAATTAAATAATAGTGATATTACCTAATTAACGCAATCAAGAGGATGTTTAGACGAAAAATGGATAAATTTGGACCAATGTAAGTGTCCAAATTTAGGTGTCTACACTTCCATTTGGACTATTGCTTGGAATGATTGATTGGATTGATGAAGAAATGATTTGATGTGATGATAATGATTGGATTGATTAGAAGAATGGGTTTGATTAGAAGAAGTAATGTGATTGATTAGAAGAATGGATTTGATTAGATAATTTGATAAAGAAATTGATTTGAAGGATTGATTTGAAGAAGTGGTGAATTGATTTGTTGAATTTGAAGGTTTGATTTGATGATGATTTTTATTTTTTATTTTTTTTATTGCTTAGGTTTTTTATGGATATTTGATTTTTTGGATTTTTTTATGAATATTTAATTTTTTTGGATATTTGGAATTTTTTTTTTTTTGGATTTTTCAAGACCTTTTTCAATTTTTTTTGTATTTTGATATTTTGATTTTTTTGTTTTATTTTGAATTTTGAATTTTTGGATTTTTGATCTTCAATTTTTTGTATTTTTTAAGAATTTTTTGAAATGTTTTGAGATGTCAATGGAGAAAAATTTGGGTAGCCTTTGTACTAGATACCAATGACAAGGGAAAACCAAGTCTAGGTGCAAGGAGATAGATGGGATTGATGGATGAAAGGGTGGGTGATAGGATAAGGGATAAAAGGCTCATGATAGATGGATGGATAAAAAAGGATAGGTCATAGTGAATGGAATGGGTGTATGCATCATAAGAGAGCAAGGATGTGATCTCCAAAGACTATGTCGCATAGGAATAACATGCCCCATTCTAGGTACAATAGTTAGGATTTTTATTACAATGATTAGAACAATAGGATGGTGATAAGATTGCATTGGAAGAGGTGAGGTATGCCAAGAGATACCCAAAAAAAATGCTTCAACATTTTGCCCCTATGTCTTCATCAAGATCAAAAGGAGAAGGGTGGTACATGGAATCAATACGATAGGTATGTATGATGGCTAAAGATGTTTGGTAGGATGGAAATGATATGATAAGAAGTGACATGATAGGATAGATAGTGCAGATGAGAAAAAGTTCTGCAAAGTGTAAGTGGCATAGAAGATCAACCTACACATGACGCCTGTTTGCCAGGTTTTCATCATGGTACTTATCCAAGGCACCTGTTTACTAGGTTTTCACCGTTGGATGAAGGGATTTCTCTTTACTTTTTTTTTAACTTTTTTTTAACTTTTGACTTTCGACTTTTAAAAAAAAAAAAATTAATTTTAATTTATTTTTTTAGGTCTCTACGCATTGTTACATAGGTAAGGCCATCTTTCGATGAGCCCCCGAGGCCACCTAGGTCAGTCCTTTAGGTTTTTTCGAGTCTAGTCTTGTTCTGGGTCCGTAAGAAATCATCACTCAAACCAAATCATGAATTAATAGACAAACATAACCAACAAAATCCTTCAATTATTAAATCATCTTATCATCAACCAATAAATCAGATCATCAATCTTAGTGGAATGGGGCATTATGTCATTTGTCTCATTCGGTCCTACTTCTTGTCTTTTATCAGGATGTGTCCTTGAGATTAGACTTTGTCAATTTGGTCATTCACCTTAAGCAGGATATGTGTTTCTTGCAGTTAGGTGCCTTGTCAACACTTATCATTTGGTCAACCTTATCAGATGTGTCCCCTGCCTTAAACAGGATGTGTCCTTCCTGAAGTTGGGCATCGTCACATCGCTTAGTCATATCAATCAATCTTTGTCAAAATCAATCAATCTTGTCAACTTTTTCAATCAATCTTGCCTCAATTGGGATATGTCTTTCCTGAAGTCAAGCGCAATCAATCAACTTTGTCAACTTTATCAATCAATCTTGTCATTTGGGTCAATCAATATTTCCTTAATCAGGATGTGTCCTTCCTAAGACTAGGTGTGGTCAATCAAATCAATTTGTCAACCCTTGTCAAATTACCAATCAATCCTTGTCAATTTATTAATTGAATCCAGTCAACCTAATCAATCACATCAAACAATCTCATTATTAACATTGGCAAACACTTTGTTGGTCTAGATTTGTCTTATCTTTTTGGTTGGTCTTCGGTCATGTTACTAGTTACCTCGAGGATGTCCTATTAAGGGATTTAGAGGGACAATGATGGATCATGGCCTCTTTTGTTTGCTTGTTGTTTGCAGTTTTTCTTGGCAAAAAGATTGGGATAATTGGGTCCTTAGTATGAGCCAAGGCATTCCTTGTCTTTTGAATTTATCTTTTAACTGATTGTCTCTCACAAATGGTCACCTTGCACACCTTGGTCTATGTCATACCATGGTGTTTGTGTTCCACTTGTAACACTTTTGACGCTCAATAATGATAAATATACAAGTATGAAAGTTGGTCCCTTGTCATTTCCCGTCTAGCTTTTCATCTCCATCTTCCTTTCCTTTTCCGTGCTAACATCCATCTTCTCCATGCTAACATTTCTTCTATCCTTCATCCTCTAGTCTTATCATCTATTTTGAGAGCACATTCATGTTCTTTGAACCTGCCTATCCTCTTGAGGGGGCATACTTGTACCTTGACTTCACTAGGGTATCCTTTGACTAAATTTCTTTGACATAACGTGATCAACTACATTATGTCAAAGAGGGGAAAAATGTAGACACTAAAAAATGTCCTAAGTTTGCGAGTGTCATTTTTTTTGGTCTTCGTCTTCCAATAATTAAATAATTTTAATTATTTAATTATTCTTGACCACATTCCTCTATTAATTAAATAATTTTTAATTATTTAATTAATTCATTTATTAACCTTTTTCTATCTTGATCAATTAAAATAAATTAATTGCATCGCTAACACTTCCTTTCTTCAATAATTAAATAAATCATTATTTATTTAACTATTTATCTTTTTATCATTCGCCTATAGTCAGATAATAAAAAATATTATTATTTGTCTATGCATCGACCTTTTCATTCTTCTATAATTAAATAATTATCAAGATTATTTAATTATGTGTCATTCCTCTCCCCATTAAATAATTAATTCAAATTAATTATTTAGTATCTAATTTCCACCTCTCCTCATTTAATTAAATTGATTTAACTGAATGCTCATTTTTCATTTTCCTCAAATAAATAATTCGAATGAATTATTTATCCTCCACTTGTCCATTTCCTCCATTTTCGAATAAATAATTTAAAATAAATCATTTATGCCTCCTTGGTCAAAGATGCGATGTCATTCATTTCTGTCATAACCTTCATTTTTTTCATAGTCGTCGATTACATAACTGTCATAGCTCCTTCTATGAATGTCATATTCTTGGTGCATCAATTCTCAACCGTTGATCTTGGCATCTTTCTAGAATTTTGATCTTGGCCATCCATTTTGTAACCTCCCTTCATCCATTCTCATTTGTCGATCTTGGAATCTTTCTAGAAGATCGATCTCGACCATCCATTCAAATGGTTGTCTATAAAAGTAATCTTCCTCTCTCATTTTCAACTTAACAACCACTATCTCCAACTTTCTTGCTTACTATTTGCAGGTATTTGTACAACTTCAACAACAAATTTGAGGACAATATTGGCATAAGAAGGAGAGAAAAGAGAAGCGAAGCAACTACAATGGGGAGTGTTTACTTTGGAATGATTTCATTTTGATTCCTTATTGTTTGTTTTCTCTTGTTGGATGTGGTTTGTATCTTAGAAGCATTGGATGTCACTTATTCTAGGCTAGGAATTCTCTAACCCCATCTTACAAAATGGAATGAAGAAGTCTCTAAATGCCACCACTCCACGAGCATGGTCATCATAGCTATATGAGATCGGATGGGAGGCATTTAACAAATGTGATGAAGCCCAATCACATCGAGGAAATCTCACTCCAAAACATCAAAGTGGGAAATCAAATCAAATAGATCCTGAGGTCATCTCTCCCTCAGCTACAGTGGTTTAAGAACCACCTACAATCATTTTAACCTATGATTTTAGGGTTTCACTTTGAACATGTAAAATGAAACAAAAATGATGAAAAATGAGACGTAGGGTTCCAAATAGGAAAAAATGCGCAACATTTAACAAAAGCGATGAAGTCACTAACAAGTGCGATGAAAAAGGTCAAAAGCAAAAAGCATTTGCAAGTGTGATAATATCAAAAGCGAAGGAATTTTTCAAGTGCGTAGGTTTAACTCAAATGCATAGAAACAATCTCAGAGCAATAAAAAGTATAGTTTTAGAGAAAAAGCACAAAACAAAAGTGAAAACTTAAGTCAAAAGTGCAATTTTAAAGTAAATGAATAGAAATTTGGCAAGTGCGAGCTTTCTAGAAATTCAAATGCACAAAAAATAATACAAAGGCACTAAAAACATAAAAACCTCATTTTTGACTTAGGAAACTTTGTACACGAATTATGAGAACATGAGCAAGCAAAAATGAGAAGCAAGAGGATACATACCAGGTCATTGATGCCTGTGGGCCGTCCAAACTCTCGAACCAAGTTAAAATGATGTGGGGATCCCTGAATCCTAGGCATTGCTCCTCAAAAATTTACATAATTGGAAATCCAGAGACAATAATTCGTTATAGGATCAAAGCAAAGATGAGGCAATTAGAACCCTAATTACCTATATTAACCCTCAAAAACCCTATTTTTTACCTAGGGAACCTTCCTACATTCAAATTAGGACTTCCTGGGAATATCAAAACAAGCAATGAGGAGTCTATAGACCTAATTTTTCACCCTAAACACATCTGAACTAAAATAGAAGTGTCGTGAGCCTGACCTCAAAATTGAAATTTTTAGCCAATCTCTCGAGGGGGCAGCACAAAGTCCTACCATCATTTCGCTGAATGTTAGGGCACAGTGGGGCATAATTTTTTTTTTTCAAAAACTTGATCTTAAAATCAAAATATTTGAAACAAAGCAACCAACACTTTATATCAAAGAGGGGTAAAATGTAGATATATAAAATTGACCTAAAACCTATCAAACCCTAAATGACATTTGCACATCATCGGTATCATTATCATCGAACACCACTGCATTTCACATTAATTGCATCCAAAACCATAATTTCCTCTATTAATTGAATAAAAAAACATTATTTAATTAATTCACTTTTTCATCATTTTCGACGAATTAAAAAAATTCTATTTATTTAATGAAGTCCTAAAACCTTATTTCTGCTATTAATTGAATAAAATGACATTATTTAATTAATTCATGTTTCATCAATTTCGACCAATTAAATAAATTACATTTATTTAATGAAGTCCTAATCTCACTTTATTTTGTCCTGATTAGTTAAATAATACCAATTATTTAATTACGTCACTAAATCACCTTATTCCCCTAAGTTAATTGAATAATTAAATCATAATAATTTAATTACGACACTTTCCCTCCAAAATTTGAATAATTAAATCAAACTATTCAAAACTTCATTAAAAATCAAATCAAACTAATGCAACTTTGTTTGCAAAAGTAAAATTTGATTTGCACGTTCAACTCCAAAATGAATGAATGAATTAAATCAATTAATTAATTTTTTTCAACCACTTTCATGATTGAGTAAATTATGATCCTTTGATTTCTTAATCTATTCCTGATTGAGTAAAGTACGATCTCTTGACTGATCAATCTATTTCCCAATCCCACTATTCAATATATTTTTTGAATCACACAAATTGTGCAATCTATTTTGCAAAAATTATTCATTTCTAATTCCTCTCAACACCTTTCGATCATCAATCTTGATTCAACATTGTTTAATAATAATTTTCCATTCTTTCCTCACAAAAAAGGATTGAAGAATCAACCTATTTCAAAAAATGAAGTAATGCCAGAACACCATTGATAGAACTTCAACATTTATTCGATCAACCAACCTTACATGCATCGTTCTTCGAGCTTTCAAACACGCAATGATACGAGTAACTACATCCTCATGAATATACTCCAATATGGGATGGTAACCTCTCTTTGTTTTGAATTCAATTTAGTAATCATAGGATTTCATTATATGTTTTCAATAGCTTAGAAAATCATTTCGTAAGTATAATAATAGATCTTAGATTAGTGTTCTTGATCATAAATTAGATTCTATTTCAAGTACATTTATCTTGTTTATGTCTATGATTTCCCCCCTCACACAAATAGAAAATCAAATTGGATAGTAGTATCTCAAGTGGCCCTTACTTGAGTTGCTTCTTCCATAACAGATATCAACACTTACTACTTGATCAACAAGTCATGATACTAAATTTATGTCTATGATTCCCCCCCTCACACATATAGAAAGATAGAGTGGATAGTAGTACCTCAAGTGGCCCTTGCTTGAGTTGCTTCTTCCATAATAGATATCAACACTTACTACTTGATCAAAAATTCATGATACTTAATTAACTCCTTTATTACATGATAACTCTAACCTTTGACAAGAATCTAATCAAGATATCTCATTCAAAAATACATATTAATTATCTAACTAATAATAGGAAAATAATAATGATAAAAAAACAAATTGGATAACTAGTAACTAGATTCTCTCCTCATAGTAGATCCACCTATATAGGGTCCGCAAGGAGTCATATTCATCCTAGGAATGAAAAAATAACAATATTTTTTTGTCCACTCTCCCTCAAGAATAGGGAGAGGAATTAGTCTTGTAACAAAAAACCATAATTAAAAAGTAGAAGAAGACAAAATAACTTAGAACTTTTTCCTAATGGTTAACCATAATGACAGAGACATGTTTCATAGGAATTGTCACATCATAGGTTACTCCTACTTAGAACAGACTCCTTTCAATCATCTTATTTGGTGTGCTTGCAGTGACTCATGATTGACCATTCAATGGTCACCTCCATTCTTCTCTAGAGCTATCATGATTTAATCATTATGGCTCTCCCCTACAACTACTTACAGTCCTTGTGCTATAGATTAGAAATCCTAGTTGTTGGGGGTTACAGTTCTTCTAGTTGCAAGAGGTTAGTTTCATTCTAAAGCACACACATAATTAATAACCATAAATTAAGCATAGAATCATACTTAATTTCATGAACATTCATAAATTCACTCATACAAATGTCATCATATCATATTTGCATTACCACATACTAAAATTTGGTTTAAGATGCATAAAAGGTATAAAAGATGCATAAGTCTTAGGACTATCTGTGAACTTTGCCAGATTGAAATGATAAAAGACATAAAATTAATAAAAAAAACTAGCCATAAATTGAACCCATCACTTCCACCAACTAATATATTGTTTTTCCTCAAGCAACTTCAAGTTTGGAGGTTATACTACAGAGCTATCTCCTTGAAATCAGCCACATTGTCAACTCCCTTGACCTACTTCAAGTAACAACCTTTATGGTCTGACAGCTTTGCCAATATTTTTTTCTTTGTTGCTTCTTCTTCCCCTCATTTCTTCCCTATATAATGTGGTACTAAAAATAGGAGGATATGAGGATGGAAGACAAGTGGAAACCATGCAAATCCATTGTTTAGTGCAATGTCTATGTACTTGTGAGACTTGCAAATCATAGCTACAAAGTTATAAAGAGAGTGTGGCTCCTTTCTTTCTAATTCTGGAAAAAGTTTTTCCCATATCTTTTGAACAAATTTAAAGGCTTCATTAATAGTCCCTATGGCTGATCCCTTCATCCTTGCATAATCATGTTTTTTGATATCTATTATTTTCTTTCCAACACCTTTGTAATTCAAGAGATCTAATCACTGATCTATAACTGCATTAGGATCCATTGCTTATTTCTTGAGCTATAAGGAAATATATTTTTCTCTTTCATGGTATTCTTGTAGGATTGTGCCCCTCTGATGCTCATTTGTAACATAAGCGGCCAATTCTCTTATTTGAGGATCGCCTACAAACATCAATGGATTCCAAGTAGTATCATCTAAAAAAACATAATTGTGTAGATAGAACTCACATAATTGATCCAACATGTCTGGTGTGGAATCGAAAAAGTATCTAAAAACAATAATTTTATGTTCATTGCTATAGGAAGATCACTAATCAATTGGCTAAACTAAAAAAATAGAAATTTTATGCAAGAATAAAGCATAAACTCTACTAGGTGGCCTGCAATTTAGTAAAATTGTGTTACCTTGTCTGCTATTTCTCTAATATTTACCTTCAACTATTTTACTTTTGCTTCTTTATTTTTCAATGCCCTAGTGTGGTTGGATATCAATTCATCTTTCTATCCTACCCATTCTTTCTTTTCTTGGTATATTCATGTGTTCTTTTCCCTAATTCAACACATAGAGGGACACTACAATTGATTCTATAAGGGTTTTAATCTAAGGAATCAAGCTTTTGGATACTGGTTCTTTCGCTTATGCTTCTACCATGGCAAGTTGTGCTAGTATCTCAAATTTTGACCCATGCTCAAACTTGTGAAGCCTCTCCTCCAATTCTCTAATCTCAACATCTCGCTAATTGTCCTTTTGTTAGTATGTCTTTAACAATTATTCCAACTGCTTTATTCTTTGCATTGCTTCTTAAAATTCCTTATTAACATTTATTTCTTCAATAAAAAAGTTCTTTATCCTTTTCCAAAAATTTCTCATCTCCCATTTCACTTGTGTATTCACAACCCTTTGAAATGGGGATTTTTGGAGATCTTCTCCTCATTTTTTTGGCTACAAAATATCTTCTAAATCTGATTAAGAAGTGCTAGGAAAATATGATGTTTGTACAATGGGTGTTTTTACTTCATCACCAAGGGAATCCACCTAAGTCTTTATTTGTTTCTACCAGTACAAAATCCTCTTTCATCTTTTTAATTGGTTCTCTCATGGACCCCTTCTTCCTTAGGTGATGTGAATTCCTTTTAGAGTATATTGTCCTCTTATAGGTGCAGAAGAAGAAGCTCCACTTTTCCATTCCTTTTATTTTGGTGGCCTCTTTTTCCCCTTTATAGGTGTAGAGGTAGAGGGTCCACTCCTCTTTTTACCTCTCAATGAACTCTTAGAAATTGGGGTTTCCTAATTTTTTTCTACTACATGTTGCTCATCAGAGGCTACTGGTTGGGTTTCTTGAAAACCCTCCTCTTCTGGTTCCTTCATGTTGTGGGTAGGTGTTGTAGCGGGGGAACTAGAGGGCATTTCTTCCTCCGGAGTAGCCATGGTAGGTTCTTCCATTCTCTATTTCTAGCTTTTGTTTGCTTCATTAGGCAATTCAAGGATACTATCAATATTGCTACAATTAAGAAAGTCTCCCAAAGAAACATTTGGGAACTAAACCCTAAGGGTCCTCTTTACGAGTAAGGTAACTAAGCAAAAATGAGACAATGTTGAATTGTTTCTTTTCCTTTAATTTTCAGAGGATATTCTTTTTAACAGATTGTACAAAAAGTTGGGAACATTTACATGTCTTTCATGGTGTAGATGACTCAACAATTTAAAATGAAATGTGTATAGAAATGACTGCCACCCATCACATGCCAAGTATTTAACTATGTAAAAAGCTACTTTAGCTCAAATCCAAGGCAAAGACAATCGTTTACTACATTGTGAGGAAGAATCCATTTTTTCCTAGCAAGGAGAATTTATTTCTTGCTACAAAGATGTCTTCTTTGACTAGAAATTCCTCTCCCACTCTTGGTGAGGTGGATACTTTAGCTACAATTTCCTCTAACGCATCTATCTTCAAACCCCCATTAATTTCCTTTATCATTCTAAAATGTGTTGGTGAATTATTGGATCATTAACCCATTGAATTATGTAAGCTTCAAGATACAATCCATCTAGCCAACACGTTGGAAGATAGTCACACATTGCTTGTCTTCTAGTAGTAGTTTATGTGATGTTGGTTGCCTTCGTATCATATCACCCCCATCAATGCTTTAGTAATTTATAGTCACTTCTCAATTATGCTTGCTTCACAATTCTTGCTTTGCTCTTCTCTTGTTCCACCACCCAATTATACCACTTCTACTGTGCCTATATGTTGTATTACTCAAATGAACCTCTCAATTCAGCTACTTAGAACCCTTTTCTCTCCTATAAACTCTGTGTCTTTTGAAAATGGAGGAAACTAAAATGGCAGAAAGTTTTGAAAATCAAGAAAACTAAGGAATAATGATGAATACCCCTCCCCCAACTAAATTTACTAAATGTCCTCACTTAGTGGGTATGGTTTGGGTAGAGTTAGAAATTAGAAGTAGTGGAGAATTAAAACATGATATGCTAAATGCATGAGTTAACTATAAATACACACGAAATCAATAATCTTCTATGTTAATTATGATAAATTAATTCATAGTGAACCAATAGAAATGACTTGAAGTGAAATTCAACTTGTGTGAAGTAACTGAAGTAGCTTGATTTGATGTGATATGCTTTGATTATGATGAATTTGTGCAATAATATTTTGAAATTAATGACAACATATGTGTGACACGTGAAAAATGATGGATGAAAAATGTTGTGGAAAGGAAGGAATGGGTGAGGTATTTAATTGTATGGTATGATGTAATTGAAAAAGGTGGTAGGATGGCTATGTGTGTACAAAAGAAATAGGTTGCATGTAATGAGTGGAATATATATGGTTGCATTTGTAAAATGATATGCTATGAATTGATGGAAATGTAATTAATGTGGGTGTTTTTGAAATGACAGACATACAAGTGCTACAGGCTCATGTAGTAACAGGTCCCTTCTATAGTTTTGTCACCTAGTGACATGATGTTGCAAGTCCTTGTTGCTTTTGCGACTACTTCAGAAAATAAAGACTATCGAATGTCACCCATGTAGTGTGTGCATGTGAAATTTGTTGTAGAATTATACCTATGAAATCTCAGTAGGCAAGCTATGTTGCTCATTTTCTAATGCTTCAGAAGAACTACTTGTTGTTGTCAATGCCTTTTGTATTTGTGACTCAAATTTATGTAGTATTAAAATGAAGTCATCCTTCAGTAATGGCCATTTATAAAGCTTCCACCTATGGCCATTAAATAGTAATGAAAATCGTACATCATCATTTTTTTGTAACTAAATTGCTCCATTTGGAAAACTATTTTAATCTCATATGGCCCAAGCCATCTATTATGTAAATTGCCTTTGTAGTCTATATACCTTAAATCATATAGTAAATCCCAATAACCTATATTGAATTCCTTGATTTTAATAAATTGGTCATGCCAATGTGCCCTTTGTTGTTGGATAATTTCAATATGGTGTATGGCTTCCTTTTTTATTTCATATAATACATTGAGGTTGTGTAACCTCTCCTTCTATGCTATTGATAAATCCATACCCAATTTAACTACTTTCCTCAGAGTCTTATATTCAAACTCTATTAGAAGTATTGCCTTTTTACCATATACCAACTCACATGGTGTGAAACTTATTGTTGTCTTCTAGGTTGTCCTGTAAGCCCAAAATGCTTCAGGTAACCTAGTTGCCCAATCCTTCTTGTGGAATTGAACTATCTTTGTGAGGATTTTTTTAATTTCTCTATTTGTGACCTCCACTTAACCATTTGCTTGAGGGTGGTAGGGTGTGGAATTTTTATGTCTGATCTCATATTCCTACACTAGTTTTGTGATCAGGTTTGATGTAAACTGTGGTCCTTGGTTTGTGATAATTTCTCTAGGAACACCATATCTTGTGAATATATCTTCATAAAGAAATTTTTCCACATTCCCATCTTTGCAAACTGCAAAGCTTAAACTTCCACCCATTTGATAAGGTAATTTATAGAAACTGGTATGTCTTCTTTATTGTTTGATGTTGGGGAGATGGGACCAATGAAGTCTAGTCCCCATTTATTAAATGGTGCTATTACTATTTGTGGTTGTAATGGAATCTCATCTGTCTTTGTTGGCTTTTCTATTCTCTAATATCTATCACAACTCTTGGTGTTATTGACTGCATCCATATGAGTTATTGACTACATCCTTATGATGTGTTGGCCAATAATATCCAATATTCAAAATTTTAAGAATTGTCCTCTTTGTTGTAAAGTGTCCTCCATAGGGTTCATCATGGCATGCTCTAAGGATATCATACACTTCATATTCTCTAATGCATCTCCACATTATGTTGTCAGGCCCTATGTAGAATAAATATCCTACTATCCATGAGCAAGGAAAACTTTTCTGGACTAATTGACTCTTCTCCCTTGGTGAGAGATGTGGTGGTGTTTTCCCTGCTATCAGATAGTTGGCTATGTTTGCATACAAAGGTGTATGCAAGGAGGAAGAAAATAGGTGATCATTTGGGAATGAATCATCTACAACATCTTCTTCTAGTTCGGTTGGTAGTCTAGAGAGGAAATCTACTACTACATTGGCTTTCCCTAGCTTGTTAGTAATAGTTATATGTCAAATTCCTAAAGTAGTAGTAACCACCTCATAAGCCTTTCACCCACTATTGGTTTGTTCATCAAATACCTTATTGATGTATGGTCAATATGTATGAATATAAAATACCATGTAATATAGTGTCTGAACTTGTTGATTGCATGAACCATTTCTAACATTTCCTTCTCAATCATTATATAGTTGAGCTCTACCCCTTGAAGATTTTTACTAATATAATAAATGACATACTCAAGATTTCCATCCTTCTATCCTAGCACAACTCCTATTGCAAACTCTAAAGCATCTGTATAGATATGGATGGGTAAGTTGCAATTTGGTCCCATCAAAATATGGGTCTTGGATAATGTTGCCTTGATAGCTTCAAAGGAATGTTGACAAGTAGGTGTCCATTCAAACTCTACATCCTTATACAATAAGACAAATAGTGGTGCTGCCATCTTACTAAAATCTTGTATGAATCTTCTGTAATAGCCAACATGTCCAAGGAAACTTCTGACATATTTTTATCTCTAAGGTACAAGTAATATCAATATTATCTTAGTTTTGTTGGGATCTACTTGGATTCATTTATTAGACACAAAATGTACCAAAACTACTCCCTCAGTCATCATCATGAAGCATTTTTCATGACTCAGGGACATGTTATTATCTTGACGTCTTTGTAATACTTTATCCAGATTGGCAAGTGCTTCTTCATAGGTATTCCCATATGTTGTGAAATCATCCTTGTAAACTTCAATGGAATCATTGGCAAAGTCTGAGAATATGCTCAAGACTACCATTTGAAAGGTGGAAAATGCATTATATATCCCAAATGGCAAGACAAAGTAACCATATACCCCAAGGGCATGTGAAGGTAGTCTTGTCTTGATCTTTTGGGGCTATCTTAATCTGATTGTATCCACTAAATCCATCAAAAAAGGAGAAGTATTTCTTACTTGCTAGTGAATCTAGTACTTGGTCAATGAAAGGAAGGGGAAAGTGGTCTTTCCTAGTTGTTACATTCAACTCATGGTAGTCTAAACACACTCTCCATTCCCCCCTTTCTTAGGTACAATCACTTGTGGAGACACCTATTGACTATTAAAGATTGGATAGATGAACCCTACATCAAACAACTTTTATAATTCAGCTTTGACTATGTAATAGACTACAAGGTTCATTCTCCTTTTTGGTTGCCTAATTGTTTTATAGCTTTCAATGATGTAAATCTGATGGATGCACAAGTTTGGATCTATAACCTTCATGTCATGGTAATCCCATGTAAAAGCTGCTAAATGTGCTTGCAACACATTCAATAGTAAGGTTTTTTGTGCAACATTCAATTGGTTGTTTACATTTAATGTCTTATTCGAGATAATCTCTAAGTTTAAGGATGATGTTTGAACAGATGAAATGTCAAGACTTTCTATATTTGGGATATAGTGATGTGACAATAAAGTGTGGAAAATTTTAGAAATAGACTCAGATGTATTGGTGGGAATTATGTTCTGCAGTCACGCAGTGGATCTTGCAAACATGTTAAATAGTCATATTGCTATGGGTCCCTGCCATAATTATTTTGCATGATATTCACAATCAGTTCATCTTCATCTTGGTTTTATAACAAGGACTACATTCAATAGTCATCAAAGTTTGTAAAGAGTATCAGTCTTCCTCATCTAGGGTAGGCCATGCAAGTTGCTCCAAATCTACATGTGGCTGGGTAGGTGGATAAAAGGACTAGCTTCTTAGTCACATTTCTATTGAAAATGATCATGTTTCTAGACCTGCAACCTATAAAGGAATTTATAGTTTCCAAACAAGGTCTGCCTAAGATGAGGGGGTATCCTACAAGGTTAGATTTAGGCTGCAACACCATAAATTCTACAGGGTACTCCCACGAGTCTTAGTGTTATTATCAAGCCTTCTATGACTCCCTTTGTCTTGACTATAGACATATCTACTAATTGTAGCATAGTAGGTGTAGGTCTAAGCTCCATTAGTTGTAATAATTTCATGGTTTCTTTGATCATTACACTAATGGCTTCCCCAAGGTCAATTAAGGTGCTCTTTATGAGAGTACCATTGATTTTGACATCCACTACAAGGCTCCTAGGGTCTACATACTTGGGGACTGTTATGTTTCCCAACATAATGTTTGCAAGTTATCCTAAGACATGCACAATCTAAGGGTCCTTTAGTTTCCTACCTAAATTTTTGAGGCACATCTCTCTCACTATTTTGGTACAAATAGGTACTTCCTTAATGGCTTGGATGGGGGGCATTTTGATGCAAAAATCCCTTACTTGTCCCAATAGATCAATTTTAGTTTGTGAATGATGTTTTTGGACTGTTAATCTTTTAGGGAATGGAGGCTCTAGACTCATGGTTGTTGGGTTAACATGATTTGATTCAATTTCCTTGGGTTATTTATCCATGGGATTTGTTGGAAGTTCCTGATTAGTTAATTCAGTGATATGAGGAGATGAAGGCCCAACTAACATCTTCCTTGATCTGAGGTGTAC
Source organism: Sequoia sempervirens (assembly GCA_007258455.2). Taxonomy (NCBI): domain Eukaryota; kingdom Viridiplantae; phylum Streptophyta; class Pinopsida; order Cupressales; family Cupressaceae; genus Sequoia; species Sequoia sempervirens. The sequence continues at coordinate 100,586,454 of VDFB02000003.1, forward strand.
ATCACTCACCTCAACCCCATAGGTGGGGTATTGTATAGTGTCATTAGCATAAGCTTGTTGGATGGGCTTATTATTTGGGTTAGGTGTGGGTTGTGTTGGAAATTGAGGTGCTCTTGGTGGATTTGGTGCAACTATTGAAGGGTTTGGCATTATGGCTTGTTGTTGTGGGTGCTGATAATTGAGATTTTGATTTTTCCACTGTTGAACTCTTTTCCTTTGAGGTTTCCATTGATTTTGTTGGGGTGGCCACTAAGAATTATAATTAGGTCCTTGGTAATTTTGTGGTTGCTGCATGTTTTGTTTTTGTTGATTCCAATTGGATTGAGGCATTCAACATTGTGGGTTTTGCACATTGGCCCAAGATTGAGGGTTCCAATTAGGGAAATTTACATTGTTACTAGGAAATGACATGTTATAACTCAAAGGATCTTGGAGCATACCTTGTCTTGGCTACCATGGTTTGCATTGAGCTATGTAAAATACTTGACCATCTTCACCTTTTAATGCATGAAATTATGATGTCCCTTGCTTATCTTTAGAAACATTGGCCATCTTCTTGCACTAGCAATTGATTTTTTGTTGTCGATAGTGTGGGTAGTATTTTGTAAGGGTCGCCTCTACTTCTTGTTTTTTCTTGATGTGGAGGGTATCTAATTGTGTATCCAATTGGCTAATGATATCCTCTTTCATGTTTGATAGAATATCTCTTAGCTCCACCCTTGAGACTCCAGTGGTTGATATGTTGATGGAAGATGTCCTATCTCCTCTAACCTTCTTGGTGAAAGATATTGAATAGTTTCTATATATTTTTAAAATCGAGCATTAAATGGTAAATATGAGATGTCTATTAACCCAATGAGGTTGAGTGCATCCATACAGTCTTCATTAACTCCCCTTAAGAATACTGATTTTAGGGATTCATCAGAGAGCTTGTTTTGATGGTATTTCTTGAGGCAGAACTGAAACCTCTCAATATAGTCCTCCAAAGATTCATCTCCCTTCTACAACATCTTGAAGATGTCATCCCTCTTTCTATCTATGCCTCTATAATAATCCTAGTATTTCTCTAGGAATTTTGTCTTCATTGTGTTTCAATTGGGAAAAACATCTCTTCCCAACCCATGAACCATCTTAGAGCAGCATCTTTCAGTGTTGCTAAAAAAAAGTTGAGTTTGTGAGCATTTGTTGTATAGTCATAACTTCGACATAGCACATCAAACTCAAAAATAAAGGTGTTTGGGTCCTTTGTAACTAGCCCATAGAAGACAGGTAGTGTTGAAGGAGGTATATTCTTCAAAGCAACAACCCTCTCCTAGTTGGCTATAGGGAACTCAAATGTTACATGCTCTGGTGGGTCTTCAAATGTTGCATCAGTCATGATGTTTATGTGTATGTGGGAAGTTTCCTCTGAATCTGGTGTAGGTACTAGTGTCAAGGATGATTCTTCTTCAAGAATACCCTTGACCTGTTCACTGTGTTCACTAGTATCCTGCAATGCTTAAAGGGATGAATCTTCCTAGTGTGTCTCTTTGCCTCCACATGCAATGTTTATGAATTTGTGGCTTACCAATTCCTACACATTGTTAGTAACTCGTGTTGTGTTGATGGCTTAAAACCTATTTACTCTAATGCCGAAAATAGAATTGCTAAACTAGGAAAGCTTGAAAACAATTGGAAATACACAAGAGATTCTTGAACTTAGCACCGTCCCCGACAACGACACCAAAAATGTAAGGCTTCTCTAATGTCTAATTAACTTGGTGCTACAAGTAGACATATAATTCAGAGGATGGCTTCCTAATTGAATAATTCACCAAACCTTTATGAAAGGTTGCTTCTAATTATCAACTAGGGATTCATAAGCTTTTGATAGTGCTAGCACTATATGTGCATTCATGGATTCTAACATGACCTATATCAATGAGTATAGGTGATTTACACGTGTACAAAAAATGATAAAAACTAGAAAAAGGAAATGAAACGATAAACTGGAAAAATAGGGGAAATAACATAAACTATTACTTGTGCTCTGGGTACTTATCACTTAAGACTGTGACTACTAACTTCTAAGACTGAACTGTAACTAATCACTCCAAGAGTATGAAACAAAGCTACAAAATCTAATTTAATTACATAATCACATTTATAAATCCACATGCATGTAAATGTAAACTCTTAATTAATAATGCATGAAATAATTTAATAATAGGAAGATAGAGTGGATAGCATTACCTCTAGTGGCCCTTGCTTGTGTTGCTTCTTCCACAACATATATCAACATTTACTACTTGATCAACAAGTCATGATACTAAATTAACTCCTTTATTACATGATAACTCTAACCTTTGACAAGAATCTCATCAAGATCTCTCATTTAGAAATACATATTCATTATTCAACTAATAACAGTAAACTAACAATGATAAAAAAACAAATTGGATAACTACTAACTAGATTCACTCCTCACAACAGATCCAACTATAAAGGGTCTATAAGGAGTCTTATTCATCCTAGGACTAAAAATAGAACCATATTTTTTTTGTCCACTCTCTCTCAAGAATGGGGAGAGGACTTAGTCTTGTAACAAAAAACCATAATTAAAAACAAGAAGCCAAACTAACTTAGAACTTTTCCCTAATGGTTAACTATAATGACAAAGACTTGTTTCATAGGAATTGTCACATCATAGGTTACTCCTACTTAGAACAAACTCCTTTCAATCATCTTATTTGGTGTGCTTGTAGTGACTTACGGTTGACCATTCAATGATTGCCTTCGTTCTTCTCTAAAGTTGTCATGCTTTAATCATTTTGGCCACTCCCCTACAACTGCTTACGGTCCCTATGTTGTGGGTTAGAAATCCTAGTTATTGTGGGTTACAATTCTTCTAGCTGTAAGAGGTTAGTTTCATTCTAAAGTACACACATCATTAATAACAATAAATTAAGCATAGAATCATACTTATTTCATGAGAATTCATACATTCACTCATACAAATGTCATCATATATCATATTTTCATTACCACATACTAAAGTCTAGTTTAAGATGCATAAAAGGCATAAAAGATGTATAAGTCTTAGGATTATCTATGAACTTTGGCTGATTGAAATGATAAAATACATAAACTTAATAAAGAAAACTAGCCATAAACTAAGCCCATCAACCATGATCACCATCAAATATGCTGACAATAAACTCCAATTGTGTCACACATGTCTACATCACATAGTCAACTATATAGGTCTCACATCATGATTGTACCTAGTAATACCATCTCTCCATCTCAATATGACAACCGAACCAACAAAACAAGTGACTAGACCAAGCCACAAATTTGAATCTATAACAAAACCGAGTCATCTATAGGCATAGACAACCCACTCCAAGTCATCAATGCAACCTATAAGCATAAACAAACTACAACAATACACAACTCGTAGATGTCATAATGAAACCTAAAACCTCAATAATATACTAATAACCATGTCAAATGAGAGTAATTAGAGATGCGCATACGAGTATTTAATGACTCCAACATCAAATCATCAAGATCTAAATATCCATAAGCTCATAAAATCACTATAGTCAAAAGAACCCATAAACCTCTCATATGGAAATAATAGGAAATAAATCATACCAAAACATCTCTAAACTTGATCCATTGTGTAGTGATCTAAACAAGCTTTTCATCGACTATAAGAAGTACAAAATCCAACTTTGTATGCATAAGTTATGACCTCTCCAAAGCCTAAAAAGAACATCCAAATTCCAACAAGAATTTCACTATCAAAAATGAAAAATCTAGAAAAACCAATGATACCACATCATAGTGCTCAAAATCACTTTTCCAACAAGTATAAGAAGTCAAAAAATGGGCACCCAAGGCAAAAGTTATTCCCCCTAGAAAAAGGTTGCACAATTTTGGTATTAGGTGCTAGTAGGGTGGCCCTTGGGTGGCTCGCCAATGGTGGTGGTGCCACTTGGGTGGTGATTCCTATAGGCTAGGTGGAGTTGCAGACCCGATCAGATAAAAAATATGGTTTAATTAAAAATTGGGTAGAATTTCTAAAAAAAAATGTGGTGAATTAAATTTTTGTAAGGCATGCAGAGGGTTGTGTTTGCAATCCCCCACGGGACTAGGGGTCGTGTCGAGCTAGGTGCTCTACCCCATTAGAAACAGTAGTGCTAATCGATGTGGGTTGATAGTCCCTCCCTTGGTTGTATGCCTTGTAGGGTGTCGAACCCGCAAGGTACAAGGGTTTGCAGACCTTGCCTGAATATAATTTTATTTTTAATTTTATGTTTGAGTTTTAATTAAATCCAAACGGGTTTTAATTTATTTTTTAATTTGTAGGATATATTTTAAAATGCAAAAATATTTTATTTTTCCTTTGTAGATAATTTGATGACCGTATGATAGGGGTAGGAGGGGAAATATTTTCTATTTTTTTAGTAACCAAAATAGACTAATTTTTATGTTAATCTTCATCTGTTGGGCCTTGTGGATCCAATGGTGAGGTTTCTTTTGTTTGAAGGAGTCATCTACAAAATTTCCCCTATAAAACCCTCATAATGAACATCCATAAAAAAACCCTTTTTTCTAACAAAGATTCATAAACCTAGATCTATAAAAAATAACCACAAATTTGTAACCTCAAAACCCCAAATTTGTAAAGAACAACCTACACAAAGGCCTCATATCTTTCAATTTCTTCATTTTTTCCTTGCAAGCTCTGGATTCAACTATGCACCATATCTACTCCAACAAGGGTTATACAAACTACAACCATGGATCTGATACCAAATGAAAGTAAATATGCATCCACCAAAGATAATTTCCACATAACCCAAATAGAGAATCCTATGTAAATAAGTATGCAAAATCCATATGCAAAAGAATATACAACATACCATCAAAGATGACACAAGACATACCTTGGGAAAACCCTTAAGAGGGAAAAAACCAACCTCCAAAAGCATCCATCACTCATGTATTATTTAGCAATAAACATTACAATACATCTTCAGAGTTCTCCATGAACATCTTTGAAATATCAAGCCCTCTACAAGAACTCCATGTGAACAAGCATGCAACCACACATCCCATGCCATGCTTCAACCCTCACAAATTCTAGCAAGAGATGCTCTCAACCTCTTAGCCAAATAGCCAAGCCAACAAGCCAATGTTAGACAACTACCCATGTGTTTTCTTATATAGAAAAAAGCTCACACAAAACCACCAAGTGGTATTACATAAAACCATGTGACTAATACCATGAGCTTATAAAACCATTAACCCCCACATTTAATTTTTGGTACTAAGTTTTCCCAACATTAAATATTTTTCCCATGTGCAACTCCACATTAAATATTTAATCCAATGTTACATACAACACATAAAGTGGCCCCAAGAATGCTAGACCATGTGATGCATGCATCCCTAGATTCCCTAGGTGCACCACATAATAAATAAATATTACATTATAACATTATGCAAGGTGGAAAACACACCTTTTCCTAATAGGTTTGGCACCCAATTGGGTTCATGTGCTTAATTATGCTATTGATGTACGTATTTTACCATCTTTTTGGGAAAAATAATTAAATCCTTATTTATTGGGCCTTTATATAGTAGATTATTCCTAGATGCTAGCTCCTCACACTAGTGTCTTGGATATTCATGCCCAAAATTTAAAATTTGAAAGTCAGTCTCAGTGTGATTAAGAATTCAAATTTGTTTTTCAACCTCTTTGAATGGTTATTTGATGTGTTTGAATTCATATATACAACCTCTTCTCTCCTCTACATATTGAAAAAGAGAAATCTAACTCTCTCTAGAAACAAGACAACTACAACAATTAATGCACTCTAAAAGGAAAAATCAGAAGAATAATTCAAGTCAATTAGAGTATGCAAACTATCAACAAATTCATGTTCAAGTATTGTTTTGATGTTTCTTATTTATTGTTATTATTATTATGTGTGCTAACAATTGTAGGATCTCAAGGAAACCTCTTCATCCTTCTTGTGTGATATTGGCATAAACATATCAGTCCAACAAGGGTTTCATATCTGAGTGGTAAGATATCATTATGTTTCATTATCATTATCTTTATTGTTATACCACTACTCCCCCAAGAGCACACAATCTTTATTATTTACCATGATTGCTATTGTGAGGTGGAAACACTAAAATAAGGTTTGAAAAAGGCAAGCCCCTATATGACACAACCCTTTTCCCTTTGTCTATTTTGCGAGTTCTCAAGTTGAAGTGGATTTGACATCTCAAATCCTTTGAAGAATCCTAAACCCTAATTCATGTATTATGGAGTTGTCATCAACAAATTAGGGCACATTTATTATTCAGAAACAGTCGCATTTCAGATCCTATTTTTTGTTGTAAGAAGTGTTTATACATTGCTTAATCCACATAGGCCCAAAAACCCTAATTTTTGGCATTCTAGACATAGGCACTCCGCATGGATACTACCTATTATACTCCAAAATTAGGCACCAAGTTCTTCTTTGTATCCCGTGCTCAGATCTTCTCTTTGTTTCTGAATTTATGTTTTGTAACTTCTACATTTTATCACACTTAGTTTAATCATAATTCACCTAGTTCATTACATCATCATATTAATCAATCTACCCACAAATACACAAAAAGGGACCAAAGCCCTAACCAACCTGTTTGGCTCTCCCTTAAGACAACAACCAAACAACATCTCTTGGTTTATTTTGTGTCCCTAAATGTTTAAGGTGAAAATATTGATTTCTTTTAGGACATTTGGTCTATATCCCTTTTCATCAACCTAACAGTTTGATGTAAAAATTGAAGATTAGTAACAACTTGGCATCGATGACTAGGCTATATGAGAAAGTGTGGTCTTGAGGTACTACTAGATATAAATCTTCTCCTAGGTGCTAAATCCAGGGATTTTAATTTTTGTGAGTACTATTTGTTTAGAAAACAAAAATAGACTTTTTTAAAATCACAATTAGAAGCAAATGAATTATAGAAATAATTCATTCAAATACTTGGGAAGCAACTAGTACATCTAGTGGGGGTTCTTCATATTTTATTTCATTTTTTTATGATTATTCTTGTAAGGTGTGGATTTATCTTCTCAAGAAGAAGTATGAAGCATTTTCTTGTTTTAAGAAGTTTAAAGATTTAGTAGAGAACTGCTATGGTAAGATAATAAAATGTTTGAGAACATATAAAGAAGGCGAATTTTATTCAAGAGAGTTTAATTATTTTTATAGTGAGCATGGCATAGCAAGGAAATTTATGATTCTTTGAACACCACAATAAAATGGTGTTGTTGAACACATGAACCATACAAGAATGGAGCAAGCTAAATTTATGTTGAACTCTACTAGATAGGAGAAAAAAAATGAGTTTAGGTTATTTTTATAGCTTGTTTCTTGATTAATAGATCACCCATTACAACTCTATGTCATAAAATTCCTGAAGAATTATGGACAAGTAAATATGTTGATTATTATTTTCTAAATGTTTTTGGTTTTGATGTTTATGCACTTATATTCTTAAAGATAATATAAGTAAGTTGGATGTGAAGTCCGTGAAATATATTTTTCTTGGCTATGTAGATGGTACAAAAGGGTATAGGTTGTAGGATACTGCTACTCATAAGATTATAATTAGCTGAGATGTTTATTTTAATGAAAAATCAACACAAAGAAGTAAAGAACAACAAAGTGTAGTCATTGTTCTAGTAGAGGTGGAAATGTATGGTGGTAATATGGAGGTGCTAGATGAAAATCAGCCACCTAATAAAAAAGATCAACAAGAGAGAAATCAAAGTCAGTTATATGATGAGGATGAACAATAATTGGAAATGAGCCACAAGGTGTCACTGTTGCAATGGCTTTGTCGTTGCGCCAAAAGATCGACATATTAACGCCTAATAAAAATGATGGATTTATACAAGATCCATGGGATGCAGTTAAGCCATGTCACAAATCTAGAGGGTGGCACTGAACAACCAAGGGGACAAAGAAACCAACCTTCCAACAATCCCCCCCAATGTGACCGTGGGATTCAAACCTATGACCTTGCTCTAATACCATTTCTTGTAATGGCTTTACTTTTTTGTGAAAAGATCAACCTGTTAACACCCAATACAAATGTCAGATTTATATAAGATCCTCGAGAAGTGGTTAAGCCATGTCACAAATCTAAAGGGCGACATTGAACAACCAAGGGGAAAAAGGCACCAACCTTCCAATAGTCACATCACCCCATGTAAGGAGATCCACTAGAGTATCCAAACCATGATAAATTTACTCTCTTACTTGCAATTCAACTTATGTATTACTTACTGATGTTAGGGAGCCTAACCCATATCAAGAGGCCTATGAAATTGAATATGCAATATAATGGAGAGCTACAATGGAGGAGGAGTTGAAAGCACTACATAAGAATAAGATGTGGGAGCTTGTGCTATTACCTAAGGGGAAAAAGCTATAGGGAAAAAGTGGGTCTTCAAATTGAAAAGGGACATGAATAATAGTCTAGAGTGGTATAAAGCTCAGTTGGTGGCCAAGGGGTATGCACACAAATATGGTATTTTATTTTAATTATTTTTTTTCACCTATTGTATGACTAAGTACAACTAGAGTTGTTTTAACTCTTGTTGCTAGTCTTTATTTGGACTTATAATAGTTAGATGTTAAAACAACCTTCTTGCATGGTGATCTCTTTGAGGAGATTTATATGGAGCAAATAGAATTTTTGAGGAAAGAGACAACAAGAATCTAGTTTTCAAGTTGAGAAAATCATTGTATGATTTGAAACAAGCACCAAGGTGTTGGTATAATCAATTCGATTCCTTCATGATGAGCTTGGTTTTTAGTAGATGTGAGGTTAATCATTGTGCCTAATTTCAAAGGTATGAAGATGGAAATTTTATTATTTTAATTTTATATGTTGATGATATGTTGGCAACAAGTCCCAATATTCATAAAATAATCCTTTTGAAAGCTTAAATTGATAGGGAGTTTGAGATGAAGGACTTAGGTAGTACAAATTAGATTATTGGAATGAGGATACATAGAGATAGAAAGAATATGAAGATTTGGTTGCAACATAAAACTTGTGGAAAAGGTTATGTAGTGCTTCAATGTGCGAAATGCACAACCAATTAGTAACAATTTTTTGTTCATATTGAATTATCTTCAAAGCAATTCCCTAGCATCGAAGCAAAGAGGATGCATATGTTACATGTAATTTACTCATAAAAATTTGGTAGTTTTATGTTTTCCATGGTGTGCACTAGACTAAACATTGGACAAGAAGTGGGAGTAGTTATTCATTACATGGTGAATCTAGATTATGAGCATTAGATAGTTGTGAAGTGGATTGTCAGGTATTTAAGAGGAACTTCTAAGGTTGTTATCTATTTTAGTGAGATTATTATGTTTTCTCCTTAGCTAGAGGTTTGATCAGTTGGGTATCAAATTTATAGACAATGGTGCCCTTTTCTACTATTGAAGCTAAATATATGGCAACAATACAAGCTAGTAAGGAGGTAATCTAGCTTCATAGAATTTTGGGTGAATTACAGGTAAATTAGGATAGCATGGTGTTGTATTAAGGTACCTAGAGTGCCTTGCACTTAGCATGAAACTCATCATATCATTCCAAAACAAAGCATATTGATATCCAATATCGCTTTGTACATGAGGTAGTGGAAGGAGGACATACCTCTTTCGCTAAGATAGACACTGCTATAAACCATGTAGATATTTTGATGAAGCCCATTAGTAAAAAAAATTCATTCAATGCAAAACTTCTCTATTATTGCATATTACTTAAGGATATGCAACATTGACATTAGTATTTCAATATAATGAGTTATTATCAAGACATAAAATTAACTTCAAGTTTGAGAATGTTGGTATGTGAATTCAGTTTTCTTTATCCAACATTGATTAAGAAATTAATGATGAGTTATTATTTTTGGTCATTTTTATGTATGTGTTCATCATGTAATTGATCAACTCACACTTTCTATTTTTAGAAATTATTCTTCGAAGAGGATTCAACAACTTGGAGGAACTATGGTTTAATATGTCATTATTTTTTGTTATGAAGTGCAATTTTTTATAACAATGAAATATTCCTTCAAGACAATGAAATATTATGGGACCTTTTCCCATGATTTTTCCTAGTATATTACCAAGTTTTCCACCTAAATCTATGCATTTTTCATTCATTTCTTTTCATTTTTTATTTATGTATTGTTAATTTTCTCAACAATCATAACTCTCAAGTACCTCATGAATTATGCTTGTTAGCTCATGAATATTTAGACCCTATGATATTTTTCTTTATTTTTCCATTAATTGCCTTAATTTTTCTTTGAAGATATCACAATTTTCTTAGATTAAGAGAATCCTTCCATTTTTTGGGGTTGGTGATTGAGTTTCTCTTTTAGCATATGCTAATTATTTTCCCACCAAGATAAAATTAGCCATATTAGACTACGGTATGAATTTAAATCTCCAAGTGGATCTTCAATCACAACCTTTGTTATCTTTTAAGCCAAGCATTGTGAACAAATGGCATAATCAACAACACTTACTTTGCTATAGGTCTTGTACATATAATTAATGGAGTTATACCATCTTCCCACACTGTTGGAAATAGTCAAATCAAAAGTGCCACATAGAGCAATTAATTTATCACCAAAATTATTAATATCCATATTATCCATTTAATATCTTAACCACTATTGGTTTTCCTCTTTAGTAAGCCATATAGGATTATTATCCTCCTAGCTACATAAAATTCTAGTTTGTTTATTTGTTATCCTTGCATTGAAAGCTCCCATAAAGAACTTCCCCTTGTTAGGAAAAAGATGAAATGTCTATTTTTAGTAATGGATAAGGATCCTTACTATCCAACCCATCCTATTTGTAGATTTTTGATAGCTAAGGGGTAAAATAAAAATCTACAACTCTTATGTGCCTACCATTCTCTAATATTTAAGCAATTGTATTTCTTATTGGTGTCTTATTTTTCTAAATAAATATTTCTTCCCCATGGTTTCTTTTATTTGTGTAAATATAGGACCATAACCTTTATCATTTCTAGAGAAATCATTCCAAACTACAAAATTTGTGTATCCTTTAAAAGTAGGAGTCTTGCATCCATTATTCTTATGAGTTTCCAAGGGACATATTATGTCTCTTCCATAAAAAATAAGCCCTAACCCAAGTCCCCATTGTTAGATGCACATGACAAGTGAGACGGGGTGGTGAATTAGTTGTACATTAAAACATTCAATCCCTCATTAAATTTCAAACTGTGATCATAATCATAACATAAGCCAAACATGTCGAATCCAATAGAGTTTAAGCAATATCTAACTAGTTAAGCTATACTTCCAATGAAATACTTGAAAAAATAGAACGAAGAAGCCATTTAAACATAAACAATTAAGAAATGCATAAAGGAAACTAGTTAAATGCCTCAAACCTCATCGCATTGGGGGATTGGTGCTGCATTGATGTGGAATATCAACCCTTTCCCAATCCCTTAGATTGAAACAAACATCTAAATAGATTCCATTGATGAATATTGATTAAAAATAAGCTAAAAATGATGCTAAACATTAAAGATGGATGTAAATAGATGAAAGTGAGTATGCAAATGTGTAGCATAACTTTGCTAAAATGGAAGTGGATCCCTTTCTCATAGAAATGAGGAGTATTTATAGGAGAAAATGGTGAATCAATGTTTAGGATTGATTTGATCAATCAATGGTCAGGATTGATTTGATCAATCAAACAGTGCATTAGCTGCTTAAAAGAATCCAAAGCTATCTCCAAAACCTAGATTCCATCATGTCCTTCTATTGACATCAAACTTTAATCATTTTGAAAATTTGAATAAATATGAAATTCTTCTTGTAAATCTATAAAAATGAAAATATTTTGGCAGTCTTGCTATACTTGTAATTGCTTCTCTTTATTTTGAAATAATAATTCATGTTTATATAATGGAACATAGGAATAAATTGAAGTGTATGCTGACTCATTTAATTTTAATTTTCAAGATTAATTTACCATCAAGGCCCAAATTTGAAATTACATCTCCAAAATTAAAGATTGAAAAAAATTGGAAATTAAATTTGTCAGCCAAAATACCTAGACTAGGGCACTGGGCACCCCTATCCAACTCTTTTTCATTCAGCAAAATTTAATTTGGGTGTTTAGGGTCTACTTAAATTAGGACTTATCCAACATATGAACATTTTTTAGGGGCAATTTGATGATTTTTTCTCAATACAGAATTCCACCAATAGGATCAATCTGAGTAATGGAATTTAGCGGATTTGATGAATTATTCAATAGAAATTAATTAGTATAACATACTATTATCTCTTGTTCATATCGGATTTAGTAATTTGATCCCTAATGGATCGATCCCACCGTCTTATTAGTATAGTTAGAATTTTATAGGGTAGTACTGGCGCATTCTCTTGGGTTGATAGGAATAATTAGGGCTGGGGAGTGTCCAAAATGAATTAATGGATAGGTTACTAAAACAAGTTCCAAATAGAGTGTGAAATTATACTTTCGCCTTAAAGGGAGTACAATTTTCAATGCTACATTTAGCCACCACTTTAGCAACCATATGACACTATGTGCATATGCAAGATAAAGTACTAAAACTAAATCATATAATAAAAGGATACCCAAAAAGGATACTATAGAGGATATAGAATATTTTCCAAATGAGAGAATGAAGCCCCCAACATAGTAATCTATGAAACCACAACATTAGGAACCACACCTTGCAAAACAAATTTGTTATAAATATAGAAACAATCCCACACATACGAAAAAAATGTGTTAGTCTAGTACTTCTAAAGAGAATGAAGTTTGAGGGTAGATGTATGCCCCCCTGATTTCGCTTACTTTATGGAGGTGGAAACAAGGTAGCAATCTTGCCACACCAAATTGATTAGGGTTTTGATGAAATTTTTTTTGGTAGGGTCATGAACACATAACACCAAGTACCGACAAGCACACACCATGAAAGAGAAAAAAACTACAATTCCAATGAAACATATGGCACAAAAATAGAGTTTGCAAGCCCAAGTTATTTGATTTTAAGATTACATGGTATAAGTAATATACTACTAAATTTAGCTATAAGTTACAATTTTTTTACCTTTTTTCTATTTATTTTCACTTTTTAGTTTGAGAGATTTGAGAGATAAGCCTATCATCCTAGGAGCAAAAATTATGCAACAACGAACATATTGCACCCGAGGCTTGAGGCTTTGAGGGAGTGCATTACGCGAGGTACAACAACACTATAGGTGTGGTGTGCTTTCACTTTTCTTGTAGGTAGGAGCTCTATTTTAAGAAATTTTAATGGCTTTTTAAAAATTGGGCACCCCTAACCAACATGGGTGCCCTTTACTAAGCATAGAGTTATAGAACATGTGCTTTGCTATTTGATTTTGATTTATCTTTGAATGCATTATTGATAAATAATCTTGCTTTTGCTGACAAGACCCTCCATGCATGTGGGAGCACCTGGGAGGCCACTTGTTCATACTTCTTCGTAATTAGGCCACACAACTCTCAATTCTAGAGTAGAACCACCTATGTGTGAATGGTTTATTCTAGGTATACACCATGCCTACCATAAGGTACCATGGTGCTATGCTTATGGCATTCATGGAGTGTTGGGATATTGATGCCTCTACCTTCTGTCTATTGACAAGAGAGATGATGATCACTTTGGAGGATGTATATCACATTCTTCGACTACTCATCCAAGGTAAGATTGTGAGGCATGATGAGGGGAGGACCTCAAAGGATGTCCTAGTTGATTAGGATTACTATACTGACATGATCTGCCATGAGATGGAAAGGGCCAAATCTAGTTATGATGGCTATTACATGCGGGTTTTGATGTTCCTCTTCTTCATCGAATCATGATCAATACTATAGCATAGGTGGTTTCACCAAATGGACGAGGTACACACCTATATAGGGGACTTGTCATACGATATGAGCAATGGAGGAGCAATAGGATATGTTCGCTTGAGGTCGAATCATGTTGGCACACCTATATTATGATCTTAGGTGATACACTCATTACAAGACACAAAGTCTTATGACTTGTACACTTCTTCAGGTATGGGAGTTTGAGCACATCGCTTGTATGTGGCCCACGAGATATCCCATGGAAGCACCATGGACATATCCTCAAGTATTTTTTTATCCTCTTAGGAGACCTTGGCATTATGGATATCTACTATATTGGCACATCACATTTGATCGATTAGATGTTGTAGATATTGTTTGGATGCCTTACAGAACTTTGCAGCCCTAGATAGACTTAACATGGCAGCTAGCGAGGATGCAACACAATCATTTCTTTATAGGTCACTATGAATATATTTTGATTCCCTTCTATTATGATCAAGTGATGAGATAATTTGGTCATGTTCAAGGGGTTTCCATCCCTCGATCAACCTATCTCAAGTCAACATTCACAGCGACATCAAGCCACAAGAATTAGCTCATCCTACCATCATAAACATCCCATTGAGTGACTTAGATAATGAGGAGTGAGACATGAATCTCGTATTTCATGTAGATGATGTCAGATCCACCACTATATACTTTAGATGGTGGGACACTACATGTCTAGATCCTATATTTCTTGCAAACCATCCTATGGCGATCTCGATCCATGACCACTACATCAAGAGGACCAAAAGGAGGAGGATATGATGAGGAGGAGGAAGAGAAAAAACTAGCCACAATAGTAGTGGGAGGTCCAAAGGAGTGGGAGGAGGTCAAAGATGCCCCCAAGGAGAGACCTAAATCTTGTTCTCATGTATCACAAGTACATCCTTCTACACCTAAGGCTAAGAGACCACCTATCTATGAGCATGGGGAGACTAGTGGAGCAACACATACTATGCCCCCAACCTCTTGATGGAGTCTAGATATAGCTACCATAGTCGCATGCCAAGATCCCCACTAGCGATTTGGTGATCCAAGTTATATGATATGATTTTTACTTTGCTTTATAGTGTATTAGATGCTATGTTTAAATTTGAGTTATACATTGTATTATGTTGTTATCTAATGTTGTTTTATGGTTTCTCTTTTTGCAGTTGGCACTCGGGATTGGCTCAACTTTTTGGGTTGAGTAATATCAAATATGGTTCCCAATATGCGACCACATCAGCTAGTACAAGCTGAGCATAGACCATCACATAGTGTGAGGCACCATGTAGAGGTGTTTGATCCTATGGCATGATTGAGGATTACACATGAGGATTTGAGAGATGCCTATGAGGAGCTAAGATATGAGAGAACTTGAGCTCCTATCAAGAGCAAGATGTAATTCTATCTATGAGAGGAGATTAGCAGAGTACGAGCGAAGAGAGATCAGTTCTAGCAACAACACACAATAGTGGTTGAGGTTAATGCTAAGCTTAGAGGAAAGCTCAAGGTTGCATTGGCATGGAGTGACTTTGGGATCTACTCATGATCTACTATCTCACGTTGACCATCACCACTAGGCCCCGAGAAGTCTAGTAGCCATAGGCCTATAGGATGATTATATGCCTTTTGTATAATACACCACATTTTTTCAGAGTGGTGATATGATGATGTATATAAACACCATAATATATATATGAGAATATTTTATTTGGTTTGTTTACTTAACTGTTTTAGTATTACATGTGATCTTCTTTTGAAACATGCATTACATTTCCATATATAGAAAATTGAATACAATTTTGATCTATTAAAAAATATGATTAAGATTATTAATAAATATGACAATGATCTAATTAATATATGTAAATGAATGACGTCATGATCTTAACTAAACAATTAAATGTATTATTCAATTAAATATTTCATTTTTAATTAAGTGTACACATATTAAATTAGATGTAACTATGATCTAATTTGGAAAATTCAATGCTATAATGATCTAATTAACATGTCACACAAATTATTGAATAGTATTCCAATAAGTAATAATAAAATTTTAGAAAATTACTCTAAAAATACAAGACACACAAATGTTTGTCATGAATGAAGCAATGTGAGACTAAAATAAAAAAAGAAATCTATCTAATCTAATCAACATGCTTTAAATTATAACATACTATTCAAATATGATGTTATGCATAAAATCTATGCAAATGGATATCATTAATAGGTTCTTTGAGAGGCGTACCATCTATCGTAGAAAGTTTGTATGCTCCTAATCTATAATATTCATCTATGACATAGAGCCCTAACCAATTTGGACTAAACTTTCCCTTTTCTCTTGGTGCCATGTTTATATTACGTTGATTCTAATATAGCACCAAGTCGTCCTTCTTAAATGAGCGGTGGGTAATGCCTTCAATGTATTTAAGTTGAATACCTTTGCAATAGGCTTGAAGATGCTTGAAAACATGTATAAGTTATTCATCAAGTATCTCAAGTTATTGAAGTCTTTGTTTTCTATAAGAATTATCATCTATAATACCATTGAGAGAAATTCGTAGTGAAGGAATTTCTAACTCCAAAGGCATAACATCAATTCCATACACAAGTTTGTATGAAGTATTACCCATAGTTGTACAAACACTCGTGTGATAAGCCTATAATGCATAAGAAAGTTGAGTATGCCAATCTTTACAATGTTTGTTAATAATTTTTCATAAAACTTGTTCAATCATTTTATTAGTTGCTTTTGCTTGTCCATTTGACTAAGGATAATATGGTGTAGAAAAATGATGTTGTATATGAAACTTTTCTAGGAGATTTTTCACTTCTTTGTTCCTAAATGGTGTACCATTTTATGAAATTAAAGCGGGAGGAAGACCAAATCTTGATATAATGTTATCCAATATAAAAGGGAAAATAAATTCAGCTATCATAGAATGAAGTGGAAAAACTTCAACCCATTTCGTAAACTAATTTACAGTAGTTGTAATGATAAAAGTATGTCCTTGAGATGAAGGAAGAGAAATCTTACCAATGAGATCCAAACCTCGCACAGAAAATGCCCAAATAGTAACTTGGGCACGAAGTTCATGTGCAAGAGCATGAATCAAATTGATGTGTTGCTAACATTTAGAACATTTATTAACGAAGGCAAAATAATATTGCTCCATATTTTTCCAATAATATCCAATAGAAATTAAATTTTGAACCAAAGATCAAGTGCCAAAGTGTCCTCCACAAGCACATGAATGGGCTTCTTCGAGGGCCACATGGATCTCTAATTTGCTAAGGAAATAAAGAAGGAGACCAATATATTCCCTTATATATAACATGTTAGCCAAAACTATATATCATGTTGTGATCTTTCGAATATGAGCTCAAGTGCTTTTTGTAGCTAGTTTAGAAAAATACCATCACACAAATATTGAAATATGTGGGAGTACTATTCATCTGATTTAATTACATGACATATTATTTCATTGTTAAATTTCTTGCTTATCGATGGCAATATGAGATTGTAAATAGTAAATTTAAAATCCTCAGATGAATCATCGAGGGATATAAGGGAAATGGCACTTTCCATTGCATCCGCATGTTGATTATCCTCCTATGGAATATTGTCAATAGTATACAAGGAAAAACTTTTTAATATTGTTAGCACCAAGTCATGATATTGGCATAGTTTATCTTGTTTCGCTTGATATGATCCATTAATTTGTTTTATAATTAATTAAGAAGATCCCCAAATGTATGAAGGTGTTAATATTAAGAGATAATGTTGCATGGAAACTAGCTATAAGAGCCTCATATTCTACAATGTAATTTGTGCAAAGGAAATTGTAAGACCACGCTTTTCCTATGATTAAAACCCAACCTAACTTGTTTTATGTTTTCATAAATGGGTGGTAAGTGGTATTATGGGCAATAAATAATGTTATTGTGTGACAATATTCTTGTATTTCATTTTGACATTTGTTTCATTATCTTGCCATGAAGGTGTTAAACACTCATAAAGTGTGAGATATAAATTGAAATTTTAAATGAAATTATATGTAAAATATTAGGATATTCAATTAGAGAATTTATGTGATATACAATTGTTGCTTATTGTTCATTGGTAATGTGCAGGAAAGTAAGGATGTCAGTATCGAGAAGGAAAACCCTCGAAAAAAAAAGCAAATCAAAAGACACCTTCTTGTGGTTATGAATTTGACCCCTTTTGGGGCTTATAAAGAAACAAAGTTAATGTGTTGGTAGATTAAGGTGTGAGGTTTGATATTAAAAGGATAACTTACTTTTGGTTTTTGAGGGCATTTAAAGGTGAGTCATATGGGTTTTAAGTGGGGTTAGGGTTAGGAACCCCTATCTAAAATTGAAAATTCGGATGGATCCTTAAATAGGGCTTTAAAGAGGGTTGTTGGTCAATTTCCTTGGTTGAGATGCAAAAATTAACCCCCTAGGGTCTATACCATAGTGGTAGGGGTCAAGTAGGCATACAATAGTCCCTAAGGACATGATTTGACCCCTCAAAAGTCCTCATAATGAAGAGTGACGAATTTTAAGGAGGAAAGAATGGGGTGAAGAGATGGAGTGGTTGTCCAAATGCATGTTCTCATTTATGAGGAAATGGCCTTCATTGATGGGGAGAAGCACACTCCACACCTTCCCATCCAAGAGTTGAAATTTTTGAAACTTCTATATAATTGGGGAGGAAGAAGGAGTGGGGTGCTACCCACTTCTCCTCTTGGAGAACTTGAGAGAGATGGAGAAAGGATGAGAATAGAGGAGTCCACCTTTTTGGAGAAGATAGTGAGCAAGATGGCTTGGTTGGAGAGGCAAGAAGGATAGAAGAGTTTATCCGTTCATCTAAAGAGAAGAGATAAGTTTTCCCCTTTTCCCATTCCTCTTGAATTTATTGTTGTAAGAGAAAAGTATGTTTGTATGGATATTAGTTGAGTATGGTGAGTGAAGTTCCTTTATGCAAGCAATGATATGTTGTGTTATCTCTTTTGTAGAATCATGAAAGGACTCCATTTATCATCTTGGAGTAATAAATTTCTTGCTCGGGGGTATGGCTAGAGCCCACGAGGCTCCATGACGCCATTATGGTAGGGTGGAGAGCAAGCCTGGTTCAGTTGTGTGTTATTTGTTGTATTTCTTCATATTGAGTTCTACAATAGAAAGGTAGTGTTTTTTATGTAACCTTTAGAAATGGAACAAGAGCAAGTTGTATTCTTTGAGCTATATCCTAGTTGTTATTATTCTCATGGCTAAATACGATCATTGAAACTTCTGCTCCACTAGGATTGCTGACTTGAAGAGAAATCTAATTTATTATTTAGCCTTTAGAGCTCTTATGTTATAATGAGATGGGAAATGTAACTGTTAGAACTCAAAAAAAAAAAAACTAATACAATATGTAAATCTGGTTAAAGGGTATGAATGAATGGAGTTTTAAAATGCATTAGTTTAAATGGAGATATGTATGATATTTCACTTACAAAACTTCCTTCCTTGCTCAAATATGTAATAGCTAAGATGTATTGTATTTATTTGGTTGCCATTAGTTAAAAGGTATGCTATTTTCGGAGTAACCTCATGAGTCTTCCACTTGTATTGACTATACAAATATATATATACATAAATCTGCGCACACACTCCCATTCATAGCAGCTATAAAATAATCATTACTTCTATAATTTTAAGTAAATGTATATATGCTTAAAACAATACCCAAGCTACACTCTTTATATGAATTGGTTGAATCCTCCTGAAATTTGATGGAATACTTGGTTTATGTAGATTGTTTTCATTCTGTTGATAGTTCTTTAATGGATGTGTCGCACATAACGCGTGTCTTCTGTAGTTGGTGTTTAATAACTGCCAAAATAAAAAAAAATGGATAAATGAGAAGAGAAAAAAAAAGTGTTGCAGCTAATCCATACCCTTGTTAAGCCAAATGATGTGATCTAGTGCTAAAACCTGAGCCCATCGTCTCCAAATTTGGCCAGCGTTCGAGTTCCAGGTCTCACCATCACCAAAGTATGGTAATAACTTAGGGCTATTTTCTTAGGAAAATATATCTGTACACAACATTGATAAACCGTGAATCAGCCAAAGGAAGAAATAAAGCATTTAAAAATAAATAAAATTATAAATATATATAATAATAAACCCTGCAACTGTGGTGGCGGCACCCTGAGAATGGCCATGCAAAAGCTAGCGAAATGTTGAACCCTACAATGGTGTCTCAACAAGGAGGAAACACCCTGAAGTTTGGACGTGGGGACCATCTGCAACCCCCAATAGGCGCCATACTCCTCAGCCTAGCCGTCATTCCTCCCCATTGTTGCATCCCCTCTCTCTCAGCTCTTAGCGATTAGGGTTAGGGTAAAAATAAAATAGAATAACTCTTTTATCGTGGTCATCACAGTGTTGAGTATAAAGGGGTTAGCGGCTCTTCAGTTGAAGGCATGGAGAATAAGAGACCTTAAATTTAAGCTCTCTCGCATAGCAACCAATGCGTTTTAGGAAGGAGTTACGCTTGTAAAAGAAAGAAAGATATTGATTGGGTAATATTATTTAAACGGGGGCTTGTTAATAGAATTTTGCAATGGAAATGTTTGAGCACAGATATCTTGCAGCTATCTTAGGAGAAAAATGAATGGCTGGACATAATGATTAAAGCATAAATAAATAGATAAATAAATTTCACTAACATTAGTGTGTATCGATTTTCCCAAGTTATAAATGCTTTGCATAGTTGGCTTCTATAATAGCCATAAATTAAATGATATCTGGAACAACAATTAAAATTTATAGATATGGAATCGAGGTGGAAAAAGAGAGAAATATATATATATATATATATATATATAATGTGACCATGATACGTAATTTAAGGAATCCGTAACAGTTAGTTGCTAGCCATTTTTCCCCTATGGCTAGGCTATTAGACTGCTTAAGGAACGTTCTATCTCAGCTACGACTCATAAATTTCTCCTTGCGTGGAAGCAAAGGATACCAATACCATGGCAGAGTGTGGTAAAGAGTGGGGAAGGGTTTGATGAGGTTAGATCCTTCATAAATGATCAGCCATAACTTTTGAACCATCCACTTAATTATAAATAGTAAGGACGACAGAACAGAGGTGACCGATATTATTAACTTGTGCGTAGGTTAGGTAGCTGCCAATTATAAGTTGTATCCCCCTCAAGCATTGCCTTCGGTGATATTCAGTTGTTCATTTCCAAGTCAGATTGATGCAGGCCAAGTCTTCTAAATGGTATTTGTCACCCTGCAGTGACAGGCTACTACCTGAGCCTAGAAAGTTGCAGCGACCCTTTTTATTTCATTATAAAGTTCAGACAAATTTGGTGGGAGCTGGTAGATATGTCATATTTGCATAGAAATGGATGCTACCTACAGCTGTCATAATTTCCCTTTATCATTGTACGCAAATTAAACAAACTGTGGTGGTAGGTGCAGCTATTTTCGATTCTTTTGTAATAGCAATTGTTCTTGCTGCCTCGAGATCAAGCCTAGTGAATTATCTTTGAAATAAATGGTTATTCCAGCTGCCACAGTAAGATGATGAACTCGGTAATAACTATTCTTATTAGCAAAATGTATATATGCTACAGACCTTCATTCAAGATAAATATTGTGATAGCTTCTGAATGGCTCCAAATAGCCATTTTAATAGTTGAATGTGCAAGATGAATGGGAGTAGCCATTAAAATTATGTATGAGCCAAGGGAAAAGTACGATGAAATAATGAAAGGTTAAAAATAATAAATTATAATATAAATTTAATGTCCATATTCTTGGTTTTATCCAAATGCATGGAAGGGTTTGGGTTTTGCAAATCATGGATAAACTTGTTATTTTACTGCATTTCTACCCCAAAATTCTCTATCCTGATCAATGGGAATCCATGTGGTTTTTTTGAAAGTTCAAAAGGTATCAGACAAGGAGACCCACTCTCTCCCTTCCTTTTCATCATCATGGCTGAAGCTCTAGGTAGGAAGTTATGCAACATTAAAAGATCTAGTTCTATTAGAGGTGTGGAGGTGACATCTTTGGTTCAGCCAATCACACATCAACAGTTTGCAGATGATACAATTCTCTTTGGGAAAGGTTGTAGAGGAGAGGCCTTACAGATGAAAAGGCTGCTATCAATATATGCTAAGGCCTCAGGACAAGTAGTCAATAAAGAGAAGTCACAGATTTTATTTTTTCATGTCAAAACAAGAGTCCAAAATCAAATACTAAGTTTATTAGGATTTAAGGAAGGTAGACTTCCATGCACTTACTTAGGGATTCCAGTTGATAAATCCTTGAGATCTTCCTCAGCCTGGAAACCAATCGGGGAAAAGATTGATAGGAGAATGGAGTCATGGAAATCAAAGTGGTTATCATTGGTAGGGCGAATTATAATGTTGAAAGCAACTCTATCAGCCATTCCCATTTATCTAATGTCTTGCATTTCAATGCCAAGTGGAGTGTACATGGCCCTGATGAAGAAGTTGAGAAAATTCTTTTGGCAAGGCACAGACACAAAAAAGAAGTTTGCTCTGATTGCAGGGATAAGGTCTGCAACCCAATTGAGCTTGGAGGCACGGGTATCAAAAATCAGTTATGGCATAATAAGGCTCTTGGGGCTAAGCTATTCTGGAAAATACACAAGGAACCACACCTCAAATGGGTCAGGATCATTAGAAGCAAATACCTCACTAACTTAAATAGTGAAGAGGCATTAAGAGTCACAAATTTTCCTAGGGGATCCCGTATTTGGAACTTTATTGCTAAATCTAGTGATATTATTCTTAATCATATATCATGGAATGTAAAGGATGGGAAGAAAGCACTATTTTGGAATGACTCATGGGGAGGTTACCCTATTATTAGTAATTTGATGGACACAGACAGAATTAGCCAAATTTGTTCAGAAAAATGGGGTATTCATGTAAGTGACTACATTATTTTATCAGACAATAACCAAGCTTGCAAATGGGAGTGGAAACAATTTGAAGACCTTGACATTCCATTGGTGGAGATTAATAACCTTAGACAAGTATTAAATGACAGATTTATTTTGTTTAAGCAGGAAGGGGACGAGATTATCTGGAATGGATCAAAATCAGGCTGGTATAATGTGAGAGATGGCTATAAAATAGCTTCTGGGCAGCAAGGAAGAACCAAAACCCAGTTACCTATTGAATTATGCTGGAACAAAGCGTGCATGCCAAAGGCTGGTATCTTCACATGGGCGGCTTTGCAAGGTAGAATTTTGACAGCAGATTGGTTTAAAAGAATTGGATATCAGGGCCCTTCAAGATGCTCACTATGTTACAATAGTGAGGAAAATGTCAACCATTTACTTCTAACATGCCCCTTTTCCCTTGAATGTTGGCAGTGGCTTTGTGCTAAACTTGGTTGGATAACAACATTGCCAAATGATATATTCACACTATTCAAATCTTGGCCAATTCTTTTTAGGGACAGCTTGTGTGGAAATTTTTGGATCATTTCTCCTTCAATTTTGTTATGGGAACTATGGAAGGAGAGAAATAGGAGAGTATTCCAAGGGAAATCCATGGAGATAGAAATGCTTATGATTAAGATTGAAGTTGTCATTGTGGAAACAATGAACTCAAGAATTCATGCCCAAAGCAAAAAAACAAAATCTTATACAGGCTGGGATGGCAGTATGTTCAAGAACTGGTTTGGTTTAAAAACTCCTCAAGTTATTGGGAAAGGGTGTCAAGTCAGCAAACAAAACAGAGCAAATTGTAAATGGAGACCTCCAAATATTGGATGGTTCAAACTAAATTTTGATGGAGCGTCCAGAGGGAATCTAGGTCCATTAGGAGCAGGTGGTGTGATTCACTCTTGGCAGGGAAAAACTATTGCAAGATATTCAAAACCATTGGAGATTGATACAAACATGGCAGAATTTAAAGCTCTAGTATTAGGGCTATCCCTTTGCATAGAATTGAACTTGGCAAAGGTAGAAATTGAAGGGGATTCAAATTTTGTGGTAAATGCGATAAGAGCTAAGAAAGTGTTGAGCTAGAAACTACAATCTTTACTAGATTCAGCAATAAACTTGTTGGATAAGTTTAAAAATGTAACGATTAACCATATTTATAGAGAAGGCAATACAATGGCAGATGCATTGGAAAATATGGGAGCTGATGGGACGACACTTAAACAAATAACTCCATGAGGAGCAAGGATTTTTGTGGTTAAGGCTTCTAAGATCATCCGTAAGGAAGAGGAGTGTGACAGTTAGGTTTCTAAGAGTGGAGAGTTAAGTAAGAAGGCAGCGAAGGAAACAATGGCTTCTACAAACACCATTTGCAAAGAGATCCACATTGCAGTATTGGTTTCACTCTTAATCTTCTATAGAATATTCTACTTGTTTTACATGTAGTTTGCAGTCAGGGATTGCTGTGAGGATGCCACAGAAAGACAGTCAAAGTGTGCTGGAAGGTTGTCGCAAAAAGTTAGTTAGTGAGTGCTGGAAGGTTGCCAGAGAAATAGTCAGCTGGTGCTGGAAGGTTGGTGCAGAAAGTCAGCCAGTTCCATGATCTGCTAGACTCACACTGGCTGCTTTACAAATGCCTTCCCTGCTGCCATCTTGCGGTTTCAATGGTCCATGGTCCCTGTATACAATGTTAGTTGATTATTCCCAGCATCGTGATACTTTCTCTGATACATGATGGCTTCAATGGTCAATGGCGTGGCAGAGGTTGAGGTGATGCACCATCATCACACGAGCAGGTCACCTGTTGTGATCCAACATTAACTATACTTGTGTTGTTCCTCCTCTTCTTCTTTTTAGGATCCATGCTTGCTTAGCTGATTTTGCAGGTTGAAGATAACTTGGTCACACTTCAAATGAAATTGAGGCTTGAAGAATTCTCATTTGTGGAGTTACTAAGAGCAGGAGAAGTTTAAGTCATGATTATGTTTGTTTTATCTTCTGTTGAGGCTTCAAGTCTTGTAAACTCTTATACTTTTAATTTTAATACAACCTTCTCGGCTTCGGCCCCCTTATTTATCAAAAAAAAAAAAAAAAGTTCATATTCTTGGAGATACACTCACTTCGGTAAGAAATATCCTCCCCAATCCTTTCCTCTTCCTTTAATTTTGGCCAGTTGACATCGGCTATATAAATGCAGTTTGAAGTTTCTTTTTATCTCCAAAACGTATGTTTTCATTGTTGCTTACACGGTTTAGCCAGAAGCTTTTAACTATAGCATTTATGGACTATGAAAGACTGAAGTCTTTAGCTGTCATAAAAGTTTCCATCAAGTGAAGTGAGAAGTTCCTTGGATTAAAAAAAAAAAAAATCTGCACTCCCCACCACCCAGAAATAATTCATTGAAGAAAGAAACAAGAATACTAAAATTAAATTAAATGTTATCCATTAAATGCAATAGAAAACTTCTGGTTGTTGACAAATGGGTTTTTTTCGATTAACAAATTAAGACAATTCTGAAACAAGTATGATTTTAATTATCACATTATTATTTATTTCTAACACCTACAAAATAACAAAAAGAAAGAAAAAAAATAGCGTAAGGACTTCAGACCTCAACATGATTCTTTTTTGCCTCTCGTGATAAAGAAAACCAAAGTTTATTAAGAAGTATCTAATCTAGCAAAACAAATTTGATGTAGTGGAATCCTTATTTAGGGCCCACGTATATTTCTTCATGAAGTCTTTTCTTAGATAAATAGTCTCCTTAACATTCTTTCAATAAAGAAACAATTTTTCCTTGGTGTCGGAAAAGTTTTAATTTAAGTAAAAATAAATAAATTAGGTTTTCACTAACATTACTATTTAAAAAGGAAGACATTGTTTTGTTATTTTAAAAATAAATATATAAATAAATGTTTATTAATATATATATTTTTATATATAATATAGGTGAATAATCAAACCAAAAAAATAATAATGACTAAAGGTAAATGTGATGTTAATATTGATTCTATTCTAATGTAGTATGAAGATTGTTGGTTAATAAAATTACTAAAATTATTAAATAAGGAAAGTATATTAATAATAATTAACAAAGGTTTCATAATAATCTTATCAAGAATAATGTGAACATAAATATCAAGTATAAAAGATATATTATGTTATTTTGGTTAAATAACTATAATGTTTTAATTTTACTTGAAGAGTGAATATTATGTTATTATTACTATTATTTTATTTTTTTATCGAGTAGAGATAATGTTTAAAAATAATAATACTATTATGATGGTTATATAGAAGAACTAATAAGAGTATAGAAATTGAAAGTTTTAGAAGAAAAAAAAAACAAATTTGTGCATTAGGACAAGTTAAACCATGAGGTCACATGGAATCAACTCCGTTGCATGTTCACCTCATTTTTGGCAGCATGTTGTATAGTGAATTTTTATTAATCAATTCCTTATTTAAGCCTAGACCTTTGGGTTGAACTAAGTTTGTTTTCAAATTATATAATACCATGCATGCACATGGTTAAGCTTGTTAAGGTGATAAACTCATAGCATGTACAATGTTACATTTTTAACTCTTAAAGTGTTAATTAGCACAATTAATGTTTTTTTTTTTAAGTTGTGTTTTGAAACGAAAATTTTAGGCATGACAAAAATTGAGATGGTAAGATAAGGGAATTGGTTTACCTGAAGGATGTAATAATACAAGTCTAGCATTGAAGCTAGTTCAACACTTAGAACCATCAAAGTATAAATCCCATGTTTCATTTTCCTATAATGTCAAAACATGTTCATCAAGAAATGAGTCTTGGTTTGGTAAATCCAATGGTGAAGGAGCTTCAACTAAATGGCCGATCAACACTTGACCCTTTATCACCTTTTGAGAGAAAAACTTAAGATCAAATTTCATTAACATCACCCATTTGGCTAAGTGTCTTGATAAATCATTTTTAGCAAAAAAGATATTTTAGTGGATAAAACTTTATAAAAATATGCACTTCAACGTTTAGAAAATAATGTCCCAACTTATTTGCAACAAACACAAGAGCCAAACATCATTTTTTTATATTTTTGTATTGTGTAATCAATCAATGTTCGACTAATCTAGTAAACAGAATGTTCCTTACCATTCATATCTTGTTGTGCTAATAATGTAGCAAGAGCATTAGATGAAACCGAACTGTAAAGAATAAAGGGACATCTTGATGCAACCGGTTGTAAAATAGGAGGATTAGCCGAATACTATTTT
Organism: Sequoia sempervirens; assembly: GCA_007258455.2. NCBI lineage: Eukaryota > Viridiplantae > Streptophyta > Pinopsida > Cupressales > Cupressaceae > Sequoia > Sequoia sempervirens. The sequence continues at coordinate 100,613,721 of VDFB02000003.1, forward strand.
AAATTCTCAAAGGCTTTTTGACAATATTCATTCCATTTAAAATGGGATTCTTTCTTAAGCAATTGAGTAAAGAGAAGAGTTTGATCTGTCAATGATGCAACAAAATGACATATAGCTTGAATCTTGTAAGCTACGAAGTTGAGAAATTTTTTTAGGAGGTGGCATGCTTACTATAGCATCAATTTTATTTGTTTCCACCTCAATGCCTCGATGTGAAACTATAAAGCCTAATAGTTTTCCACTATCCACATTGAAGATACACTTTTGAGGATTCAATCGCATGTTGTACTTACGAATTTTCTCAAAGATTTCATGGAGGATTTTGCTATGATCTTGACATGATATAGATTTAGCCGAGATATCATCGACTTAATCCTCTAAAAAGTTATGTATAAAATCATGAAATGTTAATGTCATAGCTCTTTGATATGTTGCTCCAATGTTTTTCAATCCAAACTACATAACAACCCAACAAAATTTTTCTTAAGGTGTAATAAAAAGAGTTATATTGATCTTGAGTATTGATAAAAATTTGATTATATCCAAAAAATTTATCCATAAATGATAGTAAAGAATGTCCTATGGTTGAATCAACAATCATGTCTATGTTGGAAGAAGGAAATCATCTTTCAAAGATGCTTTATTAAGGTCACAAAAATCTGTAAATATTCAAATATGATTATAGTGAGAGAACTTTTTGGCAAGTTGTCCAAGTGTACCTTCTAGCAAGACAAGGTGCATTATTTAGGCCATGTCATTTCAGGTGAAGGGATTGTCATAGATCCGGAGAAGATAAAGGCAATTTTGGAATGGTCTACTGCGTAGATTATGAATGAATTTTGAAGCTTCATGGGACTTGCAAGATACTACCGAAAGCTTGTAAAAGAATTTTATAGAATTGCAACACCAATCACTTCACTCCAAAAGGGAAAATATTTGAGTGGACTGACAAGTGTGAACAAGATTTCCATCTTTTGAAGGAAAATATCACCACAACCCCAATTTTGACTATACTTGATCTAAATGGATAAGTCATGATGATAACATATGCATTAGAAGAAGGTGTAGAAGGAGTACTAATACAAAATGGGCAAGTGGTGACTTATGAGTCAAGGAAATTAAAATAGTATGAGCTGAATTATGTGTCACATGATTTAGAGCTATTGGCCATAGTTCATGCCTTACATATATGGATACATTACCTTTTGGGGAAGCCATTTAAGTTGAAGACAGATCATTTGGGACTCAAGTACATTTTTTACAACCCAATCTCAATGCTCATCAAAGGAGATGGTTGGAGTTTCTCAATTTGCATTGAGTATATCAAAGGGAAAGAGAATAGAGTGGTTGATGCACTTAGTAGAAGGCATATAGCAGCCATAACTACATCAAGGTACAATTTGAAACAAGTAATTATGAATCTATAAGGAGATGAGCACTATTCTAGAGTGAAGCAATCCTTAGAGGAGAATCCCATAGATCATCATTTCAATGGTTGTGTTTGAATTAGATGGAATTTTGAGATACCAAGGAAGAATGTACCTTCTAGATTCAAAGGATTTGAGGAAATTGATCCTAGAGGAAATCCACAACACACCTTATTCAAGGCACTCAGGAGTAACCAATATGGTAGTAGAATTGAGGTATCTATATTTTTGGCCAAAAATCAAGAAGGATGTAATTGAATTTTTGGCTCGATGCTTGGAGTGCTAATGGGTCAAGGTTGAGCATGTGCATCTAGTGGGGCTTTTGTACCCACATGAAATACTTGAGTATAAGTGGCAAGTGATTAGCATGGACTTCATTCAAGGGTTGCCTATGTCCAATAACAAACATGATATCATTTTTGTAGTGTTGGATAAGTTGACCAAAGTAGCACACTTCTTTGTAGGGAATCTTAAGGATGGATATTTGACTTTGGCTAAGAGGTTTGTCCAAGAGATCTTTCATTTACATGGAGTACCTGAGACGATCATATTAGATTGAGATACTCGCATGATATTTAGATTTTGGACCAAAATAAATGCAACATTGGGGACGAAGTTGAATTTTAGTTCAACTTATCATCCTAAAACAGATGGGAAAACAAAGAGAGTGAACTAAGTAGTCGAAGACCTCCTTACGATGTATTGTATGGATCGACAGTACAAATGGAAAGAGTATCTTCTATTGGTGGATTTTGCATATAACATCTCCTACCATGCATCTTTGGGGATGGCACCATTTGAAGCTCTTTATGGGTGAAAGTTTCGTACACCTATCAATTGGGATAAGGTGGAAGATAGGATTGTGATTGGTCTAGATATGCTTATAGATATGGATGATCAAATGCCACTAATAAAGGAAATATTGAAGGAAGCAGCAAACAGGTGAAAGATTTATGAAGACAAGAATAGGAATTTTAGATAGTTTTCAATAGGGGACAAATTCTTTTTGAGGGTCAAACCTCATAAGAGTTCCATTTTGTTTGGCAAATCATCCAAACTTGTTCTGAGATTTGTGGGTCCATTTGAAGTGTTGGAAGCGATCAACCAAATTGCTTATAGACTTGCTCTACCACCTGCTCTCACTTGAATCCATAATGTGTTTCATGTGTCTATGCTCAAACCATATCATCCTGATGCTACCCATATACTTGATTGGCATGCTTTACAGGTATAGGATCCAGGGGTGGTGTTTGTGGAGCCCACTCAAATTTTGGGATGGTGCAACATTAAGTTTTTAATAAGGAGATTGTGAAATATAAGGTCTAGTGAGACCAATATTTTGAGGATAGTGCCACATGGGAGAATGTTGAGGATATTGATTGTTCATTTTCTAATTTGATTACTTAGTTTGAGATGCTTTTATTTACTTTAGTGTGATGCTTTATTAGCATAGTGTGATACTTTGATTGCTTTACTGAGATAGATTATTGTTTCAGTGTGTGTAATAAGACATCGAGATGATGTCTCTTCCTAATGGGAAAGAATGTGACATCTCGATCTTATGCTACATTTATATTTTTAGTATATTGATGAGACTATTAGACATCATTTATGATTGCTTGATTATCTAGTATCTACATGTGCATGATTTCTAAATTTGATGGTTAATCTTGATACATTGAAATGAAAAAGAAATAATTATCATGTTTTTTATTATGAGTTTAATTTCTTGGTTTTTGAGGACTAACCTATTAATGTGCAACTAAGTGTGACCGAGCGCAGGAATATGAGTGGGTAATTGTCAATGGCAAGAACATGGTTGAGGTATGGGTATCCTATCCGTTTGATAAATGAATGGTAGGATTGAATCCCAAGGCAATCACACACTCACATAGTCACATTCTTATGCATCGCATGGTTGCTTTATGTTAATTATGATGGTAATATTATTGTGTGTAATGAGTATGTTTTATTAAGGTTGTAGAAATTAAACTACTTGGAAAAAATGAATAAATACATTTTGTTTGATTTTATGTTATTTTATTTTCTTGAAAATTAAATTAGTGATTAAATGAAAAATTAAAAAGATTTTAATTTCATAATAATTTACTTAATTTATTTTATATATATAATAATATAATAAATATATTATTATTATATATATATGAGATAAATATGAAAAGAATTAAATAATAAATAAATAAAAGGTTTAATTTTCTATATATATATATATATATATATATATATATATATATATATATATATATATAAATATAAATTAAAAAAAAACTAGTAAATAAAAATGTATGAATAATTAAATAAATTGCATGTATCTTTTATTAAAATTAATTTAAAAAGCTTTAATAACCAAAATAATAATAATAATAATAAATCAATTAATAAATAAATATATTATAATATTTTTATGCACGGGAGAGGAGTAAACTTGAAAATAAAAAAACTAATTATAAAACTTTAAAAAAATCACACCATGCAAGGTGGCAGTGCTAAAATTAAAATAACTTAAACTATAGTAAAACCTAAAAATATAGAGAAGTAGAACATTAAAAAATTGCAGCCTTGCAAAAATTACGAAAAGAAAAGAATAAATAAAAGCATGGGCAGAGACTTAAGAAAATACGCATGCAACTTCTGGCAAATACTTCTGGAAAAGAAAAGAAAAGAATAAATAAAAGCATGGGCAGAGCCTTATTCTACTATTTTTCCTACAAACTCTACCATCTTTGCATAAAGTCAAATTGTGGTTTATAACCCTATTTTATACCAAGCCTATGTATAGTCTCATTTAGGTTGTTTCTTTTCCAAGTTTTATATCAGGACTGGAACAAATCAAGAATACACATAAAAATAAACTCTGTGCAACTGTGAACATCAGTTTTGTTCCTTATTTTCTGCAAGAATGAAATTGAGAGAGTTGAAAAGTGTTTTTATTTATGAGAAAGAATCTATAGCAAAATTGTAATTAAGAAAATGCATAGAAATTTGTTTTGTTATGTTATATTCTAAATTTATGTTAGCAAATTGGATTGAGTTTTTCATGAGTTAACCTGCAAGACATGGAAATAGAAAGAAAATATTAAAAGATCAAAATGCATGTTAGAACTAGTTGCATGTAAAGAAAGGAATTGCATATCAATGATTATTTTAATGTACTAGGCATGAAAATTTGAAACAAATGAAAGATGCATGATTGAACATTTACATCAAGAAAGGAGGAAATATTTATTTTTAAGAACATTATACATATCATTGTTTTCTATTGTGTATTGGGTTTACCTTCCGGGATAGGGTTCTGAATGTGGGTTAATAGAGAAAGTCGATCCTCTTTTCGGGATCTACCAAATACTTAGTGTTTTGGCCAAAGCCATGTGTTCATTGTAATAGATGGAGTTTACCTAGCAAAATTATTTATATATTTATTTTCCATAACCTATTTGTGGGACATTACATGTTCATGTTAGAAATGCATGTATATACAACAGGCTTGCATCGGGATTACCTCCTGCTTTTTATTTGCTAGGTACTCTATACAAGGTCAAGTATTCTTCATGTTAGGACGAATTCTAGGGAAGCTTAAGCTTCGTGGTTGGGCGGAAAAGTTCTTGAGTCATGCTCTCGTCTCTCAACTTGTGGATGACTGTGAGGGTTGATGGTTGTCGGAAGCTATGTTATTTATGTCCTCACATTGTTGTTGTATCAATATTTGTAATATTACTTCTAGCTTTTATATTTAGTTTATTCCATGGCATGAGAGCCTGAATTGTAATATTGCATATCATATATTATGTGCATTTACCTAGATTATGCACTACATACATGACGTTGTGTTGTGTAATTTATTTACTTTTACTGATATATCATTTTTATTCCATATTTATGAGATATTGAGTTATTGATTAAATTTTATGAGATTAATTAGGTCACGATCCCTACAGACTTCCCTGCAATGTGATGTTCATCTTACACACTAGTATAGAGCCACCTAAGGTAGAATTAATCTCAAATGGAGTCAACATGTGCTACCATAGACACTAGCGATGTTGTGGTGATAGATATCAAAGTTAAAAGAGATGGTGAAAAGCATGTGATGTGTTGGAGAGCTTCTAATTGTGTACCAACCCAGGGGAGAGTAAATTGTGGTGATACCAATCTATGAGAACCATTTTGAGTGATGTTGATCCACAAGCACCAATTTGAATGACATTGCTCTATAGAGAGACAATTGGAGTGGCATCAATCTACGGATAGCCACTCAAAGGGATGCAAATTGAGAGAGACCAATGGTAGGATCCATAGAAGCATAAATCCTCAAAAAATTGTAAAAATTGCAATTTTTAAAAAATCTCTGGCTGAAATGTCGTGATTTAATCAGCCACAAATTTTAATGATTATTAAGGTTTTAAATTGCATAAAAATCTTGGAAAAATCACCCAACTTGTCACAAAACCCTAATCACTTGAAACAGCTATTTAATCGAGTTTTTCATTAATTTTTAGATAAAAGTGAATGTTGGCCATTAGGATGTGATTCGCCATCAAAGATTCACTAAATTTCATCAATTTGTTGAGGTAAATTGCAAGTAGATGACCTTAAATGGATGTATATTTCTAAAATATGTTAAGGACATCAAAATAGAGACACATTATTTCGTATGCTTCTATGTTTGATGTTTTTTATTAAATAAGCAACATTTACATGGTGTTGTACCCTTTACACGAAAAGCCCTCAATCCCAAAAAGAAGCTAGTTCAAACTAGGAATGAACTAGGAAAAGAAGACAGGCCACACACAGAAATAGCTGACAGATAGTTATCGAACAATAGATGAGGACTAGACAACCCTAGAACCTGAGGGGACTAATCTAACTCCCTTAACCCTAGGCTACGAAGTAGTGACAGAGTTAGGGAATCCCTTCTTCTTTCTCTGCATAATAGACCAGGGAAACTTGGAATCGAAGTCCACCGAGCGAGGCGAGAGGAGTGGATCCTCAACAGCCACCACAAACAATGAGCCACCAGTAGCAAGGGAGTCAGCAGCATAGAAGAGGAGTGAAAAGCAATCGAAGGACTAGCAAAGGCATTCAATGAGGGTCAGGCAGGCTCTGCCTAAACAACGACAATAGTTCGAGGCAACAATGGTTCCACATATGGGATAACCGGAAGAGGAGCCTGGAAAGACACAAACTCCTTGGATGAATCATCAGGGTCGTCCTCCTCGGATGAACCATCCAAAGGAGAGCGCACCGTGAGATGGTCTATGAGAGCATCCTTCCACCAGGTAGCAGCACCCTTGCGGCAGACATGAGGGCAACTAGAGGCCAAATGACCAACAAAGTAACATCTCCTGCACCGAAAAGGGAGGCCCTCATAGTCCAATAGTTGCATCCATGGTCTGTCCTCCACCAATAAGACCACACCACCATGGAGTGGTTTGGATATGTCCAAATCAACTAAAATACGAGCTATTGTAGTATGCCCAAGCTCCTAAGTCATAGATTCCACCATCAAAAAGTGTCCAATGCGTTGCCAATAACTTCATAACATGATTCCTCCCAAAACTAGAGAGGGCGATTTAGCAGTCGAACCCAAACCAGTCTGGTATTCAGCAGCTTCATAAGAGGATTGAAAGAGCGAGACGAAGGCTTGATGGACAACAAATGAATACCCCACATCCACCCCCTATCCAACACATTGTCTTGCTCCATGGAGGAGGCGAAGGTTGCTAAGAAGAACCCCCTTGCACTGAGATAAAGCTCAATCTGCCTAGAGACAATAGGCTTCCAAGAGACGAAAACCCAATCATGGAGATAAGGAAGGGAGGGCCACAAGCCGTTAAACCTGCAAACCACACCCTATTTCAAATAATAATCCTCATTTTCAGCAATCTCAAGTCCACAAATCGCAACAGGGGAAGCACAGGCATAGGGAAAAGGCCTAACCCTAGCCGAAGCAGGAATCTAAGCACCATCCTTTGAAACAACCTCAGAAAAGGACTTTTGAAGGCAGCCTGAAGTGGCCCTTAAGCCAGTAGAAGGGATGCCACCAGTAACCGGAGTAGGAAGCGACACCACAGAAGGTGAAAAGGGGTCAGACAGATCGACCTTCCCCTATAAAGCCATGCCCAAACAATCTCACGTAGCATCATCTTTCGAATCTCTTTCTCGTTGAACGTCACCTGAACGACTCCCGCCCAACTTCTATGTTTAATGTTAAGGACATTAACATGAAACAGTTAAGAGATGTGTTGTTTTTTTTTCTATATTTCATGCTATTGTCATTTGTCTTAGGCTCATAGTGATGCTTTCCATGTATATAACCAAAAGACGCAATTTAGAAGGAAATAGTAGACAATATCATAAATACTAAGGTTTCTAATTTTTTTAACATATTTGAACCTTATAAGAGTACTTTCCAAAAGTAATATAGAAAGCTAGACTAAACTGAAACAAAAATTTGTTGGCTTGACTTGTGATCCTAATTATTCGAAAGAATTTTAACATTTCAATTGTCAACAACAATACCAAGGTGGTTGTTTAGATTATTAGGGTTAGGTTGGGACAAAATTCCTTTTCAGATGCTGACAAATTGTGATAATTTAGAGGTTCAAGTGGGAAGCAAAAGTATATATATAACAGTATATAGACATTGTGGAACCAGAAGCATAGTTAGAGAGATAAAAAAATTAGCTTGTAGTGCTGAAAAAATAAGTTGTAGCAATATTTTATATCAAAATGAAGAATTATTTTGGTTATATTTAAATTTCCTATTTGTATCATATTCCCTATTATATTATTCTCTTGTGCAAGTTATTCCATTACACTATGGGAATGGACACTAAAATGAATACTAAATATAGAGTATAAATTATGAAGTATGCAATTTGTAACTCTACAATTCATAATTAGAAACAAAATTAGCTCCAAATCTCTAAGCAAGAGCAACCTTATCTATAGTAATGTTCTCATGTAGAGTTGAAGGTGGATTTTCATATATAGCATAATCCATATATAAAGGAGGACTTGTATAGTATTTATCTTTCATTTTATGCTCCTTAGTACATGAACATGTACAATCAAGAGAACTCCAGTCATCCTTAGGATCAATATGAGATGTAGATGGACAAGAAGTTCTCAATAGTAATATAGGTGTAATCAACCAATTAGGAAAAACTAAAATATTTTGTTTTTCAACCACTTGACAATTCTAATAGGGATTTTCATCTACATTCTTAGACATCTATTATTATGAATAAAATCCAAATTTTGATGAAGTGGAAAAGGTACAACACCCATGAAATGACTGAGGATATCCCAAAAGAATGCTATAAACTAGAGAACTAGGCATCACATGGGACAATATCAAATGTAAAGGAGCTAAAAGTAATGGGAAAAGTAACAAAATCAAATCCCTTAATAGTGACTTAACATTTTGATAAATTAGTATAATCAACATTGATCATATCCAAGAAGTATTTGCCTCAAATATGTAAACCAATTTTTTTATCAAGTATAGCTTGCTTAATCTCACTATCCCCATATTTTATGTACCAACTCATGCATATGAATAACATGTAGGGAGACAACTTATGGGGTGTAAATGAAATCTTAGAATTATTTTGATAGATAGGATCAAGAATAGTAACTACCTCTATAGGAGTGACATTATATAAAACAATGAGTTTAGCTAAGGTTTGCCTCAAAACATATAAGTCTCAAATGAATATGTTAAATCCTAGAGAGACATTTAGTTGTGGTATTCCTAAGTTGATCAAATAAATCATACATTTTTATCTTTTTCTTTCAACTTGGGATGGGTTAAAATTGAATCACTAGATGGTAACACTAGTCATAGATATGTAACATTTAGCATATAACCATTTTGAGATATGTATGTCCTATTGTATGGTAACTTTGTAGTTGGGGCATGAAAAGTAGGTATACCTCTACAATGGCATGATTAGGCATGAAAGGTAGGACATGAAGAGATATGTCATGTGAATATTATGTGAAGAGGATGGGCACATCCAAAGGGAGGTCATGAGGAGACTCAACTACGTTCATACTATCATTAAGCACACTACGTCAAGGAAAATGAGGAATAAAGGATTTTCCAAATCCATAAATTAATGATATAATAAACGAGATGAATAAAATCCTTAAATTTTGTAGCACTCAAATAAAGTTTAAACTCGATTACCAATAAGATATCATCATTCAAGTACTCAAGTAACAATAATTTAACATGTAAAAATGCACCATTAGACCAATCAAATTTGCCACTAAATAAATCCTCACTAAGAAAATAATATCATGATGTAACGTAATGGGAGCTAATGAAGCATCAATAAGACTGATGTGAGAAATTAAGAAATTTTCATTAAGTGTATCTTGTCATCGTGTAATATATCACTAAGTAAAATACTTTCATGAATATCCACCATACTTACATGAGATGTGAAAGAAAGATGATCACAAAAAATATCATCATGCAAAGCTAATTGAGAAGAAAAACACATCAATTTTTTTTATCAATCGTAGATGTAACAACATAGGGCAAGGCTACCACATCTATATCTATCATATAGGGGGCATCATCACTAATCAAAGCATGAGAAGGAAATATACTTTAAGGGAATACATCATTATGTTCATACAAATCACTATCACTAGTTATAGGAAGCAAAGTGACAATATGAAGTTCATGGACAATCAAAAAAGAACTAATAAACTCTATGGAGGAGGAAAAAGCAATACCTCCGTAGAAAATGCATCCTCATACATAACATAGAAAGACATAAATTCATTAAGGACTAAAAAGTTAAATAAAAAAATGTGAAAACATATCAAAAGTAGTAAGGTATGCATCTAGATATGGTAGAGACAAAGGTCTAGGTGAATCTATGACGTGAAATATATCATTGAAGCAAGCTCAATGTGGGTCAAAGGGACCAAAGAAAGATCAAGAAATATAAGCCCACACCCTTAATAAAGATAAGTTAATGATACACAATAAATTAGATCCAAATCCTAATTGGATCTTATATGAACACATCAATCAAAAAAACAAATCTAAAAAATCCTAGGTCTAGCAAGAATGTCAAGTTTGTCATTTTATATAATGAAAATATAAGTTTTCACTATAATTTACCTAAAGCAATAATTAAACAATAATTAAAAAACCCTAATATTTAGAGTTGAAACTTTACCAATAACACAATAAATATTATAATTAATGTAAAAATTAAATAAATAGATATAAGGTACTTAACTTGAAATCAAATGTAGATTTTACTATGTCAAGTGTCGCAAACTAATTTATCCATGTATCAAAAATAAAGGCATGCCAAATAAATTGGATCTATGACTAATAGATGTGAATGTTGATAGCAATAAACTAATTTACATTTGAATCATTTTCAGATTTAGACTTGTCCAAAAAAATTGTAGTTGTGTACTTGTTTCATTTCAATTAGATTTGGAATTATTTTTCCATTCGAATTTGTAATGGTGTATTTATATCCATTCAATTGTATTTGGTATAAGAAAAGATGATACTCATGTAATCTAGAATGTATGATTATTATCTTGAAATATGTGTTGATTATATAGATTATGTGGTACTCAATGATGAGTAATCCAATAGTATAGGGTATGAATGTCACAATAAGTAACTGTTAAATGAAAACATGATAATACATTTATAAATTTTATATTGATATTATGCATAAATGATTAAAATATTTATATTATAGATAACAAATTACATGAGTGGGTAAAATGATAAAGTTAAAGTTGAAGGATAAGCGATTAAACATATAAATTATCATTATATTCATTTATTGATTGTTTTCTCAGTTCTGATGCAAATGCATCTTATAATACCAAGGACAACAACTAATTTATAAGGGGAAATGTTTCTTTTTCTCCCAAGAGAAGAGAAAGTTATTAAATAACCCTTTAAAATTAAAAGAAAAATAGAAAAATAAAAAAAATATTATGTTCCTTTGATTAAAATGGGAATTAAATAAAAATATTTATACAAACTCTTTTTTATTAAGAGGGATAAACGCTTTTGATTCGATGAGGTCACAAACGAGAGACCTCATCCCTAAAATAAATTCTCAACAATTACATCTCGATGGGGTTTGAACTTTGATAGCAAGAATAACAACACAACTCAACCATCACACCATGCCACTATTGGTTTATATAAACTCTTTTAAAAGATGAATAATTGTAATTATTAGTAATTTATTAAATAACCTTCTTTGTGAAAGGGTGCAATGGTTTGAAAATCATCCTTAAGACTTATATGAAGCAATTATGTTAGACATGGAAAGGACATGGTCACTCACAAAAAGAGGTGGTGGTTTCATGAGTTCTTGGAAAAAGGGCACATAGAGTGTGCCCAACTTGGGATATAGCATACACCTGGAATTGTCCTAACCAAGGCTTTGTGCATGGTTTGAACTAACTAAAAGAGAAGGATTGATCATGGTTAGTAGTTGTGATGCTAGTGCAAGAAGGGAAAAATCTTGGTAGCAGTTGTTTGAACACTTGCATTGGGTATTTATTTGGTATTTAGTGAGTATGGCTCTAAAACACTTGTGTTGTGCAAATTATTCATGGTTTTGAATAAGAACTATTCCTTCTAGAGTGTACCATAACTATAAGACCCACGACCAATAAGTACCGAAAACCATTCATGTTAAAAGATATTAAAAATATTATGTACAATTTTGTTGTTAATATAATTCAAATATGTGGATGTGTTATTCAATTTACTATGTTAATTATTTAATTTAAAATTCTTGTCAAATTATCACATATAGTTTACACTAATTATTTATATCTGTTTTGATAACATTACAAATTTTTAAATTATCTTAACTCTAATATTTATTATATTAAATCAGTTGCTAATACTTCAAAGTTGCATTACACCAATCCTTCCTCACAAAAGTCTATTACATAAAAGGAGGTAGATATATTTATTAACACCACGAAGAAGCGAGTGCATAACATATGTTTACTCTCCATAGTTGTTGAACTCAAAACTTCTCTAGAGTATAACTTGTTTCGAATAACATGTTGAAGAGCCCCACCCCTCCAGAACTCCATAACATGTCCTAGGCACACCAAACATGTTCATCCCCACCACACAAGTTCAACTTCTTAAGCGAACCCAACCCAATCCAACCATACAATTCTTATTACCAACAATGTTTTATGTACAATTTATTCTGCAAGTTGTGTCTCAACGAAGGTGCAGATGCTCTGTATCACAAGATTTGGACTATGGCAATTACAACATTCAAAGCAACTGTTTGATATATGAACCCTTTAATAATACAAGGGTCAACCTTTTTTCTTTTTCTATTTAAAAGACCATTATTTTACAGCAAAAGGACAGAATGAAAATAACTATACACTTAAATCTTGCTTTAAATCTCACTGTGTTTCATACCATATATATCTTCTCAATGAAATAAATGCAAGGAACATTTCCTTTCTTTCTAGACTGTCAAACCTGCAACTGTAAATTCAAATTTGCCCTCTAAAAGATTCAGGTAACGAACAAAGGAAGGCTTGATTATACGGCACGATCAACCCTTGACTTCACACGTTCAACCCAAGAAAGTATTGTATGCTTGACTGGTGCAAACTGTGGATCCTTCTTTATAGATTTTTTTTGTTTTCCAATAGGAGGTCCAATACTCCGCCTAAGCAACTTAGGTTCCTTTTTTGCTAACTCCTCTAATGCTTTCTCCCTTGCAGCCATAGCCACATCATCTTCCAGCTCCTAAACAAAACAGTAACCAAAAAGAATTACAATGGTATAATTTATTGAGAGAAAAAACAGCACAAAAAGCAGCATTTCAGGAACATAGATATTAAACACGCTGAATTTTTAATATAAAAATTACCGTTTCCCACAAACCACACTTCCCGCACTTTTGGCATGGCTTTCCTTGCACTCGTACATGCTACTCAGAAAGCAAAAACAAGGTTAGCAAGCACATTAAAGATCGTGACAAATATACACCCATATTATGGAAAATACATGGACTTGACACTGGAAACAGAACCCAAAAAAGAAGCATAATAATAGTAACTCAGTTTTCCATCCCTAAGCCAATTAATGTAAAAAATAGCAATGTATCTAGGTTCACAGAGAAAGAAAACTTGTTGACCATATTCAATATTCAGTATAAAGATATCGGTACCATTCAAATGCACAAGCAATTGCGGATGAAAGATAAACAGAAACATTTATTAGAGCAATACTGTCAAAAAAATTTGTCTCATTCAAGAAAGAACAAAATACAAACTAGGCGCATTCTAAAATTCCAGATTAAAGCCAATAGCAGTATCAGATGAGCTTCTCACTTGACTCCCACGTCAATCAGTATCCTTTCTATTGGAAAAGAAAAACAAATAAACATCTTTATAAAAGATCTGAAGCAAGTTCTTCTCAGTTTAACATTGCACTTCAGTATTTAATTGTAACATAGTACAACATATGTACGACTTGTAAGCATATACTATTTGGATATGTTTGAGGGAAACAACCTTGGCATTCTCATCAAAAATTGTAAATCCTCCAAAGCATTGTGTTCTGATAGACAGGAAACCAGTCAAACTCAATGTTAACTTGAAATTTTTGCAGCAAAATGTCCTCCAAACATATGATTGTTAGTTGTGGCTTATGATTGGACTACTTGTCAATAAATCTCATCAAGAGCCCTAATTTATCAATACATTCCTGAACGAAAAGGCAAAATTTCCTAATAAAAGTATCAGAGTTCAATAACTAGGCACATGTTAAATTCTGAGAGGAGCAAGGATATTTCGGGAGGAAGGACCATTATTGCACCTGCTGTAGCAGGTGCCGCCAAAGCATCTGACCTGACTGAGCACATAGCTAAATGCCTCAGAAAATTGGCCTCAAAAACCTTCAAACCAGAGCATAACCAAGTTTCACTTCCAGCTCAAATAGCTTATGCTCTCTAGTATATACATTCCCAATGATGTGCAATTAAAAATGGATTGTGCTGTTTATGAATATTCTGCAATTTGTGATTCTTCCACCATGAACAGCAAATCATCCTTTAGCGTTGGCCAAAATTTCTGGACATTGAAGCTTGAACCATCTCACCCTAAGGAATTATCTAGTTGGAAAGCAGAAACAGCTTGATGGTTCATTTTTTAGGAAACAATGTATAGCTATGCTTGATAGTTTTTAGAACCAAAAGCTACACTAAGCACGCTATTCTTCAGACAGTTCAATTAATGCTGAAATAGTTGAAAGAACAATTCATACTCTGGATTGTAAAGAGCAATAGCAAACAGAAGGTCCTAGGTTCAAGTCCTAACAATCCAAGGAAACTTAAAAAGGTCAGAACCAGGCTAGAATGCCTGAACACAAACGTTTGGCTTGATGGGGGGAATTGGAAGAACAATGTGCACTCCAGCCTACAAAGGGTCAGTAGCTCAATGATGAGGAAGCCTGGCAGTAAATGGGCCTGGGTTTGAGTCGTAGCTGGTCCATGGAAATTTGAACAAAAAGAACTTAATGCAGCTTGTTGAATAGCATGTAGAGAATTCAATATCAAATCATTTAGAAAATCAAGCTTAGTTATGAGATTGATTCTGTACCACTGAGGTTTCCAAAGAAACTTAATACTACATAACCTAACAGATCAATAATGTGCAAAACTTGTCCACCAGGCTATGGTCATATTTGATGGAAGAATACTATAGGCATGGCATCTAAAGAAACATGTTTTATCTCATCTAAGGGAAAGCACCAACTCAAAACAAAGCCTTCTAGGCTTGACACCAGAAAATTACTTCATGAGATTGTAACTAAGAGAGCAACTATAGTAAAGAAAACATTTTAGGTGGTAATAATCTGGAGGCATAACCTGTTGTAAGCAATGAGAGACTATAAATATGTAAACTGGTCATGATGTGCACCACAGGGCCAATGGTGTTGTGGGCGGTAGCATAGTAAATGAGCTGGTGACAGCCAGAAATCCATTCCATACAAAGACTGAGAATGGAAATTTTCATAGACAGAAGTTAAGGCTGGACATCCGAACTGATTTGTTCAGATATAACTGAGAGGACAATGGTGAATCGGAGAAGGATGTAGAAGAATCAAGTGTGTATCTTTCTCCATGCACCCCTCAAGGTGAAAAAAAAGTATATATAGAATTATATGAAAGATCAAATATATGAAAAAGCAGTGACATGAATCAAATCTTCATTAATGGTGGCAAGAATTTATGTATCATATAATGTCAGTTATCAATAACCACAACTATATGGCTATAACAATCTTTAACCACAATGATATTATTGTTAGTATATAATAATGTAACAATTTATTTATCCCTTTATTAATATACTAATATTTAGTATATTTGGTGATGTAATAAAACATTACTCACGATTCCCCTGCTTATTACATCATTTTCTCCAGAGCAAAATTTGAGAAGTGTCAAAAAGCTTCCAACCTCACGGCTAAAAGTGATTCAGTGAAAAGGTCTGCACACTAGTACTAATTAAAACAAAATTGGAGATGGATAGTTGAAAATGTTCACATATGAAGTGACACTAAACATCAATGTGCTTTGTATGCTCATGATATACCAGATTGCAAAGTTTCAACTTCAACACACTTATTTTTGCAAAACAGATCTGTAGGTTATTTCTCAGGTTTTACTATTCCTATTAATATACGACATATCCATATTGCTTCACAAACAACTCTAAACACCGAATTCCTCAGTATGTCATCCCCTTATTTCCAGACCTGCAGAATAAGGGAATGAATGCAGGGATTTGTGAACCAAAAATAATCTAACTTAAGAGATCCAACAGGAGCCTGACCAAAATTAAAAATCGCTCAAACCTGGTACAAATATCTGTTTGCAGTTTCTTAAGGCACTCATAAACTATGGGTGTAGTTGAAAATCAATTGCCCAAGAGCCAGAACAATCAGGTCCTGTATAAGCTTTTTGTTATGAATAGAACTATTTCCATAATTTTTTGCTTACTTTCAACATACAGAAATTGGAGCAATGATTTTAATATAAGAGTTTCTGCATTTACTAGAATGCTGTTTGGAATTCCTGCACAAATTGGATACCAATGTCCAGACATTATTCTCACGTGATAAAATATAAAACTATAGAGAATAGACCAACTATAAGCATCTTAATCAAGGAACACACCTCACAAAAATGTGAATAATTCTTTGAAATAGTCTTTCGACATGCATAACACATTGTAATTCCACACTTGCAGGTCACCTGTTGAGTGCAAAATTTGTTATATAGAGTTATTAAACAAGCAAGTTAAATAAACTCTGAGAATCGAAGGCACCAGTTCTAATGTCAAATGTTACCCCTCCTCTTGTTACATACCTTATTGCAGCCATCCACCTTGACTAGCTCTGCTTTGCAAGAATTGCACACTCTTATAACAGCTTTTGCCATCACCTATCTCACATAAATAAGTAACCCAAGTGAAAACTCAAATATAATAAACCCATATATTTCTGGAAAACAATTGGCAATAACAAAAAATAACTGCAGCACAAAAATGTCCATTACATGCAAACTTGTATTCAAAACCATTAAAAACACAGAAAATTAATGACTCATTTGCAATATACCACCATAAATATTTGAAATAAAAAATGCAAATTTAACATGCCTAACCTTTATGCCATCTAAGCTCTTACCTCTTCAATAATCCTGCGCAGAGTAGTCTCAGATTTCTGTATAACATGCATTTTTTCAAACCCTTTAGAATGACACTCAAATTAAAAAAGCAATAAATTCAAGATGGCATGATGTATTTCATATGGTTTAAACTCGAGAAATAAAATGGTTCACATTGCTTGAACACTATTTTGTATAGCTGACAGCCTTTTAATGAATTTAGTATATTTGTTAGCCAGGAGAATAAACCACACAAGAACTCTATAACCGGTTTCAATTTGTAACTGTAAAATATAATGTAATAAAATTATACGTTCAAAAGCATTTTTTTTAATAAAAATTGCACTTCATCTATTCTGTATTGTGCTTCAATTTTGTATACAAATGGAAGGAAAATCAATCTTCTCTTATGCCAGAAGCTTTGTACTTGATTTTGTCTAGTCATAGAAGTGTGTGGTAAAAGGCAACTTGATTCATGAAAAATAATAAAGATTACTTAGCAAGCCTCCCATATTTACCCAACCAGGTACAGGCAATTATTTCAAATAAAAATGAGGAAAAATATTCCATACCTTCTCTACCTCTTCACAACGGAAAGGTATGTGACTGGGCTCCTTACATTTGATACAAGAATCCTACAAGAATACAGAAAGTACACTAGGTAAAAGTTGTACTTCAAAAACCCCTTGATACATTGCATCCATTTTTTCCAATAACAAGAGAGAATATTAAGTGGAAGTGATAGTTCAATCCTATAACTCAATGCTCAGTAACATGATGGCAAAATCCGACCCTCCTTCCAAACAGGCAAAGCCTAAAAAATTTAGGGCCATGAAAGAGACTTAAAAGAAGCATATATTAAATCTAAACGTATGCTTAAGTTAAAAACAAGGAGCATGATTACTTGTATCAAATGGAGCATATATGATTATAAAGTTTCTTAGGCGAAAATTGTATGCACATAAATTTTAGGAGGATGAAGAAATACAAAAACAGAAGTGCTATATTCTACAATTTTAATTGTAGCCAGATACAAAGGTATCAAAAGCAAGATCCCCCCACCTTCAAACATTTACTGTTTGGACATTCCAAAACACGTGCATCCTTCTCCACCTGACAAGGGAAGTTACAGAAAGGGCAGTAGACCTGCAACAAAATAGGCATTAAAATGATCAAGAATTGTTTACCACCAATCAAATGTCGATTCACATTAAAATGTACACCAAATCCTTCAAGAAAAATCTCCTCAATGTTTAGAACAAGAACAATAATAAATAAATAATTCCCAAAATCACTGTGCACCTCAACTCTCTAGTACCTCTCTCAATTTTATACTCAAGCCAGAAGTAAATAAAATTTATGATTCTAAGTCCCTTATTTTATGACAAGAAATCATTGTGCAACAGAATATGTTTGGTCAACTTAAATATGTTGCATGCTTCATACACACAATATCTTATTCCATTCAGACTAGATACCAGATCTACAGGGCATATAATCTGCCAATGTCTCCAGAGACTTGCATCCAGCATCATCTCTCTTATTCACACATCCTTCAAGATAGAATTTTTTCTCTTCTTAGGAAGTTAATTGGAACAACCCCAAGGGAATTTCACCACAAATAGAATTCCTTTCAGCCTAGATACAGGTCCATATGATATCTACCAAGCCAACGTCTCCTGAGACTTGCATCCAACCTCTCATCTCTTTTATTCACACATCATTAAAGTGTGGTGGACTGCAGCTAGAGTGGAGCTCTTTGTGTGGTATGAAAATCCATTGTACTTACTAGTTGGACTCGTGGGCAAATCTTACAGGATTTACATCAAAATCAATGTCTACCCATGCATACTTGAAAACAAATTTCTCTTTTGCAATTAAATTATTTTGGGCAGTTGATGATACTACAAGCCAAGCATATATTACTAGACCAGACCTATATAGACCAAAGGTCTGAAATCCTTCAATAGGCACAGCTGCCAAAAAAATAAAATCAGTGCTGCTTATCAGTTATCTATCAAATACTCAAGATTTTAATTGCTAGTGCATGCCAATGGTTCATGAGGTGAAATTCTATGACAAAAAGTCCAAACATGATCTCCTTAGTAAAACAGTGTGTGCTCCATTTACATGTCCAACGATATAAAAAAAAATTTACAACATCAACCTATCACCAACAACAATGAACACCTCCAATTCACATATTCTTCATTGGCTTAAATTCCACCATGTTTTCATACTTATTTGCAATGCTACATGCAATTGATCAATTCATGGACTTCATCCATGGCTATGATTGAATGAAACCAATTCAGTTATTGTATGCACATACATAGTCAACAAAAAATTGATCGCTGTCCCATCCTAAGTTGTGTGTGATTTACCCATCACAAATTTACAACAATCAACTAAGATGTTCACATATCTAATATTCTTTAAAATTAGCAAGATTGCCTTTCTTTAGTGATCTAGACGATCTACCTAAGCATGAGATCAACAGTAATGATACTTTTGAAAAGCATTCACAACTCTTTTGTTGGAGAATAGACAAATCTATCCATAACAAACGTTAATTGGCTCAAATATCCCATCAAAATAATCAAGCTTTCGTACAAAAGCAAATGCAAGATGTTGGAAATGCATAAAAGAGTTGAGAACCAATCTGTGTGATCAATCTTTGTCTCATGGAGCTCATCTCATAAGACCAAAACAAACTTGACATAGCTTATCTCTTCTTGGAATTCGATCAGTCAAGTTCCTAATAAGTCTGTCATATCCTTGATTACATTTGAAATGTAGTATCATTATTTCAAATATGTTGGGATGCAGCAACTCATTATGTGTTAAAATAAATAAGGAGCTCTTTGCGAGAAAGAGGTCACTTCCTGAATATATTGAAGAGCTCTTGCTAATAAAGAGTTGATGTTCTTGTAGTTCCTTAGATAGTCATTAGTAATTCAACGCCATTTCCTTGTTCACTGCGACAAAGGATCATTTCAAGTGCTAACTTTTGCATGTGTGCTGTGTTGGATACTTTTGTGGGGAATTGTTGCTAGGAATCAGTTACAAGACTTGCTCGAATTCGCCAAGACTCGGCAAGTCCCAAGGTGGGCAGTCTAAAACGGGTCCCGACGACTCCTGACCTAGGTACCCAGCAAGTCTAGTTAGACTCACCGAACCTCGGACCTAGCAAGTCCTACACATAAGACTCCATCGTGACTAGGGAAATGAAAAGCCAAAAAAAATATAAAGAGTTAAAACAAAAAAACTTAAATGATCTCGAACGCCCTAAAAGCAGATTCATTTCATTTTCAAACACAAGCAAGAGAAACAAACTAGTTTTCAAGCAAAAACCATATGTCATTGAAGAGAAAACCAGAACATAGGTTGAGTAAGAAATGGTGATGGACGACCATTTGGGCAAGTTTGTAGCAGCACTCGATGCATCTAGAGGAGCCTATGGAGGATTTGAAAGAGACCACTGTTGATTTGGAGCAACCTGCCATCATTTTGAAGCAAATTTGAAGAGGCAAATTTGTATTTTGAAGTTTTTTTTTTTTTTCAAATTTTCATTGTGCTTTACATTTTTTTCATTTTAGGTTAATGGGAAAAAGAATAAATCGTAGCGCTATCAAACCATAGTTGTTTTTTATTTTTGTTTTTAAATTAGCTACAAACCCTAGTTGTTTTTGCTTTTTTCTAATTTTTTAATTTTAATTTAACTAGAAATGAAATTACCGATTCGACCTCTACTATGCACAACTTTGGGTCAATTTTACTTGGTCCATATTTGGGGCTGATTTGTCAAAGATACTGTGTGAATACGTTATAGGTTTGTCCCAAACAAATTTGCATGAACCCAAGAAATACCTAGCGAGAAAATTGCATGCCCTAATGAACTCTTTGTATGACGCGTTTAAAAAATTTCAAGATCTCTATTTTTTTCTTAAAATCCTAGACGCAAATGCCCTAGTTGGAGAGGTGGAAATACAAAACGAGTAAGATACACCAAGGTAGGATAGGTAGTAGCAAAGCGAGTCTCAACGATCAAGATTTTGTGAAATATATCCACTTTCATTGACTAATCAGACTCTTACCTCTATTGGTACCAATTTTGAAAACAATGGTCCCTCTTTCAAGCAATCGGCATCATCTTACCCCCTTCAAAAAACATATTCACAAGAAATAATATTTGTTAATAATATTAAATTTAATTAAATATTCTTTATATCTAATACTTTATGTTGATAATATTAAAATTAATTCTCGGGTGCCACTTCACCACATAGGGTGAAGTGGTAGACACATCGGAAAGGTTGCGAGAAGAGCCTATTTATTTCCAATTCCGATGAGGGTTGGTCGGGTGGCATTACATATGGTGAGGTGGCAGCATTTGCAAAGGAGCAAGCATGTGTTTTTAAAGAAACGTCTAGATGATGCTAAAACCATCATTGCTCGCCGGCATGGTAAGCTTGTGACGTCCTTTCGAGGATGCTTTGACAGCTACTATGGTATTATCACAGAGCAAGGCCTTAGCTTCATTTATTCGACTAAGGACTTCTCTTGTTTCAAGCTAGCATTTTTGCACAAGACATGAGCAAGTTCATTTTGTTGGTATCAGCCAAGAAATTGGAAATGGGTGGAATGGTGACTCCAGTGGAGCTTAAGGGCTCGAAGAGGCAGATTGCATTTGAAGGGAAGATTACTACCCTTCGTCTACAGCGTCTCATTTGCCATCCCGATTATCTGGTCTTTGTTGCCATCAAATGTATAGTGGGGAAGAGTTTCATGGAGGAAGCTGAAGGATATAGGTTGGAGTCAGACATCTCTTCTCGGGTTCTGGTCGGCTTGTTCGATGTTGGGGTTTCCAAAGTAGAAGCAAGGGTAATCATGCGGTGTCTATTTCGGAAGGACATGTTGGTAGGGTTAGATAGGGCTCTGGCTGCAGCGCGCTTGGGGAAAGGCATTCCACGACCATGGGACCTCCATCTGCTCAACGACCCAGAGGCACTGGTAAACTACTACCCATTTCTGCTGGACGTGACTGGGATTGATTTGATGGAGCACAAGAGATTGGCTAGCGCTGGTGTGGACTTTCTACGAAAGAAATTTCGTTTGGTTCATGTAGCGGACTTGGCCTAGAAGCAGAAATTTTGGGTTTTTGCCTAGCAAAATGTATGGTGATCAGGGCTTTGGTGTTGGGTGTTTTCTCTCTTTAGCTACTTCCTTGAAAAGGAAATTTTGTCATGGGTCTGTTTTATCATAATCTGATGAACGGCAATGTCTTTGTTTCCTTTGGTATAATATATTATGGTCTGTAGTAGGTTGATAGCACTGTATAGGGTGTCGCCTTTGACAAGGCATTTTGATGTGTTCTGGAAGGCACGGTGTCAATGGTCGCCCAGGCTGGGCTTGAACAATGTATCTTTTTTTCATATCAATAGAAAACCTCTTACTGATCAAAAAAAAAATTAAAATTAATTCTTTATGTTTATAATATTAAAATTAATTAAATATTCTTTTGTGTAAAATCAAGAATATTAGATGCACGAAAATATTTTAATTAGAATATTATGTATGTTAATTAATTTTTAAAATTAATTGTAATGTCCCCAACTCAAATCATGAGAATTAGTAGCACATTAGCTGTCCTTTCCTTGGATTACCCAAGAGGAAAAGGACTTAGAGCATCAATGGGAAGTATTGGAGTCTTTGGCTTGTTCTCAATTCTATTCTTAAGTTGTGTGCATGTCTTTTTATGCAACTTAAGTGAACTTAAGTTATTTTAAGTTGAGGGCACGTCTTTTTAAGCAACTTAAGTGACTCCTAGCCAAAAGACTTAAGTTGTCCCTCTTTTCATGTAATTTGATTTTAAAAAGCATGTGATTAGAAGGCAAAGGGGGTGTGGGTTTTCTACAATCTTATTGGTTCAGATTTTAGGGTTTCAATGTGCAGCATTGGATTAAGAGCTAGTGAATCAAGTATTGAGATTAATGCATCTCTTTAAGAGATATTATAAAACTCTCTAGGGGTCTTTTAGAGCTCGTTATGTTTTGAGTTTTTTGTTTATTGCTGCTGCAACTGGGCTTAAGGTTTGAAACCCTTGAGCATCCCTGGTTTCGGAGAGACATACGAGCTCCCCCTAGTCAAAAGGGTGTGTTTGGGTGGAAGAGTTTTGGTTTGTGAAACCCTAGCACATCATCTTTTTTGGGCTGCAATTGTTTATCAGGTTTGGAGGCCGATTTAGAGATGAAATTCAGAGTTGAAGGTTCAGATTTGGTTCAACTATGGCATGATATCTTCACATTTCTGAGCATTCTTGAGGGTGGCAATAAAAGTGCAAGTAAATCAAACCTAGAGCTACCTTGTCTTGGGGGTTTGATGCCATATTTGAGGGTGGCTAGGGTTTGAACAAAGACTGAGGTATTTTGTATCTAAAATCTGTTGATGATAGCAGCGCCGGGCTTCTACTTCCAACCCCGATTGATCATTGAAGAATAGATTAAATGCATAGCCTATTGGCTATTTAATTTATTAAGACGCCTATTGGTGAAGAGGCGCTTCACCTTGAATTATAATATTTAATTGCTGTTAATTAATGAAGGCCGACTTCTTGAGGAAACACGATTTTTCATTAAGGCCGACCTTGATCATTCGCCACCTTTGAGACATATAGTTTCATATTGAAGGACGACATGTTGACTTGAAGGGACGCGATCTCTCCCACTCTCTTGTATATATTCGAAATGATCATTGTTCACTTGCCATTATTCATACACATTCATTATTCATTGTTTGATATCTAGAGAAGTGCGAATTCCATTCAAGTGCAGATCAAAGTGCAGATTGAAGTCTCAAGCAGGCCGAATCTATTGTCTTTTGAAGGGTGTTATTATCATCATATATTGCATCAAGTTTTGGTGCTGTTGAGTGGCCTTGTAATCGGCCTCATTGTAAAGATTATTGTTGTTTCATATTCAATATATAAGTGATATATTGTTGCTGGGTTTTTCTCCCTCAAGTGGAGGGTTTTCCCAGGGTATATGCTATGTCTATTTGATTAAAATTTGAATTAAATTCTGCTTTTCATATCTAAGCATAAAACTAACATGGTATCAAAGCGGGTTTAAGAAAGATCGTGATCAAATTTATATAAGCAGCAGCTAAAGGATGGAAGTTACATCAGATGGACTTGAAGACTGCATTTCTAAATGGTGTAATTGAAGAAGAGGTATACATTGCGCAACCTGATGGATTTGAGGTTCATGGGAAAGAGTCTCATGTTTGTAGATTGAAGAAGGCTTTGTATGGCCTTAAGCAAGCTCCTCACGCTTGGTATGAGAGAATTGATAGATACCTGGTGAGCTTGGGCTTCTCCAAGAATGATGTTGATTCAAACCTGTACTTCAAGGTAATTAATGGTGAGGCTTTGATCTTGGTTCTCTATGTTGATGATCTATTTCTTACTGGAGAAGAACACCTCATTATCAAATGCAAGGAGT
Organism: Sequoia sempervirens; assembly: GCA_007258455.2. NCBI lineage: Eukaryota > Viridiplantae > Streptophyta > Pinopsida > Cupressales > Cupressaceae > Sequoia > Sequoia sempervirens. The sequence goes on from VDFB02000003.1 coordinate 100,638,402, forward strand.
TGGCTTCTGAATTTGAAATGAAAGATCTTCAGTACATGCATTACTTCCTTGGTTTAGAAGTATGGCAAAGGCCTAATGAGATCATTCTGAGTCAAGGGAAGTATACAATAGACATCTTGAAGAGATTTGGTATGATGGATTGCAAATCCATGTCTACACCTATGGAAACCAATTTTCAGAAGTTAAAAGAGGCTACAGCTAGTTCAAATCTGGTGGATCCTACTATGTACAGGCAGTTGATTGGATCATTGATGTATCTAGTCAATACTAGACCAGATATTTGCTATGCAGCGAGTGCACTTAGTCAGTTCATGTGTGAACCAAGGCAAATACACCTAGTTGCAGCAAAACATATCCTAAGATACTTGCGTGGCATAGTTGGGTATGGCTTTAGATATTCTTTTGGTGTGGACTTGAAGCTGCATGGATATTCTGATTCTGATTGGGCAAGGTGTGTTGCTGATCGGAAGAGCACCTCTGGATGTTGCTTCAGTTTGGGGTCTGTGATGATCTCCTGGTGTAGCAGGAAGCAATCTTCAGTGGCACTAAGCACTGCAGAGGCCGAGTTTATTGCAACTTGTGTGGCAGCTCGAGAAGCAGTGTGGCTTCGAAAGCTCCTTGTAGGATTGTTTGGACAATCGTTGGAGCCGGCTGTCATTCATTGTGATAATCAAAGTTGTGTGAAGCTTTCTGTTAATCCAATGTTTCATGACAGAACTAAACATGTTGAGATCAAATACCACTATATCAGAGATATGGTATTGAGGAAAGTTATCCAGTTGAAGTACATTAGCACTGATGAGCAGACAGCCGACATTCTCACCAAGCCTCTCTCCAAAGTAAAATTTGTGTACTTTCGAGACAAGCTTGGAATTGTGGAGAATGAAGCCCTAGCTGAGAGGGAGACTCAGCTTCAGTGATCTTCTGTGATTTGCTTTAATGCATCTTTCTCTGTAAGAGAAATTTGAGGTGTAAGCCCTTGTTAATGCATCTTTCTCTGTGAGAGAAATTTGAGGTGAAAGCCCTTGTTTCCACCCTCTGGGAGTAGCCATGGTGGATGTCATGTTGAGTGACTCCATGACAACATCACATGAGAGAGTCCGTGATGGTTTTCTTGTACTTGTGTTTTTCACCCTTTGGGAGTAGCCATGGTGAACGTCATGATGAGATGACGACATCACGTTGAGTGATTCCGTGATGGGCACTTGTGTACATATGCTTTACCATACATGGGAGTAGCCATGATGGTTGATATCACGTTGAGTGAATTCGTGATGAGCTCCTTTCACATATGGGTGTAGCCATTGTGGATGACATTGGATAACTGGAAGTATTCCTCCCTAGCTGAGAGGGAGTGTTGATGATAGCAGCATCGGGCTTCTACTTCCAGCCCCAATTGATCATTGAAGAATAAATTAAATGCATAGCCTATCGGCTATTTAATTTATTAAGACACCTATTGGTGAAGAGGCGCTTCACCTTGAATTATAATATTTAATTGTTGTTAATTAATGAAGGCCGACTTCTTGAGGAGACACAATTTTTCATTAAGGCTGACCTTGATCATTTGCCACCTTTAAGACATATTGTTTCATATTGAAGGCCAACATGTTGACTTGAAGGGACGCGATCTCTCCCACTCTCTTGTATATATTTGAGATGATCATTGTTCACTTGCCATCATTCATACACATTCATTATACATTGTTCAATATCTAGAGAAGTGTGAATTCAATTCAAGTGCAGATCAAAGTGCAGATTGAAGTCTCAAGAAGGCCGAATCTATTGTCTTTTGAAGGGCGTTATTATCATCATATATTACATCAATTTTTGGTGCTGTTGAGTGGCCTTGTAATCGGCCTCATTGTAAAGATTATTGTTGTTTCATATTCAATATATAAGTGATATATTGATGCTGGCTTTTTCTCCCTCAAGTGGAGGGTTTTCCCAGGGTATATGCTGTGTCTATTTGATTAAAATTTGAATTAAATTCTGTTTTCCATATCTGATCATAAAACTAACAAAATCTGCATACTACATTCTTCTTTATCTCAGAAAAATTAAGGAAAAACCATTGTGTTTCATTTCTGGAATTTCTGGGCAGAAATAAGAGGATTCTCTGTACTTTTCATAAGTTCAATAATACTCAGAAATTTATTTCTTTTAGCAGAAAAATCAGATAATTAATCTGGTTGTAAATCTGAGTTTGTTGTTGAAATTTTATATGCAAATTAAGTTTCAGATTTTTCTGTGCCCTAGTTTGAAGATTACTGTGAACAGCATGGGATAAAAAGAGAGTATTCAACCGCAAGGACTCCACAACAAAATGCAGTTGTTGAGAGGAAAATTAGGACTGTTCAAGGGATGGCAAGAGCAATGTTGAATTAGTCTAATCTTAGTGATACCTTTTGGAAAGAAGCAAATGCACACGGCAATCTATGTTCTAAACCGAGCACAAATTAGGGTAAAAAATAACAAAACACCCTACCAACTTTGGAAGGGAAGGCTTGCGTCAATGAAGTATTTTAAAATATTCAAAAGCAAATGTTACATCCAGCAAGATGATGAAGACTTGGAAAAGTTTGATTCCAAGTGTGATGAAGGCATCTTCCTTGGATATTCCATGAGAAGCAAAGCCCATAGATGCTATAACAAGAGATTGCACAAAATTGTTGAAAGTGCAAATGTGAGAGTTGATGAAGGAAGACATCAAAAGGAAATAGTACAAGAAGTTGACCATCAAGAAGATAGTATCAAAGAAGAAGTAGAGGAAGAAGTTGGAAATGGAGAGGTTGAACAAGGAAATCGAAAAACTACATCCAAAGCACTAGCCAAGACTCCATCTAGATTTGTCCAAAAGAACCATCCAAAAAATCTGATCATTGGTGACAGAGATACAAAAATCCAAACAAGGAGGAGATTAGCCAATTCATCTAAACATGCAAACTTATGCTTAATCTCTAAAATAGAACCAAATAATTTTACAAAAGCAAGTGAAGACAAGTATTGAATAAAGGCTATGGAAGAAGAGTTGGATCAAATCGAGAAAAATGAAACTTGGGAACTTGTCCCAAAACCTAAGGATAAAAATCGAGAAGGTTTGGTGCTAAGGTGCCAAATCTTCAAAGGATTACAATTCATGTATTGAGCAGGTTGGCCCCACGGTTGTCGTTGCACCAAAAGGTCGACCTATTAATGCTCGATACAATTGTCAAAGTTAATGGATCCGCAAGAGGCAGTTAAGCCATGTCACGAATCCCAAGGGGAGCACTAACCATCTGCCAACAATCTCCCCCTTAGCGTTACCTAAGGGGATTCGAACCCAACACCTTTAGCTCTGATACCTATTGTTGGTCCCACGGTTGTCGTTGCACCAAAAGGTCGACCTGTTAATGCCCGATACAACCACCAGAGTTAACGTATCCATAGGAGGCGATTAAGCCATGTCACGAATCCCAAGGGGAGTGCTGACCATCTACCAACAAAGCCAACCATTTTGCGCTTCAATATGCATGCACAATCAGAGTATGTTTGGGCACATACACTCCAAGAAGCACAATAGGTTGTCAATGCAAAAGTTGAATGATCTTGTGTATGCTCTTTACAACATTTGCCTCCATCATAAACAAATCTTGGATGTTGACTTATCTCCCATCACTTTAGAGGAGGTTGAACCACAATCAAATTGAATCATTGAGATTGAGGATCACATCTTCAACAATGAGGAGATCCCTTGGATGTTAGTGTCACTAAGACACAAGGAAATATCATGGCTATATCATCATCTAGGACCTATCTTACACACCAACACAAGACTTGTCGTGATGTTTGGACTAGTGATGCAAGCTACTCTAAGCCATGGACTTATATTTTTAGTTTGGATATAAAAAATTGATGCAATGGATTTCAAAATCCATGAGATTTGTATACAATCAACAATATTTATAATTTATAAATCTAACAATGTTGTTTCCTTCAACTAAAATTAAAATCCACTTTTATACTCATGATCAATGTATACTTGTGTATATGATCAAAGTAGCTTCTATTTGATGCTTATTGTGTCTTTAAAATTTATTTATTAAAGGGTGCATCAAACAAGATATAAATCCTTAAAAATATCTACATTTCATTGCTTTTTCAGTTTGCCGAGTCTGGGCGCCGATTCCAAGACCGAGTCAAAAATTAATTTCTCGAGTCTAAAGCAAGTCTAAGTTTTGTAACTATGCTTGGAATAATAGCATTAGCCCCTCACATTTTTGTAACAGCAAGCTATGCATCAAAATTCCAAATGATATGTTATTGTAAGAAAAATTAACAATCCAACCACTCCATATATTGGAGTTTCAACAACCAAGCATATCCAACTTATTGATAGTTAACAGTAGATTGTTACATTATAAAAGTATCTCTAATCCATAGTAACGAGACTCACCCGAAAGCGCCTAGACGCGGCGAGTCGCGCTCCGCGCAGCCCTGGCCACATCCTGGGAGCGCTGGAGCGGACACGGCCGCGTCCAGACGCATCCAGGCCGGATGCACCAGACGCGCCGAACGCGCAGCATCCAGAAGAGTCCCGACCCCTGGACGCGACCAGCGCAGCCAAGGCCAAAAAGGCCAAAAAAAAAACATAAACTTAAAGTTTTTTTATATTTTTTTTTTGACTTATATTATCTCCTTAGCCCTAAAAGCAACCTCATTTCATTCATTTGGCAAAATAGGAGGAGAAGAGAGGGCAACCAGCAAAGTGTTGAAGACAAATCCAGGGTCATATATCATTTGGGGAGCTTCATACCAGCAAGGAGGTGCATTGAGAGCTCATTACTAGTGATTGGGAGGAGTTTGCATTGCATTCCAAGCCAAATCTAAGAAGTAAGTTTGATTTTAATTGACTTTTTTGTGTTTTTTTAACAAATAATTCATTGTAATTTGTAAAATCATTTGTTTTTTGAGTTTGCATTTTTTTTTTGCAAACCCTACTTGCAACTTAAATAATTTTAGAAACCCTACTTTTGCAGCCACATTCATTTGCAAATCAAACCATATTATTATTTTCACAATGTCTCAAACCCTAGTCAGAAAAGACCCTACTTGGAAACATGTTGAAATCTTTCCCGGAATGAAAAGAGGAGACGCAAAATGTAACTACTACAAAACAATATATCATGGAGGCATAAATAGATTAAAATACCATCTTGCACGCATACCCGCCCATGATGCAGTGGGTTGCACTAGAGCACCTCCTGAGGTTGTTCGTGAAGTGCAAGTGCAATTAGAAACTTTTGAAATGCAAAAAGAAATGAAAAAGAAACAGAAGCAGGAGTTGGTGAGTGTTGGAGTTGGACAGGGGACGTGGTGCTGTTGGAGATGCTTCTTCCATGCCTCCATACCATTCTAGTGCTAGTGCTTGTGCTAGTGCTTCTGTTTCTGCATCAGCTATGCCTATGCGTACTCCTAGTGCTGGTGGCGTTGCTACTACTAGTGGTAGTGGCAGTATTAGCATTGGCCCTAAAGTTCGTAAATCTAGGGTGGACTCATATTTTGTACCACGCACTACTCCTGGTTCCCAACCGTCGCTTGAGAGCATGGGTTGGAACAAGGACGCACATGATGCAACAAAAAAAACAATTGCAAACTTTTGGTACTACTGCACCATTCCCTTCCATGTAGCCAAGTAATTCTTTTTCGTTTAATTGTTTTAAAATTTATATTTAAATTTTAGAATCTAGATGTATCTCATTATGAATTCAAATTTAAAGTTAAAAACTTAAAACTTTTCATTTTACAATACTTATGTAACTTATTAATTTATTTATGACATGTTTTAGGTCACCTTTCTAGCAAAACATGGTTGATGCCATAACCATATGTGGGGTGGGGTTCAAAGCCCCTAGTGAAGATGAATTAAAGGGCCCACTTTTGACTCAAAAGGTGGCAGATGTGAAAGCACAATTAGAGGAGCAGCGCAAGCAGTGGAGGATGATTGGTTGCACCATCATGACTGATGGTTGGACCGATAGGAGAAATAGGACGCTGCTTAATTTCCTAGTTTCCTCCGAAGGTAATTGTACTTCCCTCAATGCATTGAAATTTGAATTTGATTTAGTGATTAATAATTTAATATGGTTGATTTATGTTTTTTAATTTATTGAATAATTGGTTTTGCTTATTTTTGCAGGTGACACCGTCTTCATAAAGTCCATTGATGCTTCTGCCCAATTAAAAAATGCCACATACCTGTGTGAGGCTATAGAGGAGGTGATAGCTGATGTGGGGGAAGAGAATGTAGTGCAAGTGGTGACAGATAATGCAGCAAATTATGTTGTTGCTAGTAGATTATTGATGGAGAGGCACCCTACTATATTTTGGACTCCATGTGCCGCCCATTGCATTGACCTCATGTTGGAGGATCTTGGCAAGCTCCCATGGATCAAAACATGTGTGGATGCAGCAAAAAACATATGCAAATTTGTATACAATCACACATGGGTGCTTAACCTTATGAGGCAATACACGGGATTGAGGGAGTTGTCTCATCCTGGCATCACTAGGTTTGCAACAAATTTTATCACGATGCAATCCTTGATTCAGTCAAGGGCAGCTTTAAGGCACATGTTTACTAGTGAGGAGTAGTCTTCCTCATCCTTTTCTACAAGCACTACAGGGATTGCTGTGGCTGATTGCATTTTTGATGAGCAAGAGTTTTGGACACCAATGGACGAGATTGTGAAGGTAAAATTTAATTCTTTATTATGTTTTAATTTTTAATCATATCTTACTTTTATTTGTTTATTTTCATTCACACTTATTTGTGAAACATGTTTGCACTTTGCAGTTTATTGAGCCCTTGCTAATTCTCCTACAAGTTGCAGCTGGGGAGAAGCCCGCAATGGGCTACATATATGAGGGCATGGATAGGGCCAAAGAGGCCATTAGATCAGTCTATGGTGGAGTTGAGGAGAAGTATCATCCCATTTGGGATATCATTGATAGGAGATGGCAAAACCAACTTCATAGGCCCATCCATGCAACCGCATGTTTCCTAAATCCGGCCTTCCAATTCCATCGTGATCTTCGTGCAAATAGAGAAATTCTTAGTGGGCTCTACACGACGATAGAGTAGATGTTGCCCGATGTTACTACATAGATGGTGCAGGAGATAGATGCCTTCACTAAGGCACAAGGAGACTTCTTTGCACGTCAAATATGCAAAGATAATAGGAATACATTACTGCCAGGTAAAAATATATTTAAGGGCATAATTTTCATCTTTTTATAGTATAATTTATTATTAAATGTTGAACTTGAACTTGAAACTTGAAATGAGATTGATTTTGTTTCTTTTTCTCATCTCAGATAGCTGGTGGCATATGTTTGGTTTTGATACACCGATCCTGCAAAATATTGCCATTCGTCTATTGAGCCAGCCATGCAGTTCATCTGGTTGTGAGCTCAATTGGAGTATGTTTGAGCACATACACTCCAAGAAGTGCAATAGATTGACAATGGAGAGGATGAATGAGTTGGTATATGTTCATTACAACCTTCGGCTCAGATACAGGAAGCTTTTTGACCACGACAAAACCCCGATCAGTCTAGAGGAGGTTGATCCACAATCTGAGTGGATCACTGAGGCTACAGATGCAGTCTTTAGTGACAAGGACCTTGATTGGGTGGACCAGGCAGAGAGAGAGGCCGAGGTTGTAGCCACAGCTGAGGAGGAGGCTAGAGCACGAGGAGACATAGCTACTATCAGTGAGAGTGGCATGGAGAGTCAGACACAGGCAAAGACTATGGCTACAGCTGCAACATCATCCAAGACCCTTAAACGCCTTCATAGGAAGGATGCTGGCTCCACTATGCCATAGGGCATAGAGTCATAGACTTATAGCTATTGTTTTAGCTTTGATATTTCATATTTGTATGGAACATTTGATGTCATGGATTTCATATTCGATGAGTTTTGTATACATTTGACTAATTTTATATATCTAAGTATGCTATTTCCTTCAGCAACGCAACTACAATTTGTGTACTTTATACTTATGTGATCGTTGTATACTTGTGCATGTGATCAAATTTGCTTTTATTTGTGTTGTATTCAATAAAGGGTGCTTGAAACAAGTTTTAAATCGTTAAAAATCTCTAAATTTCTAGGGTTTTTTCAACTTTTTTTCATTTTGCCACGTCTGCGCCGAGTCCGAGTCCCGAGTCGCCGAGTCGCCCTCGCCGAGTCCAAGCCAAGTCCGAGTCTTGTTACTATGCTCTAATCCTCATGCAGAAGTTCTCTTTCAGCATGCCAAGAATGTTAACTTAGATGTTGCTAATTCTAAATGATCTCATCATTATTTAACTCTATATCTCTACCAAAGTATTAACAAAAATCCTGTGAGTTGTCAGCTCTAATCAACCAATCTCTATGTAATATCACAGTCCTTGTTCTGAAATTGGATAGAAGCAAGCATTATTCAACAATTTGTAGATTCTTATGTCCAAAATCCACTGGCTTCTATTTAAGGACAATGCTCCAAAATATTCTGCATCCTCCTTCCAAATGTGGTATAGAAGCAAGGATTCTTTTCAACAATTTATAGAATCTTATGTCAAAAATTATTTTTGTCACCAATGTGGTAAGCAAAATTTCTAAGAAAAAAGTACAATATTTTTTTTTGAGTATCAAAGCATTTCATGCCACTCATTATTAGTTCTCTGGCAGTTGTCTTTTTATGACTTTGAGTATAACAGAGCAACTCAGTCAAAACATAAAAAATGAGTAAGCATAAAATGACCAATAAAGGGCAGAAGAGGATTGTCTACTTTTAATGCAACTTAGAGAATGACAGTGATGAAAATGTGATAAAGACAATTGAAGTCAACCATAGGCAAAAAAGTTCATTATAATTTTGACAAATTCCACGAGAACTGGACAGGGACAGAAAATGAGAAGAATTTACAAAACTGGGTGATTGACAATTGTTTCTTTGATGTAAATTATAACCATTCAGCTTGACATCAACATCTTAATCATATTTTAATACCCAGTTCTTTGTTGCAGGTAACAGATGTCACTAACTTACCATTACAGAGAAACTCAAAGCTTTGCATAACGATGAAAAGTATTGCAATATATAATTCAAAATAAGCAGTAATTATTAAAACCAAAAAAGACTTTCAGATAGCATTTAAGATTTTGAAAAAATGGATCAGTAGAACGCAAGAAACCAAACAGTACCTAATGGAGAGAGCACTTTGCACAAGACATTCTAAGAAACTATACAACTCACCAGGTCTTCAAGATTTGCTCTCTCAATATCTGCTTGAGCCTGCCGCTGTTCATATCTTTCAAGAACATCATATGGAAGTGTTCTTTGAACCTACAAGAAGTTTCTGTCAAGTTCAATGACTCCATATTCCCACATATTTCCCCTTCAGTTAAAAACAATCAATGTCTACATAGTAGATACAAACCTCTGACAACGGAATCGACTCCTTACAGCCATTGGTATCCATGCAAGGCAACGAATTACAAGATTGGAAACCTCCAAATGTGGACTCTTCTACATGTTTCCGTAAGCATTGAAAGCAAAACAGGTGCCCATCTGCACACTGATAGAAAACTCAACTTGTGGATTTTTGTATCAGGAAGGAAACAAAAGCATAATAAATATAATATTATTAAGCATGGCTAAATTGAATTAATCTAAAACAAATTGCAGTATACCACAATCCTGTTACAAGACATTCTATGTAGCCCACTTAGTAAGCCCAAAAAGTATTAAGCAATTCCACCAAATTGCAGTATACCACAACCCGTTACAAGACATTCTATGTAGCCCATTTAGTAAGCCGAAAAAGTATTAAGCAATTCCAACATTGCAAAGATATACAACCTACGAGATTTTCTGTCTCAGCATTTCCAAATGTAATAAAGCAGACATGGAGAATACTTCACAGAAAGGGCTATTATGTGTTAAAACATGAGTTATCATTCAACACCAAATAACTTATTCTGATTAAAAGGGCACAGAATTTGCTACATGGAAGAATAACAAATTAAAAAACTTACCATGTAGCAGCAAAATAAAGAGATGAGTATAGTTAACAAGGGGGGAGAAGATACTGCTAAAGTTTCACCTGCCAACAGCATTTCTCCTCCCTGAAACCTTTGCTTAAGCTCTCCTTTGGCCTATGATTATGGTGGCTTCAACCTTTGCTCTCTTTTGTGAAAACCAACTCACTTTTGCAGGTGTTCTGCAACAGATATCCAACGGCCTGAAGTTGAAACTCGGTCTATATTTCTTTTTTAGCAGCATGTTCTTAACATTTCAGAGTAAGGTATGATTGATTAGAGAGCTGGTGTTAGATGCTGGTGGTGGAAGTCAAAAGGTTGTCCTCCATTATCATCCTCGCCAAGCTCTATTCTGTGTTTGTTTGGTATCTATGGTCAATTAGTTTTGCATTCATTAGTGATCTTTAATATTTTTTTATTTTTGTATTTGTTTGTATTGTTTTTTGCGGCTGTTTTTTTATGTTGGAACAGTACCTTTTTTGGTTGTCATGTCCTCTTTAATCTCTTAGCTTCTGCAATTAATTTGGGGGGTGTGGAGGTTCGGTTTGGCAGCATCCAGTTGCTATGATATGGGAAGCAATGAGGTTGGTAATAATGGCATTGGGTAGTAAGTCTTCCAAAGTTGTTCTTGTTGCAGGCAATTGGCTGTTGGTCGATAAAGATGCAGAATTTTTTGTGCAGAATGGAGGGCCCATTCAAGCACAGGACCAAGATGCAGACTCAGAAGGTGAGCATATGGTTACTTTGTCCCTTGTTCCTAATGAGGAAATAGTTATTTGTTGAGGAGCTCAGGCTTAAATCTGTCTATATGTTTTTGTTTTCTTAACTCCTGATATTTTTCCTTTGCAGAAATTCCTTGATGATTGGTTATCTTCTATTTGGGACAAGAAATTGGGTTTTTCTATGTAATGCTTTGCAGAATGTTGCAAAGAGCACCTTTTTTAATTTCTCTTATTAACAAAGGAATGCAAAAATGAATTCTTAATAAGAAGCTTTGGAATGTTGACAAATCTCTTTTTCAAGCCTTTGCATGAGACCCTATTGTAAATCCAGACGATGTGTTTTTGAAGTCTTCACCAAAATGGGTTGAATAGTGTAAGTCCCTCCATCTCTGCAGTTTTTATTCCCTCAAGTTCTTAAACCATGGGGTGAAAGTATTAAAATAGAGGATACATGAGCATCTCTCCCTCATATGAATAATAGAATTTTAATCTCATTGAAGCATGATGCATGTCTTCTAGATTTTATTTTTGTTCCTTTACATTGTTCTGTGTGAAATTTCAAGGTTAATAGTTTAGAAAGTTTAAATGCTTGTTTTTATTATAAAAAAGATGAAACTGTGAGGTTGGCTTTCCCTTTGCTAAATAGAAATGTGACTGGCAATTTTATTATCAAATTTATACCTCTAGTGATATTATAATGGGTATTGAAGAAGTTGAGGTTTTGCCTCCTCAAATTGTTTAAGCAAAGCTATGAAGATTATATTATTATTCTTGCTGCTTCTGTAGTAACTTCTTGTCCAGATAAGCGTGCCACTGCATCTAAATTGCCTTCTCAGGTTTCTGATGTTAATGGAAATAATAAAAGGTCTTTAGATGGTTTATATAATTCAATTCCTTTAGTTAGCTCTTTCAAACAAAAGCCCTCTGTTCAAAATATTGGTAACAAGATTGTTAGAAAATCTTACCCCAGTTCAAAGAATATTGAGTGTTCTTCTAAGAAACAAAAAACTTTTTTGTTGGATGAAGTGTCTGAGTTGATTTATGATGATGACAATGGGGGTGATGTGTCTATGGATGAAAGATAGTTTGTCTTCCACAAGAGGGTTGAAAGATGATGCTATGCCCTTGTATTTTGAAAGGTTGAATAAGGGGGGAGAGGGAGGGTGGACTGTTACCCCTACTAGTTTTTTCTCTGCCCTCTGTTTAATTTGTTTTGATGAAGATTTTGAGTTGGAATGTGAAGAGGCCTTGTGGCCCATGATAGGAAGTATTTGGTAAAATCCCTTTGTAAATCCAAAGTTAACTTAGATTGTTTGTTGCTACATGTGGTTAAGTCTGTGGGTTGTTATTTGGAAGGTACCTGTAAAGTGGTTTGGCCTGATTCTACTGTTTTCTATTCAAAACATGTTGAAGGGAGGAAGGGAGTGATTATTCTTCTTGATCCTTTGTTGGGTCAGAATATTGTTAGTCATGGGTATTCTCCTTGTTGTAGGGTTGTGTGGTGGAAATTAATTTGGATAATACAATTTTTGGTATCTATTCCATATATGCCCCTAACTATTATAAAGGTAGTGCTGAATTCTAGAATTGGTTGCCTATTAATATGAAAAATATTCCATGGATTGTAGAAGGAGACTTTAATATGATTTAGAGTAATGTGGATAAAATTTTGAATGTAAGGATAATGAGAATTTTTTTGGATAAGTTTGAAAGGAAAAGGAATCTTGTGGATTCTTTGTTGCGATGTAAAAAAGATCAAAAAAAAAGGAAGTCTGTTTACTTGGTTAAGTTTTTAGAAGGGTGATTAAGAGGTTTTCTCTAAATTAGACAAGTTTATAGTACATTCTTGTTTTTGTATCCCTCCTGTTCAAGATAATAATGTGGTTTAGGTTCCTCCTACTACTTGTCTGATCATCATCTTGTAGAAATTAAGGTTTTCCCAGTGTTCCACGGGGACACATCTCCCCCCCCCAAGAAAAACACCCTGCCTTTCCTAGACGTCCCTGTGTCAAAGACTTGGGGAGTTGGGGGTATGTCCCCCCACCAGCACCACCAGCGTCGCTGTCTCCAAGACACCGCCAGGACCTCGAGGACACCGGGGTGTCCTCAAGACGTCTAGATGACTCCTAGTTGTCTCCAAGATGTATAATTCTTATACTTATACATCTTTTTATAACTATTTTTTCAAGTACTATATGTATTTTAGCGCCCTACCACCACCCCACCGTCCCCAAACTTAGGCCCTCAATCCCCCCATCCCTAAAACCTGTCCCCACGTCCCCCCGTCAAGAAACTCTTTGGAACTATGGGTTTTTCCTATATCCTATCCTCCTAAGTCGCCTTGTGTTTTCAAAGGTTTGTATAGGCTTAATAAATCTCACTTCAAAGACCCATCTTGCGTGAATACTTTGTTTAATCTTTGGGTGTTAAATTTTGGCAAGCTTTTTGTGGGTTCTAATGTTAGTAGATGGGCTAAGGAGGTTGCAAGAGAATTTCGTTAACGTGGAAAGCTGTGTTGCAAAATGAGGCTGTGGATATAAAGCATTCTTTGAAATGTGAGCAGTTTTATAAGGATAGAAGGGCCAAATTTAAATCCAGGATTATGCAGTTGCACTTGGGGGGCAGAGGTGCTAAACTTTTTCAAGTTTTTGAAAGTTAAACATGCAAGAGAAAATTTCTGCCATTAATGTGAATGGTGTACTGTTGAAAGATGATTCTGATATTAGGTGTGGTTTCTCAATTTTTTATGGCAACCCTTTTGCTAAAAAGAGGATAGTATTGATGTTGACAATGCTAGGAATATTGTGGCTAAGGTTATTCCTTGCAAACTTAGTCATAAAAGCTTTGTTGTATTAGATAAATGTATCTCTCTAAATGAGATTTCCATTGCTATTTGTCGTATGAAGAAGGGGAAGGCCCCTGGGTGTGATGGGCTTTCTGTTGAGTTCTATTAAGCTTATAGCAATTGGATTAATAAGATTCTGTTAGAAGTCTATAATGAAGCTATTTTGATTGGTAATTTGGGAAGTGATATTAATAAAAGCATTATTAAACTTCTTCCCAAAGGGGGTGACTTACTCAACTTAAAAACCGGAGGCCTATTACCTTTTTGGAATGTTTCCTATAATTTATTTGTTCAAATTTTAACTTTAGGGATGCAAAAGGAGTTGCCTAATGCTATTTATTTTTCTCAAAATAGCTTTGTCAAGGGAAGATATATTCTTGATAATTTGATTACTTGTTGGGAAGGGGTGCATTGGGCAAAGGCATTTAATTAGAATGTTGTTATGGATTTGTTGGATTTTGAGAGAGCTTATGATAGGATTAAATGGTTTATTTTGTTAATGCTTAAGGATTTGGAAGTTGGTTAATTCTTTTGTAAAATGGTCAGAATTCTTTTTAAGGATGCTTCTGCACAAACTAGGATAAATGGTGAATTGTTGGATTCATTTCCTCTTCACAGGTCTATTAGGCAGGGTTGCCCTATTGCCCTTTATCTTTTTGTTGTTGCTGCTGAAGCTATGCATTATCGTTTAAAGGACATGTCTTTAGGTCCTCCCATTAAAGGTTTGTCTTTGTCTTCCAATGATTCTGTTGTTAAGCTTCAGTTTGCAAATGATAATTCTGTATTTGTCAGTATCGATGAAGATAAATTTAAATTGTTAGAAAAAGGGTTGGAATTGTATTGTGTTGCTTCTGGTTCTAAAGTCGCAGTATATAAATTTAGCATTTAAGTTGGAATATTACTTATCCTCAGTGGTTTTTTGGATAAGGATCAGATATACTATGGGCCTGATGTGATAATTAGGTATTTGGGTATCCCATTCTCTCTCAACCCTTCTCTGCAAGGCCTGTGGGAGTTCATTTTAAATAAGATCAGTAAGAAGATTGTTAAATGGCAGGGTCATGTGTTCTCTCTGGCAAGGAGATTTCAAGTTTGTCAGAAAAATAATTCTTCTTATACTATCTATTTTTCGTCCTATTGGCTTGTTGCCTCTTTCCATATTAATCAGCTGAATAAGCTTATTAGAAATTTTCTGTAACTCTTATGGTATAGGCAGCAGCAAGAGGCATGCTGTCTCTTGGGTTCAGTGCACTACTCCCAAGAAAGTGGGAGGTGTGGATTTAAAGATATTTTTAAGCATGGTCTTTCTCTTGCTGTAAAATGGATTGCTAAGGTTGTGTTTGGTAATGAGGCTTGGAAGCAACTTTTTAGGCATAACTTTGCTAGCTGTGTGTCTAAAGTGTACTCTAAATGGAGTAATTTGCATTTGTGGGATGCCCTTTTTGGCAATTTCAAAATCAAGCCTTTTTGTTCTGCTATTTTCCTGCTCATTTTGGAAGGCCAAGAGGTTCTTCCGGATAAGAAAGATAAGGTATTGGGGTTGAGGCCTACTTGGTGGACCTTGGATGGCAAAAATTACCTTTAGGCCTCTATGAGGGGTTGTTCTACTAATTATTGGTATAATAAAGGCTTAAAATCTATTGATGACATTCTTTGGTTGGGTGCTTTATTGTAGTTTACTGGAATGATAGTCTATAGGATAATGTTCTTTGGTTGGGTGGAAAAAAAAATTTGAATGTTGCCCCCAGATAATCTATTTACTCTTTTGTCTTTAACTGAGGAATGGTTCAATAGATTAAATTCAATTTAGGATGTTCAAGAAACTAGTAATGTTTGGGTTAAGAGATTAAAGAGGATTTGGTCTAATTATATTGAACCTAAAAAATGATTTTTCAGATGGTTGTTATTTAATAAGCTTGCTGTTGGTGAGGTCACGTTGGGTCCAAGGTCTAGGTGATTGTCCATTTGCAAAGTTGGTTTGGCATTGTTTTTAACCTAATTGCATTACTGTGTCCAGTAAAGTTAGTACTAGTTGGCATGATATTTTATATGGTAAAATCTTGTATTCATCTCCTCTTGCTAAGTTTCTAGATATGCTGTGGTTTGTCTATGTCTTCTGAAGTTCTTTGTCTTATTTGGACAGCTAGAAAAGAAGATATTATCAGGGAAGTAAATGCATGTTTACTGGTTTTTCTCAAAAAATCACAGTA
>VDFB02000003.1:100654347-100790437 GCA_007258455.2 Sequoia sempervirens
AAAAGAAATAAATACCTATTATTACCAAAAAACATTACAATTTGCATATGCAAAAGTAAAAATTCAATTATGTAATCATTGTCAAAATCAATGCAAAAAAATAATTACATTCTTTAAAAAACCAAATGTAGAGTGCACTAAAGCCTTGGTATTTAATAGTTTGATGGTGGCCAAATCCATCACTATTTGTGTCTAAGCAAATCCATTCAGTTTTCCATTCATTGTAGGTGTCATCGACATAATTTTTTCATTCTATTTTACTCTTATTCATGTCATGAACTTTTCATAATTCATATGGTCAATAATTTTAATGACTCCAATTAGGATAGCATATTATTCATGCACTTCATTTTAGAATGAGGCATATTCATGATCACGATTCATCTTTATTATGGTTTCTCATTTTGGGTTTTAGGGTTTTAGGATTTTAGGATTTAGGGTTTAGGATTATATAGGTTTACAATTTAGGTTTTAGGGTTTAAAACCCTAAAACCAAAAACCCTAATCCCTAGTCCCTACACTATAAAACTATAAATACCTTAAGACCATAAGCTCACATGAATTTCCTTCTATGAATATGCCTCAGTTATTCTAAAATTCATAAATAACATTCAATCCTACTTACAATCATAAAAATTATTGAGAAAATGAATTATGAAAGATGCATGGCATGAATAGGACTAGAGTAGAATGGAAATATTATGTCCATGACACCAACAATGAATGGAAAAATGGATGGATTTTCTTAGAAAGAATTAACCATCATAGCTTAAGCAAGGATTCTTTAATATCCTTATCTACTGTGGCATACTAAAATTGTCTTTTCAAAGTTTTTGTTTTTAATAGCACCACCATAAGGCTAATTGTACCAAAAAAATATAGTCAATATTTCCCTTTCTATGTCAAATTCAGATTTTGAGAAAACATAAATACAATTTAAAAAAAAAACTTATACATATATTTTGTTTTAATTTTTGGGCAAAAAATAAAAATGAAAATGAAATTTAAAAAATTAACAATGGTTAGAGAGATGAAAAAATTAATGTCTTTAGCCCATACATAATATATAGTCACTAAATTTCATCTATTGTCAATAGATTCAAGTGCAAGTCTCATTAATGGCTTGTGCTGTAAAGTTTTCAACCTATTGAGCAAAGGGTTATTTGCATTGTTTATTCATTTGTTGAGATTGTTTAATAAGCCCAAAATTTTTGTATATTAACAAATTTTGCATGCATTGTATTGTTATAAAAAATAGGCATTTGTAACTTCCTATATCTTTTACATTGAAATTTTTTCCTTGTTTATTCATTTAATTGGATTGTTTCAAGAGACTCAAATCTATGGCTATTAAAAGGAATTATGTCTAGCATCTTCAAAACAAAATCACAAAGTAAAAGGCCAATGTCATTCAAATTTAGAATGGGGGGAAATGGAAAGAAGTTGATCTAGTTTACCAGACTTCTCAAGCAGGTTTTGAATGAACATGACATATCCAAATGCATGGAAGCTACAATAGATATATTTTGTTTCTTCATAGCTCCTATTTCCACAGCTTTGTTGACCTAGAAAGTCCTATGGATTCTCAAAGTCATTTGTTTTGTAATATGGCCTATCCAAAGGATTTATATCTATTCTATGTATAATATGATCTATTGAGAGAATCAATGTATTGTTTCATGAGTGTGAAATATTTCTCTATCTAGAGGGTTTATATCTATCATGTTGCAAGCGGAAAAATAAATGTTTATAAGTACCCATTTCTTTTACACTATCGTTTTTTGTGTTGTTTATTCATTTGTTCAAAATTTTTGGTAGGGGTGAAATTGGCATTTGTCAACAAGCTTTATGTCCACCATATTGGAAGTGAAAAATAGGGCGTTTTTAAGCTCCTATATCTTTTACCAATACCATTTTATTGTTTAACATATCTTTGCATCTATAATGGGCCTTGTTCTATTACAAATTATTTTTGGGACAAGAAAAGGAAAAATTTAACCAATGCCTATTGTTTTGTTGCTTTTGGAAATATTTAATGGCTTCCTAACATTCTTTGATATAGTCTTTTCTTTTGATTTATGCTTACTATTATTTGTGGCTTTTCCTATGATGTTAGTCAATGTACATTGACAAGAGCATTATGTTGCACCCATTACTCATTCATCTAATCTTCTAACTTGAGAAAAATTCCTATATTTACCTTCTGCTTTTGTATCTTTCTACTTGCATATTATTCTCAACATCAGAAAGGAAAAAAATTAATCAACTCCTAATGTTTTGTTGCTATTGCAAATATCTTGTGGCCTTGTTATGTTCTTTGATATAGTCATGGCTTTGAATTCAATGTTTCTGTCCACACATGGCATTTTAATAAGGCCACTGTGCATTTATAATCTGCAATTTCCACTCATTGCAAATAGACTAAAATGCAGGTGCCATTAATAGATTATGCTATAAAGTTTTCAAACAATTGAGAAAATGATTATTTGTATTGTTTATTCATTTTCTCAGGTTGTTTGGCATGTTTCAAATATACATCTATTGAAAGATATTATATCTATTCTATACAAATAAAAAAAGGATGCATGTGTAGGTTCTTATATCTTTTACACTATCATTTGTGCATTCTTTATTCACTTTCTTATATTTTTTGATGAGGTTCAAATCTATGTCTCTTGAAAGGGTTTATGTTTATCATGGTGGAAGAAAAATATGAAGCTAGTTGTAAGTTTTGATTTCTTTTTACCTTGTCTTTTTTTGTAATGATTTTCACATTAAGAAACAAAAAAGTGAATTGAAAATCATTTCTTTCTGGTAAGAAAATATTTCATATCTTCCCTAATTTTCTTTGATATAGTTGTGCTTTCACACACATTATTATTGTCCACATGTAGCATTACGATCATATGTATTTACATATAGTCGCGTAATTTTCATTTTTTCAATAGGCTGAAATGGAAATGTATGAAATGGAAACACATGTATCTACGTCTCTTGACAACATTGTATGGCTACCAACTTTCCTATTGTATGGAAAACAAAAGTAGGAATCTATAAGTTAGTATATATTCTACATTACAATTCTTGTATTTTTAATTGACTTGCTCAAATTGTTTGGTGACCTCTAAGCTCTATCTTTTGATAGCATTTATATCTCATCTGCAGTGCGGGGGCACCAAAAACTTCGTAAATATGGTCAAACAAAGGTCATATGATAGGTTTGGTTTTGAGTCTTATTTTCATTCAATAAAGGTCATAATATACCATTGGTGATATAACTTGATTCTTGGGTCCCTTTTGCAAAAGATGTCAATATTTTCAAATGTTCTCAAAATGCAATATTGTAAAAGTGAAAAAATGCAAGAAGTTGGAAGACCAATGGTCAAGTGGTTCAAAAATCAGTTAGAACCCATGTGTAGTGATGGGAAAAGTTTAAAAATTCCTTGAAAGGCTCGATTCAGGGTTGGAATGTTGATTTGAGAATTTGAAACAATAAAACACCATGTTTTCTCTGCAATTTCTGGTAATTTTGTTGTTACAAACCTTTGTACAGGTCCGCACTGAGGATTTTTGATTAAAGATGCTTTGGATTGGATAGATACATGTGTTAGGAGAATTTTGGATTTTGTGTGATTTGATTTCATTAAGAAATAAAGTTTTTATTGCCATTTTTTTTAGGCAAGTCTGAAAACCGTGTTTAAGGGTTTAAAGGTGAACGAAATGAACTAATCACCCATTCCACTGGTATAAATTCCTATAACTTGGTGGAATGGGTGCATTATGATATATTTAGATGTTAGAATAGGTTTTATGAGCAGGGAGTAGGGTTTGGAGGATTTTTTATGCTGCCCTAGGTGAAATTTCATGAGTTTTTCTTAGAAATGGATGGATAGAAGTTGGAGTTTGTTTTAAATGTAATGATAAAGGTTGGGAGTTGTTTTGAAAAGAATGTGTAGACTATATAGGGTGTATTTGAAGATTTGGAAAAATTAAATTGGACTTGGAACACATAGTTTCAATAAACCCTTCATGTTTCAAGCATGAAATTGGCGTAAAGCAAGGGTTTGGTGATTTGGTGAACTAGCAATTGTTTCTCTTGATAGCAATTGTTGATTTAGAGTTTTTGAAACCTGGTTGAGTCTCTTTAATAGAAATTTGTGTTTGGAAGAATGTTTAGGTTGGTGTTAATTTGAGAAAGTGGCCTAATTGGCTTAAGGGGGTAGCATAGTAGCACTGATTTGGGGTTGATGGTCTAAAGTGACCTTATGAAGTTTTAAGATATGTTATGTAGGAGGATAATGGGTGTCTAAAAAACACCTTTTGGTTTCTGGATTGGAGGCCTAACAAGAAATTTGTGAAGGGAAAACAGGGTATGCTGACCTACTAGAAGTATATGAAGGAATAAGGACAAGATAGGGTTTTAAGGATTGGAAAATTGTTTAAAAAGGTTTGAATTGTGATTATTTGTAGTTTTTCTCCCTGCTCTACATCAATTAGTATTAGAGCATAGGTATTAGATCTTTTAAAGGGGAAAAGTTGAAGTTTGAGAAAGGAAAAGTGATGAATTGAAAGGAAAGTTTCCTCCTAAAGGTAGTGGAGCCCTTGGTAGGGAAATAAGGTTGTTAAAGGAATCACAAGAAGTACTGTTAGCCAGATTTGTAGTGTAGACACTTAAAAATGACCTAGGCCTACAAGCTTAATTTTTCATCTTTCGTCCTAACATAATTATGACATTTAATTATGTCCTTGGTCCACATTAGACTATTCATTAAATAATTCATAATTATTTAATTAATTCATGTATGTTTATTCTTCATGATTATTAAATAAATAAATTTTATTTATTTATTCAATACATCACTAATGGTCTATTATCTTCTTACAATTAAATAATTTTCTTAATTTATTTAATTCCTTATGTCTTCCTAATTATTAAATAAATAAATTTTATTTATTTATTTAATATCTCACTAATTCTCATAATTAAATGAATTTATTAATTTATTTAATTATCGGTCATAATCCTCTAAATTAAATAATTATCTTTAATTATTTAATTACCTAATTTAACATTTCTCTCATTTTAAATAAATAAATTATTTAAAATGATCTTGCATTATTAACTGTCAGTTCATTTTGGTAAATAATCTGAAAATTGATTATTTATTGTCATACAAAATCCATATTTTGAATTAATTTAATTCAAAATGGTAATCTTCTTCCAAAAATCAAGTAATTGAGCAAGTTCTTGATTTTCCAAATCTGCTTTTCAATTCAACTCTTATCTTATTGATTTTTCGAATCTTACAAATCAAGCAGTCTTTATCTTCTTGATTTTCAAAAATCTTTATCTTTTTGACTAATTGTCACATTTATTCTCAACTGCCGATTTGATTTTCTCAAATGACATCTTGAACTCTCATTTAATGATTTTTCCCTAACCCTGATTAGGGATTGTCACATGAAATCTCATCCACTGATTTTAGGCTTTGTCACCTTTTAATCTCGTCCGTCTATCCAAAATTGTGTTTTCTATAAAATGTCAATTTTGCTCACAATTTAGGGACCACTTCATCATTATAAGATGTTTATGCTTAGATTTTAATTGCATACTTTTCATTTAGCTTATTTTTAATTTGATTATAGTCATTTGTCATAGTCATAGGCATAGTCATCAAATCCTTCAAAGCTTGTTTAGGACATTGGAATAGTCAAAGATTACTCACACACTCAATATGAGGGCAACACAATCAGCAAGTTAGAAGGTGCTATGGAGGTGAATCATGGAAGCTTCACGAATCAACTGGTATAATTGTTTCATTTGTTTTTAGCTTTCATTGTACTTAATAGTTCTTTGGGTTTTTATTATTGGTCTAATATGCTAATCTAACCTGAAATTTACCTATTGATACATGCAATATGGGAGACAAAGCAAAGAAGAGGAAAGGCCACTGAAGAGGAAAGTGACCAAGAGGAAGAGGAAGAGGGTGACAATGAAAACCTTCCAAGTGGAAAAGTCCAAGATGATGAGTTGGACCCTGATGAAGAAGGATGGTGAAAATGCTCAAGGTTGTTAGAGGAGATGCTTCTAGTGAGAAAATATATGTGCTAATGTATAATGGAAAGTTGGATGCTAAAGAGGTATTAGATTGGATAGATGCACTAGACAATTAATTTCAGTATAAGGAGGTTGCTAAAGAATAGAAGGTAAATTTTTCTAGGACTAAGCTAAAAGGTCTTGCTTTGACATGGTGGAATTATGTACAAGAGGAAAGAGTGAAGAAAGGAAAAGAAAAAAATTAGTTCATGGGATAGGATGGTGTCAAAAATCAAGAGCCAATTCTTGCCAAGTGATCATGCAATACAAACATTCAAGAAGTTGTAAAGTTTAAAGTAGAAAGATAAGGATGTCATGGCCTACACTAAAGAATTTCACAAGTTAATTATTAGGGTTGGTCATGTTGAAGATGTGAATGAAAAGATAGAAAGGTATATGTGTAGGTTGAGATTTCACATTCAAGATGAATTGAGTTTGGCTACTCCAAGAATAGTTGAGGAATGTTTTCAATTGGATGCTAGAGCTGAAGAGAAGTTAAAAATAAGGCAAGAAAGACAAGTAAGAGGTACAAAGCAAACTTATGAAGACCAAGAAGATGCAAGTAAAGGTAAATACCAAGTTGTTGATCAAAGAGGGGGTTTTAGAGGTTTTAGAGGAAGATTTGGACAAGGTAGAGGTTCAAACTCATTTTTAGGAAGATGTTACCATTGCAATCAGTTTAGCCATCAAGCATGGAAGTGTCCTGAGAAACAAGCTTCTACTTCAAGTGGTGGTGATAAGATAGTTCAATTGGTGCAAGATGAAGATTGTGAAAGCGTTCATTCTCCTAATCAACTTGTTGCTCCAGAAGTTGGGGAATCTTTGATGGTGAGAAGAACACTACTTAAGGTATCCAAGGAGAAAGAATCAACACAAAGGATAACACTATTCAAGACCACCTACAAATGCAATGGAAAGGTATGCAAAGTTGTCATAGATTCGGGGAGTACTGATAACATGGTGTCTAATGAAATGGTTGATAAACTGAAGTTAGAGAAAATTCCTTATGAAACACCTTATAGAGTGTCTTGGTTGAATGATGATCAATCTATTTTGGTGAATGAACAAGCTTTGGTTGAGTTTAACATTGGTGGATATAAGAATAAAATTCTTTGTGATGTGTTGCCTATGGATTGTTCTCATTTCTTGTTTGGAAGACCATGGTAGTTTGATAGACATGCCATATATGATGGTAGACACAATACTTATACTATTGAAAAGGATGGAAACACCTTCACTTTAACACCATTGTAGGAAGATGTTAAGGAGCATACCAAGGTAGCAAAGCTGATTATGTTAGGAAATAAGGAGTATATAAAGATAGAGGGAGACAAAAATGAAGAATGTGCATCCAATACAAAAGAAGAAGAAGTGAAGACAACAAGTTTGAAGAATGATTCCCTATTGGAGGGAAAATATAATGAGATGATGTTAAAAAAATACAAAGAGAAGATCAAGGATGAATCGGTTGTGAGAAAGCAAGATTGGTTAGGAAAACATGTTGATATTATAGTAGGAACAATACTTTGTTATTGGGTTGAAAAAGAGGTTAAGGGGAAGTCATATTCTATCAAGACAAAGGTTTATAGACCTGATGATACAAAGATTATTGGGACAGAGAATCTAGTGGAAGAGATACAAGGAAAAGGTGAAGTGAGTAAGGGTAAATGGAAAGGATATGTAGATAGGCTTGAGTGTGCAACAAGAGTAAAGCAGAAAGCAGTTCAAAACAAGGATGGTAGAGATGTGTTTGTAGGTGTTCAAGATGAGAGAAATATCAGAAAACATTCATCAAGTTAGTTTACCAAGATGGAGCAATTTATAGGTGGTAAGAAGTCTACAAATGCAAAGCACAATGCAAATCTTCAGTATTTAACCTATTGGAAAGGATTAATAGATAAAGGAACATTTGGAGCACAAGAAGGTGAAGTGATTAAGCATGATCTACAACAATGCAATCCTCAAAGGGACTTGATATCTTTTTATGGTTGGTTGTATGGTGCAGGGGCACCAAAAGAACTTTGTAAATATGGTCAAACAAGGTTATATGATATGTTTTGGTGTGTTTGAGTCTTATTTTGTTCAATAAGGTCATAATAGACCATTGGTGATGTAACTTGAGTCTTGTAGGGTCCCTTTTGAAAAAGATGTCAATATTTTCAAATGTTGTCAAAATGCAATATTGTAAAAGTGAAAAAAATGCAAGAAGTTGGAAGACCAACGGTCGAGTGGTTCAATAATCAGTTAGAACCGATGTGTATTGATGGGAAAAGTTTTAAAAGGCCTTGAAAGGCTCGATTCGGGGTTGGAATGTTGATTTGATAAGTTGAAACAATTAAACACCATTGTTTTCTCTACAATTTTTGGTAATTTTGTTGTTACAAACCTCTGTACGGGTTTGTACTAATGATTTTTTATTAAAGGTGCTTTGGATTGGATAGAGACATGTGTTAGGAGGATTTTGTGTGATTTGATTTCATTAAGAAATAAATTTTTTATTGCCATTTTTCTATAGGCAGATCTGAAAACCCTATTTGAGATTTTGAAGGTGAACAAAATGGATTAATCACCCATTCCACCAGTGGAACTTCCTATAACTTGGTGGAATGGGTGCATTAGGATATATTTAGATGTCATAATAGGTTTTATCAGCAGGGAGTAGGGTTTGGAGGATTTTTTATGCTACCCTAGGTGAAATTTCATGAGTTTTTCTTAGAAATGGATGGCTAGAAGTCGGAGTTTGTTTTAAGTGTAATGATAAAGGTTGGGAGTTATTTTGAGAAGCATGTGTAGACTATATAGGGTGTATTTGAAGAGTTGGAAAAGTGAAATTGGGCTTGGAACACATAGTTTCAATAAACCCTCCATGTTTCAAGCATGAAATTTTCCTAAAGCAAGGGTTTGGTGATTTGGTGAACTAGCAATTGTTTCTTGATAGAAATTGTTGATTCGAAGCTTTTGAAACCTGGTTGAGGCTATGCAATATATATTTGTGTATGGAAGAAGGTTTAGGTTGGTGTCTCTTTGAGAAAGTGGCCTAATTGGCTTAAGGGGGCAACATAGCAATAGTGATTTGAGGTTGATGGTCTAAAGTGACCTCATGAAGTTTTAAGATATGTTATGTAGGAGGATAATGGGTGTCTGAAAACACCTTTTGGTTTCTAGGTTGGATGCCTAAGAAGAAAGTTGTGAAGGGAAAACAGGGTATGTTGACCTACTAGAAGAATATGAAGGAGTGAAGGAATAAGGAAAAGATAGGGTTTTAAGGATTGTAAAATTGTTTGAAAAGGTTTGAATTGTGATTATTTGCAGTTTTCCAACCTTCTCTACATCAATAACCCATGTCATTCTAGAATAATCATCAATAAGGAGCCTGAAATACTTGTCACCATTAATACTTCCTATTCTTGTGAGTCCATAGAGGTCTGTATGAATCAATTCCAACATTCAGGTAGTTGATTGATCTTTTCCTTTAAAACTGCATCTTGTTTGTTTTCCCAACTGACAACTTTTGCAAATAGTATTGGTAGGCTTTGTGATTTTAGGTAGATCTTGGACAACTTCTCTTGAACTAATCTCGATCAGATTGTCAAAGTTTACATGTCCCATCCTCTAGTGCCATAGACAACTTTCATTAACTTGAGATACAAGACACTGACCATCAACATCCTTAAGCTGATAAATTTTTCCATATGTTCTTCTTCCTGCAACAACCACAGTTCCAGACCCTTTTTTGATCTCACAAGTATTATCCTGAAACACAAGCTTAAATCCTTTGCTACACTTTTTTCCAACACTCAAAATATTATGCCTTAAGCCCTTAACATAATAGACATCATCAATACTTTGCTTTCCATAAAAACTAATTGTTCCTTTTCCAACAATCTTTGCACTAGAATCATCTCCAAACATGACTAATCCACCATCATACTTTCCAAGTTTAGTAAACTTACTTTTGTCTCCGGTCATGTGATTTGAGCAGCCACTGTCAATCACCCAATAGTCTTCATCTTTTCTAGCATGAAAGGTAGTAACCAGAGTACCTTCCATCTCTTCCTTCTTGTTCTCCGAACCACTTTCCCTTGTACATCTTCCATGGTTGGTAGATACTAATTTATTCTCTAAGGCTAGAAACAAGTACTCGTCATTATCATCCTCAAAATTAGATTCATCATCAAAAATTCATGCATCTTCTCTAACATAGTACAATCTCTTGAACTTCCTATACTTTTTGTCTTTATTGTCTCTGCTCTTCTTGTTTATAGCTCTATTTGGACATCTTGAAGCATAGTGACCAATATTTCCACAATTGAAACATTTAAAGGGTAACATACCTTTGTACTTGCCAGTACCTTTCTTCAATTTCCTTCTAAAGTTTGCTTCCAACTCCTTTGAACCTTCACTATCCAGATCATCTTTTGTCTTAGTGGCTTTGAAGTTTATTTTTGTTTTCTCCTTTTCTTTTCCAAATTTCCTCATTTCAAATGTGGCCAAGGTGCCAAATAGTTGTTCTTTAGTGAACTTCTTAAGATCATACACTTCCTCAATGGTTGAGACTTTATCACTGTAACTCTCTAGTAGGGTCATCAAAATCTTCTCCATTACATTTTCATCTGTCAGAGTACCACCTTGATTTTTGAATTCATTTACTGTAATATCAACCCTCTGAAAATAGCTTGCAATATCTTCACCTTCTTCCATTTTCAAGTTCTCATATTTGTGCTTAGCTATTAGTTTCTTTTTTAATTTAACTCTATCATTTCCTTCATAGATATCTTCCAAATTTTTCCAAACTTCATAAGCAGTTCCCAAAAAAATAACCTTTGTTCGCTCAGTCTTAGATAAAGCACTATAGATTACATACCTTGCTTTTTCATTTTCCTCATACAAAAAAATCTCATCTGCAGAAGGACCACTTGCCAGTGCAACATATTTTGTCTCAACAAATTTCCAAGTCTTCTAACCAAGAGAGATCAAGTAAACTCTCATCTACACTTTTCAATCACTATAGTCAAATCCATCAAACACTGGGATTGAAAATTTGTGCGCCATTGGACCTACCTCAAGCAGTTAAGCTCTTCTTTGAGGAACCAAAGCTCCGATACCAATTTTTGAAAGGCGCAAGACAACTAAGAGGGGGGGTGAATTAGTTGTCACCAATCACATCCACAAATATCAAACAATCGTTAATTCCACATCCACTTGAATCTATTATTAAGTATGAACATGAAGTGAAAATAACATAAAGTAATTTCAACACAAGAAACACCAAATTTATGTGGAAAACCCAATAAGGGAAAAACAACGGTGAGGATTAACTCACAATATAAAGTAATAGCAAATTCAATTGCAAAGAGGCTCGCTACCTAAGATAGGACTCACTGCCTACAGATAGGACTCACTATTTGGAAGGGAGGCTCACTGCCTACAAATAAAGAAAGATAACATAAAATCCACCACATCAACTTGCACACATCCGTAGCCTTGATCAAAGAATTGTAGACACCATCAACTCACTTCTTTCAAGAGTCTAACACATTAAAGTACTATTTCCTTAATTCACTTTTGCACACTCTTGCTTTTCAAACTTGTGGCATATCTGATACAGCAATCCATAGCACCTCAACTTGTATTTATACCATCTTCAACCTTAGAAACTTTCTCCAAGGTTGGCTACACACACCTCATATTACAAATTCAAATTAGGTCAGCAACTCAACATTCTTGCGATGGAAGAGAATGAGAGAAAACCAAACCAACACTTAACCAAGACCCAAGACAACATATCGGATCAAGCACACACTTCCTTAATTGATACTTATCCTTCGCATGACATGTAGACACCAGGTCGGCCAAAATTAATGAAAACACAAATTAACTTTGAAGTACACACTTTTGCAACATGAAGATAACATGAAGACCACATAAAATGCTTTGCCATACACTAGAGCACATCTTAGATACCTTCAGATTCATCTGCAGCAAAGGAAACTTTCATACACATAATACTTTCCATCAGTCCATCTGAATTGTATAGACACACAATAACTCTAAAACCAGTCTTCTGGAGCACCAAACCATGAACACTTTTGATAGAACATAGATAATACCATTACAAAACTTCTTCCAGATTTGCAAGGCCAAAAACAAACCAACATAGGATTGTGGAGAAGATACAATTCTTCCAGTCCACAGACAAACAACTCTACCAAACTAGCTTAAAAACCAGTGAACACAACTTTCACTCTTCATCAAACTAGAATCTATAATCTAGAATACATAACTCAAGGATGCCCTTAAACAACACTTCAGATCTGCACAAGCATAGGATCAACATAGAAGAAATGCAGAGCACATTCTAAACACACACACAATTTTTTCTTCACTATTTCTCCAAAGCACTTGGTAACTCATCATATCAACACGCCTACAACATCATAAAGATAGCTTTGTGTACTCACAACATCTCTATAGTATCTCATCTATACATGCACAACCTGCAATAACTTGTTTCCTTTCTCTACAACAACCTATACTATGTTGACATCAATGACAATGCCACCATACTCATTCATGCTTGCAACACAAAGTTTTCCCTATCATCCTCAATAATAATTTGTGCTTCAAAATCACTTGAATTTATAATAAAATTAAGGATGTGTTTTCCATCTTCAAATACCTAAAAATTTAGAATATTAACTAAAATGGTTGCAATAGGTACAAGCTCAATTAAAATCCTCATAATCCTTGAGCTTGTAACTAGTTCAAGTGAGATTTTCACTAATTTTAATGCATCATCCATGTTTTTCTTTCTTTCTAATATAGATTGTATATTAAATACATCGCAATCTTGAATCAAATTCCATACTCTATTGTGATACTTACCTAATTTTTTAGCATTGCATGCATACTATTTCCTTACCTATTTGATAATTATTTTTGAATCTCCAAATGCCTACAATTGTTTAATTTCTTTTTATGAGTAAATACTAGTCCTATAATAATTCCATACTCAAAGACATTATTAGTGCATGTAAACTAAAGTCTAAATTTTCTTAATAATACTTCTCTTTGAGGTTGATGAGTTATATTCCTACACCACAATTTGGGTTTGATTTGGAATTATCAAAATACATCACCCACATTTGATCCTCAACTATTCTAAATTTATTTCATGTAAATGATACTAGCATATCCTATTCCATCTTTCGGATTGTCTAGAAATTCATTTCCAACCTTCACTACTTCAACTTCCATCATGTTTATGTGAATATATTCTCCATGAGATCTAATATGTTTTATTTTTATTTTTTCACATTTATCATCATCATCTTCTCATTGAAGATGTTGTTAATTGTAATCATCTTCTAAAATGGTTGTTGTAATCCCATTTTTTTGTGAAGTCAAAATCACATCCTAAAGTTGAAACACATTATTCTTCCAAAAGCAATAATTATAAGGCATAAGATACTTTAGAATGAAACTAATTATGGACTTTACACCAATTGAAAATTAAGAGATCAAAAAATATATTCTTTGTACCCAAGATATACTTATATTCACTCAATATATTAACTAAATTATACTAAAAAGCCATGAAATGCAATCATGGTCTAATAGTGACCACTCTCAATCCTAGCATTCCTAATTTTAAATATTGGTGATTTGTTCTTGACTCTATTATAGAGTAGGAAAAATTTATTTTGAAAGTTCTTAAATAACTTCACTTTTTACCTCAATTAGTCCCACATTCAACATAAGGTTATCATCTTCAACATTTTCAAACATGATTGTCACTTTGCGCTACTTGAACCATACACATCATCATGATTTCTTCCTCATTACCATATCTCTCTAGGGTATAAACAAACAATTCAATTTTTGTATATAATAGTTTGTTTGGCATTGTCATATTTAGTGATTAAATGATTCATTTGTCACCCCCTACCAATTCTAATTTGATTTCAATAGCCCCTCCCAGAAAGCCACATATATGAGAAATTACTTACAATATAACCATTCACATATTTGGATCAATCCTTACTAAGTAGCATCTCAAATCCTTATAGAATATCTATAACCTATAGATCTATGCATTACTAAACAAGTGGGGTTATATGCTAATTGTATGTGAACATTATTTAGATCTCCTATTATATTTACTTTTTATATCCAAGGCTAGATTTTATCCCAACCTTTGACAAATTGCAAAAAGCCTTATATTACCTAAAATTCCTAAATCTTCCAAACAATTATGAAGGTTCTTATTGAATATGCAAACCATCATGATGAATGGTGGTGACGACACTTTTTCTTTGTAAATGGCTAGACATGGATTTAGAATTTTGTCTAGTTCTTTCTCTCTTCCTTTTAGATTAGCTGAAGTTATTTTTTAGTATAAATACCTTTAAAAAAATTTAAATATTAGCATAAACCATCTATTTATATAGGTATTATAGGAGATCCCAAATATTGATAGTCCTCATGTTTCTTGATATCTTCTACAGTATCATAACTAGGTTTGATTGATTTTGGCACCTAATATGTCAATGTTGTTGACATTCTTTTCTTAGGAAATGAAGATGAATTTGACCCTTTTCATGTAGTTGTATTATTTCTTATATTCGGATTAGGCATAGGGTCTATGAGTTATGAGGAGTGGAAGTCATGAGTTGACTCTTGGTCCTAATTCTCAACATGTAATTATTACCCCTATGATATCATCAATACACTTGAATCTCATTCAAATCCATTTCTAGTTAATTTTCCTCTTGGAATTGAAACTCATATTTCTTTCACTCTTGTACCTAACTTGTTTGCATTTTTCTCATCACTTGTAGGAATATTTTCTAAATTATCTATCTTTTTCTTAAAAATGTTAGATGTTGACTTAAACTCAAGACAAATTATCTCTAAATTTCCTACTATTTTATGTAATGTACACTAAAAATTCAATGCAAAGTCAGCAAGATTAGTTGATGTATTTAAAACATAGAAAAATTAGGGCTTGAAGGTTTAATGTCCAAAACCCAAAGTCAATCCCACCTTTTTCTAGGGTTTCATTAGGATGCAAATGAACAAGGAAAATAGATTGAATTTAAACCATAAAGGTGGGTCAATTAGGCCTGGTTATGATCCTTTCAAGTCTCAGAAATGGATTGGAAATTATTTGTTATGATTAACCTAATTAGAATATATGACCTAATATGAAAATGCAAGATCCCAACAAATAATAGACTGAAATAGTAAATTGTAAGAAGATCTGGAAAGTGCAAGAGATTATGTATTGGTCCTAAAAAATGGTTCTGGTATGCACAGGAGTATTGGGATGCCTAGGGACGTATGTGTCTTTGATAGGGTGTCCTGCTATGATTTTTGGGTCTTCTAGTGGTGATAGATTTGAGCTTTCAATTTTTGGTTGCAAATTTGTCAGAATGTTGTCTCGAATAACTCTATAAGTGAGTTTTTCTTTCTTGACAAGATGTAGGGAATCAATTGCAACATTGAATAATTTTTATTCAAGCTTCCCTTAATCCTCTTCAAACCTAAAACCTATACTTTCAAAGAGAGGGGAAATGTTGGGCCATTTAGGGGCTTGCCTCAATCAAACCCTTTGTAAGTGTTTCCACTTCCACAATGGAAATGTCAATGATAAAATTATAATTAAAATGAAGGAATGATGGAATAACAAAGTGTTACAAGTCACCACCCTTCAATGGCTTCCTTAAAGGATTGAAGTCATGCACATCACCTCAAGGTCTTGATATTTCTTGCTTAATTTGCTTGAATATTTTGGAGACCTACAAAAGTGTTAGCCTTCACAAAATAATCATAACATGAACACACATAAGGATTTCACATGATTTAGGATCTCGAATTGTTGTAATGATGCTCTAAAATGTTTGTCTTGCCTTGCTTGATAGTGCTCTTGATCATAATTTTTCTAGAAGTTTTCTAGATTCTCCTTGTTAGATTCAAATGATGCAATAACTACGTCTTTATAGGCATTTCTCCAATTTCTCAAGAATTAAATCCTGATAGTCGACATTTGAAATTTGAATTTTTAATGTTAAAATGGCCACACCAACATATTAAAAATTGGTCCCCGATAGAATATGGGGACCCATACGCCCATGGGCGTATGGGTCCTAGCCCTATTTTCCAAGACCCATTATATCGGGGAAAAACCATTAATTAATTGCATTTGATCAATGCTTTCAAATTCTCATAAAGTAGTACAAATGGGCTATAGAATGCATAATTTAGGAAATTAGGGACTCAATTAGGCTCAATAATTTAGGTGGAGCAAAAAATAGTGTGAAGTTGTCAAGGGTGACAATTTACAATACTTCATTTAGCCCCCACTTTAGTGAGATTATGAACATACTCTCAGACTCACACTAAAGTAGAAAATCTATGTCAAGAGGGTTTAGATTGTCCAAATTTTGAAGAGATAGAATGATTAAGGATCAAGGGAGGTGATCAAGCCCCTAGGATCCAAGATCCCATGGAAAACCAACATAATCACAAAAGAACACACATATATGTGAAATACAACAAGACAACATACACTAACATATAATGTCAACATGAAATGCAAAATGGGGGTTACAAACCATAAATTTGTGTTATTCTAAGACCCACATCAAAGGTGTTCATGAATCAAACCATAAAAAAGTTTGATATTTTCTAGGTGAATAAAAAAAAAAAAGGCACACGAGCTTGTGAATTTCAATATTCACTAGGTGAGCCCCCAAGACAAGGTAGAAAAATGAGAAACACATTAAGTCTAATGATGACTAATTTTCACTAGGTGTATACCCATGGAAACCATCCCAATAATTATACTCCCTGATAACTCTGATAAGGTTCTAAAAAATGGTCAAAATGCTATGCCAACACAACACTAAGTTCAATTCCTATGAACGAAGTGAAGCGGAAAATTTCAATGTCAATGCACCACTAAGTCCAACATCTATGAACAAAGTGAAGCAAAATAATGCCAATGTATGCCCCCCTCTTTAAAGAAACTGCAAAAACCATGTTATGTGAAATTACTTTAAAGTAGAAAAATGATAAATGCCATGTGATAAGAAGTCACAAGAGCTTATTTGGAAAGCCGTGTGCCAATTATATGTTTCCAAATAAGGCTACATCATGAGAAGGATTTTTCCCCAAATGTCATATGACAAAAAATTTAGAAATGAACGTTGGAGGGATCCATGGATCCAAGGTTAGTAAACGTCTTTGCTATAGTAATATAATAGAGCTTGGAACTGACATCATTCCCCAAACACTTGTGGAGAAATAAACACAATGGAGGAATGAAACATAGAGAGAGAAGACAAAAACACTTTTGGGTCAACATGGAAGAGACCTAAATGTCTCTAATCCTTGCATCAACCCCAAAATTAAAACACAAGACAAAAATGAAAGACAAAGTTTATGACATATAGAAGAATGAAGATACAAAAAGAAGAATGTCATGGTAGGTTCATTTCCTTTGTATCCTTGCACCAACAGAGCAAGAAGGGTCATCCAAATAAAACTCACAAACACTAAGACATGCTAAGTAGCACAACATGGGAGATAACATCATGTGCAAGAAAAAAAAAAGAACACATAAAACAAATATAAAAGAGTACTGCACATGTGAGCCGACCTAAAGTAGGTCATCCACATCCCAATCTTGCTCATCATATAAGGAAGGAAAAAAACTAGCTAAAGGGACTTAAAAAATATTTGCACTAAGAGAATCTCCAAGTTCAACACATGATGGGTCACTCTCATCAAGAGGATCATCACGATTTCTCCCATATAAAATCATTTTCTTTGAAAATAAAACATTAAGCTCATTGTGCACTTCATCAATTTTAGAAATTTCATCTTCATCATCCAAATTAATCACAATGGGAGGTTTTATGACAATAGAAGTCGAATTTTATTATTTCACTTCTTATTTTGGTTCTATGTCTTGTTTTGGTGAAAGTTATAATTCTTCTTGAGTTTTTTGCATAGGTGTTTGATTATTATGCATTATTTTATTCTTTTCTTCCAATTTATGAGCAATAGCACGACATCTACAATTACACTCTTTAGAATTTTGGTTTATTCTTGCACGATTTTCAATTTATGACTAGGTAGGAGCAGGTTTCTTGACCATTGGTCTCTTTTCTTCCCTTAAGGGAGGAAGTGAAAGAACCATCAAGGGTTGAGAAACAGGTGTCTCTTTAGGTTTATACCCTTGTTTTATTTTTGGAGGCACAAAAGGAATCATCTTATTGTCTCTTGGTCTTTTATAGGAGATGGGTGGAGGAACTATAGGATACTTACCTTGGTTAGTTGGAAGGATCCTAGCTTGGGGCATGGGATCATCCATAACATGTGAGGGAGGAGGAACAACCATTGACCTACCATTCTCAGGAATATTTCTAAGGGATAACTCTAGTGTGCACTTTTCCTTAAATTTTTTGTATGATTAGAAAAATAAATCTTCATGAGGCTTTATAGGTTCCATAGGTTGAGGCCAAAATAAATCCAATGAAAAGTTCCCATGGGAAGACAAAGGATTAAACCCACTATGATGCACTATAAATATCTCATTTTCAAAGGGGCACTTTATGCACTTGTGAATAACCAATGGGATGAAATTCATGGAGCATAATCATGGGTTAGCCTAGCTTCATACAAAATTGGTCTAATGTTGAGATGATGGATAATGATACATCTAATTGTTTCAACCCAAATTTAGAGGAAGAGTGATCAAAATTTTCATATGGTGAGAAAAATCATCATGAGTTTTCAACCATGCTTTCGATTGTTCATAATAATCTTGATAAATCTCTTGCACAAACAAGAATTCCTCAGTGATCACATTCTCTACACATATGGGATCAATGAGTATGTCTTGTACAGGTTTTTCATTGATATGGTTGGAAATGTAGAGAGGACCATCGAGTGCATGTTTGGATACATCACTATTGGTGAAAGCAATTTTAGGTAGCACAATGGTTTGGCCCTTACGAGGTTGAACATATATTAAAGAAACAGTGATATCTACTTCCTTCTCATCATTCTCATCATTCATATCATCACTCATATTATTAGTCTTATCTATATTCATCTCATCATTCTTAACATCACAAGCTTGCACAAAGTTGGATGGCATAGGATTGGTAAAAATTTGAAAGTTTTGGTTAGGAAGGGCAACAGGCTTATTCCCTTGATCATTAACACCACCTAATTGGATGTGATTAGAATCAATGAGGCCTTCAACTTGATGTTTAAGATGCATGCATCATTTTGTATCATGTCCAATTATGCGATGATATTGAAAAAAGGCATTTGGATTGTAGCTTGGGGGTAAATTTTTTATTGTGTCCATAGGTTTAACAGGAGGTAATTGGATTAAGTTATTACTCAAAAGTTGCAACATGATCAAATGGAGGGTGTCAGGTAACTAGGTAAATTTCCTATATTTTGGTCTAAATTGGTTCGAGGTTGAACTTATGGCAGAAACTTGAGGTTCAATGTGGTTGGTTGCTTGAGGTGTATGTAACTTGATAAATTTCTTGTTTTATTTCTTGAATGGCTGATTTTTGTTTTGAGGTATGGATTCAGACTTCTTAGTAGGAGTTGATGGAGATATCTCTTCATATTGACTAACCAAATTCTAATCATTATGAAGGTCCATACAGAAATGATGCATAGCAAGGAGGTTTTTGTCAAAAAAAACACAATTCAATCAATTTGAAACAATTATTTCACCTTTAAGACCCTAACTTGATGAACAACTCACAATTCCCTCAATTTGCCTTATAACATTCCAAACAGTGTTTTTTTACCACAACTTTCGAAAGAAATTGAAAACCCACAAGCCACTCATCAGTTTAGATACCCTTTATCCTCTACTTTGACATATTCAATTTATAGGTAGGGTTGTTTCAGAACATGCCCTCTTAAAAATTGTTGCTACGTTGCCCTTAAGCCCCAAATAAGTCACTTTTACAAAGCAACTTTGTGAATCCCTTCACCCAATCCATCAAAATAAATTCCAATGTTCAAAATAGGTCAAAAATTGATTGATTCAACAACTTTTGGCCAATGAAACACTCACTAATTCATCAAACCCCAAAACCCTTGTTTAGGCCTATTTGGGCTAGTCTACAAGGGGGTTTATTGAAACTATGCACTCCAAGCCCTATTTCACCTTATCAACACCTCCCACACACCATTTGGAGTCTGTACATGCTTTCCCAACCGACTCCCACACTTTATCAATACTTTTCCATCAAACTCCATGCTTGGAAGTGGTTGCAAGTGTCATGTTTTCTCCTTTCTCTACTATGATGAATTCCTTTCTCCCTAACATTATCACTTTAGCTGCCTTACCTTGTCCTTTATCATCTTCTAGTAATGGATTCAAAGTGAAAGAGTTTCCATTCTTCTCAATATCATAAGTATTATTTCTACCATCATAAATTGCATGTCTATCAAACTTCCATGGTCTTCCTAGTAACAAATGGCACACATCCCTAGGCAACACATCACAAAGAATTTTATCCTTAGATCCACCAATATTAAACTCAACCCAAGCTTGCTCATTCACTAAAACATATTGACTTTCATTCAACCAAGACACTTTCTAAGGTTTTTAATGAGGTATCTTTTCCAACTTCATTTTATCAACCATTTCAATAGACACCATGTTATCAGTACTCCCTGAATCTATTACCATTTTGCATACCTTTCCATTGCATTTACAAGTTGTCCTAAATAGTGTTCTCCTTTATTGTGGTTCTTTCTCCTTGGATTCTTTGAGGAGTTTTCTTCTAACCATCAAAGATTCTCCAACTTCTAGAGTAGCAAGTTGATTAGGAGAGTTAACACTCTCACAGTTTTCCTCTTGCACCAATTGAACTCTCTTATCACCACCACTTGAAGTAGAAGCTTGTTTATCCAGAAACTTCCATGCTTGATGCCCAAACTGATTGCAATAATAACATCTCCTTGAAAAATGTGCTTAAACTTCTATCTTTTCCACCAGATCTTCCTCTAAAGCCTCTAAATCCACCCCTTTGATCAACAACTTGGTCTTTACTTTTACTTGCATCTTCTTGGTCTTCATAGGACTGCCTTGAACCTTTTCCCCTACTAGTGTTGCCTTTGCTTCCTCCTTGTCTTTCTTTCCTTCCTTTTAGCTTTTGTTTTTCCCTAGTAGCCAGCTAAAAACATTCCTCAATCGTCCTAGGAGTAGCAAGACTCAATTCATCCTGAATTTGGAATCTCAAACCATTCATGTGCCTTGCTATATTTTCATCTTCAACATGACCAACTCTAATACTTAACTTGTGAAATTCTTCAATGTAGGCCATGACATCCTTCTCCTTCTGCTTTGATTTTTGCAACTTCTTGAAAGTTTGTATTACATGATCACCTAGCAAGAATTGGCTCTTAATCTTTGACACCATCCTATCCCATGAACTATTTTTTCCCCATTTTCACCATTTATTCTTGAACATAGTTCCACCATGTCAGAGTAGGACCTTTCAACTTATTCATAGAAAAATTTAACTTCTAATCATCTACAACCTCTTTGTATTCAAAGTAATTGTTGATTGCATCAATCCAATCTAGTACTTTTGCATCCAACTTTCCACTATACATTGGCAAATCTATTTTTTCACCAGAAGTATCTCCTCTAATAGCCTTTAGCATCTTCACCATCCTTCTTTCATCAAGGTCCAATTCATCATCACCTTGGACTCCTCCTGGAGGGTTTTCATTTTCACCCTTTTCCTCTTCCTCTCGATCACTTTCCTCTTCAGTGGTCTTTCCTCTCCTTTGTTTTGTCTCTAATGTTGCAAATCTAGCTAAAAGTGCTTCTTGTGATTCCTTTAACATCCTTATTTCCCTACCAAGGGATCCATTTCCTTTAGGAGGCATCTTTTACTTTCAACTTACAACTTTTCCTTTCTTCAAATTACAAGCTTTCTCCTTCAAAAGATCAAAACCTATGCTCTGATACCAATTGATGCAGAGCAGAGAGGATTTTGTCAAAATAAACACAATTTAATCAATTTGAAATAATTTTTTCACCTTTAAGACTGTAACTTGATGAACAACTCACAATTCCCTCAATTTTCCTTGTAGCATTCCAAACAGTTTTTTCTAACCACAACTTTCAAAATAAATTGAAAACCCACAAGCCACTCATCATTTTAGATACCCTTCATCCTCTACTTTGACATATCCAATTTGTAGGTAGGGTTGTTTCATAACATACCCTCTTAAAAATTGCTACTACACCGCCCTTGAGCCCCAAATAGGTCACTTAAAGAAACTTTGTGAGTCCCTTCACCCAATCCACCAAATTCAATTCCAATGTTCAACAGAGGTCACAAATAGACTGATTCAATAACTTTTGGCCAATGAAACACTCACTAATTCATCAAACCCCAAAACCCTTGTTTAGGCCTATTTGGGCTAGTCTATAAGGGGGTTTATTGAAACTATGCACTCCAATCCCTATTTCACCTTATCAACACCTCACACACACCATTTGGATTCTACACATGTTGTCCCAATTGAATCCCAAACTTTATCAATACTTTTCCATCAAACTCCAACACTTAACCACCAATCTTGGCTCAAAACATGCATGAAAACAACTAGGGCATCATTCCAAACTCAAGAAACGGCCTTCCCTACCCCTAAAAACATACAAACACAAAATCTACACCTAATTGTACCATTCCACCAAGTTAGAGCATATTTCACCAAGTGGAATGGCTTAAAAGTCCATTTTATGCACTCAAACCCTTAAATAGGGTTTTCCTAGACCGTTCTTAGAAAAAAGCTTACAAAATCCTTAAAAATTGATAAAAACCAACCAAATCAAAACCAAAATTCAGTTAACATGTGTCTCTATAAAACTCAATTCACCCTTGATCAATATTCCTTAGTATGGAACCGTACAGGGGTCTATAGTAGCAATTTTACCAATAATTTGCAAAGAAAATAATGCTCTATTATTGTTTCAACTTTAAAAACAAAACTCCAACCTTGCCTTGAGCCTTTCTCAAGAATATTTAAACCACACACACCAAAAATAAACCTACTCAACTGACTCAAACTACCATTTGAACTTCCTGACCATTGGACTTCCTACTTTTTGCATTTTTTGCAATTTTGCACTATGACAACATTTCAAGATTTTTACAATATCAACAAGATTAACCCCAAATGACTCTAATTACATATCAAATGGTCTATTATGACCTTATTACATGAAATTGGACTGAAAACACCCTGAAAACCATAATATGACCATGTTTACAAAATTGATTAGGTGCCCCTACACCAACAAATGTGATGCAGGAGCATCTAGTGGTGTGAGGGCAATCTTGCATCACCCAAAAAGATGATTTCCATTTTTGTTCCTATTGTTTTCTTTTGTAGATGTTTTTGCATTTTTGGATACCCTTTTAGTCGAATAAGAGTTTCCAACTTTCAGAACTGTTTTTCTGCTTTTTCTGCTCAACTGCTATTTTTAGCAGGTTTGAATTTGAAGGCTTGGGAAGACAGAAATTTATGGGAAGGTTCAGGATGGAAAAATTCACACTCTGGCAAAAGAATCAGGTCAAGATCATTCATGATTTGAAAGTTATTCAAGTTCCAGTTTCTACTTTTTTCCTTGAAAAACCTTCCGAGCTCAGTTTGAGGCACTAAACGGTCCCGGATGGGCCTAAAAATTTGCAGAAATGCCAAAGTAGTCCACCAAAGGTCTACTTTATGGAAAATCATCTTTTCGAGAGCTTTCCGAAAAGGTATTATCATTGAAGATCCGACGATCGGATTAAAAGTTATGGCTACCGGAAGTTGGTGCATATTTTAGAAATGTGCTAATTTTTTACTATGAATTTAAACTTGAATTTCAAATTGTAATTTTGGCGCCAAACCACCAAAACTCATATCTTGAATGTTGTTTTTGGCTCCAAACCAAAGAGGGGCTATTTATGGGTGAGTTTCTGATTTTTGGGTAACTTTTTGGGGAAAGAAGTTCGCATGCTGTGAAAGGGGGATCTGGGTAATTTTCTGTAAGTCTATAATTTGCATGTAATACAGAGCTTGGAGATTTGAGATCCTCTGCATGTAAGAGTTCCATATTTTTGAATAAAATATTATTCCCTATTTTGTGAGTGTTATTTTGTGTCTCGGGTTTGCTCTCTCATCAGGTGGTATGAAGGATGGAAATTTCATTAATAATATTTTATCCCTTATGTCAAGTTGCAAGTTTTCAATGAACACTCTTTGGACATTTGCATCAAGAAGATTAAGATTGATCTATGATTAAAGCAACTAATAATGGTTTATAAAGTCAATGACCTTTTCATTTTTCTTTTGTTTGCATTGCATTAAATATGTTATGTTAATCTTAGGACCAATATTTACTTTGAAATGATTGAGGAATGCATCAACAAGCTCATTGAATGAGTGGATTGAATTATTTGGAAATGAACAAAACCATTCCAAAGTCATGCCCTTCAATGACCTAGGAAAAAGTTTATCCAATATTTTATCCTCAAAAATGAAGTCATTACATAAGGTTGTATCTGTCGATATATGATTTCTAGGGCCACCCTTAGCATTGTACTTGTCAAACCAAGGTATCTCTATGTTTTGTGGCATTTATGATTTCAATATTTCAAGTGACAATGGGATCCTTTTGACATATTGTGATGGTTGTCTATTTTGGTTTTGGTTCAAGGTTGAGAATTGTTGTTGAAGTGAGGTCACAATTTGAAAAAATTGGTTGATGATGGAATCATTGGTTGGCATGTTTTTTGAATGTGGTGAAGATGTGGAAGTGTGTATGTACTTGGTGGGATACTATGTTGCAAATTTATGAGAGGGGATGAAACTTGGGGTGTGACATGGGAAGATCCAAAACCATAAGGGTTTCTAGTGGAAAGGCCTATTGTTGGAGTTATACCAATTTTGTGTTGTATTGTGGAAGCTGCAGTTGGATTTGTGTATGTAGGGATAGAGGTTATAGTTGTAGGGAGGGAGAATTGATTTCCTCCTTGAATTTGAGTATATCCCAAAGCGTGAGAGAACCTAGCCATTGTAGGTACATTATTATCAACCATATGGGCTAGGCTACACAAAACCTCTAATCCTTAATCATCATTAATCAGTTTCCTCGTGATATCAATTATAGGAACTGATGTACCAATGAATTTTTTAATACTCACAAAGTCTTGAATCATTTCTAAGTCCTTGTCCAATTTTTTTAGTTTGTCTTCAGGAACATGGGTAACCATAGTTTTAATAAAATGGGTGATTGTAAAGTTTTCATTGGTATAGTAACATCAAAAATAGAGTCCAAAATGGGTTGATTATTGGCAACAATTTGCATGAAAGAGTTAGAAGATTCAAGATCCATAGTGGATGAACAACAGTGTAGGATGCCATAAGTCTAGAATTATGTCTCACTGAAGTATTGGCAATAGGACACCAAGTCGTGAAACTCATACAAGTTTCAAAACACTAAGTGTACCCACGATGAACAGTAAACCAACACACAAATATAGTAAAATAGCCAAAAATAGGAATTAGACAACAAAATCAGATAGAGAATATTAGAATACAGGTATGTGTAAAATTTGGTTCAGTAACAGTAAGAGGACAAGGGTACCCAAGGGCGTCTGTGTCTAGGCTAGTTGTTTATAAATTCAAAAGTTGATTGTGTGTGACTATGTTTAAGGTTTCTAAATCTGGTTGCAAATAGTTTGAATAGTGAATATTTTCCATAATTTTCTTACTTTATGCCAATGCAAGTATGTAATAGTATTTGAACAAGAAATAACAATTTTGAATGAATTTTTGTGATATGAAATGCACAAATTGACTAATTTTAAGCTGCAAAGACATAGAAACAATTTTTTTAAATGAAAATTGAAACCCAATAATGCACTTTCTTTCACCTTTATGAACTATATGCAAGATGCCTAAAAATATGTAATTATGAATTCCAAAATAAAGATCTGCAAGCACCAATAGACTAAGCAGATAGTGACATAAATTTGTGAAAAAAAAATTGATTCCACTGTACAAGGACAGAGGTGCCTAGGGGCATCTGAGTCCTTGATAGGGATTTTGAAAACTAAAATTTGAGTGTTTAAATTTATGTTTAAGAATGTTGTTTCTCTTTACAAATTGGTTTGACAATGACTGTTTTCTAGAATTGCTCAATGTAATTCAAATGCAAATGTATGACAATACAAATGAAAAATATGAATGCAATTTTCAATGTAGATTTTATCTAAGTGATTGAAACTAATCCTAATGTAACCTATGATGCCATATGATATGCAAATTTTTGAATTTGTATGTCTTTTATGATGCAAAGGTGAAAACCATAAATGAAAGATGCAAAAGAATGCAATGCAAAACTTAAATCTAGGATGTAATTTCAGAAGGTATGTAATGTTAACAAGTTGGGTTCACCAAAATGAAACATCAAAAAATTAGGGCCTAAGGGTTTAATTTCCAAAACCCAAAGTCAATCCCACCTTTTTATGGGGTTTCAATAGAATGCAAATCAACAAGTCAAATAGATTGAATTTCAACCATAAAGGTGAGTCATTCAGGACTGGATTTGATCCTTTTGATTCTTGGAAATGGACTATAAATGATTTGTTATGATTAACCTAATTAGACTATATGACCTAATGTGAAAATGCAAGATCCTAGAAAATAACAGACTAAAACAGTAAATTGCAGGTAGATCTGGAAAGTGCGGGAGATTGTGTACCTATCCTAAAAAATTGGTTCTAGTATGCATAGAAGGAATGGGATGCCTAGGGGTGTATGGGTTTCTAATAGGGTTTCCTACTTTGCTTTTTGGATCCTTTGATGACAAATCTGAGCTTTTGATTTCTAGTTATAGAATTATCAAAGTGTTGTCTGATAATTCTATAGGTGAGTTTTTATGTCTTGACAAGATGTGGGTTATTAATTGCAATAATGAATAATTTTTCTTCAATCTTCCATTAATCCTCTTCAAACCTAAAACATGCACATTCAAAGAGGGAAAATTTTGGGCCATTTAGGGTTTGCTTTAGTCATATCCCATGTAAGTGTTTCCACTTTCACAATGACAATGTCAATGATAAAATGATAATTGAATGGAAGGAATGATGAAATCACAAAGTGTTGTAACTCACCACCCTTCAATGGCTTTCTTAAAGACTGAATTCATGCACATCACCTCAAGATCTTGATCTTGCTTGCTTGATTTTCTTAAATGCTCTAGAGACCTAAAAAATCTTTCACAAAATAATGATAACATGAACACACATAAGCTCACATAGGATTTGGCATGATGTTAGGATCTTGAATTTTTGCAATGATGCTCTAAAATGTTGCTCTCGACTTGCTTGATAGTTCTCTTGATCAAAAATTTTCTAGTAGTTTTCTAGATTCTCCTTGTAAGATTTCAAATGATGCAATAACTAGGTATTTATAGGCATTTCTCTAATTTCCCAAGAATTAAATCTTGATAGACGAGATTTGAAATTTAAATTTTAATGTTAAAATGGCCACATTGACATATTAAAAATTGGTCTCGTCACTAGAATAGGGGGGCCCATATGCCCATGGTTGTATGGGTCCTGACCCTATTTTCTAGGAGACAATGGATTGAGGGAAAAACATTAATTGATTGCATTTGTTCAATGCTTGCAACATCTTAGAAATTGGTACAAATGGGCTATAGAATGCATAAATTAAGAAATTAGAGACTCAATTAGGCTCAATAATTTAGGGGGAGCAAAACATAGTGTGAAATTGTCAAGGGTTGACAATTTATGACGTTACAATCTTATTCTTAAGTTATATTGTATTTTCTACTAGGGTTGAGATAATTTCATTGTTTGGCTCGGTGTTCTTCTATCTATTTGGCTCTAAAGACTGA
Organism: Sequoia sempervirens; assembly: GCA_007258455.2. Lineage (NCBI taxonomy): Eukaryota > Viridiplantae > Streptophyta > Pinopsida > Cupressales > Cupressaceae > Sequoia > Sequoia sempervirens. The sequence continues at coordinate 100,682,424 of VDFB02000003.1, forward strand.
ATCATATGCTTAAAGGAATTATTGGACTTTGATTTTATTTAACATGTCTTTGCAATTGCATAAATAATTAGGTAAATTATTCACAATATAATTATAATTCTTTGATTTTAAATTTAAATTTGTGGGATAATTATTGGATGTATAAGGTGGGTGTGTGACCATTTGATTATTAGAGATCATTTGTTGATTAAGAACTGAACTTCTAGCTCCTTGGGAGAAATAATTAAGGATGAATTTTATAGTTATTAGGATTTATAGTATTTTAAGTATTAGCACCCTACCATTTTTTATGTGCAATTGACACTTGGTTTTATACTGCTTGATTGTAGATCTAAACATGCACTTTAAATGGGCCATTCTAATTAAAATTTAATAAATATTTGTTTTATTTGAAGTGTATTCAATCTATCTAATTTTATTTGCCATTCTTGGATGTGTCAATGAAGGCAAAGATCTAGTGGCCCCCAAGCTAAATGGAAATTGTTCTTGTTGCACCTTAACAACCTTTGCATATAGTGTTGCTAAAGAAGCCAAGGATTTTGGTATTCTCCTCACAAATATTAAATGATGGAATCAAGATCCTTTAAATATATTTAAATGGAAGCCTCTTCATCTTTCCAATAAGGAGGCTTGAGACTAGTGTTCAATAGTTCCTCTCATTGTAGTAGCAAACTAATGATATAACATTGTTGAGTTTATTTGAATTGAGAAAAGACTAATGACAATAGAGTCCAACTATTACCGAATTTTGAGAATTATTTAGTAGGTCACATAATAATCTGTAAGCATAATGTCCAAGTGTATAAGGTAATCATCTACAAATGGCACGTTCCATGCTCAATTTTTTCCTCATTGTAGCATCTTTGAGTACCTAGATGTGTTCCTCCATTGCTCATCCTTCTCCAAGAATAAAACTAAGGAAAATTTGTTTATGATTCTAAATTAAATCATGTATTACACCCCAAAATTTAAGAGATGAGTTATTTACACCAAACAAGACTTCCATTGGTAGATCTTGTGTAATGGAAAGTTGAGAATTAATGATCCCAAATCTAAATAGATTAATTCTTGAATAAGTATTCTCAAATCTATAATTTCTTTTATTAGCCCTTATCCTCCTATGTTGTATTATTAAATTTATATCACCACCTACCTTAGCTAACTTAGATCTAGTGATAATATACATTTTTTCTAGCTTTAATGTAATTTATAGATACCAAGACTTTCAATTTTTAATCCCTCCTAGCACCAGTTGAATTGATGCTCATTTTAACACACTCTATAATAGGGTAGGTAAAATGACAATATCAATTCACATCTAGGTCATCCCACAATAATGGGTCCCAAACTTGGGACATCTTTTCCTAAAATCACATTTTTTTGGAAAAAATAAATATTTAAGTCTTAAGGGGTTCCATCTAAAGGGTTTTAATTTAAGAGGGAACTAGATATGACCCCCTTAGATCAAACCCCCTTGGATAGAACCCCTCCAACCTTAAATCATACCCACAATGGATTCTCCTTCACACCTATCAAAATGTTGACAAAAAGCCACATTTTTTTACCTTTTGAGGGATCAAATAAATAGTTTTAGAAATTATCTTTTGTAAGCATGTAGCCCTTATTATAAGCTTTCCAAAAAGTATAATTTTTAATATTTTTAATTTTATTTCTTGTGAATGTAATTTTTTCACCAAACATCAAGGTATTTATTTTAGACACACAGAAAAATAGAAAAATAGAGAAAAAATTTAAAAAAATATGTGTGCACTAAGTATTGATTTCCTAGTTTCAACAAATAAATAAATAAATTCAATAGATACAAAACAAGTTATGTGTTACGACATACACCTATGTCCAAATTATAATTACTCTGACTTCAAAAATCAATAAAAAATATGCAACAAAAAATTATGAAAAGATATCCATGCACGAGATATTGATGTTGCAAATTTATATTTTAAAATTTATAATTTTATCATTTCAATAAAAAAAAGTTGCTACAACATAAATGCCACTTTTTGAAATTTTTGTTTACTATAATTTTTTTTTAAGTTATGTAAATATATATAATCTACACAAATCCTCACAAATCACTAGTTCACATCATCTCCAAATTATTAATGGTTTAGTGGCTATAGGTTTCATAAAGTGATAATTTGGTGAAAATTATTAATTTTAATGTCTTATTTTATCCAAAAAGTGAACACAATATTATGGGTTGACCCATCTCCTAAAAGATGGGTCACTTTTAAAATAATTTATCCACCCAAGGTCTAAATTAATAAGTTACGGTAGTGTTAGATAACGCAGTGATCAATGTAGTCTCTTTTCAATGGGCATATGATATGGAAGTTAGGTACACAATCATCTCACAATAAATTTTATTAAATTAGTGGTTAGTTTCTCAAATTTTATTTTTCTTTTTCATTAGTAGAATTACCTTTCAAATTTTCAAAATATTACCATAAATTATTTTCTATCTAGACATTTGTAGGAAATCCCAAATATGGATATTAACCTCCTATTTCTTGAGATCTTCTGCTATATCATAACTAGGTTTATTTGATTCTACCACCTAATATTTTGACGGTGTGGACATTTTCTTTGGCTATGAAGATTCATTTGGCCCTTTTGATGGAGTTGGATTATTTCTACTTTTGGATTAGGCATCGAGTCTATGAATTTTGAGTGGAATTCATGGGTAGACTCTTGGTTCTAGCCCTCAACATATAATTTTTATCCCTCTAATATTATCAATACACTTGAATCTCATCCAAATTCATTTCTAGTTAATTTTCCTCTTGGAAATAAAACTCATATTTAGAACAAAATTGTCATGTCAAAGTTGTTTTCATTTTTCTTGTCAATTTTAGGAAGTTTTTCTAGATTATCGATCTCTTCTTAAAAATACTATATGTTGACTTAAATTCAAGATATTTTACCTCTAAATATGCTATTTTTTATGTAATCTACACCAAGAAGTCAACACACAGTCAACAAAACCAATTGATTTCCTATTCCTGCATTTAGATTGTTGAGCAAGACAACTGAGAGGGGGGTGAATCAGTTGTAGCAAATTTAACCTTTAAAAGTTTCACCAAAGATTAGATCTATTATCATTCAAAATCCTTTATTCTGCTAATATGATTAATCATTAAGTGTGAAAGCAGAAATTGAAAGAAGCAAAACCATACACACAACACCATATTTACGTGGAAAACCCAATAAGGGAAAAACCACGTTGAGGATTAGCTCACAATATAGAAAATATCAAAACCGAATACAAAGGCTCACTACCAAAGAAGCTCATTGCCAAAATAGGACTCGCTATTTAGAATAGGACTCACTTTCCAATAAGGGTTAACCACTCGAAAGGCTCACTACCTTAGAATTACAAAAGAAGAAAGAAGAGATACGTTATAGTGATAAAAAAATCTCAATTCAACAAATATTTCCACCACAATTCTCTCACACACTTGCAGACATGCTTGAATGATAGAGTACACCTTTAGCTCACTACCTCCAAAAACTTGCCACTTGAATTTCACACTGATATGTTCAAACTCGCATCACACATACACACACTATTTCATATCTATCTCACATCTATCTTGCTCTCACTTTTCACAAACATTTCAATTATATTTATACCATCTTCAACCTTGAAACTCATCCAAAGTCATCCATACACCATTTGTATTTACAAATTAAAATTAGGTTGGTTCCAAAACATTCTTCGGTGGAATTAGAATGAGGGTGACCCAAACACATACCTAATGAGGAACTAAATAAGTCCCAACATGCCTTAACACACTTCCATGATCTTTGCAAGTAGTGTTTCACACAAGGTTAGCCAATACAATGTAAAACACATAAATCAATTAAGCACACTCAACCTTAACATGATCCAATATTTCTAGTTAACAATTTTTTCTTAAACATGACCTCAGCAACTTATCTTGAGAACTACAAGTTGTAAAAATCAAACAAGAAGAAATCTAGAGCAATTAGATTTCTCCCAGACCTTAGCCAAATACACAAAAAATCACAGTTCACAACTGGTAAACATAACTCACACTGTAAAACAGTCTAGAAACCTAAAATCTAGATATAGCAGCTTCCAACAATCATGAACAATACCACATATCTTTACTAGCATAGCAACATATTCTGAAGCAAAACCCGGAGCAAACACTAATACCTCCAACCTTTCTTTACTACAATTTTATCAATATCCTTGACATATATATCTAGTAACCAACATACATGACATAAATGCCAACAACAACCAATTGACTAGGTGACATTAATGATAACACCTTCATAATTGCAACAATCTCCCCCTTTGTCATTGATAGCAACACATGATGTGAAAAACCATCAAAGACAACACATCAGCTCTAAACACACTTTCTCATGATTTTACTTTCTCCCTCTCAATAGATAATTTTTTTTTACATGATACTCTTCTCCTTCTTTGACATCAATGGCAAAGGAAAAAGATATTTTCATTTCTTTCTTCCTTTGACATTAAGAACCTTACTATTATTGAATTCTCCCCCTTAGGAGTATACCCAAGAAATTTTTTAATGACAACAAAAGATACTACCTGCTCCCACTGAGAGGTAGCCACCAAACATCAGTCTAGAAGAAAGATAGATCTATAGATCCATCGTATTGATGCATCTACATATGCATCTAGTTCAAGAAGGGAGGGGAAATGACCCCTAACCTCTCCCAGAGATACTCAAAAGTATCTTTGGGAAGACCCTTAGTAAATATGTCAGAAATCTTATCCTTTGTAGGCACATACTTAATTTTTACTTCATTCTCCACAACCTTCTCTCTCAAAAAGTGATACCTAATAGATATATGCTTTCTCCTTGAGTGCATCATTGGATTCTTTGAAATATTAATTGCACTTGTATTATCACAGAAAATAGAAATGAGATCATCATACATTACTCTGATATATTTCAATGTCCATTTCATCCACAAAACTTGTGTACAACAAGATGTTGCAACAATAAACTCAGCTTCTGTAGTGGATAAGGAAACTGAATCTTGCTTTTTACTTAACCATGACACCAATCTAGAACCAAGAAAGAATGCACCACCACTTGTACTTTTTTTTCATCAACACAACCTACCCAATCTACATCTGTGTAAGCACTTAGTATAAAATCAATATCCCTAGGATACGATAAGCTATAATTCAGAGTGACATTCAAGTATCTGAATATTCTCTTAATAGAAGCAACATGTGTTTCTTTAGGGTCTTCTTGAAATCTAGCTACAAGACAAACCACGTGGATGATATCTGATCTAGTAGCAGTTAAATACAATAGTCCTCCAATCATAAATCTATACTTGCTCTGATCAACCTTAGGTGAATCATCATCTTTGCTCAATTTGTAGCTACTCACCATAGGAGTGCATACCGGTTTGGAACCATCCATTCCAAAATTCTTCAACATCTCTTTTTAATATTTTGATTGTGAAATAAAATCCCCTTTTTTTGTTTGATTGATTGCATCCCAAGAAATAAATTCATCTCACCAAACATAAACATATCAAACTTCTTTTGCATTTCTTCAGCAAACATTTTGCAAATTTTTCATTTCCTCCAAAGATAATATCATCAACATATACAACTACTATTAAGATCTTGTCATTTTCAATTTTGAAATATAAATTACTATATGTCTTACCTTTATTGAAACCTTGTTGAATCAAATATTTGTCCAACCTTGCATACCAGGCTCTAGGAGCTTGATTTAATCCATATAAAACCTTCTTCAATCTACAAACCATATCCGATTGATTTGACAATGGAAATCCTTTTGGTTGTTCCATGTACACTTATTCCAAATCACCATTCAAAAATGCTTTACATCCATTTGATAAACCTCAAAATATTTCTGTGTAGAAAATTCCAAAAACATTTTTATAACTTCCATCCTAACCACTGGAGTTCAAAATTCTCCTGAAAATCTATACCTTCTACTTGTGAGTAGCCCTTACACACAAGCCTTGTTTTATTTCTAACCACTTCTCCATTCTCATTCAACTTGTTTTTCAATACGTATTTTAATCCAATTAAGTTTTTATATGTCTATCTAGGGACCAATTCCCAAGTTTGATTCTTCTCAATCTACATAATTTCTTCATCCATAAGTTTCATCAAATGTTCATCTTTGCATGCTTCACTTATTGTCTTTAGTTCAACTTCAAAAAGTAAACATAGATTTATTTCACCAGCAGCAGCAGCTTTGCTTCTTGTCAATACTCCTTTCCTCTTGTCTCCAATGATTTAATTTTCTAAATTATTCTTTTGCACATATTTAGGTGTCTTTGGGGACACCACTGAAGCTTCTTCTTCTTCATTTTGCTTCTCCTGTCCTTCAACAACTTCTTCAACCTCTATGTAATCAGGTCCATCTGATACATATCCATCAACTTCAAATGAATTCGTCAATGCTTCATCCACCTTGACATTTGTTCTCTACGATCTTTCTTATCCTTTTATTGAAAAATCTATAAGCTTTGATTCTAGTAGAGCATCTAAGGAATATATCCTCATCACATCTAGCATCAAATTTCCCTAAATTTTCTTCATCCCTTCTAATATAGCATTTTCTTCCAAATACCTTGAAATACTTGATAGTAGGAATTCTTCCACACCATAGCTCATAAGGGGTCTTAGTATTGTTAGATTTTGCTTGAACTCGATTGAACACATAAACAATAGTATGAATAGCTTCTCTCTAGTAAAATTTTGTTAGACCTACCTCTATAATCATTGATCTAGAAGCTTCCTAAATCGTCTTGTTCTTTCTTTCAACAACTCCATTCTATTGAGTTCTAGGATTAGACAATTGCCTCTTTATTCCATGAACTTCACAAAACATGTTAAACTCATTGGAGGTGAATTCACCACCTCTATTAGAGCTCAAACATTTTAACCTCAAATTTTCTTCATTTTCAACCATAGCCTTAAATTCCTTGAATCTATCTAATGCATCAGATTTCTCTTTGAGAAAAGTAACCCATGTATATCTAGAGTAATCATCAATCAAAAGCATAAAATACCTCTCACCTTGTATACTTCTTACTCTTGTAGGACAACAAAGATCTATACGAATAAAATCTAGTAGTCTAGTAGTAGATTGTTCCTTTGACCTAAATTTGTTTCTAGCTTGCTTTCCAAACTGAAAATCTTTGCAAAAAAATTAATAGGTTTTGTAATCCTCAGTAAATCTATTACAACTTGCACTACACTGATCCTTGCCAAACTGTCAAAATTCATTTGACACATCCTCTGGTGCCATAACCAACTATCATTAATTTGAGACATAAAACAATGTCCATCAACACCCTTAAGTTGATAAATATTTCCTTCAAACCTTTTTCCTGCAGCAATCACTGTTCTGGATCCTTTCCTGACACTAGTAGAATTTGGCAAATAAATGACTACGTGACTAAAAAATTTAGTCACAATAGCTAAAAATGACTAAATTCTACTAATTTTTTGCAACTCAACTATAAATGAGTGAATAGATGACTAACTTAGTCATCGACTAAAAAATTATTTAGTCATACAAATAAAAATGACTAAAAAGTTAGACACACAAATAAAAGTGGGTAATTAAAAAATTGATGCATAGTGGCAGGGAAGGAAAACACACAAGCACAAATGGAAAAGACACTTCACACAATGCTTCTCTCAAATACTCTTATGAGGAGTCATAAAATCCACTATTCCTTCAAGGATGAAACCCCACACACTTAGGGTTCATAAACTCATACCACCCAACAGACTAACCATGTCCACACAGACCAAATCAAGGTTCAACAACCCCTCTAGCACTTAGGTTTCATCAAACATCCATCACTACAGTGTTTTAGGTCTCTTTTCCTCTTAAGGCTTGTAGTCCTTGTCCGGTAAGACAGTCAATTTTGAATCCACATGAAGGACTATTATGACACCAAACCCCTGGTTTTAGACACCCAACATGGACCCCTATGATGCCTCAAAACCTTTCCTCTTGACTATCAAAGCACAATTCACTATGGCCTATTCTACCGCTGCTCCAAGAGGCCTAATTCAAAGACCTACACCTAGGTCTTGACTATCTAGGCTCACCCCTGCACCCCAAAGCCAAAAATTAGACTCCTATAGGTTTTTTGCACCTTTCAACATCATCCCTAAGTGCCATCTAGACAGATTTCTCCAGCACAAGCAAAAACTCAACCTTTTTGCTTATCAATTAGGCTTGCCACATACAGATGTCAAGCCAAAAACCATGCACAACTTCCAACACCCATCCTTCCATTCTCCAAAGCCATGAACACATGATAATAAATCCTTATATCTTCCATCCCACAGATATTGAGCAATTTTACAATGTGGGAATGGAAGAAATACACATTTTTCACTCAAAACCCTGGTTTTGAGGGTTTCAAACCACCCGGTAAACAAACTAAGTTATCTCCCTTATTCCTTGATGAAATATCACCAATCCAATGCCAAAATGAAGCTTACTCGACCCCCTTTCTAACTATTATAGGCTTGAAGCATGATAGTGAATGTACAGTCTGTACCAAGTACAGGATCAGCAAATTCTTCAGAAAATATTAGGAAAACAACAAAAAAATTATTGAAAACTCCTTCCAAACCTCAACAACAACCTTGCCTTGACCAAGAGAGGCATATATGAAGTCTTAAAACTCCCTCCAATGTCTTGCAACTGAGATTTGAATTAGTTTCCCATTGGAAACACAAAAACCCCATTTTGTCACTTAAATGCCTAATTAAGGCAATTTGGACAATTTACACCAACTCGACTACCAAGATGATTTCAAGATCTGTGAAAGGAATCTAAGACCCCTCCAAAGAGAAAGATGACTCCCCTCAAGTGTCTAGTTACATCAATGCATCCTTACTTCTTAATTTTCCAAGGTGCACTAGACTTACAAAATGAGGATGGAGACCTTGTTTGTACAAAGAAGTTGGTCACTCAGACCAAAATTCAACAAGAAACCTAGGAGACCTATTACAAAGCATTTGAAATGGTCCTTATGGCCTTATTCCATCACCAAACCAAGAAAAAAAACTTATCAAAACATACTAGGTCCATTGGACCCCTAGGTGCTCTTGCACCAAAAATATATTTGAACTGAAAATTATTGGTAGGATGTTAATTATTTCCTCTCCATTGCTACAATTGAGAAATTATTGGCAGGATGCAAATATTTCCTCCGTTGTCCTTTTATTAGTTTGAGAATTGAGAGCCTCACAAAGGAATGTAAGCTCAAACTAATATCTTTAGTACAAAAAATCCTTCATATTGTTCTCGTCGGATGCTCATTAATGAACAAGTTATCCATGTATGAAGAGGATTAGGGTTTAAAGCTTGAGCCTTTTTGCAGATATTTGATGGAGAATAGAGGACTTCTTCAACAAGTATAACTTTAGGACACAAGGATATCAGTAATGTACTATAACTCAGTCCATACTTCTTCCTGTATTTTGGTGTTTTTTGAGCTTATATTGAGAAGCCCTATAAAGCTTCCAAATGTAAGGGTTTTTGTTTAAAATTCCATGTTTTTTGTTTAAAGTGGTACATATGATGTTCTTCGAAAACATATAATTGTTGAAAAATGAAGAAGAAAATCTCATTTTGTTGTTTTGTGTTGTCATTGATGTCACCATGATATATGAGTTGCAACTGCAAGATCAAGTCTGAATTTGTTCCAGTATTCTGGTCTGGTATCTGAACCAGTATAATGCTTATATCCTCTGGTATTTTGGTCTACAATCCTCCACCATTGACAAATGGTGTTTTCATTTTTGGGAAATGGCTTATGGATGTTGGGAGAACGTACATTCAAGATCTCACGTACTCAGATGCTCGTATGGTGTATTAGTATTACTCTATTTTTCTATTAGGTATATCCTTGGCCAACCTAATGAATGAATGGTGAATTAATTTTTTTGTTATGTGGACATATGTGCAACCTATCTTAGGTCTGAGCTAGCATAATGTAGCGTGTTGGGCACTTGAATTTATTTTGGGAATATTTTGTGAATGCTTGAAGCCGACAATTGGTATTTTTGGTAAATAAGAAGTGCACCTAATTAGGCTGACCTAATTGATGCTTGTGGAGAGATCAAATATATATATTGGATATTTTTTGAAGATTGAAGATGTGATTGTGTTGTGAATGTGAATGTGAAGAAGAGAGAATATGATGAAGTGTTTCAAGTCAGTTTATTGAGCTTCATTGGAACTGAATCTGAACTCACTTGGTGTACTTTATTGGTTCATTTTCTGGTTGTAAGCCATTTTGTCATTGTAATTCTATAGGCAGTGAGCCTTTCTAATTTGACAGTGAGTCCTAGTAGTGAGCCACCCATTTTTTTAATATCTTATAACTTGTTATACTATATTGTTAGCTAGCACTCACCGCGGTTTTTCTCATTTTGGGATTTCCATGTAAAAATCCTGGTGTTCACGTGTTTTGTGATTTTCATGATCTGTTAATGCTTTTACTTATTTGTGCTATTGTATGCATTGGAATAATTGGATGGTATCTAATTAGAAAATTTAAGAAGATACTAATTCACCCCCCCTCTCAGTATCTTAGATATTCAACAATTGGTATCAAATCTTGGTTCCTCTGAAAATGCCTAATAGCTTGAAGTTGACCCTAAAGATGGATGTAATGAATGATAAAGAACTTTGGACTGCCCTTGAAGATCTTGATAAAGTTGAAAGATAAAACAGAGATTTGAAAGAGACTCTTGAAGATGCAAATGAATGTGTCTGGAAATTAAAAGAGCAATTGAAAAGGTTCAAATAAAGGGATAGGGACGTAACTAATTAGTTGAAAAAGGCTAATGAAGAAATTACCTATTTGAAGGTGCAAGTAGCGAAGAAGAAAAGTATTGAAGAATGTTTGAACAAATTGGTACAAAGAAAGTCTGATGAGTGTACCAAGCTTGAACAAGAAGTGGTGAACTTGAAAGTGGATCTGGAGAAGGAAAAACATTGTGAAAACAATTTCAAATCCAGCTCTGACAGGCTTGATGAATTAATTTTAGGACAAAAGCTAAGCAAAGACAAAGGTGACTTGGGAACGGAAGGAGGTGAAAACTCTAAGGACAACCAGAAGACTCAGAATAAAGGAAAGAAAAAAGGAAATTCAAAGAACTTTGCTAGGAGACCACCTGTGAGACAACCTAATGTACAAAGGTATCCTTCTTTTAATGGCACTTGTTTTTCATGCAACAAATTTGGTCATAGGGAAACATAATGTAGGAGTAGAATGAATTATTTTCCTAGTCCCTTCACTAGTCAATGTTTTTCTTGCAAAAGAATTGGACATAGGGCAAGTGAATGCAAAACCTTGATGATGAATTAGTTCAATGGAGGAAGAGTGAATCAATCCTTTAATGGCTATTGTTATACCTATAACAAGTATGGACATAAAGCTAATCAATGCAGAACAAGAGCCATTGGAAGTCAATCTAATCAGAGAAATATTATCTGCTATAACTGTAATAAAACATGACATATCTGAAGAGTTTGTAGAAGCAAGAAGGGTAAGGAGACCAATATGGTAGAAAAAGAATGAACCTGCAAAGAAGGTTGACAAAGATGAGATTAAGAAAGAAATGAACAAGATTTGGAGGAAGAAAGAAGAGACTGAGATGATAGATGTGTATGTTCCCTCATCTGGTACAGACAATTCGTCTAAGAATAGACCCAGCAAGGTCTAAGGGGGAGCTTTAATAGAAAATCACTTGAACGCCCTGATGTTCGGTGTGTCAACTTTTGGCATGAAGATATGTTGTGATAAATGATAAGCTAGAGGTTATGCAAGTGGAACCAGAATAAAACATGAAGGAATGATCTTTTGCATAGCAAATTAGGGTTTTTCTGAGCAGAGAAGAAGATTTTTTAGAAGCTTTTTGAAATATGTCGCATTTAATGCGAATTAGGGTAGATCATCATTTTATAAAGAAAATGTGTAAGGCATTTTGATCACTCGTGCATTTGAAGAAATTAAAGAGCTTTTTGGAGCGTTCTTGAGGATATTTGGAATTTGAGTTGTGAAAACCCTAGTTCTGGTTCTTCATGAAGAAAGAGGTATTTTAATTTTCTATCTAGTTGAGGTTTGTGTTGTTTAAGTTGTTTGAATTTGAAATTGGAAGAATGGCAACCCATATAGTCGTTAAAGTGTCAAAGAGACCAAGACCTTCTTATAGGAAATATTCCTCGAAATTATTCAAAGATGACCCCATGGGCACATTCTCATCAATCCCTCATGGATTTATGCCGACCAAGGACACAAGGATGTATATTCGAGTAAAAAATGAGGAATACAATCACACAAAATTGATTGGCATTTGGCAGAATGAGCTTACTGGAGATGATTTCTTGATAAAACCTTAATACTCGAACCTGGTTGTGAAAAGCTTAGACAGATGGAACAACTTTCCCAACTTCAGTTCCATGGTTGATGACAGATTTGTGAAGCCATTCCTAAGTAGAATTCATGATAAATTCTTGTGGACTGACCGACTGCAACTGATAACTAAGGAGGTGATTAGGGTTGTTACTGGCCTCTAGGATAAGGGTAAAATGCCTATATTAAAACCATGAAGAATGAGGTAGTAATGAAACTTATAGGAGCCGCATATGACAAGAGAGCCTTAACGAAAAATTCCATCACTAATCCAGTTGTGAAGTATGTCACTATCATGATTGGTCACAAAACATACTTCACAAACAAAGAGAACTCTATTTCAGCTACAAAAATTTATACTAGTTTTGATATGGTTGTAAATGGTGCAAACTATGACTTATGTGAGCTTCTCAAGCTACATTTGCTTGAGAATTTGAAGTCGACAAAGGAAAGGAAGTATTCTTTCAAGTTTGGTTCATTGATTGTATGTTTGTTGTTCTATTTCATGAAGAGACTTCGTGGAAAGAATGATGAAATGTTTTGGGGCTCATCTAGACTAGTGGCACATCAATTTTTTTATTATATGAATAGTCTGGGTGATCTAAATGTTCAAGAAAATTCTCTAATAGCATTCTTTGTTATATTTAAGAGAAACATGAATGAAAGAGATAGGATTCCGAGGAAAATTGTTGATAAATACAAAGATGTCATCATATTCCATTTTTCCTCTGATGAATGCATGATTGAAGAAGTAGAACCCCAGACCATATGGATTCAACCATTAGGATATGAAATTACAGAAGATGAGGTTGAGGGTTGTTTACAAATGTTGCTAAAGAATATGAAGGATCCCAATGAACCCAGAATTGGCACTTGTGCAGAAAAGTCTATGAAAATCCACATGGAGCTCTACAAGCCCAAAATCAAAAAGAAAGTGGAAAAGACACTTAAAGATGTTGGAATCACTGATGAGGAAGTTTCTCTTGGAAGGGATAAGGGAGAACAATTGGAGGTAGAATTATCTGGCCTAAAGAGATCCAGTAGAAATACTTTTGCTAAAGCCTCTGCAACCCTTGTAGTAAAGATTGAACCTAGTACCGTTGATAAAGGAAAAGGCCCGGTCTCCTCCAGACCTACTACTAGATCTGGGAAGAGGAAAAAGATTCCTCTGATGGCCCCTGGAAAAATAGGAAAGAAAGAGAAAGCAACAAGGGAGAAAAATCTCAGTGTTACAGATGATCAAGATGAAGAAGAGGATCCTGTTGCAAAATTGGTGAGGAGAAGAAGAGGAAGTTTACCCTCTAGTGAAGGTGCCTCTAAGGAAGTTGTTGTTTCTAAGAGATTACATATTGTATCATCTTCTGATGATGAGGAAGAGCAAGAATTTGGTGTTCATGTGCACACCAAACCAAAGTCAAAGAAGACTAAGGTGTTTGATGAAGCCTCTACGGACCAGAGAGAAGACCAGGACAATCCCGTAAGTTCTAGTCCCCATTTTAAATTAGAGGAAACTCTCAATAATTTGTTACATTTTGAGAACATGCTAAATCCTACAATAGAATATTATGATAATGTTGGAGAAGAGGATAAGAAAACTTTAATTTTAGTTGTCATTCAATATGTTATCAGCTTGGAAGTTAAGTGGGATGATATAAAGAAAGATGTACCTAAGAATATGTGGGAAGCTTTGATGAAAAGGATATTAGAAGCTATTGAATATGAAGAGAAAATCAGGAATGATGCATATGATAAGATTGGGTCTTCCCTGACCCCGGATGATCGAGAGACTTTGAAAAAGATTTCGTAGAGATGTTTCAAATGAAGAAAAGGGTAAATATTTTAATGACAAGGAATAAAAAGCTAACAAAGAAAATAAGGAAGGAAACAACAAAGGTGATCTGGGATACAACAGAGAAATATTGCATGCTTAAGGCTAATGAAGATGCTACTGTTGAAAATTCTAAGGAATATATTCCTCTTGATACAGGTAATGCAGATATTTCTATAAACATTGATATTGAAATTGATGTTGGTGGTGAAAATGATCCTTCGAAAAGTGAGAAGAAGAATGAAGGAGAAGTTGAGCTAAAAATCATAATGATTCTCCTCCAAAGCACACTAAAGGAGAAAAAGGAAATGATGAAAAAGGTAATTCTAAAGAAGGAAAAGGAAATGAAGAAGAAGAAAAAGATAATCCAGAAGAAAAGAAAAATGCAAATGGAAAAGATGGAAATGATGAAAAAGATAACAAGGATAAAGATAAATATGAAGACAAAAAGGAAGAAAAGAAAGAAGAGGAATAAGAGAAAGTGGAAGAAGAGAAGGAAAAGGGACTGGAAGAAAAGAAAAACAAAGAATTTGTCGGGAAAAATGAAGTCAAAAGTAGATTGTAAAATCTCTTAAGCATCCCGGAGAATCGTCCTCCAGTAATGATGTTCTGAAAGGCTTGTTGTCCAAGCAAATCAGATTTCAGCCAATAATCCCTCAAGAGCTTCTACAACTTCCTATGATTGAAGGGTTTGTAGATATGGAGAAGATGTCTATGGTGCATAAAGTGGTGTTAGGAGATGCATTGCAGGCATCCAGAAGGAAGGAGATTCTTGAGACACATCAGAAAGGAATATAACTCATAGAAGATGCTCTTAAGGAATTATAGGAGGTCACATCTAGTGCATCTATTGATGCATCCCTCACTCCTATTGAAAATTTGAGATTGTTGTTAGATTCCTTCAAGGATTATACCTCCTAGCTTACTGAAAAGAAAAAACAAGAGGTTGAGGAGAAACTAGCATTGCATGAAAAGTGTGCTCTTGCACACTCAAATGTTGAAAAGAACCTGGATGCTGTGAAGATTTGTGAGTCAGAAGAAAATGTTGTTCTAGCTTATTGCTTGAAGTGGTCGGATACTACTTAGAACATTAAGGTTGTTATGGACTCCATTGAGTCTCAACTGACTGTTGTCTCTGGTACTTACAGTATATCCAAAGACAGAGATAGACCAACTTGGAACACCATCACTGTGCATAAAGAAAAAAAAATTGTCCTGTAGAACTAGAAGGAGGAGATTATTAGAAAATTTGGTCAGTTAAGTGACATTATAAGAGTGGAATACACTCCAGTTGGCAAGGCCTTGGAAGGCATAGAAAATCTTGAGAAGATAAACTTGACTCCTGATACTTCAGATGGTGTAGAAGAAACTCTAGTAGAGTTGGAATCCCTGAACAGGATGTTGATTGGTGCAAAGGATAGCTGGGAGAATGGTAAATCACTATGGGAAGGTATTCTGAAGGAGCTTCAAGGCTCAACATCCTCCAGTTGATACATGTTTTTTTTTTCTTTGTTTCATATTTCAATTTTAGTTCTTTTTGGGACACCCTTTGTCCTTGATGTCAAAGGGGGAGTGAAGAATGGTGAAATGCTGGTGTTAGGGGGAGAAGTGTTGTAAATAAGGAGTTTTGTAAATATTCTTTTTTTGGCACATGTTTCCATCAATTAAAAAGGGGAAGATTGTTGAAAAATGAAGAACATCTCATTTTGTTGTTTTGTGTTCTCATTGTTGTCACCATGATATATGAGTTGCAACTGCAAGATCAAGTCTGAATTTGTTCTGGTATTTTGGTCTGGTATTTGAACCAATATAATGCTTATATCCTCTAATATTTTGGTCCACAATCCTCCGCCATTGCAAATTGGTGTTTGCATTTTTGGGAAATGGCTTATGGATGTTGGGAGCATGTACATTCAAGATCTCATGTACTCAAATGCTCATATGGTGTATTGGTATTACTTTGTTTTGTTATTAGGTCTATCCTTGGGTGACCTAATGAATGAATGGTGAATTAATTTTTTGTTATGCTGACATATGTGCGACCTATATTAGGTCTAAGCTGACATAATGTAGCGTGTTGGGTACTTGAATTTCTTTTGGGAATATTTTGTGAATGCTTGAAGCTGACAGTTGGTATTTTTTGTAAATAAGAAACACATCTAATTAGGCCGACCTAATTGATGCTTGCGGAGAGATCAAATATATATATTGGATAGTTTTTGAAGATTGAATAAGATATGATTGTGTTGTGAATGCGAATGTGAAGAAGAGAGAATATGATGAAGTGTGTCAAGTCAATTTACTGAACTTCATTGGAATTGAATCTACACTCACTAGGTGTACTTTATTAGTTCATTTTTTGGCTATAAGCCATTTTGTCATTGTAATTCTATAGGAAGTGAGTCTTTGTAATTGGACAGTGAGTCCTAGCAGTGAGCCACCCATTTTTGTAATATCTTATAACATGTTATACTATATTGTGAGCTAGCACTCATCGTGGTTTTTACCATTTTGGGTTTTCCAAGTTAAAATCTCGGTGTTCATGTGTTTTGTGATTTTCATGTTTTGTTAATGCTTTTACTTATTTGTGCTATTGTATGCATTGGAATAATTGGATGGTATTTGATAAAAAAAAATAGATACTGATTCACCCCCCCTCTCAGTATCTTGGATATTCAACAACAATTTCTCCTCACTCCTTGTCCATACTCCAAGAGATTGAAACAGATGCTCATTTTTTACTTCCTTTCTAATTTTTGGTAGTTGTGATAAAAGCTCCCAAGAAAAGTTAATTGCACTCTCATAAGATTTCCACACTAGGCCCTTTGATCTAAGCTTAATTTCTATGGGCATTATAAAATTTTCTTTGCCTCATTTAATGATAATGATGATGTTAATTCTTCAATGCCTACACTTTGATATGGAATTAGGGCCTACTTCTACCTCCAACCATGATTTCCATCAGTTTTATCTTCCTTCAAGATGAGTCTCCTCTCACATGGTCATTTTCAATGTTTGTGATATAAATCAGGTCTTGTTTGACATATTTATGGTTTTATGATTTGAGGATCACCATACTAAGTTAGAATCTTCTGGTGTTCTTATTGATCAACTAGAATTCATAGAGAATTCGTGAAAGAAAAATTGTTGCAGTACTTGTTAATTAGAAGTTTAATTTTTATATAGCTATAAAAGAGAATTTTATTGTTCATATATACTAATATAGCTATTCCTTGTGCAAAACTTGTCAATCATTAATTTTTTTTGCATTTCCCTTTTTCTCATCCTCCTAGCCCAATCACATACTCCCCATTCCCATGGTAATTTCCTATTCAAATTATATTCCTTGCATTTTAGAGGAGCTTCTAGGCATTCACTTTTCAAATTTCCACATACTCCCTCTCCCCTACATCCCCAAAAAATAGAATTGGAGGGATCAATGAAACATTGATCCATAGAGAGATGCATAAATGTGTATGAATGTGTAGCTACTTCCCAAGTCAATGTATTGGTACTTGAAAATATAAAGAGAAAATAATACAAAATGTCTCTTCAATGGTTGTAAATTCTTCATAGCTAGGTTCTCTTAGTTTTTTTTACTTTGCTTTTATGTTTAGGAAAAATTATATTTTAAATGTCCCCAAATCCAAGGAGCATGCTTTGTAATCAAGGCATGTCCCAACCCTGCACCAGTAACATAAGGCGTACATACAAGTAAATACATAATTCAGCAATTTTTGACCTGATGCAAAAGCTCATATAATGGTGATCGAGAGATATCTACATATATAATTTACTTTATACATATATACATACATTTGTATATATGTGTTTATGTGTATACGCATATACATGTAGACGCATACATGCATGAAAAAATGTGTAGATTTCTATATAAAAATAGATGAGTGTAAAAATGATAGCTCATTGAAATCAGTCACTTGAGTATGAAATATTTCAAGTGGTTAATCCTAAAAGAAAAGATATCTAATAGAGTGTATATATGCATGTATGTAAGTGCATATGAATATGCATGGAAATGTATGTAACGAATGCATATTGAAACATATCATCTATCAATATGCAGAGTCTATCTCTACCACATAAGACATCCTTTATATAATGGTGTTATATCCCTAAACAATCATATGCTAGGTGACCAAGCAGCCAACTCAATAACATTGCAAAAAAATTCCTTGCTTAGATTATCAAGAATTTAGGAGTTTATATTGCCTCCAATATACATATTCTATTTATAGATTTACATAAAATTCTAGACATTTTTGTTTTCATGCTCCCATATTTGTGCATCCTCCAATACTTTGAAAAAAAAAATTGATTGGGTCTAAAACTACCTTTATCTATTTCTGATTTTATTCAGGTGGTACAATTAAATTTTACCCTTGATTAGTTTTTCTTGGTGCTTTGTATTTCATCTACTGAATATATTAGATAAGATTTATGTTTTTGTCATTTAAATGAAGAAATGTACCTATTTTCCATGTAATTTTAGAACAAGATTGTAGGGATTGAAGGATATTTTTGTATATTTTTAAGAACATAGTTGTATACATTCAAGGATGAATTTTTCTGTCTCTTTTCAATCGTTTAATGGATATTGTTTGATATTGTAATGTACTGAGACACTTGAGGTTTATAAAGTGTTTTAATAGTAATTTTGGTTGCTTTATATCCAATTTTATATGTGCTCACTGTTGGAAAGAATGTGCACAAGTAGTTCTAACCCCTATTTCTCATTCTTTGCAGGTTTGACTATTCATGACTTGTAATTTACCATGAAATTGCATGTTTTGACAAGCCCTTTAATATCTGAATATGCTACTTTTTTCTAAGGATACTCTTAAAATTTTGGTGCAAGGATTTTTTTTTATTTATTGCATGTGAAGTTGCCTAGATCTGTGTGACAAATTCATAGTAATTCTAGAGCAAACATTTATTCAAGTATTCATCTTGAACATGTGTTTGCACATTTTTAGCCCTATAAGGTTTCATGGGGAAACATGTTTATCTTTAACACATATAATTTATTTATCTTTGATCAAAGCTCATAAGATTCTAATTTATTTATCTTTGATCAAAGCTCATTTTTGGGAAACTATTTAATTAATTGTCAAAAACATTTGGAACTTTCTCTCCTTTCTTCTTAGATTTTTGAATGATGTAATTGAGAGGGTTAACATGTTTTTGTAGTTGTCATTTTTTTAAAATGAGACACGCTTAAAGGTGGACTTCTTAGTAATACTCTATAAATTTTATTATTGGATATACATATATAATCAATATTTTCCCATGATGTGAGTAGGGAAACTGAATTGGGGACCTATCTTAAATTTGTTTTGTTTGGTTGGCAATGGAACATGTTAAAGAGGTCAAAATAATTGGTAGTAATTTCTATCATAAAAAACTATTTTGTTTATAAATAAATTGCAGTTTTGTTAAGCTAAAATCTTCCACATGTCTTTGGCGTACCCATTGCACATGAAGGTATGATTGCTAGTAATATTCATATAGCAAAGCAAGGTGCAATATTGAATTTGACTTACATTATATTTTTGTGTACTCATGCATAGCTTGTTTTCTGTTGCCGATGTGCTTTCTTTTTTTCTTTCTTTTTAACATTTCAAATTATTGGGGCATATAGGGGATTCTAAACCTATCTGAATGTTTGAGCGAATGGCCAATTTAACATGAAACTAGATAATAAATTATCAATGTGATCCTACTAAAAAGTGACTTGTTTTGATTGGAATTGCTCTAGGAGCACCTGAGGTGTGTACTATCTAATGGTTGTAATATTCTTATATTCCTTAATTGATGGGGTTTAGGATTGTTATTGACAATAGAAAAATTCTATGGACAAAGGCCACAACTTGTCAAGGGGAACATGTAGTTTTTTGTGGAGCAGTAGTGAAGTCAAGCTGTAGAAGCCCATGCAGCCAAATTTGCATCATTTAAGGTAAATCTCTCTTCCACTCTTTGAGATTATTTTCTCTACCATATCAGATTCTTCTTTCTTCTTGTGCTTCCATTTTCATCTTGTCTCTAAAATTTGTGGAGTGGTTCCTAATGTTGATTTTTTTTTGTAGGTTGCAGGCAATAAAAATCCTTCCATCCTTATTTACTTTTCTTCAAAAATAATCACTAGAGGGAATCTCACTTCAAAGTTACACATGATTGATTTGGGTGCACATCCAGGTATGGTATTCAAATCTCAAACATAACACAGATAAATTTCATCTTGTGGACTCACAATATGAATAGGAAATCAACACTGATCAATACTACTCTCATACAAAAATGGTGGCTAAACTTTATTGGATGTGAAATAGGATGTTAGCCCAGTCCTCAATGACAAACACTTGAGGTAGGATACTTTATATAAAGTAATTTGTAGCCACAATTTTTTATTTTACTTTTCCTTTTCTTTTCTTCATTTTTTTTAATTTGATGTCTATACAGCCCCATATGGTGAATCTAGCCCAGTTACAACTAGGAAATACCCAAGATGGACCCACATTCTGGGACTATACCCATGCCATACTAATACCGGGACCCATACCTAGTATGGATACAAGGCATGGCCAATAACACAAAATTGAAAGGATAATTGGTCTCTCCACCAGATGTTTTATCTGAAGAAACTCCCCTACTTGTGCCCAAATAATAAGCACAGATGGCACATGATCTTCAATAGTGAACACTAGCAAACTGGAACCTACAAAATACTCTCACCAACATCCTTAACCAAAGTTACTATGAATTATCAACCATTGACTAGACAACTATCCTAAGCCACAACTTTTTCCCACTTTGCAATTGTTCACTTGATCTCCCAACATTTCAAAAAAAATTGCATGCCCTTTAAGCCTTAAATCAACAAATTTAACTTTCCAACATGACATTATTCTTGATTCAACCAGCTTTTGGCACAACACTAGATTTGACCCAAATCCAAAAAATCACAATTTTGGCAAGTACCATCTACAACTTGACACAAAACTCTTACTTAAATGTTGTTTTACTTGATGATTCAACACCTCAAATCAAATCTGACTTATTCTTTTTACTGTGTTAAATAAATTATAATTGAAGGCTCTAAGTAGGCTTTTGATTAAAAATGTATTAACACTAAATAATATAGCTTGAAAATTTTCTAAAAAACAAAAACCACAAAGAAGCCTAACTTTGACACCCTAGCATGTTCAAATGCAGTTCCATTCATACAAATGAATATCATAATCTAGCTTTGAGCATAATAAATTTGAAATTCTCCCTTCTCAAACTTGGATAAATGATCTTTGAGCCAACAACATTGTTCATACCAACTCCTAGCCTTCAATCAAAAAACACTCTTACAAACCTTTAACTTGTGACCTTGAACTAAGTAGCCAGTGATTGTTATATTTCAATAAATATTTTTACTTCCCAAGGTAAACTCAAAGAATATGTACAGGAATAGGTGTTCACAAATCTATCAAATACCATCTCATCCTTGAATGCCACCATTGTTTGTCTCAACTTCTACATCAATTATAAGCATATAATGTAACAACCAATCTGCAAATGGAACATGTTGGCTTGGCTTTTCAATCTATTCTGGATGTAAAAGACATGAACACAACCCAATCTAGTTCACTCTTAATTTGTAAATGTCATACAATTTCATCTTGTACAACACCAATGCTTTAGAATTTTTCATTAATACTTTTTCACCCTTGCACAACCTAGAATAACTTGTTATAGGCAATCAAACAATATTCTATGCAAGCACCATCTTTCAGGCTTCTCTAACTATCTTTATTGATTTTATCTCCACACAAAATTATTCATTATTAATCTGCAATTTAATTTTATATATCTAAATTGATCTGAATATTCCTCTACACTGCTACATACTCAAGGTATTTATAAGTTCTGCTCAAATAGGGGTCTCTTTGCTCGACTTCACACTATCACAAAATTGAATTGAAAGAACAAGTTACCCATTCAATAGCATTTATATACATACAAATCTATCCTTCAACATCCCACAACTTCTATTATTGGGTAGTCACATTGCTGAAGTTTTCTATTTTTAATTCTTTTGAAAAATATTTACATGCCATAAGAACAGAAGATGCAGTCACTTCCAATAAGCACTACAAATTCATATATAAGGTCACAAGATAATGGATTATGGACTCCCTATGGTTTCTTGGGGTTAAATTATTCTATTGCTTCTTGATTTGTAATTCGAACTAGCTCTCCCACACACTCCTCAAATTATGCATGCAGTAGAAAATTATATGTTCCCCAAAATAAATTCATAATTATTTTCCAAAAACATATATGGAACTTTATAAAATTTCACTTTGCTTGATGGCTCCACTGCCATACTGCACCAGCTCTAGGGTCTTTTTGCAATGATGGGGAAACTTGTATACTCCACCATATTACTGCAAAGATTCTTGGTTCTTCTTGAGATAATGTGGGAAACATTTGGGTCATCTACTCTGGATTTTTTTACTGGTATCTCCTTCTTTATCCTTAGTCCTTGCATCTCTTTCAATGGGTCATAGATGCATGGTAAGAACTAATGTTTGTTGATGATGTTTGGAGGTGAAAGGAGCCAAGGAAACTACATGGGTGATTTCACAATCTTTATTTAGAGTCCCGGGTGATGAAAAAATGATGAGCTATGGCTTTCATGGCTACCACGATTACAAGATACTAGCAAAATGGATCTCATAACTTTGTATTGGGATGTTAATTCCCATCAAAGCATAATGGAGGCAGAACTTGTTAGATATTATAATTTTCAAAAAATTTGAAACATCAACAAGGCACACAAATTGTATTACTGGACATTTTCAGGAAATTTGGTTTCATCAACAGCAAAAGGTATAGACTGTTTGACAAATTGAATATCTGGTTTTCATAGAAAATCCTCTAGGAGCCTGAATTTCTTGTGACACAACTAAATTTGCATAATTTGAATCTTGGTATTGTTCCCATGTGATTTTGTTCCTTGGGTATATGAAAGACAACTCTTCATGTTATAGGTCATAGAATACAAGTTTGGCATCATTATGAAATGCTTTGTGGTTCCAACATAGAAAGATATTCTATTGCACATTTTTTTACTTCGGTATTGTCATGAATTTTTCAAGCACCAAGCAATACCCTCTACATGAACTACAACAAATCCCTATGATTTGCTCCATTTTTTGCTCTGTTTTTTGAAAATTTAGGCACCATTTATCAAGATGGCACTATTTTTGGCATTTGTTTGCGCCGATCAGGACAAGTCGGCGCTAATTAAGGCACTCATTGGCACCAAAATTAGCAGTCTTTAGCACTATTATTAGCTCCGAGTGTGGCACCACAGTTAGCGCCACCTTTGGCTCTGAGTTTAGCTTCAAGTTTAGCACCACTTTTAGCTCCCGCTTTAGCTTTGAGTTAAGCGTTGATTTAGACACCCCTATGTCGAAGAGACTTATTTATATGTCTCATCGACGATGTAAAATAGTGAAATGTCAACAAGATATGGGCATATCGAGAAGAGAATCACTTATGTCACATCGAAAAGTTATATCTACAAGTGCTCAGTGAAACACAACTCTTCGATATAACAAAGTAGTGTCGATAAGACATTGAGATATCGGTAAGACAAATAAGATTGTCTCATTGACATTCTTCAAGTAATGATCAAAAGCATACACCGCTATACCGCCAAGAAGGTGAGCAACATATGCGGTAGAGAGCTATACATGACAACCCAACAGCAAGAAGCCTTGAGCAAGGCAGTAGTGTGGCAAACAACAGAAGGGAAGGGAAAAGCCCCGCCATACCACAACGGGTATAATAAGAGACGGTGGTAGTATGGTAATCATGGCATCATTACAATTTACAACACTAAATGTAACAAATCACGTCAGTCACAATCCATTCGAATAAATCATTTAAGGAATCAAGAATATAGCCCGCCAAAATACTCTAAAACTCTAATAAACATACTCTAAATTTTTTGTCAAAATCTTATTTTCAGGCATAGCCTACCAGAATGGAGTTTTCATTTTAATAAACATCCAATAAAACCTTTGTTGAAACCTTTTTTCAAGCGTAGCCTGCCAAAATGGAGAAGTGTTTCAATAAAGAATGGTAAGGAGGCATAGGATTCATTGTTGTTTGTCTCATTACTACTCTGATCAACAAGGGTTACAATGTTCGCACTAATGTTTGTAATCCAGGTATTTAATTAACATATGTTTGCATAATCTCAAATTCCTTCAAATGATTTTAGAGTATCAATGTATCCTATATAGGGTTTAGAATGACTTCTTTTAATTTTAAAAAATAAATCAGATGCTTTTGAAGTATCAATGTGTCATATATAGGGTTTAGAATAATTTCTTTTGATTTAAAAAAATAAATAAATGATGTATTATCCTGTAATTAGATAATGTGATGCATACAAGGCAAGTCCTTCATACCTGCCATTGTTCCAAACCACCACTCACTGCCTTGCTTAAAATGTTGCCTCCATAAGCACACTAGCATGTTTTAAAATCATGGTTGTCAGTGATTGACCATTAAGGTCACTACTTTCATCAAGATATAAGGAGATTTTTGTCTTCAAAATTAAGGCATTATGCAAGATAACATTGCAAATTGTTTGTTGTGTACAATTTTATTTTCTTGCACATTTACTATTTTTCTAACTGCCTTTAAGACTAGATATTGTACCATCAGTTGCAATCTCAAACAACTCACTCATTGTCACTAGAAGATTCCTTTCATGAGCATCCTTGTATAAAATCAAACTATGACCTATAAACTGCCTACTTACTTACTAATATAGGGGACTCATTGTTTCATGGTATTTTGAGTTTTACTTAGAAGGGGTTAATATGTGGTATTTTTATGTGTAGGAAGAATAGATTGTGATGCAACGTTTGAGTATGGATAGTTCGGGAGAAATTTGATTGCTATCGGTGTCATAACCAGGTTGGATTGTACCTTGAGCCAGTGTGAAACACTTCCAAGTTTTTTCGCTATAAAGCAGAACTTGTGTGTAGGAATTTCCAAATATCCAACAAAGGAAGTTCCTACATTCTAAAGATAAAATCATAAATCTTCTTATCCAGTTTCTGATCCAACCTTACATCTTTAATATCCGATAGAGAAAGTTTGTACATTCTAAAGATAAAATTGTAAATCTTCTTATCCAGCTTCTGATCTAATTTGAGGTCTTGAATATCGAATAAAGAAATTTCTTATATTCTAAAGATAAAATCATAAATTTTATTGGTCCAATTGGAGATCCAATTTCAGGTCGTGAAGCTCTAATAGAGAAAGTTCCTACATTCTAAAGATAAAATCATAAATCCGTTTGGTCCAATTCGAGGTCTAATTGTAAGGATTTGTCTTTTTTATTATACTTTCTCACATTTTTCTTGATACAAATTGTTACTTTAGAATTATGGTATTTCTTTTCTTCTAATATTTTCAACCCTCATTTCAAGGAAGAGCTCCAAAGATGGTTCCTTCATATGGAGACTACACTTTTCCGCTATAGGTTCCATCTAGAAACACCAGAAGCTCAGGTACTGCCATACTTAGGTACAACAGAGTTTGAGGTTACCTTGTTCTCCTTGATACAAAATGTTGTCCTTCAATCCCTCTTAAGCAGCATTCACTATTATGGACTTCATCATTGTACCTTTCATGCATTCGATTTAATTTGTTATGTGGAAACATGTTGTCTCTATCTTTGCAAGTGATGACTATTGTGTAAGCTTTTAATCTACATGGCTGCCCCTCATGTTCAATTCTTGTGACTATTATGATGCTTGGGGCTGCTTACTTTTAACCAAACTATTAATGAAAACTATCTTGGAATCCTTGATGATTAGTTTTGTTAGAATCATGGCTATGTTGATAGTGGAATGTTCTTATTAATAAGGATAAATCTTTATCAATAAGGAGATTACCCCTTACCAACATACTCCACTATCCTTGCAAAGATTGATCTTTAATGCTTCATGGATGGATTACTTGTGATTATCCTTGTCAAATGAAACAATAGGACAACATGTGGGGCTCATCCCTTGTGGGAGCTACATTTCACCCCACATGTTGTAACCAGATAAACAAAACAACCTAATTTTATCTATACCTGCACAATGAGAAAACATGTTAGATAAAACCAAGCATATGATAGATATGTTTGATAACTTTCTTGTTTTCCTAGACATCTATGGTATGCAAGTTATTTGAATGCACATGATGATAAAATTATATGTTTATAGATGTATGCACATATTTTGATTGGTGATCCTTCATTTCTCTAACAACACTCTTCCCACTCAAATGGAGGGAACCTAGCAGCAGCAAGGAAGACATCAACTTGGAGGCTTACACAAGCGGGAAGACTGAAGATGATGCAGAACAAAGCAACCGGGATTCGTCATTGTCCCCTTCTCTTTATGTGTATTTTTCTCTTTTGTATCTATAAATGTATAGTTTTTCGATTATATGCATTCAAATAGTCAGTTCCACGACTTGTGTGGAACAACATACATTTACATTATCAATAAAGACTACATTTTTGAAAGGATTGTGAAATCTTTCCTATATTATATGCATTTGCATAAGTGCAATCTAGTAATGTAATCTTCTAATTTTGTTATGCACATGAATGTAATGTAGCATAAATAAAAATGTACCTTACCCTTCATTTGAAAATCACAAAATCTCTACCTGATTGAGCTATTAACTTTTGTGTCTTCACGAACATATGTTGATACAAAATGAATGGAAGAAGCATCCAAGTAATCCTATTTTTTTCTGCCAACAATTCATATCAAAGATTGAACAATTTAAGGATATTGCAATAGGTAATTTGTATCGACACAAATAATATTACTGAATCATTTCAAAGTTTAGGCCATAAGAATCATCCTTTTTTAAACATGGATTGTGTTGTAGCCAAAATTCCATCCTAATTATTTTTGCATACTTCCATTTTCACTCATCTCTTACTTCCACCATATGCATAGAATTCTTGTCATAATAACTTAAATTTAATAAAATACCTCACGTGAGCTTCCCAATAAAACCCTTGATCACAACATCAAAGTGTATTCCTCCTTTCAAATACTCCTATGATTGCTCATAGAATATCGCCAAGACAACACCATGTCGATGAGAGTCCCTCCAAAGTCTCCCCAACATTAGCACAAAGCACAAATCAGAAATGTAGATGAGACACCCCTATGTCAAAGAGACTTATTTATATGTCTCATCAACGATGTAAAACAGTGAGTGTTAACAAGATACAGGAATATCGAGGAGAGAATCACTTATGTCACATCGACAAGGTATATCTACAAGTGCTCGGTGAAACACAACTCGTGGATATAACGAATTAATTGTCAATGAGGCAGTGTCATTGGAAAGAACATTAACTTTTCTCATCAACACCGGAAACCAACATCACAGGAACATAAGATCTAATGTCGATGAGACATTGAGATATCGGCAAGACAAATAAGATTGTCTCATCGACACTCTTCAAGTAATGATCAAAAGCATACACCGCTATACCGCCAGGAAGGTGAGCAACATATGTAGTAGAGAGGTATACACTGCAACCCCACAACAAGAAGCTTTGAGCAAGGCGGTAGTGCGGTAAATAGCAGAAGAGAAGGGAAAAACACCGCCATACCGGCATATCAAAGAAACAATGGGCATTTTAATTAAAAGTATCTTCGACAGTTATGAAATGATGATTAGTCTGACTGATGTGACTAATGAAAATATCAATGAGACTACCGCTATTAATGAAGAACTTGATCATAAAGGTGGTACGAGCACCATTTATGAACCAGGACTAGATGAATTGTCCTAAAATTTGATAAATACGGACTCAAAGAAGTTGAAATCACTGTGAATTGTAATTGAAGGATTTGGAGAACCAAGTTGGACGGCGGTAGGAAACTAGAAATTTGTAGCATTTATCCAAGAAAGTGGTCTAGACTCAGCTCAAAGTATTTTCTCAGTAAGTAGATGAAAGCATTACATGACTAGGGTTGAGATGGAAAAAAACCAAGGAAAACAAAAAGCAAAAAGATAGAAAACTGAAGCTAGGCAATTGAATCAAGACTTAATCGATCAGTGTCCTAGGTTTGGGCCAAAATCCAGAAGAATAGCACAGCTTAACCCACTATGTGTAACATTAGTAGATAAACAAAAAAAATTGGGAGATTTATCGACTCCGTGTAGGGGTTACAACCTCTTTATTTATCATTATAGGAAGAAATTCCGGCATAGCCTAGTGTCAAACCCATGGAATCTGAATTTGGGTAAACTTGTAGTACCCAACATCTTTGTGAACATAGATTTAATCAAGGTGTTGGAAAAGAATTACAATCCGAGTAATGGGTCATAGTTCATGGTCATAAAGCCATATTATATTTCCATGATTTTTTAGCTAGACACTTCCCTAAAAACAAAATTACAATTCAGAGACTTGTTGGAGGAATACCGCACCATGGACATAAGTTACAAGAGGTGGAAATTTCCTCTACATAGGGTTAAAGGTGTGGGTAACCAAACTATGAGGTTCTCTAGTGAATATAAGCCCCCATTCTCTGTGGCTTTGTTTGAAGAATACTTTCAATACACTTATTACTTAGTTGGTCAAGTACTGGGAATTGATGCTCCTGAGAACATGACAATTGCTCCCATGGTTTTAGCCACATACATCCAAAGCCATAATGTCTGACCCTATGTTTATGCAAATTATTTATCAAAGGCCATCAATAATGCCCTCAATATCATCAAGAATGATAGTGAAGCCATTAATTTCAAGAACTATTCTCTTTTCATGCACATGATATTATACGAAGGGCAGGTGATGGGGATATGGGGTGAGGAATTAAGAATAAAATACTTAGATAATGATGGAAATTCAAGGCCAGTAAAAATGTGGACATCTGTGTGGGACAGCAGGTTTGGGAGGTCCCACTACCTATATTTTGAGGAATATTTTGTCAAACCACTATACAAGATGCTAGGTCACAAATGTGACTACAACCTCTCTCCAAAGATCTTAAGATTTCTTTGACCAAAATATATGGGTCATGAAGTAGGGATAAATCACAATTGGGGGGACTAGTACAAGTTTGGGGATTGTACTATTATTAGGGTTTATGGATTTGAAGTTGCACCTTATTTGTTGCCTAAGACTGTGCCAAACAAAGTTGCTTATTTAGAGATCATAAGGCAATTTTCATTTTCAGCTTTCATGCATTTAAAGAGCTATGGGAGGTAGACTTTCATGCCTTCCAATTTATGCTTTGGTGATTTCACTATTATCTTTGATTCAGGCTATGACTTGGTTAATGGTAAACTAGATTATTATGGCTTGTCAGTTGGAAACAAAAGGGAAAAGTTTGATCCTGAACACTACATTTGTGATGCCAAAAATTTTCAGAAATTGAAAGGGTATGAGCATAGTTTCCTTTTAGAAGATGTCATCAGAAATTGTGAAGAAAAACAAAACATGATGAGAATGAATGCCTACAATAGGGTTATGATGGTTGAGGCTTGGAAGATGAATAATAACCTAGGCTACATAGGGGCTTTCCCTAAGGTACAGGATCCCATAGAAAGAATTGAACAGTTAATCCTCCATGAAGAAGAACTGATAAGAGATGTGCCACTTGTGGCATTTGAAAGAGGAAGGGGCATCGGTCCTAGGAGGAAAGTAGAAAATATCACACCACTAGATCACTTATCACCTCAGCCTACTACTGAAGTGATCTTTTTACTTGGTTCCCCATCCATGGAAGAAGATAACACTAAGGAGGAAGAAGAAGTCTCACAGTTTAATGCTCCTGTTATACCCAAATATGAGATGCCATTGTAAAGAAGTGTGATCACATTTGAAGCCTCTGATGAGCTATCAAATGATGTGAGGCATCATGCAAGTTAGGAATTTGTTGCAAATGATACTTTTGTGCAGACCCTTGAATTTAAGTCCTTTATATATGAGTATAAAGGAAGACTAATAAGAGAAAGGTTAAAGGAAATTTACCCTAGAAAGAGGCTTATTCCTTGAAAGAGTTGCAACATGAAGTTGATAGGGAAATGAGAAACATGATTGCTAATAGAGGAAGAGCATTATTGCAAGAAGCTGGAGTTATTCTCCTTCCTGGGTGGGATATTAGTTCAACCATTATGTTTGAAATATTTTTGAAGAGAAAGAATAAAACTTTGCAAATAACAGATGAAGCAAGTGGTAGGGTCTATACAGGGTCAGGGTACAATCCTGATAATACCACTTTGCAAATTTGGGCTCTTTACCCCCAGGCAAGAAGCCTTCTCTCATTGATGATGATCAATTTTTTGGACATCTCCTGGTGCAAAGAGTAGGGGAGACAAATCCCTTGGAGACTGCTAAATTGAATGTGAATGTAGCCAAATTCACCAAAGCCCAAATCCAAAAGCTAGTAAGAGATAACCAATGGTTGATAGAGGAAAATGACAGGTTGAAACAAGAATTAACCAACTACAAAGATAGGTTGCTTGCTTCTCCAAGGCTTTACTCTCCTTTAATTTAACATGAAACAAAAGTGTTAGAGGCCATGTCTGAGACTGCTCAATGGAAGCATAAATTTGAAAAGACTCAAAAGGAACAGGAAGAACTAAAAAGAAAATTGAAGGCTACTACTTTTGAAGTAGCATTAGGGATAATTTGTATGAAATTAAAAGATATGTTCCAACATGTAGATGGTGTCTGGGGTGCTCACAATTGAACATATAAGGCCCTCATGGAGCATGGACGTCTACTTGATAGGATGAAGGAAATGGAACCCCATATCAAGGAAAAATATGGAGATAATAATTCTTTGCTCCAATATTGTCAGAGCCTCATGAATACACATGAAAACTTCTAGAATATCTTGACACGGGAATTGAATGGCTTCAGCCAGCCACTATGTATGGCCATGCCATATTTCTTTGAAGAAACAGATTTGAAGGATCGAGAAACTTGGAAAAATGAGATATAAAAGTATTTGTCAGGTGTCCTTGATGACATCAATGATTAGGATGAGGTACTCAGGAAAATGCATAAGCAACTCGGGAGGATTGTTGGATTGGAGAATGCAATGATAGACACTCTACAGAATGAAAACACTTATGCTTGGGAGAAATAAATTGATCACATGTCAAAGGTTAATTTTTTCCTTGCACGAGTTGTATGAGGAGGTAGTCAGAGTTTGGTTGTTATGGATGCATTAACATGGGGCTAGAGCCTTGAACACATCTTAAGTGGTCATGGGTGCTTGTTGATGACTAACGGACTGGGGTGCATCCAACAATAAACTCTTTTTAAGTTTCTATGTTATGTTAATTATGCTTTAGTTAAGAAACAATGTAAATTTTGTGAATGGACCTGAAGCTTGTTGCTTCCCGTACAAATAGGGAAACCAAGGTCCGATTTTGATCATCATATCATCATCATTTCAATCCATTAGAATAGATACTAAACCATCTCATCCACTTATTCATATCAAAATAACTCATGTTATGTATGTTTATATTTTGAGCAATATAATGGAGCAAATACATGATAACTCGTAATCCACTTTCAGTGTTCAATTGTTGTGTCAATTTTCATGCTTATTTATTGCTTTGTTGTCTCCAAAGTGGTATTTTCAAGTTGTTTAAATCTACAAGATTTATTAGGGCACATTTGTTGTTACCGTGTGGATGCTTTGATTGGTTTCTAGTTAGGTGTGAATTAAGATCCTTTCAAATAATTTACTTTAATTGGTTTGTATTAAGGATTAAAGTCCTCTTAGAGATTGGCACCCTCTTATGGTCTAAAAACCTGCGTTTTTGAGACCCAATAGATTGCAAATAACTCTAAAAATTTAGAAGTCTATGAAACAGTGTATATATTCTTGTACTTGTAAATGTTCTTGTACTTGTATATTCTATGAAACATTCTTTATTTTCTATGAAACAATGTATATATTCTTGTACTTGTAAATATTCTTTTACTGTTATGTCTATTAAAGAAAATAGAGTTTGAATAAAAAATGCTTCATCCTTTTTTGTAAGTGAGTATGTGAATTATTGTTTAAGGAAAAATATTACAGTGTTTACATTTTTCAATTTACTAGTTTCAAATCTTCATTTGCTATATATATAAAATTGTATGTGCTCTTTATCTCTAATGACATAAAATAGTAATGTCATCATAATCAGGGTTTTCAATTTCAACACCATCATTATCCACACTTTTCATATCCAGTTCACTTTTAAGTACAATCATCAAAATTTTATTTTTATTTCTTGTCCCAGTTAATCTTGATTCCTTTCAGCACAACACAGTAGGTTGCATGTTATTTCAAGCATTTTCTTTACATCTTTTTGTATATATTATTTTCTCAATGCATCATTATGTAACAACAATTTCACTTCTAAGATATACAGTAAAAATGAATGAAAGCACATGTTTTCTTTGTCAAGGGAAATGTATGGTGAATACCATATGTCTTTCAGATAAGTGTGCAAGTGATATAAGACATAACTGATTGAATCTGATTTTCTACTGTACAATTGTTTTTTTATGTGCTTTTTACTTTTTGCATGTGGATTACCCTTAGAAAGAGACTACTTATCTTTTCTTAAATTAAGCCTTTACATTTGTTGTCTACAAAAGGAATTTATTGCTTGACAATAGGTTCATGAACTTCATACAAATTAAGATTGGTGTAAAAGGCCATCCCCACAAATGTTGTTTGGTCTAGAATTATAATGTAAAATAAAAAAACCTACTAGGAAAATAAAATAGGTTTTCAATTGTCCAAGTACAACATAATATTACTGAAGCATTTCAAAGTTTAGGCCATAAGAATCATCCTTTTTTAAACATGGATTGCAAATAATTCTGAAAATTTAGAAGTCTTGGTCATTAACATTATTGTCTGCTACAATGTCATCCAATGTATCATTGTCAATGTTCATATGTTTTTTCAAGTATTTAATATTATCATCATCCTCTTCTTGACCTGCATCTTCTTCATCGTCATTGAAATTTGACTGTAGACCATCTATATTGTTACCAGATGTATTTGGATCATCATTTTCTATACCATCCATATTGTTGTCTTCCATAACATCATTTAACTCTGGATTGTTTTCTTCTTGTTCCTAAACATAACCATCTTCAACATCATCATGGATGTCAATTTATTCGATGTTCTCTAATCCCTCACTCTCATTTTGTTGGCCATCATTGTTTTGCTCAGTATCCACTAATAAATTGTCAAATACATGCCTTAATCTTGGATCATAATGTATGAAAAATATCCATTTCGAGTCCAAAATATCTTCATAGAAAAATACCTACACATGAACAACATACATATATTAGACGTATGTTATAACAATTTTATTGATTAATAAACACATGTATATATTCACAATAAGCTAAGAATTAATAGATTAATTATCACTACCACTTCTTGTTTGAGTTAAAGAAATACCTGCTCACAATGAATTGGTATAACATAAGGCTCCTTATCCTCCAGTAGGAACGATGAGGAATCTATAGAAAACAATCCACTATGGGTATCATTTTTTCATGTCCTTTCAAATGCTTCATACCATCTACACTTAAAAATACAACATTTAAAAGAGCAGTAATCCAACTCAATAATTTCTTATATTTTCCCAACATATTGTAGATTCCCTTCAATTATATTCTTATCTTTTGAGCTTGATCAACTGGATTGCTCGAAGTCAACCATGATGCCACAATCGAAGGATCGTCTCTTTACGTCTACACTTTCTACATGATAATGTTGACCATATGCCCACATTGCTAGATATTTCAATGAAAAAAAATATAATGACAAATATTAAAATATTTAAGATTGTCAAAACTATAAGGAAACGGCATTTTGTAAAATTCCAATTGTGCCTTTCTTTCACATCCTCTAGACATGTTGATTTCATCTTTTGTTATGTTTGAATTTGTACCTGCATCTTTTATTTGATTTTGAATTTTTTTAGTAACCAATTCTAGTATGCAATATTTGCCCCATTCCCCAAGCAGATGAGTGGGAAATGGAGTATTCCTTGGGTTCAGTCTCTTAAATTGTCTCCTTGCTTCTAACACTTCTTCTCTCTTTTTATCATACAGATCAATCCATTTGTTCATAAAGTCCATGTGGTACAGAATGAACTTGTCAAGTATAGAAATTTCATCTACACCTATTACATGTCAACATGTTTATTTCAAACTCCAAATGTCATGCTGTTAATTTTACAAATAAATTACAGAGTAAATTAATGATTGCAAGAAAAAAAATCACACTGATCATGAATTTACTTACTAATTTGTACTTCAACACCATTAGATTGTGGTTTTTCTCCATCAATAATATCTGATGCTTGTTCTTCATCCCAGACGCTTGGGCCATCTTCAAAATCCTTACCAAGGAATTCACACAAGATGAAAAATGCTTCATTCAATACATACCCTTCAGCCATGCAGCCCTCTGGATGTGCCTTTTGTCAAACATATCTTTTAAGATTTTTCATATACCTCTCACAAAAACATCCACCTCATTGATACGACACCCGCCAATTCAATTTCATCGACTAATTGTATAAGTAAATGGACTTGTAGGTCCATGAAACTTGTAGGGAGCTCCTTCTCAAATACACATACAATTTCTGTAATTTCCTTCTTCCACTTTGGCACTTCAGATTCATGGATCTCCTTGGAGGTCACCCACCTAATATAAGAATAGTAAATTAGTATGAACCTTTAGTCATAAATTAAAATGCAATATAATATCTCTATGTCTCTCACACATGAACATTTCATATAACCACATACCTTGTAAATGTTGACAATCGACTTATGGCATTCCTTAAGTCAACTGTAAGACAAGAATCCCCCCGAATTGCCAATGGCATGATATGCTATCAAACACATTTCTGAAAAGGTCATTAGTATTTTTTTCTCACACAACAAAATATCAAAATAAATTTAGTGCTTAATCAATGTTACCATTAAATGTTAAATTTTGATATATAATACCTTCATTAAATTATCAAAATTGTTTGTTTTAAATCCTGTGATATGTCCATCAACTATAAAAGCTTTAACCAATGATGAACCATAGCCATTAGGTGTCCTTATTGAATGGATGACATTTTTTAGTTGGTCTAGCTCTTTTTTTTTCAAAATCCATGGAGCTTCTACATATGTTTCATTTTCCCTATTTGGCCACAAATGTTTTCTATCAAATTTGGTACACAAAAGAGCAATATCTCTCCTCGAAGACAAGGTGTCCTTCTCTTTGCCTGATATGTGTCGAAATATAGAATCTGGAAATTTTTTTAAGATGTGCATATGATCTAATAGGTGAGATATTAATAGATCCTTCTAGTAATGGAGCTCATAAAATATGGATTTCCTTTTCGTTCCTTTTGGCATATTAACTACAACTTGTTTTGGTTCTTCAATTGAATCACCCCGATCAAAAAAATCCTCCCAAGCTTTCAATTCAACATCTCCATACTTCTTAAGCCAATCACCTGGACCCATAATCATGGGAGGGCCTCTATTTTCAACTTTTCCATCAAATTGATTCTTTAGGTGATTTCTAAACCTATGATCTAGTGGTATAAAAACCTTGTTGTTTGCGTAAATAAATTTATGTAGATCTTTAGAATATCGCCCTTGAAATTGTTCTACACATCTTGGACATGCAAACATCCCCTTTGTTTGAAGCCCTGCAATTCAATAAGTAATGTTAATAACATAAAAAAAATAGTATAAAACTAAGTATGAAAGTTGGGATGAAAATAAATTATGTATGTAAATACGTAAATATTTTATCTTACCAGAACAAACACCAAGTCGTGGGAAATCATGAATAGTCCAACACAGCACACCATACAACATGAAGGACCTATTTGATGGAGGACGTGATATGTCATACATTCTTATGACTTTCCATAGCAGTTGCATCTCATCAATAAAAGGCGCAAGATAAACATCCATGTTTTCCACTTGATGTTTTCCTATAACAATGAGAGTCAGCATAAGGTGCTCCTTTCTAACACTCATCCATGGGGGAATATTGTATACTATCAATCTGACTAGCCAAACACTATAATTTGAGCTTAGGAAAGAGAATGGACACACTCCACCAATTGCAAGACCAAACCTGATACTACGAGGTTCATCTTTGAATTTTGTTGGCCATTTTTCCTATGTGTTTCATTGCTTTGGAGTCGGCTAGAATTCACATGAATCCATCTTTACTCATGTTCTTTGCATGCCAGTCCATCAATTGTGCTAGTGAATTGCAATGAAACATTCGTTGAAGTCTAGGTATAATTGGCATGTGACGTAAAACCTTCTTTGGAACTGTGGGACCTTGTAAATATGTACGATATCTCTTCTCTTTAAATACAGGGCATTCTACCTTGTTTTCATATTCATCTCTGTATAAAATGCAATCATTTTTACATGAATGAATTTGCTTATACTCAATCCCAAACTCAACGAACAACATATGTGCCTCTCTGCAAGTTGATGGCAACACATTCTCTTCAGGGAATATTTTAGTTTCTAGTGCCATGTAAGATTTCCATAGATTAAATCAATTGAATGTTTGACTTATGATGAACATGTTTGATATGTCAATCTATACTAGGACTATTTATATACAATATATGGTTTTAAAATCCCCTTAAAGAAATATAAATGAAGTTAATGAATGTTTACGAATTATGTACGCCAATTGATAATGCAAAGTAAGAAATAGATTTCAAATCACTTTAGTAGGGTAGTGAATCCTTTGTCTAACCAACCAAATAGTGACTTGATTTCTAATAATATTAATGTGCATGCCAGTTTTGAGGTTCTACTTGCACCTAATTTGAACACGGGTGTCTTTGTTGCTTACTTTATGGATTCTTTGATGTTGTTATCATCAACATTATGTTGGTGGTAATTACCCCTGCTATCATTGTTATTGTCAACCATATCATCATTATTGTCATAATTGTTTCCATCCCCAAAGAAACCTGTAAGCATTTCATTCAATCCTTCTTCATGCACTTCATTTTCACTATCATGATCATCATCATTAAGGCTAGGTGGCATGCCATCAATGTATGCGACTCTCATCAACTCTTTAAATTGCTTAGGTGGTAGTGTTCTCTTCAATCTTACTCTTGTCGCCCTAGTATGGTTTAAAGGATGGTTTGGATCATCCAATCAAAATCTTAATAACCCAGTTGGATCTTGGGTATTAGTATGTGTTTCATCAAAATCTTCTACCTATCAACAAACGCAAACATTATTTAATGTTTGGAAACAATTGCATAAATCATAAATGTATCAATTTCAAAGAAATATAATCAAATATGGCTTAAAAAATAAAAATATAAATTGTATGAACATATATACCTACCTCTTCTTTAGTGCAATCATTTGTTGTGTCTATAGTATTCATTGTCATATCCTCTTCCACCCACTGTCGTCTACGTGATTTAACAGTTTTAGGTCCACGTCCATGTACATATCTTCTTCTTTTGCTAGTTGAACGCTCAGGCTTTGCATTTGCTCCAATCTCCATCTAAAATAATCAACAACATGCATTAATTTATGTCAAGATTGGATAATACATTATAAATTTCAATAATATTGTGAAAAAAGATGGACGTATCACAAAATTCCATTAGATCATTTTTTTTTCTAATTTAAGTCAAAATTTGAGTACCTAATGTCCCACTTCATCTGTTGTGTCCTCAATTGATATGACACGATTTGTTTCCATGGCCTCGTCTTGCCCCTATAATACACCAATTATATCATCTCAACGAGTATGCTATCCAACACAAAACCTCACTTTAGTCATATATTTGACATATTGATATCTCCTCTATGTTGTAGCATTTGTGAATTCATAAACACCTTCCTCCTTTAGTTGAGGTTGCTTTCTCTTCTTACCTCTATTGTATCTGTAGATTTCGTTTTCTCATCTATTTCCACCCACTTTCCTCTCAGCGATTTAGTATTTCTACGTTGTTTAGATCCTCTCTCCATGGCCTCCTCTATGAATAAAAATGTTGCCACAGAAGCTTTCACCGCACTACCGTCGATAAGG
Organism: Sequoia sempervirens; assembly: GCA_007258455.2. Lineage (NCBI taxonomy): Eukaryota > Viridiplantae > Streptophyta > Pinopsida > Cupressales > Cupressaceae > Sequoia > Sequoia sempervirens. The sequence continues at coordinate 100,720,944 of VDFB02000003.1, forward strand.
AAGAAGCAACTTGTGGGACCACGGTAAAAACTATTCTACCACATTGAGTTGATGAAGGAGCCACAGGACAGCAATGGTCACCACACTACCGCACGCCAATTGTAGAAGACTTGCAGGAGTCACCGCAACACCGCCAGGAATAGAAGGAAGACTCATGTGCCACCACAGAAGCTTTCACCACATTACCGCCGAGAAGGATGAAGCACCTTGCAGGACCACAGTAAAAATCACTATACTACATCGAGTTGATGAAGAAGCTACAAGACAGCAATGGTCACAAAAACAAGGAAAAATTTGGAATTATTTCTAACACTCTGGATCCTGTGATACACAACAATGAAAATAGTCACTATATAGCAATGATAGGCGCCCAATTAGGCACACTTGGCACCACCTTAGGGGCCCCAAATAGATTACATTAATGGCCAAAAGTCAGCGCTAAATTTGGCATTAACTAACGCCAACTAAAGCGCAGACTACTGAATCAAAATTGAAAATTCAAAAATTTCCCACGTGAAGGAAGAAATCAGATGACAAAAAAGGGAAAAATGTCGCACGAAGGAAGAGAGCAGGGTGCTACCAGCAACTGATGGAAATTTTGATTTAGTTTGCGACACCATAGGTAAGGTTACAATTTTTTTTTCTTCGTTGAATTCGTGATTGTTTACTGCTCTTTTTATTGCATTTGAATTCATGATTGTTTGCTAGTTTGTGGCCTAACCTGTCTAGGCAACCTCTAAATTGTCCCATCATTATAAATTGTAAAACCTTTGAGAAACCAACAAAAAATTTACCCTACCCATTTGAGCTTTGGCTCAAAATATTTTAGCACAAAGCCAAGATGCTTTTGTATTCTTTCCCTAACCTGGGTATCAAGGAAATAGTGAACTGTTTGGAAAATTTGGGAATTGGGTTGGTCACTGCTGAGCAACTGCTGAAAATAAATGCAGAAACTACTTAGTTTTTCCTAGTTGCACCATAGTCACCAATGCCATGAAATTTTTTTGCAAGATTGCATTATGAAATATTTTTCATGATAAGGTTATCAACACTAAGCAAACCCATTGAACATATATCAGCACTAAGCAAACCCAATAAACATGTCATTGTTGAGCAACTATTGAAAATAAACACAGAAACCGCTTGGTTTTGCCCAGTCGCACCATAGTCACTGATGCCATGACAAATTTGTGCAAGATTGCATTGTGAAATATTTTTCATGATAAGGTTATCAACACTAAGCAAACCCAGTGAATATATTTTCCCTAGGTTATCAACACTAAGAAAACCCAGCGAACATATTTTCCCACAAAACAAAACTTTCATACCACAAACTGGACGAAAACTTTCATACCTGACAGTGTGTACTTTGTTTGCCTCCACAGACTAGACAAAAATAATTTTCCCTAGGTCACCTAAAAATGTCAAGCAATAGAAGGAAGCAACCATTGTTAGTAGACTATGGCCACAATGAGGTAATTCATTGTCAATTTATAGATTTCTAAATTTTTCCATTGTTTCTTTGAATTTTACTTTTTAGTTTTTTATTTCAAAATTTAAAAGAAGAAATATAATTTATATATATAGGGACATGAGACTGACAAAGATAAAGAGGATTGGATTCCATATTGGGGGTAGAGGCAGTGAACAAATTGGTTAATGTGGACTGGACAATGCTTTCTAGATACATAGAAAAACAATCTGGTAATGCCCCTCAAACATTGCAAACAAATCAATTGTGTGAAAGGGAATCAATTGATTCCCCAACTAGTCCTGGATTGAACAAAATATCCGAGAGGAAATCAGTGATAGTAAAATCTAAGAATGTGGAACAGGGAGCAAAGACTTCCAATGTCCTAGCCACTCCTGGGACACAGACTTCTTCCACCACGCCATGCTATCAATCTTGCATTGGTAGCTACAATACGAAGATAGAATACGAGGTGGTTTCAGGGGAAGTCTGAATGACAGATGCTAGGAAAACGTTTGTGAATAGGTTGAAGGAATCATTCCTTCAATGGTTCAAAGACCATCTACATTTCCCATTCTCACAGATACCCACGCAACTGAAAAAAGCAGTTATCCATGACATGGAGACTGATTCTGGCATAGGTTGGTCTGTAAAGAAGATAAAGCTACAAATGTCTCAAAATTGCAAGAGATTTTGGTGCAACCAAACAAAGAAGATAAAAAAAATCCCTCCTGAGCTAAGGCAGAAAAGAAGGCCAATTGATGTAAGTGTGAAAGTATGGAAAGAGCTTGTAAAAGCATATGAGAAGTTTGATGCATGGAGGAAGTCCAATGAGGAGAGTACGCAAGTATTTTAATTTTCTCATAAGATTATATCAAATTTATTAAACGATATTTAAATTTTATTTGTGCATAGTTAAATTGAATTAGTATATGTTTCAGGACAAGGCCTCCAAGGCTAGGCTTCAGAAACTCCGTGCCACACATCATCATGGCCATAAAATTTTACAGGCCTTGATTTGTACATTTGTAAGTATATTTAATATGTTAAATGATTATTTTTTCCTTGGAAAAAGTAAATTATTGCATATTAATTAGTTTAACTAGTCCATGTGCTATGTTTTGACAGGAGGAGAAATATGGCCGCCATCCAAAGCAATTTGAAAAGAATATGTTACAAAACAAAAAGTGGAATGGATTTGTACTTTGGATGGAGAACGAGGTATCAATAGTTGAGTTTCAATAACTTAGTTGGATATTGTTGTGTTAATATGTCAATTTTCATCTCTTGTGTTGAGTTGTTTATTGATGCGTAGGATGAGTAAATAGAGCTCAAATCTTATGATTACAAGATGACTGTTTATGTGCATGAATAAATAGTAGAAGGATGTAGATGAAATGTGTAATGGTTGGTTGTCATAGAAGTTAAACTACCAAAGTAACAACAATGATTGAGTTAACATATATGCATCATTTGCATAAACAGCTAAAATGTGTAACAAATATTAATCAGTACATTGAATTTTGAGATGCGTTGAAATAATTAAAAAAAAACATGTTTTAGGGAAAATATCAACAGCGTGGGGGAAGAAAGCATTAACCCTAATAAAAGCATTTTTTGTTGTTCTTGATACACCATCTGTAAGTTTTCCTTGGATGACAATACTGAATTTCTATATGTTGTACCCCTTAAATGTCCTACATGTTACAAATATGGAATAACAATGCACAACTTTGTATCAAGTCCAAAGGCCAAGGCATCCTGAATAAGGGTAGCCAAACTTGATAAGGATGTAGTCACTATTACACATATTGACAATCCAGAATAGTCATGTAAAGACAACTACCTATGAAAACCATAATCAATCAAATTATGCACATTCAAATCTAAGTTTGAAAGCTTGCATCTCATTCCATGCATCTAAGTCCTTGTTGAAGATTGAGGGTGTCAACAACAAAGCTAGAATAGCTCTCCTTAAACCATAGCTAGTTTTAAAGTGTGGTATTTCCAAATTTAAATCCACTTCTCAACTAAGGAAAGGAGGTAGGATTTTCAGGTGCTACCTCAAATAGAGAAGGCCATAGAAAACATTGAAATAGAAGATCCAATAAGTGAGACGACATAGTTGTAGACCATAGATAATTAGAATTCTTGTGATACAAACAAAAGGTGCTTACACATTGGCTGAATATATCCTCATTAAAATGAACAGAAAGAAATTTCAAATTTGTAAGTAAACTTTGACAGTCAAGAAAAACAGTCATAAAAATTGGAAGTCAACTTTGGCGGACATGTAGGTGAACTTAATTCATCTGACTTTATGCCTCTTGGCATACATCAGGATCTCCCCTCCTAAAGTTTGGACCACATCCATTACTCCACATAAAAAATAGACATCCTTGGTCTTCTTAGTTCCCACACCATGATATGGTTATGAAAATGAAAATGATGCAAAGTAATCATTTCCTTCTCCACTGGTTGGAAGAATGCATGCTAATGTTTTGATACATGATATCAGCTCTCTTTTTTTCTCTCATGGTTGAATACCGAAATCCATTATGGTGGGCCTCCAAAGTTCCAGTCATCTTTCATCCTCTTCCACCAAATGTTGGCCTGATCCACACATCTGCCAACCTAATTGGATTTTTTTTTGAAAGCTGAAGTTTATCTTGAGTCACCATTGTAGCTCTCTCTGCCTTTTCAGACTCTTTCATTGCTACAGATCATCTTTGGGATTTAATCATTTGTACCACATGTTTGATATGCTTTGAATCCTTGCATCTAAAGGAAATTTCCTTAACATAAATACTGCTAGGGAATTTCAATGTTGTCATTGTAGTTGGCATTAAAGTCGATACCTGCAACATTGAAAATTATCCTTATATAAGAATTCCCTCCATCTTGTTGGCTTGCAACACTCTTGATGGTGGCTACATGAAATCTGATTTTGATTCCTCTTCTACATCAGAGGGTTCATATCCTTGATCTAACTCTTTTGAATTATCAAAATTAGAATCACTAGCTTCCATATTCAAAAATTCCCAACCACCATCTTCAATAAATTTATCTGGATCATCAATAATACTCTTCAAAATTGGCCACCAATTCAATTTCATTTTTCTTTCATAATACTTTATATCCATGGAGTTCAACCATTCCTTGATGCCATCAAGTGAATATTGAGGAATGGTGTCAATGCATTATATCCCGCTTGAAGTCTTTGAAAACAATAGCCATATCAAATGCCTTTTTCCCAAGTCCTACTCTCTCAAGGTTAACAATCTCAATCTCACTAATAGTGATTACTAAGAAAGGTAATTCCACCAACTCTACCAAACAGTTTACCGTAGGAACAATAAAAGTAGAGGCTTTGAAAGGAACTCCATGAAAACCAAACTCTTTAAATGGTATATCAAAATCTAGTTCAAAATCTTTTAGATGAGGCTGCTCCCATAGCTCTCTTACTCGCTTGACAAATCCTTGAAACTCTATATTGATTTTATTTTTCCTATCCCTCTCTTGTTGTTCTTCCTCAATTTCATCAGGATCATGCATTGACCTTCTTGCCCCTCCTAAATTTTGGACCACATCCATTACCTCCACATAAAACTAAACATCATTTGTCTTCTTGGTTCCCATACCGTGATATGGTTATGCAAATTAAAAAGAAGCAAAGTAATCATCTCCTTCTCCGTTGGTTGGAAGAATGCATGCTTAATGTTTTGATACATGATATCAACTCTCTCTTCTACTCTCATGGTTGAATACTAAAATCCATTATGGTGGGCCTCTAGAGTCCCTGTCATCTTTCTTCCTCTTCCACCAAATGCTAGCCTGATCCACAAGTCTGCTAGCCTAATTGGCTTTGTTTTTTAAAGTTAAAGTTTGTCCTGACTCACCAGTATTAGATGTAACTATTTTAAAATTTTATTATTGTATGTTCACTTTGATATGATGTAATATGATTATGGTTTTGTCTCATATGTTGTAATATTAGATATATAATAGAAAAATAAATTATTGCATGAAATAAATAATAAATTTTCATTTTAAATGTTTTTTTTTTTGCAGAACACGGGTCTTCCAAAAGATCAAGATGATCCTCAACATGATATAGATCCACAAAATATTGGTTCTACTGGTACATGTCACATGGCAGAGGATGATGATGACGTAGATACGGAAGACACCGAGTCCAATGACAATGATGATGACGATGACAATGATGATGATGATGATGATGATGATGATGATGATGATGATGATGATGATGATGATGATGATGATGATGATGATGATGATGATGATGATCAGGATGGTGGTGATGATGATGAGACAGTTGGTGATAGTAACCAGTGACATTCATGATCATATAGACTACATCATGGATCATTTTTGATATATCGTTATGATGACTCTTTTCATGATTACTATCATATGTATCATTTTCATGGCCTACTGTACTATATTTTTGAGTTGTATCATATTGACATGTATCATCTTGACTTGTATCAATTTGAGTTACATAATTTATCAATTTTATTTATATCATTTGTACATGTATCATTTTCACTTATGTCATGTTGACATGTTTTTTGATGTATTGGCATATTTGACTTTCACTTGTTTTAGTTATATATGATGATGATCTTATCAGTATTGACTTGTCAATTTATATATATTAAAAGTGGTCGATGATTTTTGGATGGATAGTTATTAAGTATGATAATTTTAATTTACTACTAAGGATGGATGTTGTCAAATTCAATTAAATTATAGATATTTGATTCACTTGTTTTAATTATAGATGATGATCATGTTACAATAATTATATTGTTACTTAATCATATGAGTTAAATAATTAAATTACGTACTCTATAATCATATGAGTTATTTAAGAGGCACGATATATTTAACTAATTAAATTCAAATAAAACATATTAAATTAATAAATGGAAGCAAAATCAAAAGCATTTTTAGAAGCAACAATGGAAGCCAAACTAGAAGCAAACTAGAAGCAATCTTGGAAGCAAAATTTGAAGCAAAACTGGAAGCAAACCTAGAAGCAAAACTGGAAGCAAACCTAGAAGCAAAACTGGAAGTAAATCTCGAAGCAAAATTGGAAGCAAAACCAGAAGAAAACCTAGAAGCAAAATTGGAAGCACAACCAGAAGCAAAACTAGAAGCAAAACCAGAAGCAAACTTGGAAGCAAAATTAGAAGCAAAATTGGAAGAAAAACCGGAAGTTAAACTGAAAGCAAACTTGGAAGCAAAACCCGAAGCAAAACTAGAAGCAAAACCAAAAGCAAAACTAGAAGCAAACATGGAAGCAAAACTAGAAGCAAAACTGGAAGCAAAACCATAAGCAAAATTGGAAGCAAAATTGGAAGCAAACTTGGAAGCAAACTTGGAGGCAAAACTGGATGCAAAATGGAAGCAAAACTAGAAGCAAAAATGGGAGTAGACACGGAAGCAAAACCGGAAGCCAAATTGGGCGCCAATTCTAGCACCATTTCCATCGTTACTTCCCAGCGCTATTTTAGACATTAACAAAGGTGCCATGATTTTTTGGCAGTAAAACTAGTGCTAATTTTAGCGCTAAAAACGGCGAAAAAATCAGCGCAAAAATGAACGCAGAACTAACCATGCCTGTTTGCGCTAAGTTTGACGCTAGCCAAATTCTCAAACTCATGTGCTCAAAATACACTAAAATCCAGCGCCAAAGTTGGCGCTAATTGCTTGTTGTGTTGTTGTGATGCTTGCATCTAGTTCAAATGGTACATTTTTTATCAAGTGCTCTACTTCATCTATGAAACTAACTCACTCAAAGATGTCAATCATGATTGTGTAGTGACCCAATATAGCTCTGACACAAATTCTCATGCAATGTTGCTTGAACAATCAACTTCTGAATTGGAATTTAATCTAGGCTTCATTTCCATAAAATGTCTCTATACACATTACCATTAAATATTTCATTTTTACAAAATGAAGCATTGCCTTAATTTAACTTCTTCATGCCTTGAGGTCTTCAGGTGTTACTGTGAAACCCGCTTTAGGCCTGAGACTCATGGCAACATCTCCCAATTCCATATTCTTCACAATGTTTTTCATGTATACCTCAGAGAAATTGGTGTTTTTTTGTCCTAAAAAATGTTAATCTTGGGCTCAATAAAATATCAATATATGCACAAGCCAAATAGATCTGGCCAGATTTGAGAAGGCTTGGTAGAAAAAAAATCTAGAATTCCCACCATTTGGAAGTAGAACATGATTCCTCTAATCCAATATTTTTAACATCTGAAGAAACTAATGTCTATTGATGAGCACTACAAACTCATATATAAGGTCACAAGATAATGGATTTTGGACTCCCTACAATTTCTTGGGGTTAAAGTATTTTGTCGCTTCTTGATTTGCAATTTGAACTAGCTCTCTCGTACACCCCTCAAATTATGCCCACGGTAGAAATTATATGTTCCCCAAAATAAATTCATAATTATTTTCCAAAAACATTTACAACACTTTATAAAATTTCACTTCGCTTGATAGCTCCACAACCATACCGCACTGGCTCTAGGGTCCTCTTGTAGTGATGCAGGAAACCTGTATACTCCACCATATTACCACAATGATTCTTGGGTCTTCTTGTGGTAATGTAAGAAATGTTTGGGTCATTTGCTCTAGATTTTTTACTAGCATCTCCTTCTTTATCCTTAGTCACTGCATCTATTCCAATGGGTCATAGATATGGTAAGCACTAATGTCTATTGATGATGTTTAGAGGTGAAATAAGCCAAGGAAACTACATGGGTGGTTTCACAATCTTTATTTAGAGTCCCAGGTGAGACATAATGATGATAAATGGCTCTCATGGTTGCCACGATTGTAGGATACTAGCAAAATGGATCTCATAACATCAGATTGAGATGTTAATGCCCATCAAAGCATAATGGAGACAGCTATTGTTAGATAATACAGTTTTCCAAAATGTTGAAGCATTGACAAGGCACACAAATTGTATTACTGGACATTTTCAAGAAAAAAAAATTTATCAACAACAAAAGGTATAGACTGTTTAACAAATTGAATATCTGGTTTTCATAGAAAACCCTTTGAGAGCCCAAATTTCTTGTGATGCAACTAAATTTGCATAATTTGAATCCTGGTATTGTTCCCATGTGATTTTGCTCCTCCGGTATATGAAATACAACTCTTAATGTTAAAGGTCACAAAATACAAGTTTAACATCATTGTGAAATACTTTGTGGTTCAAACATAGAAAGATATTCTATTGCACATTTTTTTTCTTCGATGTTGTCATGAATTTTGCAAGCACCAAGCAATACCCTCTACATGCTTACATCTAATTCAAATGGTGCATTGTCTATCAAGTGCTCTACTTCATCTATGAAACTAACTCGCTCAAAGATTTCAATCATGATTGTGTAGTGACCCAATATAGCTCTTACACAAATTCTCATGCGATGTTGAATGAACAATCAACTTCTAAACTTGGAATTTAGTCTAGGCTCCATTTTCATAAAATTTCTCTATACGCATTAAATATTTCATTTTTACAAAATGAATCCATTGCCTTAATTTAACCCTTTCATACCTTGAGGTCTTCAGGTGTTACTATGAAACCCAATTTAGGCCTGAGACTCATGGCAACATCTCCCAATTCCATATTCTTCACAATGTTGTTCATGTATACCTCAAAGAAATCAGTTTTTTTTCTGTCCTAAAAAATGTTAATCCTGGGCTCAATAAAATGTCAATATATGCACAAGCCAAACCAATTTGGCTAGATTCAAGAAGGCCTGGTAGAAAACAATTCTAGAATTCCCACCATTTGGAAGTAGAACGTGATTCCTCTTATCCAATCTTTTTAACATCTAAAGCAACTAATGTCATAGATGCATGGTAAGCACTAATGTATTTTGATTTTTTGGAGGTGAGAGAAGCCAAGGAAACTATGTGGGTGGTTTCACAGTCTTTATTTAGAGTCCTAGTTGATGACATAATGATGAGCTATGGCTCTCATGTTGCCACGATTGCAAGATACTAGCAAAATGGATCTCATAACTTTGGATTGGGGTGTTAATGCCCATCAAAGCATAATGGAGGTAGCTCTTGTTAGATATTACAGTTTTCCAAAATGTTGAAGCATCGACAAGGCACATGAATTGTATTATTGGACATTTTTAGGAAATTTGGTTTCATCAATAGCAAAAGGACAAACTGTTTGACAAATTAAATATCTGGCTTTCATAGAAAACCCTCTGGGAGCCCAAATTTTTTGTGATGTAACTAAATTTGCATAAGTTGAATCCTATTATTGTTCCCATGTGATTTTGTTCCTTGTGTATATGAAAGAAAACTATTCATGTTACAAGTCACAGAATACAAGTTTGAAATCATTGTGAAATACTTTATGGTTCCAACATAGAAAGATATTCTACTGCACATTTTGTTACTTCGGTGTTGTCATGAATTACACATGCACCAAGCAATACCCTCTACATGCTTGCATCTAGTTCAAATGGTGCATTGTTTATCAAGTGCTCTACTTCATCTATGAAACTAAATCGCTCAAAGATGTCAATCATGATTGCGTAGTGACCCAATATAGCTCTTACACAAATTCTCATGCAATGTTGCTTGAACAATCAAGTTTTGAACTTAGAATTTAATCTAGGTTTCATTTCCATAAAATTCTCTATACAAATTACCATTAAATATTTCATTTTTACAAAATGAAGCCATTTCCTTAATTTAACCCCTTCATACCTTGAGGTCTTCAGGTGTTACTATGAAACCTGCTTTATGCCTAAGACTCGTGGTAACATCTCCCAATTACATATTCTTCACAATGTTGTTCATGTATACCTCAGAGAAATTGATGTTTTTTCTATCCTAAAAAATGTTAATCCTGGGCTCAATAAAATGTCAATATATGCACAAGCCAAATAGATCTGGCCAGATTCAAGAAGGCCAAGTAGAAAACAATTATAGAATTCCTACCATTTGGAAGTAGAACATGATTCCTTTGATCCAATCTTTTTTAACATCTGAAGCAACTATAGTTGGTGGGTTCTTTACTGTCAATTGGAGGGGGCAAGTATTGTTTGCAACTATCAATGAGGCTACAATTGTTCCTTTTGTTAGTGGACATGTGGTTTTTTATATCCTTATATATGTATTTGACTGAAGCTTTTGTGCTTTCAATTTAAATCTCTCCATGTATTAACAAATGTGCTTGTTGCATTTCTCCTTGAGCTTGTTGTGAATCTTGCTAAAAGAGGAAACCTTCCTGGGGAAAAATATCTGGTAAGTGTCAGCAACTGTGATTTTGCATATTTTAGTCCTTGCCTAAAATGTATGATTTGGCATACATGAGGATCAAGTACCAAAATATTTATGTACTATTGCAGTTAAGCAACTTCATAATATCAAATTATAAATATTCTTGAGAACTTTGGTATAATCATACACTTGGAACTTATTCTAGTAATACTTGACATATGTTTGAAGTTGAGTACTTAGGTTGGAACCTCAAGTAGGAAATTTAAGGGAATTTTCACTAAATAGTTTCTTGGCACTTTTATTTTTAGTGTTTTGGGTCAGTTTTTTTATATTTTTTTATGAACTAAATGGAATTAATGCATAATTGAACCTAATGGACTCCTCACTAGCATACATTCAATTGGAAAGGGAAAGAGATTATTTTTTACAAATTGAATTTATACTCTTTTTGTTAGTATTAGGCAAAAAGAATTATATTTTTATGATTGCAACTAGCAATATAAATTGGTATCATTATGTTCTTGCAACTTGAAGAAATAGATGTTGTAATTGAATATTAGTGTTTTATGTAGGTTGTCTAGCGATTCCAAGAGTTGTTTTCTCAGATGAAGTATAAAGAAGCGGAAGAACTTGATGTTGAATTTGTTGCAAGGTGTGATCCTTGATCTTCCTTTGTAGCACTAACGCTTGGGTTTGTGACATGGTCTAACTGCCTCATGTGGTTCTTAACCGAAGCTTGTATCGGGCATTGACAAGTTGATCTTTTGGTGAAACGACAAGTCCAACAATTGGTATCAAAACTGGTCACAAGTTCAAACCCCGTGCTTGTGCTGGTGGGGATTGTTGCAAGGTGTGACCCTTGGTCTTCCTTTGCAACACTAATGCTTGGGTTTGTGACATGGTCTAACCGCCTCCTGTGGTTCTTAATTGAAGCTTGTATCGGGCATTGACAGGTCAATCTTTTGGTGCAACGACAAGTCCAACAAAATCTCCTCAAGGAATTCTTCGTACACCTGACACTGTAGCAAAGTTCTAGATAGTTTTGGATTTCATCAAAGTTATATCTGGTGGTAGTAGGTCTAGTAAATCACACTTTGTAAATATTTTAAGTTTGAAAAATCAAGGAAAATGTCATACTCCTTAGAATTATTATTAAAGAAGTTGCCAATATTATTGCAAAGTGTTCCAGTACAACCAAGGCAAACACTACCTCTTCTCCAATATTTTGGTACTCTATTGATGAAAGGAAAGTTGAATGCATTTGAGTCTCTTGAACTTTCACAATTAGTTTTAAATCAGAATAAAAAAATCCTTTTGGACAATTGGCTTGCTGAGGACAAGTTGGAGTGTAGCAAGGAATTGGGGGATCTTGTGTAGGTTAGATTTGATGCTTTTAGTGTGTAACTAGAGAATCAAACTTCTATGATGTTGAAAAGACAAAGAACCTTCTTATGGAAGCAACACTTCGAGATGCTCGTCCACTGATAAATATTCAAGAAGTTTTAAGAGATGAAAGGGGCATGTGCTCACATTGAACGGCTCCAAGCATGTGTTTCCATCATTGCAAAAAAAAATTGGAGAAGTTTATTTCTTGTCATTTATGTGCATTGTAACTCAAATTTCCAATCTTGTGACTAAAAATCAAAATTGTAATACTCTATTTCTAAGCATTTTTCAAGAAAGATAGATATTTCAGACTTGTGCAAGCTATAAGAACACCTTTCTTTTAATAAATTTCAACGATTTTGCCTTCTCAATGGTTGTCTTATTGTGTGAAATTGATGATTTATGTGTATTTTTTTGTTTTATATTTAAATCCTCAAATATCAGTCAATCAAAATGATTAAATATACTACTAATTGACATCAATTAATAATTAAATTGACTAAATATACTACCAATTGATAGAAATCAGTGAACAGTGAATAAATATGACTAAATATATGACTAGTGAAATCAATGAATAAAAATAACTAAATATACTACCAAAATGATCAAAATGATGATTAAAATTAATGATTAAAACACAATCAATGGATAGAAATTGGTGAATAAAAATGACTAAATAAGTGACCAGTTAACAACAACCAATGACTAAATTAACAACTAAATATATCAATGAATAAAAAATGACTAAATAAGTGACCAAATTATAGTAATCAATGACTAAATATACTACCAAATCGATCAATCAAAACAAGCAATAAATGACTAAAATGGTTTAGTCATCAATTTGGCCACGTTATAAATGACTGGAAATAAACTACTAATGGTCAGCTGATCATGTTTGGTCATTTATATGTAGTTTTTAGTAGTTTGTTAAATCATATATTGTTGTTTCTATACTAGTGTGATTTCACATCTCTCATCCTCGAATACAAGATTATATCCTTTACTACACATTTTTCCAACACTCAAGAGATTATTCGTTAAACCCTTAACATAGTAGACATCATCAATATTATGCTTGCCATCAAAACTAACTAAACCTATCCCACAAATCTTAGCACCAATATCATCTCCAAACTTAACTAAGCCTAAATCATATTTTTCAAGTTTAACAAACTTACTCTTATCACTGGTCATGTGATGTGAACAACTACTATCAACTACCCAATAGTTCTTTTCCTATTTAGCCTAAAGAGCGGAAATTACAGTATCTTCAAATTTCTCCTAAGCACTTTCCTTTACCTATATTTTAGTATTAGCATAAGTAGATTCATCTTTTATAGCCAAGAACAAGCATTCATTGTCATCAAAATCTCCATAATCATATTCTTCATCAAAAATACGGTCAGCATCTTCATTCACATAGTATGCTCTCTTAATCGTCTTCCCTTTCTTTTCTTTGCTTAATCTATTTTTATTCTTCTTAGCTCTTTCCGAACATCTTGAAGTATAATGACCTATTCCTCCACAAGTAAAGCACTTAAAGGGTAGCTTACCTTTATATTTACTAGAGCCCTTTTTCATCCTTCTTACAAAGTTAGCTTCTACTTCATCAAGGTTCTCTTCATCTGAATCTTTAGCTCTTGTGGCCTTGAAAGTACTTTTTGTCTTGGATCCATTTCTCAAGCTAGGCTTTCTCATTTCAAATGATGTTAGAGTACCCAATAACTGATGTTTAGTAAAAGTTTTATAATCTATAAATTCCTCAATAATAGATATCTTTTCACTGTATGCATCAAGGAGATTTTTGAGAATCTTCTTTACAATCCTGGATTCTTCCACTGTAGCACCAATTCCTCACATTCTACCTACCAGTTCATCCACTCTCTATGTACATAGGATTTACTTCAAACATGCAGGATCTCGAACTATGCCTCCAAATTTTGTGACTTTTCTTCTTTGACCTTTTCATCTCCTTCATGAATCTTTTCCAATGCATGCTAGAAATCTTTAGCAGTCTTCTCGCATTCCACCTACCAGTTGATCCACTCTCTATACATAGTATTTAATGTTCTCATCTTCAGACATATGCAGGATCTCAAACTATGCCTACAAATTTTGCAACTTTGCTTCTTTGACCTTTTCATCTCCTTCATGAATCTTTTCTAATGCATCCGTGACATCTTTAGCAATATTTAGATTTTGAACTTTAATCAATTCGGAATGTGAAAGACTATTCTTCAAAATAAACTTTTCCTTGTTATTTTCTTCATGCGCCCTGATTTCATCAATTGTACTCGGACCATTAGCAGGAGGAGTGTATATAGTCTTATAACCTTTCTCAATATCATATCCACATTACTCCAAATATACTTCCATCTTTATTTTCCAAAGGGCATAATTAGTCCCATCGAACCTAGGACACTCAATAGTGATCTTGCTCACCATCCCGTACCTTCCTTAAGTGGTTAAGCTCTTCTCCAAGGAACCGAGCTTTGCTACCAATTTTTGAGCAAGACAACTGAGAGGGGAGGGTGACTCAGTTGTAGCAAATTTAACCTTTAAAACTTTCACCGGAGATTAGATCTATTATCATTCACAAATCATTTACTCTGCTAATATGATTAATCTTTAAGTGTGAAAACAAAAACTGAAAGAAGCAAAACCATACACACAACAACACAAAATTTACATGAAAAACCCAATAATGGAAAAAACATGGTGAGGATTAGCTCACAATATAGAAAACATCAAAATTGAATACAAAGGCTCACTGCCAAAATAGGACTCACTGTCTGGAACAGACTCACTGTCCAGTAAGGGTTAACCACCTGAAAGGCTCACTGCCTCATAATTACAAAAGAAGATAGAATAGATATGTTACAGTGAGAAACAATCTCAATGCAACAGATATTTCCATCACAATTCACTCACACACTTGCAGACATGCTTGAATGATAGATTACACCTTCAATTCATTGCCTTTGGAAACTCGCCACTTGAATTTCGCACTGATCTGCTCAAACTCGCATCACACACACACACACTTACACACTTTCACATCTATCTCACATATCTATCTTTCTCTTCCATTCATTCACTTTTCACAAACATCTCAACTTATATTTATACCATCTTCAACCTTTAAACTCATCCAAAGACAACCATACACCATTTGTATTTACAAATTCAAATTAGGTCGATTCCAAAACATTCTATAGTGGAATTAGAATGAGAGCAACCCAAACGCATACTTAATGAGGACCTAAATAAGTCCCAACATGCCTTAACATGCTTCCATGATCTTCATAAGTAGTGTTTCACACAAGGTTGTCCAATACCGGTGTGAAACATATAAATCAATTAAGCACACTCAATCTTAACATGATCCAATATTTCCAGTAAACAAACTTCATTTGAACATGGCCTCATCAACTTATCCTGAGAACCGCAAGTCATAAAACTCAAAAAAGAAGAAATCTGGAGCAACTACATTTCTCTTGAACCTCATCTAGATACATAGAAAAGCACAGTTCACAATTGGTGAACATAATCACATTGTACAACGATCCAGAAGCCTAAAATTTGGATATAGAAGCTACCAACAATCATGAAAAATACCCCATATACTTACTAGCATAGCAGCATATTCTGAAGCGAAACCCAGAGCAAACACTAAATACTTGCAAACTTTCTTTATTACAATTTTATCAATATCCTCGACATATACAACCAATAACTAGCATATGTGACATCAATGACAACAGCAACTGGTTGACCAGTTGACATCAATGACAACACCTTCATACTTTCAACAATGATTAGATTATCTACTAAGGTTGAGATAAGCTTGGTGTTCCACTATCTATTTGGTCTATGAACCTTGCATCATATGTTTGAAGGAGTTGTTGGACTTTGATTTTGTTGAACATTCAATAATTATTCACCATATTCTTTTAATGCTCTAATTGTAAACTTAAATTTGTGAGGTAATTCTTAAATGTTTATTCATTAAATGTGAGGTGGATTTGTAGCAATCTAATTATTAGAGATCAATAAAAAACTAAACATTCAAATCCTTGTGGGTTGAATAATTAAGGACAATTTTTTTTATTCTTAAAAAGAGTTATAGTAATGTAAGTATTAACACCCTATTATTTTTGTCATGTGAGCATATGTGTGGTTAACAATTGGTTTAATACTACTTGATTGTAAATCTAAACATGCACTTGATATAGAGCACTTGGATTACCATTCAATAAATAATTCTTTTGATTTGAAGTGTATTGAATCTAGATCATTTGATTTGACATTCTTGGATGTCCCAACTAAGGAAAGGATCTAGTGGCCCCATGCTAAATGGAAATAGTTCTCGTTGTACCATAACAACATATACATATAATGTTGCTAAAGAAGCCAAGGATTTTGGATTTCTTCTCAGAAATATTACAATTTTGGAATCAAGATCCTTTAAATATGTTTAAATAGAAGCCTCTCCATATGTGTAATAAGGATTGTTGAAACTAGTGTTCAATATCTCCTCTCCTTATAATAGCAAATTGGTGGTATAACACCAATAATTTGATTGAAATTGAGAATAGACTAATGAGAATAGAGTCCAATTTTCACCAACTTGTGATAGAATTATATGGTAAAACAAAGTATCAATTGTAAGTATTTGGTCCAAGTGTGTAAGGTAATAGTCTAAAAAAAACATCTTATGCTCAATTTTTTTCCTCATTGTGGTACCTTTGAGTTCTTAGATGCTTTCCTCCATTGTTCTACCTTCTCCATGTATTACTCCTCAAAATTTAAGAGGTGATTTATCTACACCAAAGAAGTTTTCCATTGGAAGATCTTGTGTAATGGTAGATTGAGCAATAATGCTCTCATATCTAAATGGAGTATTTCTTGATTGGGTATTTTTCAAATATAGACTTTATTTTATTATCCTCTATCCTTCTATGTTTTGCTACATAAGGTAGGTCAATGCCTCCCTTAGTTGACTTAGATCTAGTGATAATATACTTTTTTTCTATCTTTAATGTAATTTATAGATACCAAGACACAATTTTTAAGCCCTCCTTCTAGCACTAGTTTTATTGATCATCATTTTTACATAGTTTATAACATGGTAGGTAAAATGACAAGATCACTCCACCTTCCTGAAAGGTACTCACTTTTGAAATAATTTATCAACCCAAAGGTATACATTACCAATTTATGGTATTACAAGATAACTCAATGCTCTATGTAGTTGTCCCTTTTCAATGGGCTTGTGATATGTAAGTTTTAGTACACAATTAGCTCACAATAATTTTTACTAATTAAGTGGTTAGTTTTTCAAATGATATTTTGAATGAATAGACCTCAACAAGCAAAACTAAACTTATGATCTTCAAGTTTAATAATTTTAATTTTCACCCTAGACTTGATCTTTACAACTACTCTTAATACATTTACACAAAAATAATTAGTGTTTTAGATTTGTAAACTTTAAATAAACCAATCATGATAATTTATTCATTTTGCATGATATGATATTAATCTTTTCAATGTTTGCAAATCCTAGATCTAGGTGTTTTAATAGAAAAATTGTAAGTTTTATCTTATTGGTCCTAATTTAATTTAAGTAAAAGAAAAGGTAAAGTTGTTTTTTATTAAGATACCAAGGAAACGGCCCTAATCCCATATAAAAAAGGACCTAGGCCAGATAGGCCACCAACGAACCAACACCAAGATCAACAAAAACAACCATCAGAAATTGGTTGAACAGAGACCACAGACCAACCCAACAAAAGGAAAACAGGAGGAACTAAACCCAACAAGCTAAATATATAACCATTCCAAACAAAATTTCTAACCTTGTTCAATCACTAAAAATAACTATTCTTAAAGTCATAATTAAATAGGAACGCGGGCCAGAGTTGTAGAAACAAAGAGAAAAGAAATGACATTAAGAATCCTTGATAAGAATCTAGTTCTCCTAAAGCACAACCACTGACTCCATCCAGCTATCATTATTCTCATTGTTCTCTTTCTTAGCCACTTCTTTCTTCCCAAGAGACTTTCCTTTTTTCTTTTGTTATTTCCTAATATTACCCTAACCAGACATCATACCCATAACAAATTTTTTCATAATACCATCGATGACAACACTAAGATTTATAATAGCACTCTCCATATCTTTGAACTTATTATTGCTTATATTCCCTTAAAGTTTCAATTCCACTTGTTTCATGCAAGCATTGAGATCTTCCACCTGAGAAACAAGGTCTTTGAGAGATTTTTTAGGAACATTATCTAGTATTTGTGTGTTCTACAACATTGTATCATTCTCTTCCAAAACCCTACAATTCTCATTCTTGTCCTCATCCACCGCAAGCTCCCTCTCATCTTTGTCAATATAACCATCATCTCTATCAATATTTTTATCTTCCTCCTAAAGCTCTTCCTCCTCCAATTCCTTGTCACTAACCTCCTCATCATGTGACTCTCCACTCTCACCTAAACTATTCAGAACAAACTCTTCCTTAGAGGACCCATTGTCATCCTCATCAACCATCATTTTTCCTTTTTTATCTTTGCCTTCATCATTAGTAGTAGCCTTTGCTAAACGAACAAACCTTCTACCCCCCTTCTGAACATTACCACTTGTCTCCTTATTCTTCGAGTTACCACTCTTTGGAACAACATCATGGTCATCCAAAATAGAAATAGTCAAGCCTTTATTTTTAGCCTATTTAGGCTCCATTTTTCTCTATTTTGATGAAACGGGGTTAAGAAGATAGGTCTTATGTTTCTCAAGGGTTATTTTTAGGAGATCATTATTGTTAGGGTCAAGGGTGGTAGAAGGGGAATTTTTATTCTTAGCCAACTGAGAAACCCTACCCAAAGAGTGAGGTTGACTATCTATAAACTCTTTTCTAATTGAGCTAGTCGGGGGAGTAGGATTCTCAATTAAATTGACAAAATATTTTTAGGTGGGGTGGTACCCAACACATATTTATAGAGGGCCCCGATCAAACCCTAATGTAAAGGAGGGGAAGCTCCTTTTTCAATGTTTTCTTGAAGGGAGGAGAACAAAAAGAACGAAAGATTAATTGTATCATTGTGTCTAACATGGTTCAGAAGAGGGAAGTGGTACTCATGGACGATCATATAACGACCTTCTAAAGTAAAATATCTCATAATAGAAGGCTAACAAGAGAATATGGAGGAGGAAGTTTCAGCCTTGCATACCCATTCTAGAACCATTTCGGATTCTCATCTTTTTCAAAACAATTGTTAATAAAATTTCAATAATTCCCCAAGCTCTTCTTCACAATCTTCTTACCTTCACATTTCAATCCAGTAGCATCTACAATCAGCTGAGGAGACACAGTAAAATGTATACCATTGACATTCACCTTTCCATTTCCATTGAACCATGAGTTGGTGAACTTAGAGGTGAGGGAATCGTTATAACCTTGCATCGCTTCAAAGAATGAAGTAAAACCAGCCCTATCAAACAATTCCCAGACCTCCACATTTTGCTAGAGAGATTCACAATTAATCAACTTGGATATCTTCCTAGGGCCTCCCATTATATCCTCCTCTATAAGGAAACTCTCCTGATGCACCAAGAAATCTTCACCAGAGTCCTTACCACCCTCATTCAAATTGACAAGAATAGCAATATCTTAAGTGACAAAGCTAGCAAAACTTGCCTCATACATTGCTAAAATAGTCTGTTATACTCACAAGTAATGATAAAAAAAGAACAAAACTTTCCATAAATCTCAATCGCTAAGATTAGCCATATCAATATGACCCATGAAAATATTATTGAAATGAGAAGCATTAATGAGGAGTCTTAACGAGCTATCAATCCGCGCATAGGAAAAGACTAACATCTTGTAGCATAAGACATCTCCAACATGCGTAAGATGAAGTTTATTATGAATCTTTTCCAAAAAATCACTTCCCCTCTAGCCTTTAAAAATGTGCTCATATCACTCTTAATATTGTTTAAATGCATAGCATTCCATATCATCATTATCACATTCACCCTCGAATTATGAAAAGAAAAATAATTTAACTCCTCTCCCATTAATATCATCATTGCATTTATCCCCATACCTTTCTTTTAAAAGAATACCTTTAATATGAAACAAAATATTATTTAAATTCCAATTCTCCCAATGTTGATAATTCAAAGCTTCATTCCTCGTAGTAGCAATTGCACAGTTACCTTTTTTGTAGATATGCACAATCTTGGGCTAGAGGAATCTCCTTAAGATCAATTTGCAATCCTCTATAATATCATGGACCTCCCATGGCCCAACCACTTCCCCTTTAAGAATATTGATTATCAATTTTGAATCTCCTTCAACAACCACTCTAGAAAACCCCAAATCTTTCATTCTTTTGATTCCCCACCACGTAGCCATTGCTTCAACAAAATTGTTAGTACTAATACCAAGGTTTTAAGCATATTCCTTGATCATCAACCCTTGATGATATCTTATCATTCCCCCAGCACCAACCAACCCAGGATTCCCTTTAGAACAACTATAAAGTTGCACTTGACCCATCCAGTGTCAAGGAGTAGCCAAGAAGTGTTTTTCCTGATGAATTTGGCTATCCAATTATTTTTTGTCAAGTCTTAATTTATCCCCCAATTCTATTCTATCCTAAGATCCTTATAATAAGGCATATTTTTAAAATAACCATAGACACCAACTTTGTTGTTCTCCTAAATTTATTATTTTATGGCCATAAAAACTTTGATGTTTCTCCTTTTATCTCTAAAAATTCTATTATTGTGTTCTTTCCAGAAACCCCAAACAACAAAAGGGGTATTTGTCTCCAAAGATCTATTATAATTTTGTGGGAGAATGGGCAACATAACCAGCTTTGAACAAACTACATAAGAGTATTAGGGAAAACCAAATCGATCTAAAGTAAAGATATAACTTGGGACCAGACTTCATGAGAATAAGAGCAATGGAAAAATAGGTGATCAATATCTTCCAGATTATTTGAACAAAGAATGTATTTTTTCACAAAACAAAAACCTCTTCTATTGAGATTATCAATCGTCAAATTTTTTTTGTGAATAGCTATCCACCAAAAACAATTAAACCTGGGTATAAGTTTAGGATTCCAATTCTTCTCCAATCTAAATCAATATGAGCAATAAGAGGCCTTTTAATAAAGAATAAGTTGACTTAATTGAAAGATTGCCTAAAGAGTGAATAGACCACAACCATTTATCCTCCTTATTCATGGAAAAGAACATACAATCTCCAATAAGCTGATATAGGTTTTGAATAGCCATCTCCCAATTATTTTGTATTCCACTTCTTAGTTTCTTCCCCCATGGAGTTATTCTAAAAAAAAATTCCAGTTTGGCCTATCCCCATCCCACAAGATATAGTCATGAAGTTGGCTACCTTAGGATCTTAGAAATCTTTGTTTTATGTGGTTCAATCCATTAATATTGGATAAAAGAGGGCCATTGATCCAGACATCATCCCAGGAAGCTATTTTCCGACCATTTCCCACTCTTCTTCTCGTCCGCTACCTTAAGATATTTCGAATTTTAAAAATATTATTCCAAATGACCAAACCATAAGGAAGGTTAGTAGCATAAAGGAAGCACATGTAATCCTCATTATTAAGATATTTAGCTTTAAGAATTTTAACCCATACTTTGTCTCCTTTAAGGAATTGTCATCCAATTTTAGAAAGGAGGGCCTTATTAAAAATATTTAGCTTCCTTAACCCGAGACCCCCATATTGTTTAGGAACACACACTTTATCCCAACCAATAAGAGAAATTTGAGAACACTCTTCAATCCCAATCTAGAGAAACTTTCTTTGGATCTGCTCAATTTTTTTAGCTATAAAAGTAGGAATTTTAAGCAAAGATAAGTAGTAAATAGGAATATTTTGTAAAGAAGACTTTAATAGTTGTAACTTACCAACTTGACTTAGAATTTTTCCTTTCCACCCCACCAACTTATTTTGAAACCTCTTGATCATCTAATTCCAATAGGCATTGCTTGGGTTCTTATTGATTAAAGGAAGCCAAGATAGGTAGCTGAAAGATTAGCAGATTGACACCCTTGAATTTATATAGCCTTATCTTTAATTAGTTGGTCAGTATTAAAGAAGTAAAGATTACTTTTATTATGATTTATAAATTGTCCTGATGCCTTAGCATAATCTTCCAAAATAGTCTTCCAATTTTGAGCTTCTATAATAGACACCACACCAATCAGGGTAGTATCATCCACAAACTATTGGTGAGAATCAGGAGGATGTGAAGAAGCAGCTTTAATCCCCTTAATAACCCTCTGATTCAACAATTTTTGAATATATCTCCCAAGGACTTCATTCACAATGACAAAGAGGTAAGGGGAGAGAGGATCACCCTGTCTTAAACCTCTACCACAAGAAAAGAAACCACTTGGAACACCATTAACCAAGACAATACAGGTAGGGGTAGTAACACAAGCATTAATCAAATTGAGAAACCTCCCTTTAAACCCAAATTTCTACAAAATATCCAAAAGAAATGGTCAAGACACCATATCATAAGATTTAGAAATATCCAACTTTAGAACTATCCTTGATCTTTCACTTGAATCCATAGAGTGAATAATTTCATGCATAGTTAAAACAACAACCAATATGTGTCTCCCCTTAACAAATCCTTTTTGATTTTCCGCTATCATTTTATTAAGAACTTCTTTCAGCATGTTAACTATAATCTTAGAGAAGATCTTATACATAGTATTACATAAGCTTATAGGGTGGAAGTCCTACATAGTGCAAACATTTTCTTTTTTAGGGATAAGAGCTATAAAGGTAGAGTTGATAATTTTTAATGGTCGCCCAAAACAGAAGAAATCTCTAGCAGCATTGAGGAGGTCAACAGACACTAGATCCCATAAATCTTGAAAAAAGTCGGGGGAAACCCATCCGGACCAGGATCTTTATAAGCCCCAAAGGAGAAAACAACATTTTTCACTTCCTAGAGAAAAATAGGTTTCAACAAGTCTTTGAGATCCTTATTAATTATAACCTTTGGGATCATATCAAGCAACTCTTCATGTCCAAGAGGTTGTGAGCAACTATTGTTTTGAAAATTAGAGAAGGAAACAACAACATCAACAATCTCTTTATCCTCCATAAGAGTAGTTCCATCTTCCTTCATTAAGCTCCTTATTTTGTTTCTATCTTTGTGTTTCATAGTGGACTAATGAAAAAACTTAGTGTTCCTATCTCCTTTTGTTAACCATTGCACTATAGATTTTTCGTTTCTATAAAACTTCCTCCTCTTTATTTATTTTTTCCCATTGCATACCAAGATCCCTTTCATCTTGACAGATTTGAATATCATAATCACCTCCCTCCATTATATCATGAATCTCTTTAAGTCTGGTAGAGATGGTCTTTTTTTTTTTAAATATATTGTCAAAAGAGATTTTATTCCATCCTCTAACATTTTATTTTATCATTTCTAACTTTTGAGTTAAACAGTACATAGGGTACCATTGCAACAGGAGTTCCATCAATTTTCAATTAAGCCTCAAAACTCAGGGTGAAAAGTGCACATAATAAATTCAAACTCCAATTCTATTGTTGACAATGAAACCTAGTTAAACCTACTTTGCTTGATCTATATTATACAAAATCATTAGCACAAAGTAATGCAAATGTTTAGGAATTTTAAACAAATAGAAATAAATAAATGCAAATTTCTTACATCACCTCACTCAATCCATTAGTTTTAAATATTTTTCATGTAACATACCTTAGATTCCATCCTTCTTATTTGAATTTCAAAAACTGTTCATTACAACAATGACCTAATTTGGAAAACATGGATCTAAAATTAAATGCTAATGTGAAAATTGACCAACTTGCTACTCTATATAGCTTTCTACCTCACAAGTTTCTAACTATTTACAATGCTTGGTAAATTTACATAAATACCCAACTTCTTGGGTACCAAACTCAAAATCTCCCAAGCCCAAAAAAAAAATTGAAAATTATCTAAACATGTCCTATGGCATTTGTTTCTTTGGGCTCATACTAACAAGTGATAATGAGCATTCACTTTAAGGAAACAAACTTTATTGAAATTAAATTATAAAAAAATATTTTGATTAAAGAATTTGATAGGTGTGTGCCTATAGTAAGATTCATTTTTATATGCCTTGGTTTGTGTCTTATTTTCCTCCTTCACCTTATTGTTCTAATCGACTTGCTTGTAAATATTTATAAATTATCAATAGCCTCTTTCACTACATTTAGGTTAGGAGTTTGAGAATACTAGAAATGTACCTTCCTAGAGAATAGATCTATTGTAATATGCTTTGGGACCTTCTTCATCTATAGTAGGCATGCCTTAAACATGTTAACATTTCTATTTATCCTCATTAAATTATCTATGATATACTCTATAAAATTCCTCTTCAATAAACTTGTAAATTATTTAACCATGTTGCCTATTGGGAAGACCTTGTTAGAATTTTCCCATAATGTGCATGGGGTAGCCTTAATGAAATTATAAATCTTAGCACAAACAACTTATATTATTTATTTTTCTTCAAAATTTTATTCTTGCATTCTTATAGGATTTTCATCCTCCATTTAGTGGCCTTCAACTATTCCAAGTGAATTTTAGGATTGGCATCTACAATAATTTTATTATTATCCAAAGTTCAGAATGGGATCTATGTCATCCCCTTGAGCAAGGGGAATTTTTCATAAAAAATAATTAGTTTTTCATCTACACTTTCATCAAAGTCAACCATAGAATTAATCTCATCACTAAACTAATTATCATACCTAATTGTTTTCTTAATCAACCTATTTCCTTGTGATAACAGGGAATCCCTCCAAGCTCCTATAGTCTGAATTACTCCTCCCATCTTAGCCCTTATTTGTAGACCTTTATCTAATCAACCTCTAATGGCAACCTCTTGGTGCAATTATTCTCTAAATATATAATAATGAAATACACAAAGGCATCATTCATCCTATTATAATATTCAACCTATGCTTCAACTCTAGTTATGGATAATGATTTTACACTAGAGTCTCCCCCTATACCATCATTCCCACCTTAGTTAGGCCTAGGAAGCTTGCACTCCTAGCTAGTAGATATGTAATATCCACGAATAGGGATATTGTATATTTGTATTGAATTAATTCTACGAAACACTAATGACTAAGTCTTAATTCAAATCAGATATAATACAATAGGTAATACACTTAAAAAAATATATAGAAATGATTATAAATGATTGCAAAATGAATAGTCAACACATCAACTTACAATAACAGATTACTCATCTTATCACAATGAAAATTACACTTACACTCAATTAAATTTAGCAAAATTTTGGAAACACAACAACAATATTATTATCAAAAAACATGATAAATCTACAACCAGTGTTGCTACAAGAGCCACCTCAAAATTACAAACCCTAGAAACTAAGAGAGTCATATTAGACTCATACAAAAAAATGTTGTAGAAACCACTTGAATAGAAATTCAATGAAGTTCAATTATAATCCATGTGTGAAATTTCCTACGACTAATTTAGGGGTTTTTGTCCACTAACCAACTATAGAAATCAGGTGGTTTGTCCTCCAATCTCCAATGATGGATGGACTAGGTTTCCATGTTGGCCCCACAATTGTCATTGCACTAAAATTTTGACCTTCTAATTCATGATACAACCACCAGAGTTAACGGATCCACAAGAGGCGATCAGTCCATGTAATGAATCTCGAGAGAAGCGCTGACCATTTTCCAACAATCTCTCCCTCAGCACAAGCTGAGGCGATTTGAACCTGAAACCTTCGGCTCTAATACCAATTGTTGGCCCCATAGTTGTTGTTGCACCAAAAGGTCACCTCTCGTGGATCTAGTAACTCTAGTGATTGTATTGAGCATTAGAAGGTCAACCTTTTGGTGCAATGACAATTGTGGGGCCAACAATCCAATCTATTCAAGTAAAATTAATAGATAAACAAGCATGTCTTCTCTTAAATGCTATCTTGATTAAATATGCATTTTTTAAATTTTTTACCCTCCAAATACACCCATGCATAATCCTTGATTGACAAAATCATTAAAATAATCAACTTATTACATAACATCTGCAACCCCATAATTTGGTAACTAAATGTAAACACTTACACTCCCTAAGCCCATGGGAAAAGAAAAATTGGCTTACTTTAAGGAAAAAGGGAACATGATATTCCTCCCTCCCCGAGATTGCTTGCTCTCAAGAAATTCAAATTTGGTTGCTTCAAGATATTGACTCCTCCCATGTAGTTTCTTTAATTGGCATATCCTTCCACCTCACCAAATAATCGTTAATGGTTATATTCCTCAACTTTCTTTCTCAAGCATCCATGATGGATTCTGGTATTAGAATGAGTCTCCCTTCATCATCCAAAGGTGGAAATTCTTTGGATGATACAACATATTGTCCCAATGCCTTTTTTAGGCAAGAAAGATGAAAGATGTTGTGGATTATTTTGTTCTTGGGTAGATCTAGCTCAAAGATTACTTCTCCCACAGGGAAACCACATCTCCAACATCAAAAACTATTTTGATATTCCACTAGTTTGCATAGAGATTTTGTTGGTTCTAGGTGCATTGAAGATGGTCCTTCATGAATTTCAATAACTCTTTAATCTACTTGCTCATATATGTTGCTCTAGGGACCTTGCTTTTTGTTATTGTAAGATCCACAAAGGTTTGAGCATTATATCCATACAAAGCCATGAAAGATGACATACCTATGGACGTATGGTAGAAGGTTTTATAATAATCCAAAAAGTAACCACTTAACCCAAGTTGTTTGCTACCTAGAAACATAATCTCTCAGGTGCCCTTCAATCCATTTGTCTAGGAGTGATAACTCATGTTAGAGGTGAGCTCTCTTACTGCCAAGTCAAATAATTCTTGTCAAATGTGACTCAAAAACCTATTGTGGCTATCACTAACAATGTTATTAGTTAACCCATGTAATCTGAAAAACCTCCTTGAAGAATAAATAACAATTTGGGGAGCCTTGAAGTTGGAAGAAATGGCATTAAAATGTGCACACTTGGTGAGTCTATTCACCACCACAAAGATGCAATATTTTCTATTTAGCTCGGTTACCCTAAGGATTGAATTCATATACTTTCTCATTTTTTCTTAGGAACGATTAATAGCTTAAGCAACCTTGCTAGATAAACTTGTTCCACCTTGGCTTACTAGCAAGATAAGCATTCCTTAATTTACTTGAGCACGTCCCTTTTCATTCCTTTCTAGGAGAATCTCTCTTTGATCTATTTGTATGTCTAAAAATACCCCAAATTCCCATCCAATGGAGTATCATGCATAATACTTAAAATGTGTTCCTTCACCTTTGACTCTAGAATCAAATATATCCTCTATTTATGTAGAATTAGGTCTCCTACCACTTTGAACATGTCATCATGTACTCTTCCATCTAGCAGCTTAGTAGTATGATCTAACCTAGTCAACAAAGATGTCAAATATGTCACATAGAGTGGGTCTCTAAGATAATGCATCAACAACTACATCATGCGTAGCTTTCACATATTCAATATCAAAACCATATGCCTGCAACTTACTTATCCACTTTTGTTGTTTATCATCCAAGTATTTTTTATTGAGAAAGTAATTAAGACTATTATGATTAGCTTTGTCTACAAACTTTCCACACACCAAGTATTGTCTAAACTTCACTAAGGCATGCATGATTGCTAGCATCTCCTAAAAATAAATAGAAAAAAAATACCTTTATTAGTTTCCTAATGTCAAAATTAAAGAGATGATCTTATTGCACTAAAAATACTCCAATACCCTCAACAAAAGTATCACATTCCAACATAAAAGGAAATAAAATGTTTGGGACAACAAGCATTGGGCAAGAACACATTATTGTTTTCAATTTGTTTAAAATCTACTCAACAACATTTATCCACTTAAATGCTCCTATCTTAGTCAAATATGTGAGCACTACTATGACCTATGAGAATCATTTTACAAACCTTCTATAGTAGTTGCATACTCCTCATAATCAACTTAGGTGTGATACATTCTTGAGGGGTGGTCAATCCCAAATGGTTTGGATCTTTTGTTGGTCCACTTGGACTTCATGTTCATTTATGACATGTCCCAAATGCATAATCTCCCTAAGTCCAAACTCACACTTTGACTGTTTGGCAAAGAATGATTGTTGCTTCGATATGCTCAAGACTTCATTGAAATGCTTCAAGTGCTCCTCCCAAGTTTTACTATATATCAAAATATCATCAAAGAAAACCATGACAAACTTTCTTAACTACTTGTTAAATACCTTGTTCATGCATGATTAGAAGGTTGTTGAGGAATTAGTCAAGACCAAGGGCATGACCAGAAACTCAAAGAGTCCACAATGATGCCTAAAACAATCTTTTAAACATTGTCATCCCTCATTCTAATTTGATGGTATCTTGAGTGCAAATCAATCTTCAAGAAGTATACAACTCCATGCAACTCATCTATTAGTTTGTCAATCTTAGGGATAGGATATCTATTCTAGATTTTTATTTAATGCTCAATAGTCAACACACATCATCATGGTATTGTCCATTTTCTTCATCAATTCTACTACAAAAGAAAATAGACTAGAACTCAACTTGATGTGGTCCATATCCATTAGCTCCTTTGTTTCCTTCTCTATATCTTCCTTGTGGATCCTAGGGTGATGATAAGGAGTGGTTATCACTAGATTTGCACCTATTTCAAGCTCAATAATAATATGCTAGAGCCCTTAGTTAGGAAATAATTCTAGAGGAATGTCCTAAAAAACTATCATTCTTGTCCAATATAGCCTACTCATGAATATGGTAAGCATCTTCCTTGTTCATAGATGACTATTCTAGTGTAATCAAGCAATCAACCACCTTTGCTACTTGTCCTCTCCTAAAATATCTTTTCACCCTTTTGGTAACCATTACTTGGAGGGCTCCATTTCATATTCCCTTGAGAACTACTTCCTTTTCTTCACTTCTAAATTTCAATTCCATTAATTGGTAGTTTTGTGAGAATTTTCCCAAAGATTGTAGCCGCTATACTCCAAGCACCATGTTGATATCTCCTAATCTAACCATATAGAAATCTTCACATATCAAATGATCTCTAAGAGTCATTTTCAGCTTTTGAATTCTTTGTGCACATGATATGGTAAACCCATTAGCCACAATCACATTGAATCCCTCGAAATTCTCAACTACTAAGCCCATTCTTGCCACTAGACTCTCGTCTATACTTTTTTTTCTATTTCCTCATCTAACCTAACTTCAATATAGCGCACATGACTTTGCCAAGGCATTTGTGTCCTCACTCCTAGGTTTCTTTACAATGGAAACATAGTTGCTTCCTCTTAAGTTCATTTATGTTGTCTACATTTCTTTTGAATGATGGCAAAATCTTCTATGTGCTTGATTCTCCCTTTTGGAACTTTTTCAGGTGGGTGGAGCATTAGCATAGGATTTACTTCAAGGTAAGAAAGACTCCAAAGCAAAGGCCCTTTTGATTGCCTCTTGAAAAGTGGAAGGGTCCAATGCCTTGAGTAGTCCCTTTAGTTGATCAAACATGGGTACAAGAAACTTTCCCAAATATTGTCGCAATTCCTTTCCAGCCTTATTCTAAACTGGTTTCTTTCTCAATTCAAGGACAATTTCAAATTTTGCTATTACAAAATGCAAAAAATGATAGATTATCCCAAATTTCTTACTCAAGGCTTTATATTCAACCCATAAGGCTAAAAATTCATCAATCAACTCAATTTCTTCTTCTTCTGGTTGATCTCTTCTTTGCAAAAATTTTGATTGGAAGGGATTAGGCAAAGAACCCACTATTTGATTAACTCCTAATGCACTTCTCCTTCCAATATGTGATTTTGGATTTTCCAAAGCTTTTTGAGCTTGCACAAATTGCGCCAACATTACCATCATGTCGTTGAGTGCTTGAGCCATTTCTCTCTACATTGCATCAAAATGGATCATTACATCAAACATAGTTTGAGCCTTTTCTTCCTCTTTCAAATCCTACCTCTTTCTATCTACCATATTGTTTCCCCCAAGTTGCATAAACCCTTAATCCACAAGTTAGCAAGATCAAGGCTCTAATACCATTGTAAAATCACCAATTATGGATATTGTATATTTCTATTAATTTAACTCCACAAAACACTAATGAATTAGTCTTAATTCAAATAAAATGTACTACAAGTAATATACTTAATAGAATATGTGAAAAAGAATTATACTCTTATATAATAAATAGTCAATAGAAAAACTTGCAATCATTGATTATTCCTCTTATTATAACTCTAAAATTGTACTTACAATCAAATTCAATTTACCAAACTTTTGGGAACACAACAACAATGTTATTGTAAGAAAATATGACAAATCTACAACCAATTGTGCTATAGAAGCCACGTCAAAATTACAAATGCGCTAAGAGAGCCACCTTAAACTCAACTAAATAGGTGTTGGTCATTCAAACAATCAGTGAAGCTCAATTACAATCCCTGTGTCGAATTGTTGCAACTAGTCAAGAATTTTCATCTTCTAACTAGCTATGGAAATCAAGGGGTTTATGTCATCCAATCACCAATGATAGATGAACAAGGTGTCCAATCTATTCAAGTAAAATTAATGGATAAACAAAAACATGTTCTCTCAAATGCTATATTGATTAAATATGCAATTTTTAAATTATTTTCCTTTCTCTCCAAAATACTCTTGCACACAATCTTTGGCCAACACCATTGTTAAAATGATCAACTTATTACATAACATATATGGTCCTATAATCAAAGACACAATGTAAAAATGGGCTTACGAATCAATCTAGAATATTATGAAAAAGGGGGGCATGACAATACATAATAATTGGGAAGTCATATAAAACTTGTTTTATTCTTGAACTTTAGTAAATTGGGTGTGGAGGTTGTCACCAACAATTGTTCCCAATAAATTGTATTTGTGCTTCACATCTATGGATAGAAGTTATTGGCACTAGGGTTGCCCTCAACCCTATTCAACAATGTCATGATATCATGGATATCCTCCTTAATTCACTCCTACAATTGATTTTGGCCATTTTTATTGCTTTCTCAAGGATATTAACCAATTATCATTCATGCACCAAAATGTATGGCGTGAATTTGCACACTAGGCAAATTCCCCATTTATTTACCCCTACCTTAGAAAATATAAACCCAATGATGCAAAGTTTGCCGACGAAACTTTGCCCCTTCCACTTGGCCACATCTTTTTGCATCGGTAGAGGAATTTTTGTAAGGGACGCGTGCACGCCGCACGAACATCTATGCAGCACGTTGTTGTCCTGATAGGATTCTTGCCCCTAAGATGTACAAAATCGTTACGTTTTCCATTGGTTGCGAAAGGTAACTTCCTCTACCTCCCTTAACCGGTGAAAATCGACCTCTTGCCTCCATTTTGCTAATTCAAACTCTAATCCCTTCACTTCTTCACTCTCTATTGGCTCTCTTCATTCTTCCACTCTCTACACGCTTGCTTCTTGCTTCTACACCATTTCTCTTGCTGCTACAAGCTATTCTCTTGGCTTCAACAGCTCATCCTTGTTGCAACACGATTGCCATTGCAAGATTGTCAAGCTTCATTTTCTATATATGTTGGTGTTACTATATCCCTTCCGCTATTGGTCTTGAGAGCTCATAGTTGGGAAGGTAACTTTGTATCTCTCTATTTAGTTGCATCACTGTTCTTATTGGATAGCATTTCAGTTGTCTTTGCTTTCTATTAGTTGTACAACTTCCTTTCTACTTTCCTTATCAATTTCTATATCTTGTGGAATTTTGGTTGTCCATGGAGGTGGGAACACCAAAACGGGGGTCTGATTGACACAGACCTCAAATACAACCCAACATTTTTCTCGTTTCTGTGTGTAGACACGTTTGAGTGGAGCTAATCAAATAATCGAGTTGTGGGAAGCACGGTACCTTTTTCTAACTCTTCTCAAATCATTTTCACATTAGAATAGCCTAAAGTTTTCTTCTTCTTGTACTCATTTTTGTACTTTCTTTGTAAAACTGTGAAAGCTTTGTTATTCGGGTCGTTAGCAGGCCCTTTGCATTTTCTATCTGTTTGCTAGACCCTTGTATGTACAAGATGCCAGCATGTCCCTGAGACGCCAGTGCGCCATGCTAGAGTCCAGCTCCCGCGTTGTCGTCCTCAAACAATGTGTTGTCTAGTCAACAATCTAAAACCTTTGAGGCCGACTCACCCGGTTTCTAAAACACCTAGCTTTAGCATAAGGAAAGTGGTGTGTTGCTTTCCCTTCCTTTTCAACCTCAATCTTTCGTCTTTCCAAACCTACCTAGCCAACCCGAGGTGGTTTAGGGCAATTCGTCCCTTCGGACTCTCACGTGACCTAGAGTCCTGGAGGTGATGGATCCCCCTTCTCTATATTTTTGGTGAACCTGATGTGAAAGTCTTGTTTCCATTTCTTAGTGTCGGATATTCTCCTCTTGCATCCTAGGTGCATTACGGACTCGTGTGTTGTAAAGTTTCATGAGCTTTACAACTCGATCGACAACCTCCAAGCACGTTGTTAGAAGAAGCTTACAACACAGAGATGGATCCTAAGAAGGTCACCACTAGCCCTACCTTTGAAGAAGTAATGTCAGGAACAAATACAAGTTTATCTAGTCCTTTTGGGGAAGCTCCTCAAGTTCCTACGTCTCCTACTTCTTTTGCTTCATCTGTGGAGAAAGAAGATGCTATTGAGATCCCTAGGACTCGGCTTCTTTCCCTAGATATGAGACTTGAGGAGCTTGACAAGTACTTGGAGAAAGAAAAAACTTTGGCCAAAGCAACTAAGGTTGTTACT
Source organism: Sequoia sempervirens (assembly GCA_007258455.2). Taxonomy (NCBI): domain Eukaryota; kingdom Viridiplantae; phylum Streptophyta; class Pinopsida; order Cupressales; family Cupressaceae; genus Sequoia; species Sequoia sempervirens. The sequence continues at coordinate 100,754,074 of VDFB02000003.1, forward strand.
ACATTGAGAGCTATGTTAAATAAGGATCAGAGAGGTGTAGTATTTCTCTGAGGCCTTGCAAACATTGTGGACACTCATGTCCCGATTTATAAGTCTAGATCGGCCACTGTCTGAGATGTAGACTTTGAGACCACTAAAAGACAGATAGAAGCCTTGATGCCTAGGGTATCGATGTACATGGCCGAGACTGGTCCTTCCATTGATACCACCTCTAGTCTGTAGCCGACCCCCACCTTTAAAGCAAACAAGGTACCCTTGGGCTTCAACTCTGTCACCCAAAATGCTCCTGGGGACAACTTTGGAGTCCATGCTGGTTCAGGTGGCAGGATCTTTGTTGGAATGGGAGTTGGTGGCTCTAGAGGTTCTAGTGGAGGTTCCTATGGTGATGTTTCATCTTCTCACCCTATCTTGAACACCTTGTTGTAGAACATGGGTCAATGCAAAACTAGCTAGCAAACTCTTGCATCATGGGTGCATTACGAACTTATGTGTTGTAAAGCTTCATGACCTTTACAACTCAGTTAACAACCTCCAGGCATGTTGTTATAAGAAGCTTACGACACATAGAGATGGATCCTAAGGTCACCACTGGTCCTAACCTTTGAAGAAGTAATGTCAAGAACAAATACAAATTTCTCTAGTCCTTTTAGGGAAGCTCCTCGAGTTCCTACACCTCTTGCTTTTGCTTATGTTTTGTCTGTGGAGAAAGAAGATGCTATTGAGATTCCTAGGACTCAACTTCTTTCCCTAGATATGAGACTTGAGGAGTTCAAAAAATACTTGGAGAAAGAAAAAACTTTGGCCAAAGCAACTAAGGTTTTTACTACATTGAGAGCTATGTTAGATAAGGATCAGAGAGGTGTAGAATTTCTCTAAGGCTTCACAGACATTGTGGACACTCATGTCCCAACATATAAGTCTAGATCAGCCAATGTCTGAGATGTAGGCTCTAAGACCACTGAAAGACAAATATAAGTCTCGATGCCTAAGGTATCGGTGTACATGGTTGAGACTAGTTCTTTCGTTGACACCACCTCTGGTCCGCAACCGACCCCCACCTTTAAAGAAAACAAGGTACCCTTGGGCTTCAACTCTGCCACCCAGACTGCTCTTGGTGGCATCTCTGGAGTCCATGCTAGTTCAAGTGGTGGGGTCTCTGTTGGAATGGAGGTTGGTGGCTCTGGTGGTTCTAGTGGAGGTTCCTCTGGTCATGTTTCATCTTCTGACCCTACCTTAAACGCCTTGTTGTAGAACATGGGTTAGATGCAAAACTAGCTAGCGTGCTTATCCAGTGCTATTTCTCAACCTATCTTTCAACCTTTTTTTCAACAGTCCTTTGTCTATTGCTATTTTAAACACTCCCATCCCCCAAGGGATGGAGATACCTAAATTTAAAAAATATAGTGGTCGTGGAAACCCTCAGATGCACGTTTTGACAATCAATGTTATGTGCACTAATTTCTTCCACCACGGTGTTCTAATGGCTAAACTCTTTCCAAGATCCCTTAAGGAAACTGCCCTTGATTGGCATTGTTCCTTACCAGATAATTCTATTTTCTCGCTTGATCAGCTCATAAATCAGTTCCTCTGACAGTTACACGCTAATATCAGGTCGAAGATGACCTTTTCAAATCTCATCCGATGTAAGCAAGGGGACCAGGAGAAGGTAACATATTTTATTGCTTGATATCAAGCATTGTTCTCTCAAATCTCCTACCCTTTCCCTGACTCGGATGTGCAAAAGGTTTTCATTTGCAACTTACAAACCTTAATGAAGTATCCTTCTTTTGCACACTTGTAGTATCCTCCTTTTGCACACTTGTGCGCTGCATTGTGCGAGTACCAATAGATGGTGGCACAGTTTGGGGATTCGTCCTCACGGTCCCATTTTGATAGCTGACCTATAGTGTCGGTTTCCGGCAAAAACAAAGCTAATGTGAACGTTGTCTCTGCACCCAAAGACAAAGGTTTGGGGCGCAATAGACGCTTTACGAAACTATCAAAGTCTTATACTATTGTTTTAAAGAAGTTATTATGAAGCGCATGTTATAAAGTTTAAAGCTGGTTTAGGCAGCGGCACAAATAACTATGCTAAAATCCTGGCTTTAAAGTTAATATTAATGGTTTCAACTAAAAATCATGTTATGAAACTTTGAATTATTGGACTCTTTGGTTGTGATTAATTGGATGAATGGGATATGCAGCCTGGATAATTATTTGTTGAGGCCCATCTATGAGGAAATACTGCTGGCTCGATCAACATTTAACACTATAATTATTTGATGTGTACAAAGAAAGCAATGGGTAGGCTGTTGGTCTTTCCATCACTGGATTACAACTGGCTACAGGCATTTGGCATATCCAGGAAATTGTGGAAGGGCATTCCTCTGTACATTATGCCCTTTAGGCTTAATTTTTTGGTTTGGATTTGTTGGCATCATCTTCATATTTCTGTACGTCTGTATGATATATTTTATTGTCTTTGCTGTTCTTTTTGCCCTGGTCTGGCTTGAGATTCTTTCTGGTTCTCCCTTTCAAATGGTTTATTATATCCCTTTTGGGATGTTCTAGAGGTTCTGTTGGAGCTTGCTTTCTGGTTCGTATCAAATATTGATGCTCTATATTGCACACCCCAGTGTGGAGTCATCTTTACTGTGATTGTCCTCTTCTGTGAACCACTCCAACAACATTTTAAACTTTTTCAATTTTAGTATTTCAGTGATTTTATGACTCCAGATCATTCATCTCACATCTACATCAATAACAAATTATCAATTGTAATGATCCAGAACAAAAATTTGAGACGTCAAAATAATAAAACTTCCATGCACCCATTCAGACATGCACTAAGCATACAAATTTTTAATACATTGAATTATAATATTTTCTAATTGATTAAGGTGATGTATTCAGTGCCACACAGATCACTACACTTTCAACAACCAAATATATCCAACCCCAGTACTTTGCCAGAGGAATCAGAGTTTACTCTAAAGAATTAAACAAAAAATATTAAAAAACTAAATACAACTACCACTTAAAGTTATAAGAAGTTTGCTGATTCCGTTTATAGAAAATTGAGCAAAATGTTGAAGCTGCAATTAGCAAGAGAACTGTCACAAAGGAAGTGATGAATTATTTCACAACAATGACTTAACTGTATACAATAGAACAGATAAGTCTGACCAAAATTGTTGCTACAAGAACCTCAAACTGCAGTTATGAATTCCTTGTTATTCTGCAGATTCTGCCTATGATAAAACATACAGGGAAAAAATACAAGGATGCTAGAACAGTGATCTATTATTCACAATTAGAGGCCTAATTATACTTTGTTCCTATTATCAAAGTAAGAGAAACAAAAAGATAATAATATCCATAAGAGTTGTCTACTGCCGTAGATGATTATAATGGTCATGATAACTAAAATGTGAAGCCAACTGCACCTCTCAACTAAAAGAAACATTAAAAATTGCATTCAAGTTAAAATACAAATTCTTCCTCCTCCGCTCCTCCTAAGGTGAATGCACCCACCTTCAGAGAATCTTTCAATGATAAAGCAGTTGATTCATCAATGCCCAGAAGATACTGCAAGCGATCAATGCTTTCTTTAGGAGGATTTCCCTTAAGGTAGATACAGAAAAAATCACCAACTTCTTCTTCTACAGACCACGATAAAGGTTCAGCAGGCAAAGCCTTGTCACATGCCAGCAAGTTATTAAGAGATGAAACCTTCAGAAGCATAAATCACAAAGTTAGATATCAACTGAAAGTTGTGATGGCTCAAAAGCTGCATCACTTCCAAAATTATCAGACAAAAAAAAATCCACATTAACCAAAATGTAATAGCAAAAATGATGAATATAATTTTCTCTGATTGTCCACTTTAGTAGAAATAATTGCCTATCTCAGGTATTAAAACGTGCATTAATATTAAATTATCAAAAGCAACGTAGAGAAGTTAAGAAAGGTGACCAATTGATTACCACTCCAGATGAATTTTTTTGTCGTAGAAATGCTGCAGCTTGCACTAAACAATTTGGTAATCTTTCTTTAGCACGGTCTTGAACCAATTTCTTACATCTACTAGGATCCATTCCAAGGTCTTCTGGAATTCTCTCATAAACATCTTCTTCATTGAAATTTCCGGTCCCCGAAGAAAATATTCCATCAATGATCTTCTTGAAAACATTTTCCCTAACCCCTTCTGAAATCACTTCATTCATATCCACATTTGCTTCTCTCAATTTCCTAATTTGTTCAATTGTTATCTTCCCCTGGCTCATAGCTGCTTCTATGGCACCACTTATCTTTGTTTTTGTTATACTTTTGATTATCTTCTGTGCCGACTCTGATGGAAGATCAAGCTGTTTTTGAAGTTCATTTAGAATTTCCATCCTTTCCTTTGAAAGCTGTCCGTCTGCCAAAATGGCTTCAGCTTTCTTTCTGAAAGCTTGTTCAGAATAGCTTATGTGTACAGCACGAGCCTCTTCTGGAGTCAAACCCAAAATTTCTCTCAGCTGTTTCAGTCTTAAAAACTCCATCTTATCCATCTTTGTCCTTACCTGCATTCCAAATTGCCTACCAACAGTCTCACCAGTAATGCAATAAAGGAAGTAGGTCCGATATAGGTCAGTTCTTTCCCTGAGAGAAAGATCATCCTTTAAAGTGATCTCACTTTGTGTCTGTGCCCTTGACTTCTCCTCTCTTACCTGGCGAGGCATTTTGGGCTTTTCCTTAAATTTATCATCCTCTTCCTTTTTAGGCTCTTCCTTTGGTGATTCAGGAGATACAACAGGGGGTCCCCCTTTTATATCTGCAAGCAATTCTGTAACTACTCTATCATTGAAAAGGACCATCTTCTTCAGCTCCCGTGCAGATTCAGTCTGAGATTCAGCCGCCTTTGATCTCTTCACAAAATTTCTAAACTTTGCCCGTACCTACACACATGATTCATGTAAATAGAAACCCATTTAAAAAATCTTGAATGTACACAACTATAAACACATTATAACTGATTTAAAATGTATATTCTAGAAAAAATATATCGAACAAAGGATCTACCCATTGGTAAAGTCAAATTGATAATGTCTTTGCTAGAAAGATACAAAGCATCTTCAATATATAAGGTGGCTACAAATAAATTTTCTTATTTTGAAAACACAAGAATATCATTCAATAAGACTTTGCAAACGAAGCTAAATAACCCTCAACGGAAATCAATATAGTTGGAACACTAACATGTACAGAATAAATTACAAAAATGGTGTAAACATGGTATGCACTACAGTAAGGTGGAAGTACAGCAAGATTAGGTGGTGGCTAAGAGATCCTGCAGCTATGCTCTTGCCCTACATGTTTATTTGTCTTCTGATCGTGTGAGGGTAAGATATAGAACAGAATACTAAATTCAATAAAGTACTTGGCTGTTGCTAAATCATGTATGATATTGGAAAATCTACTAAAACATCTGATTGAAGATCAAAGGTCATCTGCAACTGGTTTCCACAGAACTGCTTCATTATCTCTTTGTTGATAAATTACACTCTATTTTCAAATCTTCAGCTACCTACATTCATCTAGAAGTTTTCCATTTGTATAAGAACATGCTTCTAGTACACGCATTATTTTTTTATTTTGAATTACGGACATGAGTATGTTGTAGCCATGTGAACTCATATTAATATCATATTAATGATTAAGGGCAACACATTATTGTTTGTAGATATGAATTAATATTTGCATTAAGGCTTCAATGGAGAACAATGTTACATCAGAGTAAAATACTAAAATTTGTGAAACAAAAATGAGAGCAAGTGACAACTAGTACACTTCCCAAAACCTGCCTTGATATAAAGACTCAATCAGGCTTTTTGAAGTTAGAGCACAAAAAATTTACAGATGACATACCGCCTTGCTTGTATTGGCAATGGCCGGCTCCTCAGCAAGACGCAATCCTCGGGCAGCCTTTTGTACTTTAGCTCTCATTTGTACGTCATATCCATTTATACCAGCTGAAATTGCCTCATCAACAACCTGCATCACAAAAAGATAAGGGCATTATGATCTTAGCAACATATTTTCCTAAACAAAGCTACACAATGATATCCATATCCTTTAAACTAAGCTTTAGATTTCCAGAATAGTACAAAAGGGCATCTAATTCAACAGAAACATAAATGAATATTTTACAAGACAGCAGGAAAGGGCCCATCCAATTTTAAGAAAACACCTGGAAGAGTGGAATTAGGGAGCCTACTACACATAACAAGAAACATAAAAGAAGATATACATGTGTATTTCAGAGAGACATTTTTTAACTTCATTTTTATGTAAAAGAAGCTTCTAGACAAAGTTCCTGCATTACAATAACAATTGCTTTTCCCTTCAAATATAGATCACGACACTTCTCATCAATTTATACAAAATGACATAATCCCTTTATGCGTCAAGGTGCTATGTTGGTGAACTATCTATAATTATGATTATTAAATTTGGTAGAGAAAATGTACAGGTCACATCTTTGCAGAACAATATAATAAAAATATATCAATGCTCATCAGGATAGCTATTACATTGATTTGCAATGGCTCGTAATGCCATTCATTTCCCATGTATAGCCTCCTATGAGGATAACTTACCAGAAACTAACAATTAACAATTGTATTATTATTTTATTCTAACTATTAACTAACCTATAAATTACATGTTAATTTATTATTTTATTATTTATTTTTTTGACTATCTAACTATTGATGTAATACTAATTCCAACATTCCCCTCTTATTACATCAATCCAAACAAAGGATGGAATACACCTTCACCAATTCTCCTCGCTCACCTAGGAAACACCAAACCAAATCCATCAACGGATCACCTGCCTATCAAACCTACAAATCTTTTGTACCACATGAGACAACATAAATATTCCTATCCTCCATGCACAATGGGAGAACTCTCCTCCCAGTGTGTCAGAATCCCTCCTCTAGCATATGAGAGAACAACTCTCCTCTAAGTCCACTTTCCTTCGAAAATGTCGATATCCCTCCTCCAATGCTAAGTGAACCAAATCCATCTTCTAGAATACAAAAGAAATTAAACCAAAGTGAATACACTAACTGCATCCACAAGTTTTGCCAAGAAATGCAAAGCCCCCCTTCCCCCCGCTTGCTCCATTAAGGGACACAAAATGAAACAGGTGCTTCTCATGCAAAGTATCGTCTCTTAGAGAGAAGCTCAAGTTGATAAAATTTCTCAAAGCTTTGATGCCTCCAACCTCCAATGTGACTTTGTTACTCTTGAACTACTAGATGTAGCATTCAAACCTTAAGAAGCTCTCTCAAGTGTAGCATGGATGGCCCTAAAAGCACAAAAAATTGATAACATAATGTAATTGAACATTATCAAAATTGAAGGTGTCGAATTCAATTGAAATGCACCTTTTTTACAATATTGTCTAAAATATACTTATAACACCTTATTTCTCCATTTAGAAACTATTTTTGAAAAAAATCAAAATTCCTTAAACACTATATAAGCAAAGTAAATTCTTTAAATATTTTAAAATGCTCGACCTAAAAAAAAATAACTCCACTACTTATATCTCCCTTCCACACTTTAATTTTTATGTGCCCGCTTTTAAAAGTAACACCTCTTCTTTAAATCTTCTATAAAGGAATACCTCTTTTTACGGTATCCTTGCAGTTTATGGGTATGCTTTAACTAAATTTCATTGACGGTCACCTTTGCATTAATGTCCAGCCATTTTCCACACAGTTACTTTGGCAGTATGATCACTTGCCATCTCCAACCATGCAAGAGAATGCCTTTCACCTCCAAAAATATTCAAACTGTAAAAATTAGGCACTGCCCATGATTTTGATGTGTTAATTGAGAAAAAACATTATAAGCAACAGAGAGAAAATATAAAATGGGCAACGAGAACATCCACCACATACTGTGTTCAAAATAAACTTAAATTAAACTCCACAGGGAAATCAGTTTACTCATTAATCAGCATCCTACAAACTGAAAATTTAAATTTCAGAGCAACTGCAATAAACATCCAGCAGAGAGAAATGCAAGATCATTGGAAATTTTAAGACACCAAATCAGGCCCTCGCCTATGTTTCTCCACACACCTCACTAAATGCAAACCAAGATCTCCTCAACGCCAAACAAAACTACTACAGATTGCATTATGCACCTTCCATGGCTCTTTGGATTTCTTCTTACACAAGAAATGTATTAGCCAAAAATATCTTCACCACTCACAAACACAAGATAAATGTCCTCCAGGCAAAAATTTTGAATGAACAAACAAATATTACCATTCATCTGGCCAATTCTTTAATACTGGCAAAGGTTTTTAACATCTTCGCCTAGCAAATGCTTCCAAACCAACCTTACAGATCCTCATGCTTCACTTTTTATTGGATGCTGAAATATGGTACTCCTTTATGGATGACGTGCTAAGGAATGAACTGCTGTTGCAAGGCACGGAAAACCTTTTTCTTTTTATCAGTAACTAATTTCATTTAGCAGTGATGTTCTTGCATGGACATTGTTATATCAGTAACATATTCTTCTTTATCCGCTTTTAAAAATGTGGTTGGATATGAGCTTGTATGCAGAATGTGCCCTTTCACAGAAAAAGAACTATATGCAGAGATAAGACCCTCATGGCTTTTCACAGGCACAAAGATAATTGATGCTCTAAAACCATATAAAATTTGGTAGAGCAAATGTACAGGTTACTTCTTTGCACAACAATATAACAAGAATATATTAATGCTCATTAGGATAGATATTACATTGATTTGCAATGACTTATAATGACATTCATTTCCTCTGTATAACCTCCTATGGAAATAACTTCCCAAAAACTAGCAACTAACAATTGTATTATAATTTATTCTAACTATTAACTAGCCTATAAATTACATGTTAATTTATTATTTTTTATTTTCTAAATATCTAACTATTGATGTAATACTAATTCCAACGATAATCTTCAGAGTAAAGCATATAATTCATAAAATAACAATGCCAATCCATAAGAAATTATTTTATGTTCATATACAAGATGATGAATTTGACATTAACCTTTGCATGTATCATGGCCTTTCAAAACAAGTTACCAAACGTGGGATATAGGACCATCATGTTTTACACTGAGGAGACCACTGCAATCTACATTTTTTCTTATCGCTCCGTTACATGTGTGGTATATTGCTTCGATTGTATGAAAGCTTCAACAAATGTCTTAGAACCCTTAGCTTTCTATAAGAAAACCATCACATACTAAACTATATATAATCTATGTTCCATGGTGTTTCAGAGATGGGCACAGTAAGGGACAATGGGACATGTTTCTGAGATGGCAGTCTGGAAGGCCATTTTTTGGGTATAATAGGGAACAGTTGTGTAAATACTATATTATATATGATCAACATTTGAGTGGAATTAAAATGCCATATTAATCTAGACAGAATGAATTTCACTCAAGTGTCCAAACAGACCCATTACTGTGGAGATGAGCATTGTTTGTAAATTTTATAGGTCATGAGAAGTGTTTATTTGAATGATGGAACAATATATTTTGTGATCTTGTTGTAATCTGTTTAAGACAGTCTAGATATGGGTACATGCAAAATGGGGGGGAAATCCATCAGGAGACCTTGTGTCCCAACACAGTTTTCTTATAGAATGCTATTAAACATATAATAAGTAAACATTTTTGGCAGCTATGAGTTTATAAGTAGACATGGCTAAAAGGCAGGTGTTCTATGTGCCCTTATTATATGTTTCATAGCCACAAAAATTGTTTCAGGAATAAATTGGCAAGCCAGAAGATGAAGATTTTTTCCAAAAAATAGGGATTTAATAAGCAAAAAATCAGCTTTTCAAAAAAACACAGAACACAGAAAGATACTCTAAATCTATTGTATCATGGGTGTACCTAAAACTTCCTTTGCTCCTTTCCAATGTGAGACCTTTCAAATTGGTTCCTACATAAACCTCAAAAGATAAGTAATAGCTTCACTAATATCTAGCCTATTGTAGATCAAGTAAATAGACTCCCAATCAACTAGCAACAAAGTGTTGTATTCACCTAAGGTTATGGATCATGTCTAGAAAGTTGTAATCATGTCTGCATTGGTGTTGACGGGGGCTTGCAATCTTCCATCATATATTTCTTGAGCAATGTCTTAGCAAATTTCTTTTGAGTTACAAAAATATAATTCTTCATTTGCCACACTTCTAGTCCAAGACAATGATGTAGGAAATTGAGATCTATTGTGTGAAAATATGATTTGAGATCATTCTTCATTGGTTCAATCATCTTCTAAGAACTCCCAATGATGACCAAATCACCATTGTATCATTGTATACTATCAAAATCATAATCTTCCCCCATTGCTCTCTGTGGTAGAGATTGGTATCAATAGATTCACCTGAGATCATATGAATTCCTAGTGAATCCATGATGTTGGATATACTCACCATTCTTGATGTACCAAGCTCGAGGAGCCACACTTTATGCTGATGTCCAAGTGCAATATAGCTCTCAAATGAAGTCATAAAGATACCTTTGGCATCTCCATTGAGGAAGGCGTTTTTGACATCCATTTGATGAACCAACTATTTACTTTGTATTTGATTTTCAAGATCCATTTGCATCCAATAGCCTTCTTCCATGATGGAAAATCAACAAGTTCCAATGTGTTGTTTCTCACAGTTGAAAAACTCGCTGATTGTTCAGTGAGTTTTTCTGCACGGCGGGTTTTTCCTACAAATATTCGTTGAGTCATAGCAAAAAAATTGCCGAATTTTGGCAAGTTTTCGCCAAAAACTCGACAAGTCCAACAAAAATACTCAGTCGTCAAAAAAACAGACTTCCATGGCCACTAAAATGATGTGTGCCATGAAGGTTTGTGTGGCTTTGATGATCTTAATTTGGGTTTTATTGTTAATGCAAAATGATGTACACCATGAAGGTTTGTGTGGTTTTGGAGGTCTTAATTTGGCGTTGCCCCTCGACCCCGCTAGGTGCGTTGCCTCCAAACCCCCACAAGGGGTGCTGCCCTCGACCCCATTGGGGGCATTGCCCTCAAACTCCCAAGTTTCCAAGTTTTCCTACAAGTCTTCATCTATTATATCATCTAGTTCTACCTCTCCCCTAGTTTTCACTAGACATGGTAAGAGGAAGATATAAATTTGTAAAATATATTAATGTAGTATTTACTTTCAGTTTCACAAAAACAATTTGCTATTTTCATTTTGTTTTAGACTATCAGTATTAGCACATTCCACACGAGGATGTCGTTTTGTACCCAATCTGCTTTATGTACTCATTTATTAACTCATTGGATGCATCTTATCATGAGTCAGCTTGTTTCTTTTATGTACTCATTTATTGACTCATTGGATGCATCTTATCATTGAATTTTGCAAAAAAAAATGTTTTTAATGAAATTTAAGCAATTTTTTAAGTAATCGAGTTTTTTGCCAAGTCGTGTTTTTTGGGCTTGGCGAGTTTTTCAACTATGGTTCTCATCAATGCCAAATATTTTGCATCCATGACTTCTTTACAAGATTGTGACTCAAGAGCCTATTGTACTACTTTTAATTTTGAATTATAGATTACAATGCACATTAGAGCCAAATTCACTTCTTCAAAAGGCTTGTTGTGTTAGTCATGTATGCAACTACATCTATCCTTGCATTCTTTATGGTGATATTATGCCACTTAGGTATTTTGTGCACAAGAGGTGAGGATTGGAGTGAAGATAGAGATGGAAATTGTTCCATGGGAAACAAGACCTCTTCTCTCACTTCTTCATGAGATTCTTCTACATCGTGAATATACTCAAGTTCCTCTTCTTTGATCTCAACAATTTTGGGTGTTTGGTGGCTTGCAAGTGATGGTGAGGGAGATGTGGGCAAACTTTTTCCTTATCAAAAAGTATTAAAAAATTTATACAAATAGGGAAAAAGTGTTGTTTTGTTATTTCAAGACAAACAAAAGGAAAGTGTTGTTTTGCTTTTCTTTCTAGCACAACTCAAGACAAATTTTATGTCTTGCTTTTTAAACCAAAGTAGAGGTTTGAAGGCAACAACCCCCGATGAGGTCAAGGGACAACACCCCTCACACGATCTAGGAGTAGTGCCCTTGGCGCAATCCTTGCCACAATACTTGGTGGGATCAAGGGGTAGAGCCCTTGCCACAAGGCCAAAATTAAGGTCTTTAAGGCCACAAAAACCTTCATGGTGCATGTCTTCATAATTATAATGCTTTTAACCAGCCACCAATGAATTGTAGGTTGCAAGGTTTGGTAGTTTCTAAGGATTTACCCATCTTGAACAGGTCCGACTATGGATCCCAACTTAACTACAAAATGGGTTTGCCCAGAGTCTGTATGAGCTAATGCAAAGACTAATAGAAGTAAGAAACCATTTTTCCCAACATAGTTTAAGCTCTATAGAGTTTCTTTTCATAAATGTTTGCAAATTTATGAATCTTCTTTGACAATCTACCCCTTCCATCTCTTTTGTTTCTTACCACAAAAGACACCTCTTGCGCAATCATCTCCACCTGATTTCCTCCTAGATGGATGGCAACTGGGGCACAAACAATGATATGAGCAGTAGCCATTGTATTTGTGCAGATATTGAACAACAAATAAGACAGGAGATGGAATTTTCTTGATTCAAGAATTGTAAGGTCCCCGATGTTTGGATAGTCACCACTGAATTAATTTAATTAATTAAATACTACATTACCAAATTGGCTGGATTTAGCCCCGATTCCGGGTACAAGCCATACCAAAATCAGGTACCAATCAGAATCACCCACGAAATTGAGTAGGGTTCGAATTTTTTACCTTGCAATTTTATCTCAATCTAAGTCAAATCCATGTCAACGTCGGCAGATATTTTAATGCATTTTTTAATTTTGTCACAGACAAACGAAACCTTGTCCATAAACTAATTATTTTGCATTTTGTGCACTTGGAAAATATTTGCAAGAAAAAACTCGAACATGATTTGCCTGCAACAGAAGTTGGGGCAAACTCGTTTATTTTATGGCAAAGTTAAAATAGGGCAAATCTTATTTACATACTACAATAGATTTTTTATAGTAATGCCACTAATGTGTAATGCTAATTCTCACACCTCTCCCCAAGCCATAAATTCTATTTTTAATGTCCTAATTTAATATGGTATTATTATGGAATATATCACGTATATCGATGTAAAATATATATAGTATAACAATAACATATCCTTTGCTATACTTGTGTCGTAATTTCTCACATCTCTAAATGGTACTTTGAGATATAATAATATAATATTAGAAAAATATATCCTTTGATATACTTTGACACATGTTTGAATTGGTATATTATATTATTATATACTTTGATACTAATACAAGAATTGATGGGTACAATATAATAATATAATGCAAGAATAATATACTTTGGATATACTTTGATCCATGTTCGAATTAGTATATTATATTATTATATTTTAAATTTGTACTCGTAATTTTGTTTAACATATGCTTGATATGTGATATTATGAGCTTAATTCATGTTTTTAGGCTACAAATGTATATATTTATTATTTGTATATATTTTTGTATGAACATACCCAAAACGTACCCAGCCTCACCAAAAAAAAAAATCATTGTATCAGCGTATCATACCCACATACTCGATTCCAATTCTGATTCCAATTCTAATTCAGTAACTTAGATTTAAATATTAAATTGTCCTAACTAATAATTGTGGACATTTATATTTAATTAATTAATAAATGTTATAACTTTATTAAATAATATGCTCAAATATTAAATAAAGTTATTTTGTAATGGTGGATATTTAATATTAAATATAAAAAGGTGGTCGACTATAAAAAGTGGCAAAAAAGAATTCATTTCATCTTTTGGAAAATAACTTTGGAGAAATTGGGAATGGAGAGCTTGGCTTTCTGAGAACTAGAGGACAAAAATCCTCAAGTTCGAAGGATTGGACGAAAACCCAAATCCTTCTACAGGTGGAATCACTCAAGTTTCACAATTGCATGTCAACGATTGTGGTGGAAATTTGTGAAGTCTCTTTCGATGACAAATTTCAGTGAAAAAAATTGGGCTTATACAAAGGAGTTTTAAGAGACATTTATCTATTATATTTTCAATCGCAAGGTGATATATTTCTAGTTGAGTCGTTCAGCCATTCCTCCTATGGAGCTATTTTATATGCCCAGGCTATAATTCATATCAGCCTTACAAAGGGCATATCTGAGAAGGGTCGATGTTCAATTAATATTTTGCTTAAGGAGTTGTGGGTCTTTATGTTACACCCCATTGTGTATTTACCAGTTACTTTTACTTTTATGAGTAAATATGATTTTTAATGCAAGATTATGACTTTAATATGTTCAATGCATGAATGAAATGTATGAATATGAATTATGGTGTGATTACCTTTCAAAATGCTTTAATGATGCAAATGATATATGAAGAATATGATTTTCATGTTATTGACTATCTTTGTTTATAATGCACAAAGTTGGATGCAAGGAAGAATCAAGCCCTCCAGTGAGGAGAGGGAGAGTATCACCCAAGAGAGGAAATTGGTGTGGAAACCACTAATGTATCCACTTGAGTTAATGCACACATTCACAGCCTAGGATAGACAAGCCTTGTCAAGACAGTTGGGCTATGAGTCAGTAAGTAAACCTCAGTTACAGTTTTTAGGGTTGATATGAATGTTTGGGTGATTGTCTTTAATTCTCTTTGATTGTTTCATTGATCATAATGCAATGGATAATATAACATACTATATGTATATTATTGTTATTATTATCTAAATGTAATGGAAGTAAAAATAATATAACATATCATAGGCTTGTTATTGCTGTTTAATATGCAGCCATATTAAGGCTTAAAAACCATGCATGGGAAGAAGTTAAATGCCACATGAATGGCATAAGTAGGCATGGAAATGACACAGCTGTTTTGAAATCATTAAGAGCAGATTTTAATAGCTGTTTGGAAGCAAATTCTAAGAATGAAATTGCTGTTTTAAATCTGCAAAGAAACATGAAGACCACGCATGATATAGTGCAATGGAATAAGAAGTATTATAGCTGAAAAATACATGCAAGATATAATGTGATAGAAGAGGTAATGATATCACGTTTGACCAGCAAGTAAATGCTGAATAAAGGCCTGTGTAATCTACCACGTATGAAGCTGAGTAATAGGCGATGCAAGAAGTCAAAAACAAAGGTAACTAGCAAAAGAGGCATGTAAATATAATGCTGTTTTAGCTGCACTTAAAATGCAACTGCTGTGCAACAAAATAGGCACCATAAACAAGAAAAAAGAGTTCAAAAGGCCACGATGGGAAATAGAAAGCAAACAGGATACCAATGCAAAACTGTGCAGCCATTTGTGAAGGGTTTGACTTGGTAAATGAGCTGATTTCAGGCAACTCAGCCAAGAGTTGGAAATTGCTTTTACTTTGGACTTCTTATGTGTCAAATAACTGATTTTCTCTGCTGCCATGTTGCGTCCAACTTGCTTAATTGACTAGCATAGCAGAGTTTTATATTTAGCTTTGAATTCTTATTTTAGTTATAGAGATGGCAATAGAAAGAGAAAGATGGCAAGTTAGATAGTTGTTCTATAGCATTAGTTTTCTCAACATTTCTTATAAATAGAGAGAAGCCTCTTAGTTTTTGGTTGTCCATTGTTGTTCAACATTTTGCCGAGTTCATTGTTGTTGAATGCTTTGTTCACTCTCTATGTTTCTTGAGTACCCTCATGAGAGTTTGAGAGAAGATTTCATTGAGAGTTTGAGAGTAGTATCATTGTGACTTAAGAGCATATTGTTTGTGAGAATTGAGAATTGAGAATTTAGAATATTGGATTAGATTGGAGATGAGTTGAGTTTGGAAGAGGCAGCAAGCAGAGGCTTTGGCATTGAGCATAGAGTTGCAAATTCTCCGTCGGAGTTATGATTCTAGGCACGCTTAGTTATTCTACCCATTACCCTTTTCTATTTTGAATCTATGTTTGCTATTGGTTGCAAGTGCATGTGCAAGTTATTGTTTGTTTACCATAGTTGTTAAATCAAGCTTGTGCATATAGCTAGATTGGATATAAGTTATATTGTGGTATCTTATTAGTATGATACATATATATAGTTATTATGATTGTCATAATTGTACAACGTAATTATGAGAAACATCTAGAAGGTATACATATGATACCTAGGTTATTGAATGTTGCTTATATGCTTGTATGAATTATGATATTAGTAATGCAAAGGGAATAATATCATGTTAGATGTATTAGGTCATCATTGTTAAGGTATGATGTTTCGTAAACCTCTGATTGATAGTTCATCCATAAGTGGAGAACCTAAGATCTCAGTTACTCATATTTCCTTGAAAGTAGGAGAATAGTCTATTCTCTAGGGATAGGGTATACACTAGAATATAATTTTATTGATGTTCAACAATAGGGTTGAAAAACGTATTAGAAATATATATGTACATTCTAATTATGCTATTACCTTATACTTGACCAAGTGTCTATACCTATTTACGGTATTCTAAGTCTTAAAGAAGAAGACTTTACATCTTGACAACCCAAATTTGTAATGTGAGGAAACTTTAAGGTGCAAAAACACAGACTCCTCTCAAGCTAAAAATGTCCTCTAGATTAGATATGAACTTACTGTGCATTGTAAACACATATGAATCATATTGAAAGAAGGATTTATGATGGTTAATGAACATACAAACATAGAAACCTTATATAATTAATGCAAAGAATAACTTGGAAAGAACCATGAGGAAATTGGAGGTTAGTTGAAAGGTTCTTAGTTGAATTTATTATAGAGGTTGATTAACTTATTATGCTGATTTACTATTATTAGACATTACTATGAACTTTGAGGTTTTATATGAAATCTAATGTTAAGGATAACCAGATTGGTTGTGGCATCCGAGAAGGATGGAGTCATATTAGATATGACAATAAAGAGTTTGAAACCCGTTATGTGGAAGTAAACTTTAAATCAAGTTTAATTTTGGATTATTATATTTATTGACAAAACTTTTGATTGAGGCCAGATGTGTCCAGTTGATGACATGGTGTCATCAAAATTATCTAGTTATGTATGAATTAGGAAAGTCATTAATTAAAAGAAAGAACTTGAATAAGAGGCAGGTGCCAGTCCCATGAATGTTACAAAGGTGTAACAAGGTAATTAAGAGGTTGGGTTAAACTTGATTGGTCAATTAGACCAATACCAATGTTATATCACTTTTTGGAATGCAATCTTGTTATGTGGTTAAACCTGGTCAAGAGTAATTCATTGTCATTATAGTTTCCAAGTCAAACGAGGGGGTCGGTGAACATACGACACCGCTTGAAGTACTGAGCGTATGTATTTATTATATATGATAAATCTTTGGCCAAAGTAAGTGTAAGTTGCCACTACCTACAATTGTTGGTTCACTGAGAGCCAATATTGCATAGCTAGTAGGGAGTGTCATGCATGTAGGTGGGTATCCATTATATGGCAGCACTAGTTATGTAGGACACAACACCATGCTCAGATAGGATTTATAATAGAGGGTTTCCATACCAATCTCTTTGTTGAAGGGAAGGCCATCTTACCGGTTAGGAAGATGTGTGAGGGACTGCTTAAGTCTATGGTTGGAGGAAAAGCACTTGGGTGATGCTCTCCCTCATGTAGATGGCAGTTGAGACTTGTGAAACACGGGAAAATGAAGATGAGTGCTCCAACAAGGGACATCTTAACCAATTGCACTCTTGTACCATTAAGCTCTTGAAAGCTATGTAAGCTCTTGTAAACTATGCTTGTAATTATGATCTTGCACCTTTATGTAAATTCTATTTGAAAGATGAATTCATTACTTGGGATTAGGTAATGTTACTTTATTTCAGTGAACCCCGGGGACGCGTCCCCCCCTCTAGGCCCTAGCGTCTCTGGAACGAGGACGTCCCGGAGACGTGGGGACAGCGTTTCCACGTCTCCGGCGGCGCCACCGTTCCTTGGCTCGCCGCGGGAGACGCCTGGGCATCTCCGAGACGCCGAGGGAGACGCCTAGGCATCCCTCGAGCGTCTCGGGGACGCCCAGGCGTCTCCCGCGGCGGACAGCCAAAAGGCACATTAAATCTTAATTTTAAAACATTTTTTTAATATTTCTTCTATTCGAACCCTAAGGGCATGTGGGGCCCATCTAAACTCTAACATGCCTTCAAAAGGTCCTCTAATCTTCATTTTTATTCACATTTGCATTTCTACTTGTTTGCTACAGCAAGAAAAAGAAGAGTGAAGGCTGAGGAAAGAGTGATTGGAGGAGTGAAAGGAGTGATTGCAAGTGAAAAAGGAGTGTCAAGGAGCAAGAAGAAGAAGAGGAGGAAGATTCTTCACCTTGTTGAAGAGATTTTTCAAGCAAAAGGTAGGGTTTTTAACTTATTTTTTATTTTATTTTCTGATTTTCAATGTTCTTTCATTTCTTGTTGTTTCATTTTTTAATTTTTCTTATTTCATTTCTAAATTCTTGTTGTTCCATTTTCTAGTTTCTAAATTAATTTAGAATCTTAGATTTTGTTTTGCAATATAAAATTTGTTGAAAAATTTAAAATATAGAGTTTTATTTTTTAATTTTAAAGTAGGGCATAGGCTGAAACTATGTGTTTATTGAATTTTTTTTCATTTTGTGAAATGCAGTGTCAAAATGAGCTCCCATAGTCATGAAATGAGTGAGCATGAGATGGAAACTGATTCTCATAGTGCAAGCCAATCAGAATATGAACCTGAGCATGAGGATGAGCACAATGAGGGGGGTGAGCATGGGTCAAATCCAGAAGGGCATACTAGTTCCATAGCTAGTGCACCAGTTTCTACTGATTGCCCTTCCCAGCTTTTGGCAAAGTGGGCTAGGGGTCCTTATGATCCCAAATCTCCTCTCAAACAGTTTGCAACAAGAATAACAGCCCCAACGTCATCAACTGGTGGTACGAGGAAATGGCAATGCAACATTTGTGGTGATGATTGGTTTGGGAGCATCACCAGAGTTAATGCACACTTCCTCTTTTGGCCAGGAAAGGGTGTGGGAGCATGCGATTTTTTGAAGCAGCCTAAAAATTTGAAATACAGAATTGAGTTCAACAAGCTTTGGGGTGTTCCAGATGACGTGGCAATTCCAATGCCTACTACCTTGTCTGGTAGGCAACATATTCAGACTATTCAGCAGATTCAGGAGCAGCAAATGCAGACGCAGCCACGTATTTCTACTCCTACATTGCATCAGAGAGCAGGAACATTGTCAGGGTCAGCCTCAGGACCGTCATCCACTTATAGCACTATGGCTGAATCACAACAGGGCAAGGGGAAACGCAAGATGCAAAGTCAGCCTAACCCCATAGCTGATTTATTTAATGTGCACCTGAGGGATCAGATAGATGATTCCATTGGCAGGTTCTTTTTTGCCAATGGAATCCCATTCCATGTAGCTCGATCTCCTTATTATAAGGAGATGATGTCGATGGTGGCGAAGGGAGGACCATCATATGTGCCACCAGGTGAGCACAAATTGAGGACCACGATCTTGGATAACAACTATGCCAAGATCAATTCATTGATGGAGACGATGAGGGCATGTTGGGAGGAGTCTGGATGTAGCATAGTTATGGATGGGTGGACGGACATTAGGCATCGTCCACTCATCAATGTTATAGTTACATGTTCAGAGGGGCCATTCTTTCTCAGGGCGGTTGATTGTTCAGGGCATCGAAAAGATGCTGATTTTCAGTTTGAGATCCTTCGGGCAGCTATTGAGGAGATTGGGCCACAAAATGTGGTCCAAGTAGTGACAGATGCAGCACATGTGTGCAGAGCTGCAGGGAGGCTTATAGAGGCATCATACAGACACATTTGGTGGACTCCATGTTGTGTGCATGCCATGAACAATGCACTCAAGGACATGGGGAAGATTGAGTGGATTAGAGGAGTGGTCAGCAATGCTAGAGATGTGCAGATGTATATCTGCAACCACCACACTTCACATGCCATCTTCAGGAGCTTCGCGAAGAAGGAGTTCTTGAAACCAGTTGAGACCAGATATGCATCCTATTTCATTCTTTTGGAGAGAATGCTTGAGTTGCAAGAGCCACTGCAAGTCATGGTTATGACACAAGACTGGAATCGTTGGGATGGGTCCAGGACAGAGCAGGGGAAGAGGGTGAAGGAGATAGTGAAGAGTGATGCATTTTGGCATGATGCAAAATATATTGTCACCATCATTACACCAGTTGTACAGGTCATCAGATATGGGGATGGGGATGCACCTAACCTTGGGGAGGTGTATGAGTGCATTGATTCTATGCTTGGTCAGATGAGGGCAGTTGTGCAAGAGAAGGACCCCACTTTAGCGTTCTACAATGTTTACATTCAGCCTATTATTCAGCGTAGATGGGACAGCCTAAACACTCCCTTGCACATGGCTGCTTATGCATTGAATCCGAAGTGGTACATGCCTAGGCCTGGGAGAGTTACACCGATTCAGGATGATGAGGTGAAGGAAGGGTTCTTCAAATGCATTGATAGGATGTATGATGTTGAAGCTGCTGGCACCATTCGCACTGAGTGGACGAAATTTGCTACTCTTAGGGGTTATAAGGCTGCAGCAAAGGCGGACATAAGAACTATGGCACAGGAGGATCCGATTTTGTGGTGGACTTGTCATGGACCGAAATCACTGACTACCACACTAGCCATTCGTTTGCTGTCCCAGGTTTCTAGTTCTTCAGCTTCTGAGAGGAACTGGTCTACTTATAGCTTCATCCACTCTCTTAAGAGGAATAGACTTACCTCTAAGAGAGCAGAGAAGCTAGTGGCTGTACATAGTGCCTTGCGTATCACTGACCGCAGGACACGTGTGTACAAGGAGAGCCCAGCAGCACGATGGGATGTAGAGCCAGAGGAGCCATCACAGATTGATGAGGATGAGGATGCTTCAGATATAGGGTTGGTTGGTGTTCCTTTGGCGGATCTTGACCTTGAGGAGTCCAGTGGTTCTAGTGATGAGGAGTTTGCCGACCTCCCGAGGGATGATTAGAGGCCTCTGCCTCCTTCACTACATTTTGTCATTTTGACATTTTGATTTTGTACTTGTTTTGATATCATATAATCATGCTACTCATTGTAATCATCTTTATAATCAGATATTTTTGATATAATATAATAGAAATCTTCCATTTGCCGATGCAACAATTGTTACATTGTAGTATTGAGTATTACTATTCTAATTTCTAATTAGTAATTCATCATTCGATACTGAAAACTTCAATATTCAATGTTCAATGTTCAAGTACTAATTTAGTATTTCAATTTTGCTATTTTACTTCTTAATAGTCTTATACATCTTTTCATAACTAGCATTTTAAGTACCATATGTATAGTATATAGTATATACACCCCGGCCCCCCGCCGTCGTCCCCCCGCCGTCCCGAAATTGAGGCCCCTTTGTCCCCCCGTCCCGGAAACCCGTCCCCCCGTCCCCGACGCCGGTGGAACATAGCTTTATTTGTGCAATGTAATTTGGAATGGGTTTATTTCAAATATGCAATGTGTTATTGAAATAGAAAATTTTATTTCTATGTATTTGTGAACTTGATCTTTTCACATTTTGATTTAAAACTTAGGTGAAATCAATAGGGTAAACTTTGGGATATGTTACACTTTATATTATCACAGCCTCAATGTGAGTAACCCGCACCATTTAAAGGAGTCGTATTAACTATGGAAGCGTACTGCCACTCATATGGAGAGCTGTATTAATCTGGAATGGAACGCAGCCTTAAGGGAATGATGAGTAGTCAATTGGGAGTTGCCTAGGGTGATGTTGAGAGCATTTTCAGAAATCTAAAGGAGTCTATGCCAGCCTATAATTGTCTGCACCAGCTTGTAACCTGTAGCAGCCATCTATAAAGGAGTCATGATTATTCCAAGTGGGTCATGGTAAATTTTAATAAGTAGCCACTTTCCCAAAGATGTCGATATAGTTGTAATGCTCAAGATTATTACTTGGGAGAGCTGCAAATCAGATTTGACCAATTTCTAGGTCAGATAAGTTTATTTCTGTAATGATTATTTGGCTCTGTTATATATCAACGATTCCCATTCAACTCGATTGCACATATTATATACATGTTAGTATAAGTTTATCTATGTGTTCCCATTGTCCAAATTTTTATCATTCTGAAATTAAGAAAGTTGTGAGAAAGATATACTACAGAAATTTTGCATAAACATTTATCTTCCTCCTAGAGACAAACTGAAAAACAAGCTCAAACCAGTGACCTGAAAATTGTTTGATGAAATGTCAAAAGCTTTAAATTGTGAAAGTTGCCAGTAGGTTTAAAATATCCTAGTAGGGGATATTACAGTGGTATCAAAGCTAAAGATCTTGTCAGCCTTTGGATAATTCAAGAAATTGCTTTTTAGTTTGAAGCATGGCAACAAAACATAGAAAATGGTTGGCAAGATTACTCTACGAATCGGGCAGTAAGCTTAGTATTCTATCCCAACCAGAGCATGATGCTTTGATCACATTGAAAAAAGTAGAAGAATGTTTGATCCTTGTTGAGTAGTCACCTTCTGAATCGTTGCAGACAGCTCTTGTTCTTACAGCAACTTCTTTGGGTCAACACAGGTGGTTGAAACATACAAATGATGAAATAAGACTGATGGTTACTTCATGTCTGAGCGAGATCATGAGAATATTAGCACCTCAAGATCCTTACAATTATAACACAATGAAAGAGGTAATTCAATTGATGGTGGATAGTTTCCAGGATATTGATGGTATCAAAAGTTCTCACTATTCTAGAAGGGTTGTATACTTAAAACCAGGGATACATTGAAAGACATAGGGAAGATGGATTGGGTGAAGAAAACGGTGGCAGAAGCTAGAGAAATTCAGATGTTCATTTGCAACCACCACACCTCACTTGCTCTCTTCAGGACATTTTCAAATAAGGAGTTTCTCAAACTTGTTGATACAAGGTATGCCATTTACTTCATTTTGTTTCACTTTCAATTTGTATTCATAATCTAGTTTTGTTTTAAATTTTTATTTTTTAATGAATCATTGAATTAATGAATGTAGATATGCCGCATACTTCATCCTATTGGAGAGGATGCTTGAGGTGCATGAGCCTCTGCAATTGATGATGGTCAATGCTGAGTGGACTAGATGGCCTAATGCAAGTTCTACTGGAGGAAGAGCATCAAACAAAAGATCCACGATGACGATTGGTGGGCCAATGTGAGGTAAGACATATTAGATGGCTGATTTTCATATTAAATTTCTGATTTTAATATTTTAATTTTATTGTCCAATGTTCCAACTTTTTAAGTTTCTAACATGTCAATTAACTTGTCAACTAATTATTTTGAACTTTTTGTTTGCATTTTGCCAATATATTTGCTCCTTCATCTCGCCCATTGTAGATGTCATTAGATATGCTGATACAGACTCTCCTAGTCTTGGAGAGATATATGAGACATTTGACACTATGCTTGGGAAGATCAGGCAACTTATTTTGGCAAAGGACCCCACTTTGGATTTATATGAGCAACACATTAGGCCCATTGTGACACGAAGGTGGAATACAACGAACACCCCGCTTCATATGGTTGCCTTTGCTCTAAATCCAAAATGGTATGCACCAAGGGATGGTAGGGTACCTCCATGTGATGATGCTGAGGTTTTAGATGGGTTCACACGGGCCATTGAAAAGATTTATCCACCAGAGCAAGCTTCACTACTTCGGTCACAATTTCTAGACTTTGCTAATCTTAATGGCCCAAACTTGAGTAAACCACAAGCGAGGTTGGATAGAGCTATATTAGCTCAATCGAACCCTATTGGATGGTGGACCTATCATGGGAGAGATACACCGCAGTTGAAGATACTTGCCACTCGCCTTCTTGCACAGGTTGCTAGTTCCTCTGCTGCAGAGAGGAATTGGTCCACATATAGCTTTATCCACTCCCTCAAGAGGAATAGACTCACCTCTAGACGAGCGGAGAAGCTAGTGGCCATTCATAGTGCTCTTCGGCTTCAGGATCGGCAAACTCCAGAGTATCGATAGACTCCAGACTCCAGCTCTACGATGGGATATTGATCCCGAGGACGCGGCTCAGGTAGATGAGGAGGAGACAGCGGAGGGCTTGGTTGGGGTCCCATTGGATGAGGAGGAGCATTACAATGGCAGTGACTCAGACAATGACTCTGATTTTGATTCGGTTATGAGAGATGATTAGGGACAGCAGTGCTCTTTGTTTATTTTGTATTCATTATTGACATACGATATTGTATTTTGATTTTCATAGCAAACTTTAAAATTATATGGCAGCAATGTAGCCTTTGGGCATTTTGATATAAGTTTATAAATTATAACTTGGAGGTTGTGTCATGATTCGTGTATGTTAATTTTGAATGCGTATTGAGTATTGGCATAATGTTGAGCACAAATGTTATATGTTAATGTTCTATAATGTGTATTATGCATGCCTTATTCATTTTATCTATTGAATATTTAAAATTTCCCTATATTTTTATATAGCCGTCCCCTGTCGTCCCTAATTTTGGCCTCAAAAATCGGAAACTTGGGGACTCGTCCCGCCATCCCCTGCCGTCCCCGTCCCAGAAACTTGGGGTAACCTTGCTTAAAACATTTGCAAAAATCAAATTAAGTAAGCTTATGTTGGATTTGGGAATGAATGATTTAATCTACAACATGTTTCACCATTTCTTTGCCACAATCAGGAAAGAACATGATGATGATATTATTGCATCATGCAAACTATTATGGTACTGACTATTAACGAGAGTGATGATGTTCCTCGGTCTCTTTTTTATATCCTATCGAATAACAAGAAGAAGGGGAAACATGGAAACCTATCAATTAAAGAGAAATTAGCTCATAGGGTGATTAATCAATGTGGGAAGAAGCTGAAATATTTCTTGGATAATGAGAAGCAAATGATTGAAGAGAAGTTCATAGCAGAAAAATCCGATGCAGTGATTGCTTTGAAACATGATGAATGTGAGACGGAGCCTCAAGATGACTCTTTGGTCATGCATGCAGCTATTGTGGATAAGGTTGTGCATGAAGGAAAGGACAAAACAGCAGCCTTAGATCTTGGTTTGAATTCATCTAGTCATGACTCTAAGTCTAATGACTACTTTGATGTTGCTAGTGGAGCAGATATTGGTGATGAGTTCACTAATATACCTTCAAATGATGGGCATGTTGGAAACAAAAATGATGATGTCTTCAAATTAGCTTTTGATGATCACTCATCTCATTTCATGGATGATATCTCAGGTAGCTTTGGGTTTGACTTCCAAACCAAGCCTACGAAGAGGGCTATTGATGATGATTTCAATCCTAGTAAGATGGAGTGACTTTTTCATAAAGGCAACCACTCATGAGGAGCACAGTGAACACTTATACTCTGAACAAAGCAATCAGACTTTTTTCACATGGGATCTAGGTGTGTTGGCACCTAAGTATGATGAGGATTCACATAGGGAAGAATTTATTTTTTATTATAATGATGCCCTTGCTTCATCTCGGGAGTCATGCATAGAAAATAGCATTGAGAAAGGTGAAGTTGAAAGGGATAATCTTATGTGCAAATCAGAAAACTTAATGCATGAAATTGATTTCGATCATAGGCCCAATGAGTCATGTGATTGGAAGGAACAACTGAAAGTCACTAAGGATAAGGTTGTTCAAACCTTAACTCATTTTAAAAGCACACACAAGTTCGTTGAATACCTCCTTTGGATAGCTCAACTTGAAGGGAGACAAAGGGTTTAATGATTGAAGCTACTATAATAAATCTGCAGACTATCAAACATGCTTTAGAGATAATGAAATCAGATTACCTACATTTTCTTGCAGATAGAAACCATGACATCAAGTTTATAGAGAAGACTTATAGAGCATTCATAGAAAAAGAGAAAGAAGTTGATGAACTTAACCTTGAGTTAAGTTTAGCTCACTTTTCTCTCTACAAAGCAAAAAATCAGTCACATGTTGCAACCACGTGACAAGTTCATGTGAACCTAGGCAGTTGTGATAAGTTGTCTCATGTCATATAATTAAGACACTTGTTATAATCTTATGACATCTTGTATCTCACCTTGGCTATATAACCAAGGGGTCTCTACTACAATTTACACACACAACATTCAATCATAATTGATAGAAATACAGTTTATTCTTGTCATATTCATCTTCTCTCTTTGTGCTTTCCATTTGGCCTCTAGTTCTTGGTAGGCTATCTCCATAGACAATTCTAATAAATTGTTCACAAATCAAAATACCTTAAAATGGGGCCATTACAGCATTATAGTTTCTCAAAAACCATTTTAAGCATTTGTTTGTTATTTTCATCTATGCGCTCTTTTGAAGGTGATATCTTGCACATAGCAGTCAGGGTGGTACTTAAGAGTTTAAATATTTCTCCACAATGCAATCATTTAGGATTTTGTTTCATAACAAATGTCTCCAAACAAAGAACTTCTATGTAACCTGTGTATCTCTTGCACAAACAACTTTGAAACTTGTGACTGTCAAGCCTTATCAATGATGGCTGCTATGAACTAAACTGTTATGGACTCATTTATTTGTGCAGAAAAATATAAAATAATAATTTTACAATAAACACAATATATATTGCTGACAAACAATGTTGTAGTGACAGATTACATACAAATTCATAACAACAGTTAACTGAACGAGTTCAGTATTGCAGCAGCCACTTAGTTAATTTTTATTGCAAGAAAATTCAATTAATATTGCTGTTTCAAATATAAATATACATGATATTGTATACAACAGTCATAGAAGCCCCTTTTGCAATAAGATTTTTCTTTTTTCCTAGAAAAAAACAGACGTCCATGTGGACATTTTGCCATCCCCAGCACAGGTTAAGGGACATCCCAGCCATTCCCAGCCATCCCAGGGACGACCAGATGTCCTGAGGCTGGCCAATCATCCTTACAATGTCTGGCATTTTTAGCATTTCAAGGAGATCTCCCAAATGTTTGCAAGGCAAGGGCTAGACAAATAGAGTATGATGTTTATTATCCTGAAGTTAAAATGTTTCTCTGTGGTAGCATTTGGAGTAAAGTTAGGCAGCTACTTTGCTTGTAGCTAAATACCAAAACTGAAAATCGCAATCCTAAAACAGATCTTGTATCCATTGGATCCCAACACATTTTGGTTCCTCTTCTCCAGTTCTAAGTAAGATCAAAATATGTACCTTCATAAGAGTTAATGAAGGTACTTGTCCAGATTGGCATAATGACACATTGATCATTTATCCACTATGAATGTTCCTAAGACATTAGATTGATGGATATAATAACATGGAAACATATAACATCAATTGAGCAATGCCTGGCGTGTGCACTATAACCTTCAAATTTGTTTATAGACTAACCATAAGCTAGTTATAATACATATGCTTCTAGAAAATATACTTGGCAAGGTGCTTGCCACCATTCCTACAGAAAGAGATCTCCCAAATTTTGAATACCTAATAAAATCCCTTTGGCAATTGCAAGAAAGATTAAGTAGGGAATGCTTATGATTACAATGTAATCTATATTGCCAAAACAATTACTTTAGAATGTGATTTTAGTAATTTGTCAATATTTACAAAATCTTAATTATCCTACTTTATAATTATAACACCTAATATATTCCCAAAGTCTTATACATTTATTCCTAGTAAGATTAAATGTCAAATGATGAAATAAAATACTAAAATCTATCAGAATTTATTATCAAAATGCTATGGAACTTAAGAAGTAATGTTTACACAATCACTCTAAAGAATTATTTTGCACAGACCACATTTTTGAAATTCTTTATCTCCTTCAAATTCTTTAACAAGATAAATTTATTGCAATGGTCAAGAAGCTTTCTTTAAGCATTGTAAATCATAGATAAGGTTATGGGTCTTGTTTAACATGCATAAATATGGGTGGGTGGACTCTTGAACGGATACCATAAACATTATACAACAACCTAGCCACATGTCTGCTGAAGTTATGGGCTGCCTTATTGAGGTGAATGACGAGGGAGATTGAAACTGGGGTCATGTTTTTATACGATTGACACTTGCCTAACTCATGCAGGCTGTGTGTGATTTTATAATTGAAAGTGTGCATTCTCTAACAGTTTCCTAATTGGAATATACAAAGAATCTGCCACAGAGAGGGGCAACAACATTCATTTCCTGATTCTCTTTATATGTGTTAAAAAGATATTTATAAACCCATTTACATTTTAAAAATTGCAATATACCTAACGTGCTATCATAGCTATTAGCAGTTGTTTAGTTTCACTAAATTTACTTGATTGCACCGGATGCATCACTTAAGATTGGCACAGAATATCAACATATCGAAAGCTGCATTAGAAAATGATAGCATAACACTACTTTCAAACCAAAAACATATTTTCCAATACAAACTTATGTGCTGAAAATAGCATTTATTAAGAACAAAATGTGTCTAAAAGCAATATCTCAAGCTTATTTTAACTAGCACGATGGTAAATCTCAGCCTAAAACATCCATTCAGCAATAAAAATGTCTAGAAAATTTTTACATTCCTCTTACAAAACTCGTGAATTACATATCGTAGCCTATTATTCATGTAAATAAATGCAATCCTGCAAAAACAAATGAGACTAGTATAATACAGAATGAGTTGTGAATAACTCCATGAGAGAAAAGAATGTCACCTTCTGAAACAAACGACCACAGATGTCTTCATGAGCAGCATCAACTGTTTTCTGTGGAATGCAGAGAAGTACCCTCAAGCGTAGTAATGCAGCCACATCTTCCTCACTTAAATCACCATCTGCAACACATTGCTGAAGTTTTTGCCTATATATATCTGCCGAAGTCATCCATGCAGACTATTATTAACAAAAGATGGCATGATTCATCAAATGTTCAGTGATAAAGTTACTGAAATGCTAAACTCAATGTCACCCACCATGCCATTAACCAAACTAGATTGACTGCAACAAGCATAGATTACCAAATAAGACTCGTTTTCTGATTGTAAATAACATCACATCATACACAATGAAAAATTATAGCAGACATGCAATACATAGGATCAGTGATTAAAAAGCTAGCGAGTAACTTGTGGACTTGCAAGTCAAACAGGTCCAGCAAGTTACTCACCAAAAAAGATTGAACCAGTAGACTTGTGAATCAAGTGGGTCCAGCAAGTTACTAGCCCAAAAACTTGCAGTCAAGTTTTGGGCAAGTTATTTGCAAGTAACAGTGAGTTCTGCATCACAACTAGCCAAAAGGCAGAAAAATACATGGCACGACCTACAAACAGCAAAATAGTATTTTTTTCCTCATTCTCTGATT
Source organism: Sequoia sempervirens (assembly GCA_007258455.2). Lineage (NCBI taxonomy): Eukaryota > Viridiplantae > Streptophyta > Pinopsida > Cupressales > Cupressaceae > Sequoia > Sequoia sempervirens. The sequence continues at coordinate 100,783,611 of VDFB02000003.1, forward strand.
TATGCTCTTGTGCCCTCCACTCTCTCATCTCATTGCATTGATTTTTAGGTGATTTTGACTGATTTAGACTGATCTTGCATGCATTCAGTGAATTTATTGATCGCATTTGAAACATATGTAACTCTTTTTTTGGGCTTTTGGTTTTTATTACTTCTTCTTTTATTCTTGTTCTGTTATAGCACTTGTAGGATTTTAATATTTCATTTTTTCTTTTCTACTTCTTTCAGATCTCACATTTAGAATTTTTAAAGTTTTCTTTTCTTTTTCCCTTTTGCTAGATTTTCCATTTTCTAAGTTTGAAAATAGAGATACCATCTGCATGTAACCTTTGTAATAGCAAAACCTAGGAACCCCTTGGAGGCATAGCACATTGAGTACAGAGGTGAGACTAGTAATGTGTAATTACTAATTATTGTAGCTTGAGGATGAAAGGAAGCATCTATCACCTTAAATATCACATTGCACAAATCCTTGGTCGAATGTGCAATTGTGTAACTTAGTGGAAACCAAGACTACACAAGAAATGAAGGTTACTCTTGCTTTCTCTGAGAACAAGAAATTAGAAAAGAAGAGGATAGTTAAGAATGACAAGACAATTGTAGTTGTGATGAATTCTTGTTTGGGCTCAAAGACTCATGTCGAGGGCTCTTGTCTTTGCCCACAAATATGGTGCTTATCCACTAGAGCTGCTTCTAGTCCTGTACTGTCACACTCACAAGGATTCTTTATTCCTCATAATATTAATACTCCTAGCATGCAACCTTCGCTCAAAGGTACTAAATGGATATAGGAAAAGCATCATAAGTTGACAATGGCGTGTGCTAACCTTTGATGTAATAACAATATACCATTCCATGTTGAGAGGAGCCCATATTGGGTGCCATTGGTCAATGCATTTGCTATAGCTACAAAAGGGTACAAGGCACCTAGCCCATATAATTTGAGTGGGCTATTGTTGGTCTTGGGATCTATTTGTGATGCAACTACATGTGCAGCCATCTTGCGTTGCATGCCTAATGGCCACCCTTGACAAATGGGAAATGCCCCACTAGGGTATCTAAATGGACCTAAGAACTCTCCCAAAACAAAACACTCCCAAGGAACCCTTGATAGGCAATATTCATGAGGAATTGCAATTGTAGCGGTACCGCATGAATAGAATGGGTACTAGTCTTTTCTGCGAGCTGATCTACACTTCACTTCTCATGATTACGATCACATGTAATTGAACTACAGAAATTCATAGTACTATGCCAAAACAAACAAAAGTTAATGCCAATTATATTTCATTATTATTTATATCATTCTTTCCATTTGGTTCACTATTACATCACTCCACACAAAGTGCACAAGAATACAAATAGTTACAACTCCTTATGATTCTACTAGCTCATGTTTCATTAGTTCTGAGGTTTTTTTGTATCTTCTCCTCCTCCTTTAATTAAAGGATTTTACTCATGTTACAGCTTCTTTGCACTCTAATTGCTTGCATAGGATTTGCTCTTGAATTAGGGGTCATGATCTATCCTCATTCGCTTGGCATGGGTTGATCTTCCCCATTCTTCCACAGCTGTCTTATCACATGGTCTACCACATCACCCCGCAGTCAACTTCACTTCTCATAGGGTTTCCTCTCTACTAGGGCAGACATCTTCTTTCTTTTGCAGCCATATTTTTCCCATTCCTCTATCATTGTGCACTACTTGTGTCCTCACATTGGAGACACCATTGGAGGCACCATAGAGACCAAAAAGTTCACCCAACAAGGGCCATTCTGATGCTTCTAACAAAGTTCATCACTCAACAACCTCACTGCTACTATCTCAACTATAACATCCCATACCCAATTTTGTTCCAATTTTTTTTGTTTATTCCCAATGAACTTTTTATCAAACAGTTTGCATGATATCAGTGTTCCACGAGGACGCGTCCCCCCTAAAAATCCTCGCGTTTCCTAGAGGGGGACGTCTCAGAGACTTGGGGACTTTGGGGGGACGTCCCCCCACCAGCCCACCACCAGCGCCACCATCCCACCACCAATGTCGTTGTCTCCAAGATGCCGCTACGACTTTGAGGATGCTGGGGTGTCCTCAAGACGTCTAGGGGACTCCTAGTTGTCTCCAAGATGTATAATTCTTATACATCTTTTTATAACTATTTTTTCAAGTACTATATGTATTTCACCACCCTACCACCCTCCTGTCGCCGTCTCCCTGCCGTCCCCTCACCGCCCCCAAACTTAGACCCCCGGTCCCCACGTCCCCAAAACACGTCCCCTACTGTTCCCCCGTCCCTGTCCCCAAAACCCCGTGGAACACTGCATGATATTGAACATAGTATGTTTCTGTTTGCAAGTTGATAGGCTGCTGGGCTTTTGCAATGATAAAATATAACATCTCCAATGTTTTGACATTCATACATAAAATAACTGGGCACAAACTTTCATAAATAAGATTTATACATTCAGTTAACTGTTTGCTATAACAATGAGCAGGATATAGAGAGGCTTAGACACTTTTCTGACCTGAATCAATTCGCAGATTTAGCACCTTTAAACAGTCAAGTATTGATGGCAATATCACCCAGCTTAACTCCAAATGCCCTGCTCAGAAAATGTTGTACTTTCACATAATTCCTACACCACTTCATAGAGAGGACAGCACCCAACTGAAAGTTATTAAACCTGCATTCTTCTCACAGTATAAGGACTAGAGCTAATGTCTACACCCAGCACGAAGGATCACACTCAATGTGACGCCTAGCAAGCCAACCATCATTAATTATTTTTATGCCTTCTTACTAGGGTCTCACATCCAGCAGTCTGAAAAACTACGCCCAGCATCACAAACACAGTTATGATTTCCTACACCACACGTCCTTCTTTTACCCCTGCTCGACCTATTATTTAAAAAGGATTCGCCCACATTACACCATCTTCCCACTGCTGACATGTCCAACACCTCATTGACAATAAATTCCTCACCCCAAAGCCACAATTCGCAACTAATAAGGACACAACCAAGTAAGAGAATATAGATGCCTACGAAAGATGCAACTCAGCCAAATAAGCAATCACCCAACCAATCAAACCCACGCCTCTAATGCTCTGACTTTTTTTAACAAACCTTTCAGACCAGAAGATGCATCCTTAAGAGAAGATATCGCTTGACATTTCAATTCCCACGCCTAGAATTGCTTGTAACATTTTATTTAATATTTTTCAAACTTTTTTAAAGATTTTTCAACCTGTGATTTGACTGTAATTAATTAGTCTTTCTTGAAAGATTTCAAGAATTAATCAGCTTCAATTGTACCAATGAACACCCAAAAAAGATCTCTCACCACCATGGATATTATTCTCCATGAGGGTTTTCGTCCTCAGGAAGTTATTGCAGAAATTCTCTGCAAATTTTCAAATACTAATTCCTGTATATTGAATGAGCTCCATAAATGATATTTTATTAATTTTCCCAAACCCGATGCCTTTTTTGGAAATTAAAATAATATTTTAGTAATTCTTTATGTCACCCTTTAATTTCCCTAATAGGCATAAATTAATAACACCTTTTAATATTTTTCACTTGGCCACTCAATTATAAAATAAGTCACTTTTTAATATTTATATAAATACTTAAGTGAGAGTTATAATAAAAATTATAACTTAATATGAGTTACCAACCTAACTCTAAGTTACCTGTTCACCCCCTGGACCAACCGGTTCAGATTCCATTCGGCCCGGATCCCAATTCAATTCAATTTGGCATGGGTGAGAACAAGGTTCAAGAAACTTCCAGTGGATTTGTGTGGAATGGTCCTAGACGGATCTGTGAGGAATTTAAATGTTTCTTTGGCTCCCGCAACAAACCCTCCATTTTCTCTATAAATCGTCTATCTCACAAGCTGCCCACTCCTAGTGCACACACATATGTGTGGAGGAACTCTGATGGAGGCTAAGTTGCAGCATTCCCGTCTCCTCTCACGTTGAGTGAGCACAGGGCCATTCCCATCAAAATGGATTAAAAATTTATGTAAATAAATTAAATAATTTATTAATATTATTATTAGTAATAAAAAAATTAGCAGTTATGTATGTTATTATTAATTTTTAAAAATTAATAATAATATATATTAATATTTATTATCTATTAATATTATTTTTTATAGTTTTATAATTTATTATTTGAAATATCCCACCCCTAATAGGATATTTACTTTCTGAAATCTGCCTATCTTGTTTTTATTTGGTTTTTATGATTTTTTTGTGTTTTTGATGAAATTTGCCAGGAAAGCAGGAAATGCATATAATTGCAAGGAAAGAACAATTGAAGCAAATATATAAAACTATTAACTCATATTTATTTGTGCTTTTGCACTTACAATGAAATCATACCCGGAGGTCAAATGGAAAATATATTGCAAATCTGAAAACACTTTTTCAGCAAACTAGAGACTTGCAAAATTGGCCACCTCAACAAAATGACCAATTTCCACACCTTGAAATTGCTGCTCAATGATCAGATGCTTTAGACGCCTAGAATGATATAGATTTGGAGTATAATACTTAATTGTTTTTCTCCTTGAAACCTCACATGCCAGATATGAAGTTGTACGGCCAGAATAGAATGGTACGGCCAGCATATAATGGTACAACCAGCATATAATGGTACCACCTGCCTTTATGAATCCCACGTGCTAGCAATGAAGGGTGAACAGCAATGATATCTTCTAATGAATTTCTGATCTGCTCGACAAACCTCTGAAAAACTTTGAAATATTGATCTCAATATGCACAAATGCAGTTCCTGGATGAAGCCACCTGTAAAGCAATCCTTGGGTGGTATTTCACACCTGTAGATCACTAAATCTGAGAGGTTTTTCGTTCTCCAAGATTGAATTTCAGACTGAAACCCTTGTTTCTTCTCCACAGCAAAAAGGCATCAAGTTTGTAAGTTGAATGAATGAATAAATGTGCTTTTGTTGAATGCTTTTATACCTCCTCTAAAAAGCACGATTTCTTTAGGGTTTTTAATCCATTAAATATTTAATGATATTTGCTTTTGTTGCTCAAGTATTATAATCTTCATGTGAGCGCCCCCTTTTATGGCATAAATAATTGACCTTATGTTATAAAAATAAATCATATATTATAAGGTCATTAAACACCATTAATGACATCCTCTTATAATTTAACTATTATTAAAGTTAATGATTAATAAATCATAGCTCCATAAAAACTAACATTAATTGATTCTGCCAACACCACGGGGTTACTCACTGCTTGTATTGCTCACCAGAATGGCTTACTATAAATAGTAAGGTTGGACCCAAATGTCCAAGTGACTTACTAAAATAGTGAGTGAGTATAAATGGAGCCAGAAACACCTCAAGAAGGTTATCCTTGAATATCATCAAACTCTGGAGAAGATAACTCCCAAATAAGGCCCTCTGAACACCAACATTAGCCTACAAGGACCCGTTGATAGGCTAGTCCATCAAACACTAAAACTAGCTAAAGAGGGGACATTACATTATTATATTATAATATTATATATTAGTTTTATTAATATTATATTATATATTAACTTATTGTTTATTAATATTTAATTCTTTTATAATGTTAGTTTTATTATTTATTAATATTTAATTAATAATATTAATATTATATTATACATTAAATTTATTATTTATTAATATTAATCGTATTGTTATATTATAATATTATATAAGGCTTATTAATATTATTATGCATTAAAAATATATATTACGTCTAAAAATCTCGATTTCAAGCTGTAAATATGTATGTATTTATAATTTTTATATGTTTTTGTATCAACGACTACAAAATAAACCCAATCCCAAAAAAACGAAATTGATCAAATCCGTGAACTGAACCCCCGAAGCCAAACCCGAACCAATACCAGGACCAGTAACTTAGCTCTAACTCAAAAATGTCTTGTCTTCTTGAGATAACCCTTTGAAAAAACATCAGCTTTTATTAAGGAATGATCACTGCTTTCTAAACTAATTGCTACCTCTTTAATCACTGCCTCTTCACAAGGAATGATCACTGCTTTCTAAACTAATTGCTACCTCTTTAATCACTACCTCTTCACAAATATAATCACTGCTCTTGGAAAGTAAACGCTGCACTCTATATTGATCGTTGCCCATTAACAATGATCATTGTCTTATATGAATTGCTTCTCCTTAGTAAAGTATGAATCTCTGCTCCTTTAATCTTATATTTTTCTAACTTGGGCAATTTAAAACATTAAATACAAGTTTCATTGTCATATTCCAAAGGGGGTCAGCCCATAAATAATGGCCTTTAATTAAAAATTAATTTTCATATTGGGCACCAACGAAGGGAAGTCGGCCAGCAACAAATATTAAGTTTGTCTTGCATATCTTTCGGTCTTTGGATTGCATTTTTAACCTGAGTTTCTTTGGACAAGATTAGTGGCCTTTGGCCTTCATACGATTTCGTCCATACGCCTTTGACATCAATGATAATATTGCCAACAAAAAACCCTCCTAACTAGTTACAATGATTTCATCTAGGAATCACCCATGACATGTAAAGTGAAGTTTCAATTTTTTGTTGCAAGTAAGGAGATTTTTTATGTACTTTGAGTTGATTTGTGGGGTTGCTAATATTGTTGTGAGTGAGCAGTATTTACAAAAGTTGTTGAAAGAGTTTCTAGGTGATTCAAAAGGATCCCTAGTTGGTCGTACACCTTGCCTGTCATACCATTTGTTGGTATAACCTATGAGGTTTTTTGGTCTTCTATATTGTTGTTTTTGGACGCCTCTATTCTCTCATTGCA
>VDFB02000003.1:100790537-101055806 GCA_007258455.2 Sequoia sempervirens
ATTGATTTATCATTGGTATCTCCTCAAGTTCCTTGATCTTTGTGCTGAGAGGGGGAGAATGGTGCAGGAGCACCTGCCAAGGTGCCAGAGGACAAGCATATTTTGATGTTTTGTTTTAAAAATCTTTTCCTTTTGTTGTGTAAGGTATTTAACACCTTTAGATTGTGTTTGAGGACCTTTTAGTTCATTAGGTAAAGTCGAATAAATTGGGAAATGTTTTGGTGGTCATTTCCTAAGTTCTTGTAAAAAGTTTGAAAACACACTGTGTTTTCGAAGAGTTTGTTTTTGGCCTTTTTAGGCTAAATGGAAAAACCTAACTGTTTCCTAGGCATGGTAAAAGCTCATCCTCGACCTGTATTGGAGGTTAGAAGTTTTTGTGTGTTGGCAGATCAGGAGAACAATAAAAGAAAATAATGATTTTTGTTGAAAAGGCTGATTTTCCTGTTCCTGCGTGTGACAGCTGCAAGAAATGAGTTAAATAAAGTTTTTGCTCTGTTAAGTAGCATGTAGTGCAACCTTTCAAGGCATTTCTTGTGGCATTTTAATTAGCTTTTCCATCACTTTTTTCTTATTGTAAATACTATGTTTTTTTTGTATTACTATTTTGGACTGGTAAAGACCAGAAATATGGGGTTTTAACTTGTTTCCTGCCTGTACCTGGAAGTATGGGAGTAGTGGAAACTAGGTTAGATTCCATATCTATATATAGTGTAAATAAAGAATGCTTTATGAGTGTTGGTAGCATGCTAGGTAGCTTTCCCTAGGCGAGTTCATCAAACCCGGTTAGGGAAAGATTGTGCAAAGTCTGTTTCCACGTTGCAGGGGTGCTGCATCTCTAGTAAAGAAGTGTGTAAAGTGGTTGCATGGGACCATACAAAGCTCTGAAAAGAGGCAGGAGTCATTATCATATCATTTGGTGGCTGGAGAAAGAGGTCAGACTCTTGTGTATCCAAGAAAAGGCTTAAAAAGCCCTATAATTCCCAAAATCTGGAATATTCCTGTGTACGGCTTGAGAAGTGCTGAAACCACTAAAATCTTGTAGTGCTCCAAAATTGAGCCAGGGTTCCTTCTTGGTGGATATGGTGTTCATTTTTCAGGGAAGAGTATTAACCATTTGTTTTGTTTCAAGAGACCTAATTCTTGTAGCCTTTCCAAACCCTAAGCTAGGGTTTAAGGAAAGCGATAGAAGAATGGAACTTTGAGCTTGGACAAGGAGCATTCTTAGACCATTTTGAAGTCAAGAAAACCATTTAAGTTAACACACACCCCTGCAACAGAGTAGGGAAGCATATGGCGTTGGCTAGTCTTTAAGTGAACTAAGGGCTAGATGATGAAATGTGAAGAAGGAGGACCAAGAATGACTTGGTTACAGCGTTGTGAATGATAGTAGGGTTGGTTAGCAAGACCAGGGGTTCTATTACCAGGAATAGGACTTATAGGTCAGGGGAAAAAGATCCCTTAGGAGTTCTCAAAGCAAGGACTCAGGGCATTGAGATTGTGACTGTCTCAATCCAACCTTGTTTCTATCACAATGTTGTAGAACACTCAAATACTAGATAATGTTCCTAAAAAATCTCTCAAAGACCTTGTTTCTCAGGTGGAAGAACTCAATGCTTGCATGAAACAAGTGGAATTAAAACTTTAAGGGAATAGAAGCAATAATAAGTTCAAAGATATGGAGAGTGCTATTATAAATCTTAGTGTTGTCATTGATGGTATTATGAAAAAAGTTGTTATGGGTATGATGTTTGGTTAGGGTGATATTAGGAAATAACAAAAGAAAAAAGGAAAGTATCTTGGGAAGAAAGAAGTGGCTAAGAAAGAGAACAATGAGAATAATGATAGCTGGATGGAGTCAGTGGTTGTGCTTTAGGAGAACTAGATTCTTATCAAGGATTCTTAATGCCATTTCTTTTCTCTTTGTTTCTATTTTCGTTTCTACAACTCTGGCCCACATTCCTATTTAATTATGACTTTAAGAATAGTTATTTTTAGTGATTGAACAAGGTTAGAAATTTTGTTTGGAATGGTTATATATTTAGCTTGTTGGGTTTAGTTCCGTCTGTTTTCCTTTTGTTGGGTTGGTCTGTGGTCTCTGTTCAACCAATTTCTGATGGTTGTTTTTGTTGATCTTGGTGTTGGTTCGTTGGTGGCCTATCTGGCCTAGCTCCTTTTTTATACGGGATTAGGGCCCTTTCCTTGGTATCTTAATCAAAAACAACTTTACCTTTTCTTTTACTTAAATAAAATTAGGACCAATAAGATAAAAATTACAATTTTTCTATTAAAACACCTAGATCTAGGATTTGAAAACATTGAAAAGATTAATATCATATCATGCAAAATGAATAAATTATCATGATTGTTTTATTTAAAGTTTAAAAATCTAAAACACTAATTATTTTTGTGTAAATTTATTAAGAGTAGTTGTAAAGATCAAGTCTAGGGTGAAAATTAAAATTATTAAACTTGAAGATCATAAGTTTAGTTTTGCTTGTTGAGGTCTATTCATTCAAAATATCATTTGAAAAACTAACCACTTAATTAGTAAAAATTATTGTGAGCTAATTGTGTACTAAAACTTACATATCACAAGCCCATTGAAAAGGGACAACTACATAGAGCATTGAGTTATCTTGTAATACCATAAATTGGTAATGTATACCTTTGGGTTGATAAATTATTTCAAAAGTGAGTACCTTTAAGGAAGGTGGAGTGATCTTGTCATTTTACCAACCATGTTATAAACTATGTAAAAATGATCAATAAAACTAGTGCTAGGAGGGCTTAAAAATTGTGTCTTGGTATCTATAAATTACATTAAAGATAGAAAAAAAGTATATTATCACTAGATCTAAGTCAACTAAGGGAGGCATTGATCTACCTTATGCAGCAAAACATAGAAGGATAGAGGATAATAAAATAAAGTCTATATTTGAAAAATACCCAATCAAGAAATACTCCATTTAGATATGAGAGCATTATTGATCAATCTACCATTACACAAGATCTTCCAATGGAAAACTTCTTTGGTGTAGAGAAATCACCTCTTAAATTTTGAGGAGTAATACATGGAGAAGGTAGAACAATGGAGGAAAACATCTAAGAACTCAAAGGTACCACAATGAGGAAAAAAATTGAGCATAAGATGTTTTTTTTAGACTATTACCTTACACACTTGGACCAAATACTTACAATTGATACTTTGTTTTACCATATAATTCTATCACAAGTTGGTGAAAATTGGACTCTATTCTCATTAGTCTATTCTCAATTTCAATCAAATTATTGGTGTTATACCACCAATTTGCTATTATAAGGAGAGGAGATATTGAACACTAGTTTCAACAATCCTTATTACACATATGGAGAGGCTTCTATTTAAACATATTTAAAGGATCTTGATTCCAAAATTGTAATATTTCTGAGAAGAAATCCAAAATCCTTGGCTTCTTTAGCAACATTATATGTATATGTTGTTATGGTACAACGAGAACTATTTCCATTTAGCATGGGGCCACTAGATCCTTTCCTTAGTTGGGACATCCAAGAATGTCAAATCAAATGATCTAGATTCAATACACTTCAAATCAAAAGAATTATTTATTGAATGGTAATCCAAGTGCTCTATATCAAGTGCATGTTTAGATTTACAATCAAGTAGTATTAAACCAATTGTTAACCACACATATGCTCACATGACAAAAATAATAGGGTGTTAATACTGACATTACTATAACTCTTTTTAAGAATCAAAAAAATTGTCCTTAATTATTCAACCCACAAGGATTTGAATGTTTAGTTTTTTATTGATCTCTAATAATTAGATTGCTACAAATCCACCTCACATTTAATGGATAAACATTTAAGAATTACCTCACAAATTTAAGTTTACAATTAGAGCATTAAAAGAATATGGTGAATAATTATTGAATGTTCAACAAAATCAAAGTCCAACAAATCCTTCAAACATATGATGCAAGGTTCATAGACCAAATAGATAGTGGAACACCAAGCTTATCTCAACCTTAGTAGATAATCTAATCATTGTTGAAAGTATGAAGGTGTTGTCATTGATGTCAACTGGTGAACCAGTTGCTATTGTCATTGATGTCACATATGCTAGTTATTGGTTGTATATGTCGAGGATATTGATAAAATTGTAATAAAGAAAGTTTACAAGTATTTAGTGTTTGCTCTGGGTTTCGCTTCAGAATATGCTGCTATACTAGTAAGTATATGAGGTATTTTTCATGATTGTTGGAAGCTTCTATATCCAGATTTTGGGCTTCTGGATCGTTGTACAATGTGATTATGTTCACCAATTGTGAACTGTGCTTTTCTATGTATCTAGATGAGGTTCAAGAGAAATGTAGTTGCTCCAGATTTCTTCTTGTTTGAGTTTTATGACTTGCGGTTCTCAGGATAAGTTGATGAGGTCATGTTCAAATGAAGTTTGTTTACTAGAAATATTGGATCATGTTAAGATTGAGTGTGCTTAATTGATTTATGTGTTTCACACCGGTATTGGCCAACCTTGTGTGAAACACTACTTATGAAGATCATGGAAGCATGTTAAGGCATGTTGGGACTTATTTAGGTCCTCATTAAGTATGTGTTTGGGTCGCTCTCATTCTAATTCCACTATAGAATGTTTTGGAACCGACCTAATTTGAATTTGTAAATACAAATGGTGTATGGCTGTCTTTGGATGAGTTTAAAGGTTGAAGATGGTATAAATATAAGTTGAGATGTTTGTGAAAAGTGAATGAATGGAAGAGAAAGATAGATATGTGAGATAGATGTGAAAGTGTGTAAGTGTGTGTGTGTGTGATGCAAGTTTGAGAATATCAGTGCAAAATTCAAGTGGTGAGTTTCCAAAGGCAATGAGTTGAAGGTGTAATCTATCATTCAAGCATGTTTGCAAGTGTGTGAGTGAATTGTGATGGAAATATCTATTGCATTGAGATTGTTTCTCACTATAACATATCTATTCTATCTTCTTTTGTAATTATGAGGCAGTGAGCCTTTCAGGTGGTTAACCCTTACTGGACAGTGAGTCTTGTTCCAGACAGTGAGTCCTATTTTGGCAGTGAGCTTCTCTGGCAGTGAGCCTTTGTATTCAATTTTTATGTTTTCTATATTGTGAGCTAATCCTCACCATGTTTTTTCCCTTATTGGGTTTTTCATGTAAATTTTGTGTTGTTGTGTGTATGGTTTTGCTTCTTTCAGTTTCTGTTTTCACACTTAAAGATTAATCATATTAGCAGAGTAAATTATTTGTGAATGATAATAGATCTAATCTCCGGTGAAAGTTTTAAAGGTTAAATTTGCTACAACTGAGTCACCCTCCCCTCTTAGTTATCTTGCTCAACAATTGGTAGCAAAGCTCGGTTCCTTGGAGAAGAGCTTAACCACTTAAGGAAGGTCCGGAATGGTGAGCAAGATCACTATTGAGTGTCCTAGGTTGATGGGACTAATTATGCCCTTTGGAAAATAAAGATGGAAGTATATTTGGAGTAATGTGGATATGATATTGAGAAAGGTTATAAGACTATATACACTCCTCTTGCTAATGGTTCAAGTACAATTGATGAAATCAGGGCGCATGAAGAAAACAAGAAGGAAAAGTTTATTTTGAAGAATAGTATTTCACATTCCAAATTGATTAAAGTTCAAAATCTAAATATTGCTAAAGATGCTAGGGATGCATTAGAAAAGATTCATGAAGGAGATGAAAAGGTCAAAGAAGCAAATTTGCAAAATTTGTAGGCATAGTTTGAGATCTTGCATATGTCTGAAGATGAGAACATTAAATACTATGTACAGAGAGTGGATCAACTGGTATGTGGAATGCGAGAAGACTGCTAAAGATGTCTAGCATGCATTGGAAAAGATTCATGAAGGAGATGAAAAGGTCAAAGAAGAAAAGTTGCAGAATTTGGAGGCATAGTTCGAGATCCTGCATGTCTGAAGTAAATCCTATGTACATAGAGAGTGGATGAACTGGTAGGTAGAATGTGAGGAATTGGTGCTACAGTGGAAGAATCCAGGATTGTAAAGAAGATTCTCAAAAATCTCCTTGATGCATACAGTGAAAAGATATCTATTATTGAGGAATTTATAGATTATAAAACTTATACTAAAGATCAATTATTGGGTACTCTAACATCATTTGAAATGAGAAAGCCTAGCTTGAGAAATGGATCCAAGACAAAAACTACTTTCAAGGCCACAAGAGCTAAAGATTCAGATGAAGAGAACCTTGATGAAGTAGAAGCTAACTTTGTAAGAAGGATGAAAAAGGGCTCTAGTAAATATGAAGGTAAGTTACCCTTTAAGTGCTTTACTTGTGGAGGAATAGGTCATTATACTTCAAGATGTCCGGAAAGAGCTAAGAAGAATAAAAATAGATTAAGCAAAGAAAAGAAAGGGAAGACGATTAAGAGAGCATACTATGTGAATGAAGATGCTGACCGTATTTCTAATGAAGAATATGATTATGGAGATTTTGATGACAATGAATGCTTGTTCTTGGCTATAAAAGATGAATCTACTTATGCTAATACTAAAATATAGGTAAAGGAAAGTGCTTAGGAGAAATTTGAAGATACTGTAATTTCCGCTCTTCAAGCTAAACAAGAAAAGAACTATTGGGTAGTTGATAGTAGTTGTTCACATCACATGACCAGTGATAAGAGTAAGTTTGTTAAACTTGAAAAATATGATGGAGGCTTAGTTAAGTTTGGAGATGATACTGGTGCTAAGATTTGTGGGATAGGTTTAGTTAGTTTTGATGGCAAGCATAATACTGATGATGTCTACTATGTTAAGGGTTTAAGGAATAATCTCTTGAGTGTTGGAAAAATGTGTAGTAAAGGATATAATCTTGTATTCGAGGATGAGAGATGTGAAATCACACTAGTATAGAAACAACAATATATGATTTAAAAAACTACTAAAAACTACATATAAATGACCAAACATGATCACGTGACCATTAGTAGTTTATTTCCAGTCATTTATAATGTGGCCGAATTGATGACTAAACCATTTTAGTCATTTATTGCTTGTTTTGATTGATCGATTTGGTAGTATATTTAGTCATTGATTACTATAATTTGGTCACTTATTTAGTCATTTTTTATTCATTGATATATTTAGTTGTTAATTTAGTCATTGGTTGTTGTTAACTAGTCACTTATTTAGTCATTTTTATTCACCGATTTCTATCCATTGATTGTGTATTTAATCATTAATTTTAATCATCATTTTGATCATTTTGGTAGTATATTTAGTTATTTTTATTCACTGATTTCACTAGTCATATATTTAGTTATATTTATTCATTGTTCACTGATTTCTATCAATTGGTAGTATATTTAGTCAATTTAATTATTAATTGATGTCAATTAGTAGTATATTTAATCATTTTAATTGACTGATATTTGAGGATTTAAATATAAAACAAAAAAATACACATAAATCATCAATTTCACACAATAAGACAATCATTGAGAAGGCAAAATCATTGAACTTTATTAAAAGAAAGGTGTTCTTATAGCTTGCACAAGTCTGAAATATCTATCTTTCTTGAAAAATGCTTAGAAATAGAGTATTACAATTTTGATTTTTAGTCACAAGATTCAAAATTTGAGTTACAATGCACATAAATGACAAGAAATAAACTTCTCCAATTTTTTTTTGCAATGATGGAAACACATGCTTGGAGCCCTTCAATGTGAGCACATGCCCCTTTCATCTCTTAAAACCTCTTGAATATTTATCAGTGGATGAGCATCTCGAAGTGTTGCTTCCATAAGAAATTTCTTTGTCTTTTCAACATCATAGAAGTTTGATTCTCTAGTTACACACTAAAAGCATCAAATCTAACCTACACAAGATCCCCCAATTCCTTGCTACACTCCAACTTGTCCTCGACAAGCCAATTGTCCAAAAGGATTTTTTTATTCTGATTTAAAACTAATTGTGAAAGTTCAAGAGACTCAAATGCATTCAACTTTCCTTTCATCAATAGAGTACCAAAATATTGGAGAAGAGGTGGTGTTTGCCTTGGTTGTACTGGAACACTTTGCAATAATATTGGAAACTTCTTTAATAATAATTCTAAGGAGTATGAAATTTTCCTTGATTTTTCAAACTTAAAAATATTTACAAAGTGTGATTTACTAGACCTACTACCACCAGATATAACTTTGATGAAATCCAAAACTATATGGAACTTTGCTACAGTGTCTGGTGTACGAAGAATTCCTTGAGGAGATTTTGTTGGACTTGCCATTGCACCAAAAGATTGACTTGTCAATGCCCGATACAAGCTTCGATTAAGAACCATAGGAGGTGGTTAGACCATGTCACAAACCCAAGCGTTAGTGATACAAAGGAAGACCAAGGGTCACACCTTGCAACAATCCCCCCCAGCACAAGCGCGGGGTTTGAACCTATGACCAGTTCTGATACCAATTGTTGGACTTGCCGTTTCACCAAAAGATCAACCTGTCAATGCTCGATACAAGCTTCGAATAAGAACCACAGGAGGTGGTTAGACCATGTCACAAACCCAAGCATTAGTGCTGCAAAGGAAGACCAAGGTTCACACCTTGCAACAAATTCAACATCAAGTTCTTCTGCTTCTTTATACTTCATCTGAGAAAACAACTCTTGGAATCGCTAGACAACCTACATGAAACACTAATATTCAATTACAACATCTATTTCTTCAAGTTGCAAGAACATAATGATACCAATTTATATTGCTAGTTTCAATCATAAAAATATAATTCTTTTTGCCTAATACTAACAAAAAGAGTATAAATTCAATTTGTAAAAAATAATCTCTTTCCCTTTCCAATTGAATGTATGCTAGTGAGGAGTCCATTAGGTTCAATTATGCATTAATTCCATTTAGTTAATAAAAAAAATGTAAAAAAACTGACCCAAAACACTAAAAATAAAAGTGCCAAGAAACTATTCATTGAAAATTCCCTTAAATTTCCTACTTGAGGTTCCAACCTAAGTACTCAACTTCAAACATATGTCAAGTATTACTAGAATAAGTTCCAAGTGTATGATTATACCAAAGTTCTCAAGAATATTTATAATTTGATATTATGAAGTTGCTTAAACTGCAATAGTACATAAATATTTTGGTACTTGATCCTCATGTATGCCAAAGCATACATTTTAGGCAAGGACTAAAATATGCAAAATCATAGTTGCTGATATTTACCAGATATTTTTCCCCAGGAAGGTTTCCTCTTTTAGCAAGATTCACAACAAGCTCAAGGAGAAATGCAACAAGCACATTTGTTAATACATGGAGAGATTTAAATTGAAAGCACAAAAGCTTCAGTCAAATACATATATAAGGATATAAAAAACCACTTGTCCTCTAACAAAAGGAACAATTGTAGCCTCATTGATAGTTGCAAACAATACTCGCCCCCTCCAATTGACAGTAAAGAACCCACCAACTATAGTTGCTTCAGATGTTAAAAAAGATTGGATCAAAGGAATCATGTTCTACTTCCAAATGGTAGGAATTCTATAATTGTTTTCTACTAGGCCTTCTTGAATCTGGCCAGATCTATTTGGCTTGTGCATATATTGACATTTTATTGAGCCCAGGATTAACATTTTTCAGGATAGAAAAAACATTAATTTCTCTGAGGTATACATGAACAACATTGTGAAGAATATGTAATTGGGAGATGTTACCATGAGTCTTAGGCATAAAGCAGGTTTCATAGTAACACCTGAAGACCTCAAGGTATGAAGGGGTTAAATTAAGGGAATGGCTTCATTTTGTAAAAATGAAATATTTAATGGTAATTTGTATAGAGAATTTTATGGAAATGAAACCTAGATTAAATTCTAAGTTCAAAACTTGATTGTTCAAGCAACATTGCATGAGAATTTGTGTCAGAACTATATTGGGTCACTACGCAATCATGATTGACATCTTTGAGCGATTTAGTTTCATAGATGAAGTAGAGCACTTGATATACAATGCACCATTTGAACTAGATGCAAGCATGTAGAGGGTATTGCTTGGTGCATGCGTAATTCATGACAACACCGAAGTAACAAAATGTGCAGTAGAATATCTTTCTATGTTGGAACCATAAAGTATTTCACAATGATTTCAAACTTGTATTCTGTGACTTGTAACATGAATAGTTGTCTTTCATATACACAAGGAACAAAATCACATGGGAACAATACTAGGATTCAACTTATGCAAATTTAGTTGCATCACAAAAAATTTGAGCTCCCAGAGGGTTTTCTATGAAAGCCAAATATTTAATTTGTCAAATAGTCTGTCCTTTTGCTATTGATGAAACCAAATTTCCTGAAAATGTCCAATAATACAATTCATGTGCCTTGTCGATGCTTCAACATTTTGGAAAACTATAATATCTAACAAGAGCTACCTCCATTATGCTTTGATGGGCATTAACACCCCAATCCAAAGTTATGAGATCCATTTTGCTAGTATCTTGCAATCGTGGCAACATGAGAGCCATAGCTCATCATTATGTCATCAACTAGGACTCTAAATAAAGATTGTGAAACCACCCACATAGTTTCCTTGGCTTCTCTCACCTCCAAACATCATCAAAATACATTAGTGCTTACCATGCATCTATGACATTAGTTGCTTTAGATGTTAAAAAGATTGGATAAGAGGAATCATGTTCTACTTCCAAATGGTGGGAATTCTAGAATTGTTTTCTACCAGGCCTTCTTGAATCTAGGCAGATTGGTTTGGCTTGTGCATATATTGACATTTTATTGAGCCCAGGATTAACATTTTTTAGGATAGAAAAAACACTGATTTCTTTGAGGTATACATGAACAACATTGTGAAGAATATGGAATTGGGAGATGTTGCCATGAGTCTCAAGCCTAAAGCGGGTTTCATTGTAACACTTGAAGACCTCAAAGTATGAAAGGGTTAAATTAAGGCAATGGATTCATTTTGTAAAAATGAAATATTTAATGCGTATAGAGAAATTTTATGAAAATGGAGCCTAGACTAAATTCCAAGTTTAGAAGTTGATTGTTCATTCAACATCACATGAGAATTTGTGTAAGAGCTATATTGGGTCACTACACAATCATGATTGAAATCTTTGAGCGAGTTAGTTTCATAGATGAAGTAGAGCACTTGATAGAGAATGCACCATTTGAACTAGATGTAAGCGTGTAGAGGGTATTGCTCGGTGCTTGCAAAATTCATGACAACATCGAAGAAAAAAAATGTGCAATAGAATATCTTTCTATGTTTGAACCACAAAGTATTTCACAATGATGTCAAACTTGTATTTTGTGACCTTTAACATTAAGAGTTGTATTTCATATACCGGAGGAGCAAAATCACATGGGAACAATACCAGGATTCAAATTATGAAAATTTAGTTGCATCACAAGAAATTTGGGCTCTCAAAGGGTTTTCTATGAAAACCAGATATTCAATTTGTCAAACAGTCTGTACCTGTTGATGGTGTTTTCTGCACAACAACAACTCGGATAGAATGCAATATTCTATCTCTCTTGAAAGGTTATTTTCAATAATAAATCACTGAAAATCACCCCAAGGTCTCTCAGGTGTTAGGTCATAACAATGCATAAACAACTCAGATAAAATGTGAAATGCTGGTAATCACAATCGGACCTTACTACAAGCAAACTGTATCTTTCCACTTATCAGAACTTGCAATTTGATGATCTTAAATCCTAAATATAACCGGATAATAAAGAAATAGCAAAAGACAAGGGTGCAAGGATTGAATAAGATCTAAACTATTCCTAGAATGAGCAATGCAAATGACAGATATCTGGAATGGACCAATCTCAAATAACCAGTTCCTGATCGACCCACAATGCAATCTTACAAGAACGGTGCAATCTTCTAAGGTATATAGATTTTCAAATCATAGACATGCATCTACAATCGAACTTAAACACAAATAAATATTCGGTCCAGGTTGACTTCACCAGCCTACTACAATCAGATAGTTACTGGGAGTATAGACCAGAGATTGCTACAAACATTCCAAATATGAAATCACAAACATCATTCACCAAATTAAAACTAATCTAATTCTGAACATTAACCCTGAATCTTCAAGCAATTTAAAAGATAAAACAACAGGAACCATGCAAGATGGAATAACACAAGAGATTGCACCAGGAAAACCACAATGTCTTCAATTGTATTAATCACCAAAATGCTGCAACAATTCCACTGTTCTGATATAGTATTTGCTTCAAGAAATCGAACACTACTCCTATTACACAATACTCTAGTTCTTGCTCTTTAATTTCTAATGTCTTCTTGCTAATGTCTAACCCTTTACAATGAGGCAAGAATGCCTATTTATAGCAAATCCCAAGATATGTCGGCCCAGCCAAACATTTTTACAAAATAATAAAAACTGCCAAAACAGGTCGGCTTAGGAAAAATCACAGGCACACATTAAATTCCCTCCACCATCAAGGTCGGCCTTGACACAGTCCCCAATGGTCCGGTCCAATGCGTGCCCTATGATAATAGGGAAGCACAAATATTGAAATGAGCATTAACTGCCACTTCCCTTACCCTTTTTCTGAACCGATGACCCTTGGACCCTCAAAAATACTCCATCCAACTCGGTGACAGGTGGCAAAGGAAAAACCTTGAGCCAACATTTAATAGAGTCAATTTCTTCCCTGGACTGTTCAACAGTTTTACTCCAATCTTCCTTGCTGGACAGATATCTATCCATTACCGCCAAGTAGGTGGCTGCATCATCCAACTGGTGGCCCGTTATAACTCCTTCAGAATCTGGGGCATAAACTTCATGCCACCACTCCTTCAGTTGCTCCAAGCTCAGATATTTGGGAGCTATCTTCTTCCTACTGGTCATTACCTCGAAGAAGGCAATGCATCCATCATATACTGTAGTGAGTTCCCCATCAATTGATTTCTTCCGCTTCTGGATCTTCCTTATGACCTTCTGCCTAATCTGCAGAGCTTCAAACCATTCCCAAGGTTCATCCAATCTGGAAGAAGGAAGGATGCCATCCTTAGCCAGTTGTTCTTTTCCATGCCCCAAAATAACCCTTGATTTCTGCAGCAAGAGATCCATGTCCTCTTTATCCTGGGACAGTACATGCTCTAATGATTCTCTAGCCCTGACTGCATCTTTTCCAACTGAAAGAATGTCCCTAATGGTATCATCTCCTTTCATTTGCACACTCATCAGCCAATCTATGGCAGCTTGAGCTGAGGCTTTCAATTTCTCAATTCCGGAGATGGTTTCCTTGGGTAGAAATCCAGGAGCGGCGGATGAAGAAGGATGGAGGGACTGCAAGGGTTTCATCACCTCCTCCAAGCATTTTCTTAGTCTCTCATTTTCTTTCTTCAGTTCATGCTTGGTTCGGGTCTCTTTCCTCAATCTGCCAATGATTACAGCACTGGACCCTTCATACTCCTCTATATCTTGCTCCATGGAGGCCGGCCCGAGGTTGATAGTCTGAACATGGTAGTCTTGACCGGTGACTTCCTCTCTTGTTTTGTCTGTAGCAGGGGTGGCAATATGGATAACCTTGCTATTTGTTTCATCTTTTTGCACCCTTGAGATTACCCTAGCTGTCTTCTTTTTCTTTCCTTTACCGATCTTTGACAACATTTCATCCTAGTCCAAGGGAGTATCCTCAACAATCACTTATTTTTTCCTTGCAAGTTCTTTTTCTAACCAGTCTGGGGCTGCAGGGTCCACCCAAATTTCTTCAGTTCTGATTCCTTCCGATTGTTCTGTCACTTTCTCCTCTTCCTCTACAGCTACTTTATCATCCTCCTTCCTAGGAATCCGTTCACCTTGATCACCTTCATCAAGCTCCGCCTCCGGTTGCACTGGTGATGGGGTTTTAACAGGAGTATCTTCCTTCTGCTCAGGGAATCCGTCACCCCTGCCATTCTCTGGAGAATCCTCATACATCACCAAAGGGGAAGGATGCTTCTCAATCTCCTCTACCTCGAGCTCTGCTGCCTCACCAAAGAGTGTCCCTTCCTCAAAGGGCTCCGCCCCTCCGCTAGTTTCATGTTCCTCCAGAATTTCCTCTTCATGTGCACTCGATGGAGGAGAAACAACCTTAGATGGTTTTGCGGTTGGTGATTTTGGCGGAGGATCTGCCTTCGACACAGCGTCCTTTGGAGAGGGAGTCCTGGATCTCCTTGTGTAGACTTTAGCTTTCTCCCCTCCTGAGCTTTCCACATCAACAATTGGAGGCTCATCTTTTGATGTATCTTGACTCTTCTTCTTTGAAGCCCTGGTCGTTCTTGTCTTCTTCGGCGGTGGAGGAACATCCTCCTCTTCTGCTTTTCCCAACTCTTCCTCATCAGAGGACTTACTAAGCGCCAAAGTCTTCCATCTTCTCTTCCCTTTCGGCTTCCTCTTTGCTTCGGGTTCACCTTCTCTGGGGCCTCTGATCTTGATCTTGAAAGGGGAGCTTTTGGCAGTTTTCCCTTTGGGGTCATCTTCCCCGGATTCTTCTGAGGTGGACATGGGATTGAGATTGCCCATCAAATTGAAGGTGCAGGTTACCTTCTCATTCTCTAGCTCCCAAACTTTGTGCTTTAACCAAGAATAAGTGTATTTCATACCGGGGCCATCAGATCTTCCAATTCTGTAACCTCGTCCTCATTCCAATTGATATCCCCAACCGGCCAATCCTTCACTGCTTCATAGGCGTGGTCCTGTACCAGATTTCCATCATCCTCCAACTGATCCGGGATCAGCTTGACATTGTATTGTCTAACTGCCTCCACAGGGAGCCTGGAATATCTCTTTTTTTTGGCCTCAAGGTCGTCTTTGATATTGACCCAATAATCTTCCAGGTCATCCTTATGCCTGTACTCCCTAGTAGCTTTCTTCTGCGCTTCTCTTGTTATGTCAAAGTTCATCCTTTTGGAATGGAAAGAGAAACCATACGCTGCCAATTCCTCCCCTGCAGTGTGGGATGATTGGATAGAAGGGCACATTTCTGCCACACCAATTCCAAGAGGGAAGTCTCCACCAAAGCCTGTCTTGTGCTTCTCTCTCTTTACCACAGCATCAAATTCACAAATTTGCCTCACAACCTCCAACAAAACAAGGTGATCAGTGGGATACCGAGGCAACCTGTATGGAGTGACCAGGCATCCATCAATTCTGAGGTAGGTGAAGGTGGGGAATTGGATGAACCAAGCTCCATAGTTCTTTATTAGCCCTTTGGCCCCATCCGACAACCTCATGTGTTCAACATTCTGTAGCATCCGGGTGATATGCATTGTGAATGCATCGTTAGCCCTTCTGTAATCTTTATTCCCAAGATGCAATTCTGGATAGACCTCGTAGATAATATTCTGTCCAAGCGTCCCTCGTGGGTTCAGACCGTTGTATGGGTAGGATATGGCTAACACATACATGATATAAGAAGACATAGTAAATTTCTTGGTCTCTAGGACACTCCTTAATTGCTTGTCAATTTCTGCACTGATAAGCCCTGCCCAGTGATAATTGGTCCCTTGTCCAATTTTGGTGATCACATGGACCATCCAACTCTCCAACACTCCTGCACTTTTCAATCCTGCCACCCTGCTCAAAAAGGTGATAGCATCATATACATATGACCTGAACTTAACCCTGTGCAATTGCTTGGGCAACTTAGAATGGTGGGACTTTGGCTTCTCTAACCATGAGTTGATCATTTGTTGAGCCTTGATGAGTTCATTCTCATAATATGTTCTGGCAGTGTCTATACTCAGAGCACACACTGAAGGTAGATCAGGCATGCTGAAAGCTTGTGCAATGGAAACAGGGCTGAAATTTTCCAGAACTCTTCCCTCGGTACTAACCACCCTTTGTGTATCAAAATCATACTGCCTGACACACTCAAGAATCAACTCATAGCATTGAATTGCCGAAGGGAAGCCTGCCACCTGTACTAGTCCAAATTTCATCATTCCTTGCCTCAGGGCTGACAGGTCTTTCTCTGCTGTCCTTTGCTTAAATTCTTCATATCTCCAGGCCCCAACATTAGTGTCAGATACTTCAGCCCACATAGAAGATACCTTGCTCTCGGGAAGCTGACTCTTCATATCTAATCGTAACCGTTCTGCCTCAGAGATGGATGACCCCTCCGAGCCACCCTTAGATTTTCTGGTAGCAGCCTTGCTTGATTCGGCTTGCACCCACAAAAGACATCATTAGTACTCAATCATTAGGCATAATCTGACCAAAGGTTAGCATAAGATCATATAAAACCATTAAAATTCATCACAACTGCTAATCCTTTGAAGATCTGGAAAAACAAAGCAGTCCGGGACAATATCGCAATCCGGGAAAATCCAGTCAGGGCAGAATTTCGGAGAAATCCGACCCAGACGGATTCTTGTCGCCAAAGCATCATTAGTTAAATGGATCGTTAGTACGGATGAAAGATCAAAAGATAATCATGAAATTCACTCATTGGCAACAAGAAATCAGCATTTAACAATCATTCCATTAGTCCTATCATTGAAACATCAAAAAGGACAAAGCCAGGCAGTATGATCCAGAAAAATCCGGATGGAACGGATTTTCGCGGACAGCTTGAAATGTTCCGGCAATTACCCCAGCCCGCGGAATAAGCCCAAACCGGGAAAATCTGAAAGCGGAGGAATTCCGTGAGGACCTCAGAAACCCGATAAATGACAAAACGCGAACCAAAAGCCAAATGATCACGAGATCTCCTCTACCTGAGTTCTAATGGTCTCAAAACCGACAATAATCAACAAGACTCAGAACACAAAGGATTTCAACTTCTCAAAAGCTCTCAAAGGACGAATCCCTATGCCAAAACAACGATGCCCTAATTTGAATAACCAGACCTCCGCCATTAAAACTAGGGGAAACTTTAGGGTTTAAAATATCAGCTAAGGATTTAACTAAAGCACCTGAATCTTCACAGGATGGGGAGGGTCAGCGTGATACCAGGACAAGATCGCTCAATCACAACGAATTTTCCGTTCCGGGCCAAACACAGAAGAGAACCCTAACCTCGTACAATATGGCTGACTTCGCACTAAGAAGGAAAATAATCTAACCTAGAACCCCGTCTAAAGGATGCACCCATTATCTAATGGATAAATGCAAGCTCCTAGGGCACGGAAATAGAAATTCTTGAAGAAACGAATCCAACCCCAACTCTATAAATACGGAATCAAAATCAAGCAAGGGCCGACCCAAAATTATCATCACCTAATGCAGAAACACTCAATCACCATGCAAAATAAAAGGAGGGCCAATGATGACCTACCATGGATCAATGTGGATGAAATTCAAGCTCGAGGAAGAAACCAAACGCGTCCTTAGCAATGAAAACTTTTACCAGCAGCGCTCCAATCAATTCACACACAAGCAATCCAAATCAATCCTCTAAGCACAAATGAGAATTTCTAATCGCCAGAGCAGAAACAAGTGAGCAATGAAATCAGAATGATGCTTAAAATGCCCTAAATCCACCCATATACCTGTTTGAGCAAAGGTACCTCGGTCATTAATACGCGACAAGACACTTCTGACAAATCCGGAAACCCGAGCCCAAAACGGAATTCCGGAAAATCCCAAGATGCGCGGAAATCCAGATTTCGTGGAAATGCAGAAACCGGGGAAAGGACGAAGATCGGGATTTTGGCAGAGTCCGGGAAAATCCGCTAGGACCAGAAAATCCCGAAGTCAGCCAGAAACCCAGATTCAGAGAATCTGACCAGGAACGAACAAAGAGCCAGGGCTCGGGAAAATCCGCCGGAGCTGGAAAATCCCGGATCCAGGTGAAAACCCAGATTTGGCTTAAAACTCAATTTCACTCAATTCCAACCTCAAGGCAAGGTCAAAGCCAGCAAGACCAATATTTCAAGACCCTAAAATGATAAATCCAATAAAACCAAAAGGTCAAAAGACATCCGAAAAGAGGGTCCCTACTCCAAGTGGGGTGTGTGTGCAAAAACTGCACAATAGTACCTTTTGCTGTTGATAATTTTTTTTTTCTTGAAACTGTCCAGTAATACAATTTGTGTGCCTTGTCGATGCTTCAACATTTTGGAAAACTGTAATATCTAACAAGAGTTGTCTCCATTATGCTTTGATGGGCATTAACATCCCAATCTGATGCTATGAGATCCATTTTGCTAGTATCCTACAATCGTGGCAACCATGAGAGCCATTTATAATCATTATGTCTCACCTAGGACTCTAAATAAAGATTGCGAAACCACCCATGTAGTTTCCTTGGCTTATTTCACCTCTAAACATCATCAATAGACATTAGTCCTTACCATATCTATGACCCATTGAAATAGATGCAGTGACTAAGGATAAAGAAGGAGATGCTAGTAAAAAATCTAGAGCAAATGACCCAAACATTTCTCGCATTACCGCAAGAAGACCCAAGAATCATTGTGGTAATATGGTGGAGTATACAGGTTTCCTGCATCACCGCAAGAGGACCCTAGAGCCAGTGCGGTATGGTTGTGGAGCTATCAAGCGAAGTGAAATTTTATAAAGTGTTGTAAATGTTTTTGGAAAATAATTATGAATTTATTTTGGGGAACATATAATTTCTACCGTGGGCATAATTTGAGGGGTGTACGAGAGAGCTAGTTCAAATTGTAAATCATGAAGCAACAAAATACTTTAACCCCAAGAAATTGTAGGGAGTCCAGAATCCATTATCTTGTGACCTTATATATGAGTTTGTAGTGCTCATCAATAGACATTAGTTGCTTCAGATGTTAAAAATATTGGATTAGAGGAATCATGTTCTACTTCCAAATGGTGGGAATTCTAGTTTTTTTTTCTACCAAGCCTTCTCAAATCTGGCCAGATCTATTTGGCTTTTGCATATATTGATATTTTAGTGAGCCCAAGATTAACATTTTTTAGGACAAAAAAACACCAATTTCTCTGAGGTATACATGAAAAACATTGTGAAGAATATGGAATTGGGAGATGTTGCCATGAGTCTCAGGCCTAAAGCGGGTTTCATAGTAACACCTGAAGACCTCAAGGCATGAAGAGGTTAAATTAAGGCAATGGCTTCATTTTGTAAAAATGAAATATTTAATGGTAATGTGTATAGAGACATTTTATGGAAGTGAAGCCTAGATTAAATTCCAATTCAGAAGTTGATTGTTCAAGCAACATTGCATGAGAATTTGTGGCAGAGCTATATTGGGTCACTACACAATTATGATTGACATCTTTGAGTGAGTTAGTTTCATAGATGAAGTAGAGCACTTGATAAACAATGTACCATTTGAACTAGATGCAAGCATCACAACAACACAACAAGCAATTAGCGCCAACTTTGGCGCTGGATTTTAGTGTATTTTGAGCACATGAGTTTGACAATTTGGCTAGCATCAAACTCGGCGCAAACAGACATGGTTAGTTCCACGTTCATTTTTGCGCTAATTTTTGCACCGTTTTTAGAGCTGAAATTAGCGCTGGTTTTACTGCCGAAAAATCATGGCGCCTTTGCTAATGTCTAAAATAGTGCTGGGAAGTAATGATGGAAATGGTGCCAGAATTGGTGCCCAATTTGGCTTCCGGTTTTGCTTCTGTGTCTACTCCCATTTTTGCTTCTAGTTTTGCTTCCATTTTGCATCCAGTTTTGCCTCCAAGTTTGCTTCCAATTTTCTTCCAATTTTGCTTCCAGTTTTGCTTCCAGTTTTGCTTCTAGTTTTGCTTCCATGTTTGCTTCTAGTTTTGCTTCTGGTTTTGCTTCTAGTTTTGCTTCTGGTTTTGCTTCTAGTTTTGCTTCGGGTTTTGCTTCCAAGTTTGCTTTCGGTTTTACTTTCGGTTTTTCTTCCAATTTTGCTTCTAATTTTGCTTCCAAGTTTGCTTCTGGTTTTGCTTCCGGTTTTGCTTCCAATTTTGCTTCTAGTTTTGCTTCTGGTTGTGCTTCCAGTTTTGCTTCTAGGTTTTCTTCTGGTTTTGCTTCCAATTTTGCTTTGAGATTTACTTCTAGTTTTGCTTCCAGTTTTGCTTCAAATTTTGCTTCCAAGATTGCTTCTAGTTTGCTTCTAGTTTGGCTTCCATTGTTGCTTCTAAAAATGCTTCTTATTTTGCTTCCATTTATTAATTTAATATGTTTTATTTCAATTTAATTAGTTAAATATATCATGCCTCTTAAATAACTCATATGATTATAGAGTACATAATTTAATTATTTAACTCATATGATTAAATAACAATATAATTATTGTAACATGATCATCATCTATAATTAAAACAAGTGAATCAAATATCTATAATTTAATTGAATTTGACAACATCCATCCTGAGTAGTAAATTAAAATCATCATACTTAATAACTATCCATCCAAAAATCATCGACCACTTTTAATATATATAAATTGACAAATCAATACTGATAAGATCATCATCATATATAACTAAAACAAGTGAAAGTCAAATATGCCAGTACATCAAAAACATGTCAAAATGATACATGTCCAATAGTCGACATAAGTGAAAATGATACATGTACAAATGATATAAATAAAATTGATAAATTATGTAACTCAAATTGATACAAGTCAAGATGATACATGTCAATATGATACAACTCAAAAATATAGTACTATAGGCCGTGAAAATGATACATATGATAGTAACCATGAAAAGAGTCATCATAATGATATGAAATGATCAGCGGTGGCGATCTATATGATCATGGTCATCACAGCGGTTACTATCGCAGCTATATAGAAAATAAATCATCAATCACTTACCACCACTTACCACCACACATCATCATCATCATCATCATCATCATCATCATCATCATCATCATCGTCATCATCATCATCATCATCATGGTCGTCGTCATTAGTCGTCTTCGTTCCATCTACCATGATAAGTTGTCACCATCGTCATCGTCATCATCATCATTGTCATTGGACTCGGTGTCTTCCATATCTATGTCATCATCATCCTCTTCCATGTGATCTATACCATAGAACCAATATTTTTTGGATCTATATCATGTTGAGGATCATCTGATCTTTGGAAGACCCGTGTTCTGCAAAAAAAAAAAACATTTAAAATGAAAATTTATTATTTATTTCATGCAATAATTTATTTTTCTGTCATATATCTAATATTACAACATATGAGATAAAACCATAATCATATTACATCATATCAAAGTGAACATACCATAATAAAATTTTAAAATAGTTACAGCTAATACTGGTGAGTCAGGACAAACTTCAACTTTAAAAAACAAAGCCAATTAGGCTAGCATTTGGTGGAAGAGGAAGAAAGATGATTGGGACTCTAGAGGCCCACCATAATGGATTTTAGTATTCAAACATGAGATTAGAAGAGAGAGCTAATATCATGTATCAAAACATTAAGCATGCATTCTTCCAGCCATCGGAGGAGATGATTACTTTGCTTCATTTTAATTTGCATAACCATATCACGGCATGGGAACCAAGAAGACAAATGATGTTCAGTTTTATGTGGAGGTAATGGATGTGGTCCAAAATTTAGGAGGGGAAAGAAGGTCAATGTATGATCTTGATGAAATTGAGGAAGAACAACAAGAGAGGGATAGGAAAAATAAAATCAATACAGAGTTTCAAGGATTTGTCAAGTGAGTAAGAGAGCTATGGGAGACCTCATCTAAAATATTTTGAACTAGATTTTGATATACCATTTAGAGAGCTTGGTTTTCATGGAGTTCCTTTCAAAGCCTCTGCTTTTATTGTTCCTATGGTAAACTATTTGGTAGAGTTGGTGGAATTACCTTTCTTAGTAATCACTATTAGTGAGATTGAGATTGTTAACCTTGAGAGAGTATGACTTGGGAAAAAGGCATTTGATATGGCTATTATTTTCAAAGACTTCAAGGATGTAATCCGCATTGACGCCATTCCTCAATATTCACTTGATGGCATCAAGGAATGCTAACTCCATGGATATAAAGTATTATGAAAGCAGAATGAACTTGAATTGGCGGCCAATTTTGAAGAGTATTATTGATGATCCAGATAAATTTATTGAAGATGGTGGTTGGGAAATTTTGAATATGGAAGCTAGTGATTCGATTTTGATAATTCAGAAGAGAGATCAAGGATATGAACCCTCTGATATAGAAGAGGAACCAAAATCAGATTTCATGTAGCCACCATCAAGAGTGTTGCAAGCCAACAAGATGGAGGGAATTCTTATATAAGGATAATTTTCAATGTTGCAGGTATCGACTTTAATGCCAACTACAATGACAACATTGAAATTACCTAGCAGTATTTATGTTAAGGAAATTTCCTTTAGATGCAAGGATTCAAAGCATATCAAACATGTGGTACAAATGATTAAATCCCAGAGATGATATGTAGCAATGAAAGAGTCTGAAAAGGCAGAGAGAGCTACACTGGTGAGTCAAGATAAACTTCAACTTTCAAAAAAAAATCCAATTAGGCTGGCAGATGTGTGGATCAGGCCAACATTTGGTGGAAGAGGATGAAAGATGACTGGAACTTTGGAGGCCCACCATAATGGATTTTGGTATTCAACTATGAGAGCAAAAAAGAGAGTTGATACCATGTATCAAAACATTAAGCATGCATTCTTCCAACTAGTGGAGAAGGAAATGATTACTTTGCGTCATTTTCATTTTCATAACCATATCATGGCATGGGAACCAAGAAGACCAAGGATGCCTAGTTTTATGTGGAGTAATGGATGTGGTCCAAACTTTAGGAGGGGAGATCCTGATGTATGCCAAGAGGCATAAATTCAGATGAATTAAGTTCACCTACATATCCACCAAAGTTGACTTCCAATTTTTATGACTGTTTTTCTTGACTGTCAGAGTTTACTTCTAAATTTGAAATTTCTTTCTATTCATTTTGATGAGGATATATTCAGCCAATGTGTAAGCACCTTTTGTTTGTATCACAAGAATTCTAATTATCTATGGTCTACAACTATGTCATCTCACTTATTGGATCTTCTATTTCAATGTTTTCTATGGCCTTCTCTATTTGAGGTAGCACCTGAAAATCCTACCTCCTTTCCTTAGCTGAGAAGTGGATTTAAATTTGGAAATACCACACTTTAAAACTAGCTATGGTTTAAGGAGAGCTATTCTAGCTTTGTTGTTGACACCCTCAATCTTCAACAAGGACTTAGATGCATGGAATGAGATGCAAGCTTTCAAACTTAGATTTGAATGTGCATAATTTGATTGATTATGGTTTTCATAGGTAGTTGTCTTTACATGACTATTCTGGATTGTCAATATGTGTAATAGTGACTACATCCTTATCAAGTTTGGCTACCCTTATTCAGGTTGCCTTGGCCTTTGGACTCGATACAAAGTTGTGCATTGTTATTCCATATTTGTAACATGTAGGACATTTAAGGGGTACAACATATAGAAATTTAGTATTTTCATCCAAGGAAAACTTACAGATGGTGTATCAAGAACAACAAAAAATGATTTTATTCGGGTTAATGCTTTCTTCCCCCACGCTGCTGATATTTTCCCTAAAACATGTTTTTTTTTTATTATTTCAACGCATCTCAAAATTCAATGTACTGATTAATATTTGTTACATATTTCAATTGTTTATGCAAATGATGCATATATGTTAACTCGATCAGTGTTGTTACTTTGGTAGTTTGACTTCTATGACAACCAACCATTACACATTTCATCTACATCCTTGTACTATTTATTCATGCACATAAACAGTCATCTTGTAATCATAAGATTTGAGCTCTATTTACTCATCCTACGCATCAATAAACAACTCAACACAAGAGATGCAAATTGACATATTAAGACAACAATATCCAACTAAGTTATTGAAACTCAACTATTGATACCTCGTTCTCCATCCAGAGTACAAATCCGTTCCACTTTTTGTTTTGTAACATATTCTTTTCAAATTGCTTTGGATGGCGGCCATATTTCTCCTCCTGTCAAAACATGGAACATGGACTAGTTAAACTAATTAATATGCAATAATTTACTTTTTCCAAGGAAAAAATAATCATTTAACATATTAACTATACTTACAAATGTACAAATCAAGGCCTGTAAACTTTTCTGGCCACTATGATGTGTGGCACGAAGTTTCTGAAGCCTAGCCTTGGAGGCCTTGTCCTGAAACATATACTAATTCAATTTAACTATGCACAAATAAAATTTAAATATTGTTTATTAAATTTGATATAATCTTATGAGCAAATTCAAATACTTGCGTACTCTCCTCACTGGACTTCCTCCATGCATTAGACTTCTCATATGCTTTTACAAGCTCTTTCCATACTTTCACACTTACATCAATTGGCCTTCTTTTCTGCCTTAGCTCAGGAGGGATTTGTTTTATCTTCTTTGTTTGGTTGCACCAAAATCTCTTGCAATTTTGAGACATTTGTAGCTTTATCTTCTTTACAAACCAACCTATGCCAAAATCAGTCTCCATGTCATGGATAATTGCTTTTTTCAGTTGCATGGGTATTTGTGAGAATCAGAAATGTAGATGGTCTTTGAACCATTGAAGGCATGATTCCTTCAACCTATTCACAAACGTTTTCCTAGCATCCATCATTTAGACTTCCCCTGAAACCACCTCGTATTCTATCTTCGTATTGTAGCTACCAATGCAAGATTGATAACATGGCGTGGTGGAAGAAGTCTGTGTCCCAGGAGTGGCTAGGACATTGGAAGTCTTTGCTCCCTGTTCCACATTCTTAGATTTTACTGTCACTGATTTCCTCTTGGATATTTTGTTTAATCCAGGACTAGTTGGGGAATCAATTGATTCCCTTTCACACAATTGATTTGTTTGCAATGTTTGAGGGGCATTACCAGATTGTTTTTCTATGTATCTGGAAAGCGTTGTCCAGTCCACATTAACCAATTTTTTCACTGCCTCTATCCCCAATATGGAATCCAATCCTCTTTATCTTTGTCAGTCTCATG
Organism: Sequoia sempervirens; assembly: GCA_007258455.2. Lineage (NCBI taxonomy): Eukaryota > Viridiplantae > Streptophyta > Pinopsida > Cupressales > Cupressaceae > Sequoia > Sequoia sempervirens. The sequence continues at coordinate 100,815,573 of VDFB02000003.1, forward strand.
TCCCTATATATATATAAATTATATTTCTTCTTTTAAATTTTGAAATAAAAAACTAAAAAGTAAAACTCAAAGAAACAATGGAAAAATTTAGAAATCTATAAATTGACAATGAATTACCTCATTGTGGCCAGAGTCTACTAACAATGGTTGCTTCCTTCTATTGCTTGAAATTTTTAGGTGACCTAGGGAAAATTATTTTTGTCTAGTCTGTGGAGGAAAACAAAGTACTCACTGTCAGGTATGAAAGTTTTCATCCAGTTTGTGGTATGAAAGTTTTGTTTTGTGGGAAAATATGTTCGCTGGGTTTTCTTAGTGTTGATAACCTAGGGAAATTATATTCACTGGGTTTACGAAGTGTTGATAACCTTATCATGAAAAATATTTCACAATGCAATCTTGCACAAATTTGTCATGGCATCAGTGACTATGGTGCGACTGGGCAAAACCAAGTGGTTTCTGTGTTTATTTTCAATAGTTGCTCAACAATGACATGTTTATTGGGTTTGCTTAGTGTTGATGTATGTTCACTAGGTTTGCTTAGTGTTGATAACCTTATCATGAAAACTCTTTCATAATGCAATCTTGCACAAATTTTTCATGGAATTGGTGACTATGGTGCGACTAGGAAAAACTAAGCAGTTTCTGCGTTTATTTTCAGCAGTTGCTCAGCAGTGACCAACCCAATTCCCAAATTTTCCAAACAGTTCACTATTTCCTTGATACCCAAGTTAGGGAAAGAATACGAAAGCATCCTGGCTTTGTGCTAGAATATTTTGAGCCAAAGCTCAAATGGGTAGGGTAAAATTTTTGTTGGTTTCTCAAAGGTTTTACAATTTATAATGATGGGACAATTTAGAGGTTGCCTGGATAGGTTAGGCCACAAACTAGCAAACAATCATGAATTCAAATGCAATAAAAAGAGCAGTAAACAATCACGAATTCAACGAAGAAAATTTTTTTGTAACCTTACCTATGGTGTTGCAAACTAAATCAAAATTTCCATCAGTTGCTAGTAGCACCCTACTCTCTTCCTTCGTGCGACATTTTTCCCTTTTTTGTCATCTGATTTTTTCCTTCACGCGGGAAATTTTTAAATTTTTGATTTTGATTCAGTAGTCTGCACTTTAGTCGGGGTTAGTTAATGCCAACTTTAGCGCCAAATTTTGGCCATTAATGTAATCTATTTGGGGCCCCTAAGGCAGTGCCAAGTGTGCCTAATTGGGTGCCTATCATTGCTGTATAGTGACTATTTTCATTGTTGTGTATCACAGGATCCAGAGTGTTGGAAATAATTCCAAATTTTTCCTTGTTTTTGTGACCACTACTGTCTTGTGGCTCCTTCATCAACTTGATGTGGTATAATGATTTTTACTGCGGTCCTGCAAGGTGCTTCATCCTTCTCGACGGTAATGTGGTCAAAGCTTCTATGGTGGAACACGAGTCTTCCTTCTATTCCTGGCGGTGTTGCGGTGACTCCCGCAAGTCTTCTACAATTGGCGTGTGGTAGTGTGGTGACCATTGCTGTCCCGTGGCTCCTTCATCAACTCAATGTAGTAGAACAGTTTTTACCGTGGTCCCACAAGTTGCTTCTTCCTTCTCGACGGTAGTGTGGTGAAAGCTTCTATGGCAACATTTTTATTCATAGAGGAGGCCATGGAGAGAGGATCTAAACAATGTAGAAATACTAAATCGCTGAGAGGAAAGTGGGTGGAAATAGATGAGAAAACAAAATCTACAGATACAATAGAGGTAAGAAGAGAAAGCAACCTCAACCAAAGGAGGAAGGTGTTTATGAATTCACAAATGCTACAACATAGAGGAGATATCAATATGCCAAATATATGACTAAAGTGAGGTTTTGTGTTGGATAGCATACTCGTTGAGATGATATAATTGGTGTATTATAGGGGCAAGACGAGGCCATGGAAACAAATCGTGTCATATCAATTGAGGACACAACGGATGAAGTGGGACATTAGGTACTCAAATTTTGACTTAAATTAGAAAAAAAATGATCTGATGGAATTTTGTGATACGTCCATCTTTTTTCACAATATTATTGAAATTTATAATGTATTATCCAATCTTGACATAAATTAATGCATGTTGTTGATTATTTTAGATGGAGATTGGAGAAAATGCAGAGCCTGAGCGTTCAACTAGCAAAAGAAGAAGATATGTACATGGACATGGACCTAAAACTATTAAATCACGTAGACGACAGTGGGTGGAAGAGGATATGACAATGAATACTGTGGAGACACAACAAATGATTGCACTGAAGAAGAGGTAGGTATATATGTTCATACAATTTATATTTTATTTTTTAAGCCATATTTGATTATATTTCTTTGAAATTGGTACATTTATGATTTATCCAATTGTTTCCAAACATTAAATAATGTTTGTGTTTGTTGATAGGTAGAAGATTTTGATGAAACACATACTAATACCCAAGATCCAATTGGGTTATTAAGATTTGGACTGGATGATACAAACCATCCTTTAAACCATACTAGGGCGACAAGAGTAAGATTGAAGAGAACACTACCACCTAAGAAATTTAAAGAGTTGATGAGAGTCGCATACACTGATGATGATCATGATAGTGAAAATGAAGTGCATGAAGAAGGATTGAATGAAATGCTTACAGGTTTCTTTGGGGATGGAAACAATTATGACAATAATGATGATATGGTTGACAATAACGATGATAGTAGGGGTAATTACCACCAACATAATGTTGATGATAACAACATCAAAGAATCCATCAAGCAAGCAACAAAGAAACCCGTGTTCAAATCGGGTGCAAGTAGAACCTCAAAACTGGCATGCACATTAATATTATTAGAAATCAAGTCACTATTTGGTTGGTTAGACAAAGGATTCACTACCCTACTGAAGTGATTTGAAATCTATTTCTTACTTTGCATTATCAATTGGTGTACATAATTCGTAAACATTCATTAACTTCGTTTATATTTCTTTAAGGGGATTTTAAAACCATATATTGTATATAAATAGTCCTAGTATAGATTGACATATCAAACATGTTCATCATAAGTCAAACATTCAATTGATTTAATCTATGGAAATCTTACATGGCACTAGAAACTAAAATATTCCCTGAAGAGAATGTGTTGCCATCAACTTGCAGAGAGGCACATATGATGTTCGTTGAGTTTGGGATCGAGTATAAGAAAATTCATTCATGTAAAAATGATTGCATTTTATATAGAGATGAATATGAAAACAAGGTAGAATTCCCTGTATGTAAAGAGAAGAGATATCGTAATATTTACAAGGTCCCACAGTTCCAAAGAAGGTTTTACGTCACATGCCAATTATACCTAGACTTCAACGAATGTTTCATTGCAATTCACTAGCACAATTGATGGAATGACATGCAAAGAACAAGAGTAAAGATGGATTCATGCGAATTCTAGCCGACTCCAAAGCAATGAAACACATAGGAAAAATGGCCAACAAAATTCAAAGATGAACCCCATAGTATCAGGTTTGGTCTTGCAATTGGTGGAGTGTGTCCATTCTCTTTCCTAAGCTCAAATTATAGTGTTTGGCTAGTCGGATTGATATTATACAATATTCCCCCATGGATGAGTGTTAGAAAGGAGCACCTTATGCTGACTCTCATTGTTCTAGGAAAACATCAAGTGAAAAACATGGATGTTTATCTTGTGCCTTTTATTGATGAGATGCAACTGCTATGGAAAGTCATAAGAATGTATGACATATCACATCCTCCATCAAATAGGTCCTTCATGTTGTATGGTGTGCTGTGTTGGACTATTCATGATTTCTCAGGACTTGGTGTTTGTTCTAGTAAGATAAAATATTTAGGTATTTACATACATAATTTATTTTCATCCCAACTTTCATACTTAGTTTTATAGTAATTTTTTATGTTATTAACATTACTTATTGAATTGCAGGGCTTCAAACAAAGGGGATGTTTGCATGTCCAAGATGTGTAGAACAATTTCAAGGGCGGTATTCTAAAGATCTACATAAATTTATTTACGCAAACAACAATGTTTTTATACCACTAGATCATAGGTTTAGAAATCACCTGAAGAATCAATTTGATGGAAAAGTTGAAAATAGAGGCCCTCCCATGATTATGGGTCCAGGTGATTGGCTTAAGAAGTATGGAGATGTTGAATTGAAAGCTTGGGAGGATTTTTTTGATCGGGGTGATTCAATTGAAGAACCAAAACAAGTTGTAGTTAATATGCTAAAAGGAATGAAAAGGAAATCCATATTTTATGAGCTCCCTTACTGGAAGGATCTATTAATATCTCACTTATTAGATCATATGCACATCTTCAAAAATGTCCCAGATTCTATATTTTGACACATATCAGGCAAAGAGAAGGACACCTTGTCTTCGAGGAGAGATATTTCTCTTTCGCGTACCAAATTTGATAGAAAACATTTGTGGCCAAATAGGGAAAATGAAACATATGCAGAAGCTCCATGGATTTTGAAAAAAAAAGAGCTAGACCAACTAAAAAATGTCATCCATTCAATAAGGACACCTAATGGCTATGGTTCATCATTGGTTAAATGTTTTATAGTTGATGGACATATCACAGGATTTAAAACACACAATTTTGATAATTTAATGAAGGTATTATATATCAAAATTTAACATTTAATGGTAACATTGATTAAGCACTAAATTTATTTTGATATTTTGTTGTGTGAGAAAAAAATACTAATGACCTTTTCATAAATGTGTTTGATAGTATATCATGCCATCGTCAATTCGGGGGGATTCTTGTCTTACAGTTGACTTCAGGAATGCCATAAGTCGATTGTCAGCATTTACAAGGTATGTGGTTATATGAAATGTTCATGTGTGAGAGACATAGAGATATTATATTGCATTTTAATTTATGACTAAAGGTTCATACTAATTTACTATTCTAATATTAGGTGGGTGACCTCCAAGGAGATCCATGAATCCGAAGTGCCAAAGTGGAAGAAGGAAATTGCAGAAATTGTATGTGTATTTGAGAAGGAGCTCCCTACAAGTTTCATGGACCTACAAGTCCATTTACTTATACACTTAGTCGATGAAATTGAATTGGCGAGTGTCGTATCAATGACGTGGATGTTTTTGTTTGAGAGGTATATGAAAAATCTTAAAAGATATGTCTGACAAAAGGCACATCCAAAGGGCTGTATGGCTAAAGGGTATGTATTGAATGAAGCATTTTTCATCTTGTGTGAATTCCTTGGTAAGGATTTTGAAGATGGCCCAAGCATCTAGGATGAAGAACAAGCATCAGATATTATTGATGGAGAAAAACCACAATCTAATGGTGTTGAAGTATAAATTAGTAAGTAAATTCATGATCAGTGTTGTTTTTTTTCTTGCAATCATTAATTTACTTTGTAATTTATTTGTAAAATTAACAGCATGACATTTGGAGTTTGAAATAAACATGTTGACATGTAATAGGTGTAGACGAAATTTCTATACTTGACAAGTTCATTCTGTACCACATGGACTTTATGAACAAATGGATTGATCTGCATGATAAAAAGAGAGAAGAAGTGTTAGAAGCAAGGAGACAATTTAAGAGACTAAACCCAAGGAATACTCCATTTCCCACTCATCTGCTTGGGGAATGGGGCAAAGATTGCACACTAGAATGGGTTACTAAAAAAATTCAAAATCAAATAAAAGATGCAGGTACAAATTCAAACATAACAAAAGATGAAATCAACATGTCTAGAGGATGTGAAAGAAAGGCACAATTGGAATTTTACAAAATGTCGTTTCCTTATAGTCTTGACACTCTTAAATATTTTAATATTTGTCATTATATTTGTTTTCACTGAAATAAATGGTCTTTCACAGGTGAGGAAATATCTAGCAATGTGGGCATATGGTCAACATTATCGTGTAGAAAGTGTAGACGTAAAGAGATGATCCTTCGATTGTGGCATCATGGTTGACTTCGAGCAATCCAGTTGATCAAGCTCAAAAGATAAGAATATAATTGAAGGGAATCTGCAATATGTTGGGAAAATACAAGAAATTATTGAGTTGGATTACTGCTCTTTTAAATGTTGTATTTTTAAGTGTAGATGGTATGAAGCATTTGAGAGGACACGAAGACATGATACCCATAGTGGATTGTTTTCTATAGATTCCTCATCGTTCCTACTGGAGGATAAGGAGCCTTATGTTATACCAATTCATTGTGAGCAGGTATTTCTTTAACTCAAACAAGAAGTGGTAGTGATCATTAATCTATTAATTCTTAGCTTATTGTGAATATATACATTTGTTTATTAATCAATAAAATTGTTATAACATACGTCTAATATATGTATGTTGTTCATGTGTAGGTATTTTTCTATGAAGATATTTTGGACTCGAAATGGATATTTTTCATACATTATGATCCAAGATTAAGGCATGTATTCGACAATGCATTAGTGGATACTGAGCAAAACAATAATGGCCAATAAAATGAGAGAGAGGGATTAGAGAACATTGAATAAATTGACATCCATGATGATGTTGAAGATGGTTATGTTCAGGAACAAGAAGACAACAATCCAAAGTTAGATGATGTTATTGAAGACAACAATATGGATGGTATAGAAAATGATGATCCAAATACATCTGGTAACAATATAGATGGTCTACAGTCAAATTTCAATGATGATGAAGATGATGCAGGTCAAGAAGAGGATGATGATAATATTAAATACTTGAAAAAACATATGAACGTTGACAATGATACATTGGATGACATTGTAGCAGACAATAATGTTAATGACCAAGACTTCTAAATTTTCAAAATTATTTGCAATCCATGTTTAAAAAAGGATGATTCTTATGGCCTAAACTTTGAAATGCTTCAGTAATATTATGTTGTACTTGGACAATTGAAAACCTATTTTATTCTCCTAGTAGGTTTTTTTTATTTTCCATTATAATTCTAGACCAAACAACATTTGTGGGGATGGCCTTTTACACCAATCTTAATTTGTATGAAGTTCATGAACCTATTGTCAAGCAATAAATTCCTTTCGTAGACAACAAATGTAAAGGATTAATTTAAGAAAAGATAAGTAGTCTCTTTTTGAGGGTAATCCACATGCAAAAAGTAAAAAGCACATAAAAAAACAATTGTACAGTAGAAAATTAGATTCAATCAGTTATGTTTTATATCACTTGCACACTTATCTGAAAGACATAGGGTATTCACCATACATTTCCCTTGACAAAGAAAACATGTGCTTTCATTTATTTTTACTGTATATCTTAGAAGTGAAATTGTTGTTACATAATGATGCATTGAGAAAATAATATATACAAAAAGATGTAAAGAAAATGCTTGAAATAACATGCCACCTACTGTGTTGTGCTGAAAGGAATCAAGATTAACTAGGACAAGAAATAAAAATAAAATTTTGATGATTGTACTTAAAAGTGAACTGGATATGAAAAGTGTGGACAATGATGGTGTTGAAATTGAAAACCCTGATTATGATGACATTACTATTTTATGTCATTAGAGATAAAGAGCACATACAATTTTATATACATAGCAAATGAAGATTTGAAACTAGTAAACTGAAAAATGTAAACACTGTAGTATTTTTCCTTAAACAATAATTCACATACTCACTTACAAAAAAGGGTGAAGCATTTTTTATTCAAACTCTGTTTTCTTTAATAGACATAACAGTAAAATAATATTTACAAGTACAAGAATATATACATTGTTTCATAGAAAATAAAGAATGTTTCATAGAATATACAAGTACAAGAATATATACACTGTTTCATAAACTTCTAAATTTTTAGAGTTATTTGCAATATATTGGGTCTCAAAAAAGCAGGTTTTTAGACCATAAGAGGGTGCCAATCTCTAAGAGGACTTTAATACTTAATACAAACCAATTAAAGTAAATTATTTGAAAGGATTTTAATTCACACCTAACTAGAAACCAATCAAAGCATCCACACGGTAACAACAAATGTACCCTAATAAATCTTGCAGATTTAAACAACTTGAAAAGACCACTTTGGAGACAACAAAGCAATAAATAAGCGTGAAAATTGACACAACAATTGAACACTGAAAATGGATTATGAGTTATAATGTATCTGCTCCATTATATTGCTCAAAATATAAACATACATAACATGAGTTATTTTGATATGAATAAGTGGATGAGATGGTTTAGTATCTATTCTAATGGATTGAAATGATGATGATATGATGATCAAAATCAGACCTTGGTTTCCCTATTTGTACGGGAAGCAACAAGCTTCAGGTCCATTTACAAAATTTACATCGTTTCTTAACTAAAGCATAATTAACATAACATAGAAACTTAAAAAGAGTTTATTGTTGGATGCACCCCAGTCCATTAGTCATCAGAAAGAACCCATGACCACTTAAGATGTGTTCAAGGCTCTAGCACCATGTTAATGCATCCATAACAACCAAACTTTGACTACCTCCTCATACAACTCGTGCAAGGAATAAATTAACCTTTGACATGTGATCAATTTATTTCTCCCAGGCATAAGTGTTTGCATTCTGTAGAGTGTCTATCATTGCATTCTCCAATCCAACAATCCTCCCGAGTTGCTTATGCATTTTCCTGAGTACCTCATCCTCATCATTGATGTCATCAAGGATACCTGACAAATATTTTTATATCTCATTTTTCTAAGTTTCCTGATCCTTCAAATCTGTTTCTTCAAATAAATCTAGCATGGCCATACATAGTGGCTAGCTGAAGTCATTCAATTCTCATGTCAAGATATTCTGGAAGTTTTCATGTGTATTCATGAGGCTCTGACAATATTGGAGCAAAGAATTATTATCTCCATAGTTTTCCTTGATATGGGATTCCATTTCCTTCATCCTATCAAGCAGGCATCCATGCTCCACGAGGGCCTTATATGTTCAACTGTGAGCACCTCAGACACCATCTACATGTTGGAACATATCTTTGAATTTCATACAAATTATCCTTGATGCTACTTCAAAATTAGTAGCCTTCAATTTTCTTTTTAATTCTTCCTGTTCCTTTTGAGTCTTTTCAAATTTATGCTTCCATTGAGTAGTCTCAGACATGGCCTCTAACACTTTTGTTTCATGTTAAATTAAAGGAGAGTAAAGCCTTGGAGAAGCAGGCAGCCTATCTTTGTAGTTGGTTAATTCTTGTTTCAACCTATCATTTTCCTCTATCAACCATTGGTTATCTCTTACTAGCTTTTGGATCTAGGCTTTGGTGAATTTGGCTACATTCACATTCAAGTTAGCAGTCTCCAAGGGATTTGTCTCCCCTACTCTTTGCACCAGGAGATGTCCAAAAATTTGATCATCATCAATGAGAGAAGGCTTCTTGCCTAGGGGTAAAGAGCCCAAATTTACAAAGTGGTATTATCAGGATTGTACCCTGACCCTGTATAGACCTTGCCACCTGCTTCATCCGTTATTTGCAAAGTTTTATTCTTTCTCTTCAAAAAGCTTTCAAACATAATGGTTGAACTAATATCCCACCCAGGAAGGAGAATAACTCCAGCTTCTTGCAATAATGCTCTTCCTCTCTTAGCAGTCATGTTTCTCATTTCCCTATCAACTTCATGTTGCAACTCTGTCAAGGAATAAGCCTCTTTCTCAGGGTGAATTTCCTTTAACTTTTCTCTTATTAGTCTTCCTTTATACTCATATATAAAGGACTTAAATTCAAGGGTCTGCACAAAAGTATCATCTGCAACAAATTCCTAACTTGCATGATGCCTCACATCATTTGATAGCTCATCAGAGGCTTCAAAGGTGATCACACTTCTTTCCAATGGCATCTCATATTTGGGTATAACAAGAGCATTAAACTGTGAGACTTCTTCTTCCTCCTTAGTGTTATCTTCTTCCATGGATGGGGAACCAACTGAAAAGCTCACTTCAGTAGTAGGCTGAGGTGATAAGTGATCTAGTGGTGTGATATTTTCTACTTTCCTCCTAGGACCGATGCCCCTTCCTCTTTCAAATGCCACAAGTGGCACATCTCTTATTAGTTCTTCTTCATGGAGGATTAACTGTTCAATTCTTTCTATGGGATCTTGTACCTTAGGGAAAGCCCATACTGGGTTATTATTCATCTTCCAAGCCTCAACCATCATAACCCTATTGTAGGCATTCATTCTCATCATGTTTTGCTTTTCTTCACAATTTCTGATGACATCTTCTAAAAGGAAACTATGCTCATACCCTTTCAATTTCTGAAATTTTTTGGCATCATAAATGTAGTGTTCAGGATCAAACTTTTCCCTTTTGTTTCCAACTGACAAGCCATAATAATCTAGTTTACCACTAACCAAGTCATAGCCTGAATCAGAGATAATAGTGAAATAACCAAAGCATAAAGTGGAAGGCATGAAAGTCTACCTCCCATAGCTCTTTAAATGCATGAAAGCTGAAAATGAAAATTGCCTTATGATCTCTAAATAAGCAACTTTGTTTGGCACAGTCTTAGGCAACAAATAAGGTGCAACTTCAAATCCATAAACCCTGATAACAGTACAATCCCCAAACTTGTACCAGTCCCCCCAATTGTGATTTATCCCTACTTCATGACCCATATATTTTGGTTAGAGAAATCTTAAGATCTTTGGGGAGAGGTTGTAGTCACATTTGTGGCCTAGCATCTTGTATAGTGGTTTGACAAAATATTCCTCAAAATATAGGTAGTGGGACCTCCCACACCTACTGTCCCACACAGATGTCCACATTTTTTACAGGCCTTGAATTTCCATCATTATCTAAGTATTTTATTCTTAATTCATCACCCCATATCCCCATCACCTACCCTTCGTATAATATCATGTGCATGAAAAGAGAATAGTTCTTGAAATTAATGGCTTCACTGTCATTCTTGATGATATTGAGGACATTATTGATGGCCTTTGATAAATACTCTGCATAAACATAGGGTCAGACATTATGGCTCTGGATGTATGTGGCTAAAACCATGGGAGCAATTGTCATGTTCTCAGGAGCATCAATTCCCAGTACTTGGCCAACTGAGTAATAAGTGTATTGAAAGTATTCTTCAAACAAAGCCACAGAGAATGGGGGCTTATATTCACTAGAGAACCTCATAGTTTGGTTACCCACACCTTTAACCATATGTAGAGGAAATTTCCACCTCTTGTAACTTATGTCCATGGTGTGGTATTCCTCCAAGAAGTCTTTGAATTGTAATTTTGTTTTCAGGGAAGTGTCTAGCTAAAAAATCATGGAAATATAATATGGCTTTATGACCATGAACTGTGACCCATTAGGCAAATGAATTTCTCTCGTATTCGGATTGTAATTCTTTGCCAACACCTTGATTAAATCTATGTTCACAAAGATGTTGGGTACTACAAGTTTACCCAAATTCAGATTCCATGGGTTTGACACTAGGCTATGCTGGAATTTCTTCCTATAATGATAAATAAAGAGGTCGTAACCCCTACACGGAGTCCATAAATCTCCCAATTTTTTTTGTTTATCTACTAATGTCACACATAGTGGGTTAAGCTATGCTATTATTTTGGATTTTGGCCCAAACCTAGGACACTGATCGATTAAGTCTTGATTCAATTGCCTAGCTTCAGTTTTCTATCTTTTTGCTTTCTATTTGCCTGGGTTTTTTTCCATCTCAACCCTAGTCATGCAATGCTTTCATCTACTTATTGAGAAAATACTTTGAGCTGAGTCTAGACCACTTTCTTGGATAAATGCTACAAATTTCCAATTTCCTACCACCGTCCAACTTGGTTCTCCAAATCCTTCAATTACAATTCACAGTGATTTCAACCTCTTTGAGGCCGTATTTATCAAATTTTAGGATAGTTCATCTAGTCCTGGTTCATAAATGGTGCTCGTGCCACCTTTATGATCAAGTTCTTCATTAATAGCAGTAGTCTCATTGATATTTTCGTTAGTCACATCAGTCGGACTAATCATCATTTCATAACTGTCGAAGATACTTTTAATTAAAATGCCCATTTTTTCTTCGATATGCCGGTATGGTGGTGTTTTTCCCTTCTCTTCTGCTATTTACCACACTAACGCCTTGCTCAAAGCTTCTTGTTGTGGGGTTGCAGTGTATACCTCTCTACTGCATATGTTGCTCACCTTCCTGGCAGTATAGCGGTGTATGCTTTTGATCATTACTTGAAGAGTGTCGATGAGATAATATTATTTGTCTTACCGATATCTCAATGTCTCATGGACATTAGATCTTATGTTCCTACGATGTTGGTTTCTGGTGTCGATGAGAAAAGTTAATGTTCTTGCCAATATGACACTGTCTCATTGACAATTAATTCGTTATATCCAAGAGTTGTGTTTCACCGAGCACTTGTAGATATACCTTGTCGATGTGACATAAGTGATTCTCTCCTCGATATGTCTATATCTTGTTGACACTCACTATTTTACATCGTTGATGAGACATATAAATAATTCTCTTTGACATAGGGGTGTCTCATCTACATTTCTGATTTGTGCTTTGTGCTAATGTTGGGGAGACTTTGGAGGGACTCTCATCGACATGGTGTTGTCTTGGTGATATTCTATGAGCAATCATAGGAGTATTTGAAAGGAGGAATACACTTTGATGTTGTGATCAAGGGTTTTATTTGGAAGCTCACGTGAGGGATTTTATTAAATTTAAGTTATTATGACAGGAATTCTATGCATATGGTGGATGCAAGAGATGAGTGAAAATGGAAGTATGCAAAAATAATTAGGATGGAATTTTGGCTACAACACAATCCATGTTTAAAAAAGGATGATTCTTATGGCCTAAACTTTGAAATGCTTTAGTAATATTATTTGTGTCGATACAAATTACCTATTGCAATATCCTTAAATTGTTCAATCTTTGATATGAATTTTTGGCAAAAAAAATTAGGATTACTTGGATGCTTCTTCCATTCATTTTGTATCAACATATGTTTGTGAAGACACAAAAGTTAATAGCTCAATCAGGTAGAGATTTTGTGATTTTCAAATGAAGAGTAAGGTACATTTTAATTTATGCTACATTACATTCATGTGCATAAACAAAACTAGAAGATTACATTACTAGATTGCACTTATGCAAATGCATATAATATAGGAAAGATTGCGCAATCCTTTCAAAAATGTAGTCTTTATTGATAATGTAAATGTATGTTGTTCCACACAAGTCGTGGAACTGACTATTTGAATGCATATAATCGAAAAACTATACATTTATAGATACAAAAGAGAAAAATGCACATAAAGAGAAGGGGGCAATGACGAATCCCAGTTGCTTTGTTCTGCATCATCTTTAGTCTTCCCGCTTGTCTAAGCCTCCAAGTTGATGTCTTCCTTGCTGCTGCTAGGTTCCCTGCATTTGAGTGGGAAAAGTGTTGTTAGAGAAATGAAGGATCACCAATCAAAATATGTGCATACATCTATAAACATATAATTTTATCATCATGTGCATTCAAATAACTTGCATACCATAGATGTCCAGGAAAACAAGAAAGTTATCAAACATATCTATCATATGCTTGGTTTTATCTAACATGTTTTCTCATTGTGCAGGTATAGATAAAATTAGGTTGTTTGTTTATCTGGTTACAACATGTGGGGTGAAATGTAGCTCCCACAAGGGATGAGCCCCACATGTTGTCCTATTGTTTCATTTGAGAAGGATAATCACAAGTAAACCATCCATGAAGCATTAAAGATCAATCTTTGCAAGGATAGTGGAGTATGTTGGTAAGGGGTAATCTCCTTATTGATAAAGAATTATCCTTATTAATAAGAACATTCCACTATCAACATAGCCATGATTCTAAAAAAACTAATCATCAAGGATTCCAAGATAGTTTTCATTAATAGTTTGGTTAAAAGTAAGCAGCCCCAAGCATCATAATAGTCACAAGAATTGAACATGAGGGGCAGCATGTAGATTAAAAGCTTACACAATAGTCATCACTTGCAAAGATAGAGACAACATGTTTCCACATAACAAATTAAATCGAATGCACAAAAGGTACAATGATGAAGTCCATAATAGTGAATGTTGCTTAAGAGGGATTGAAGGACAAAATTTTGTATCAAGGAGAACAAGGTAACCTCAAACTCTGTTGTACCTAAGTATGACAGTACCTGAGCTTCTGGTGTTTCTAGATGGAACCTATAGCGGAAAAGTGTAGTCTCCATATGAAGGAACCATCTTTGGAGCTCTTCCTTGAAATGAGGGTTGAAAATATTAGAAGAAAAGAAATACCATAATTCTAAAGTAACAATTTGTATCAAGACAAATGTCAGAAAGTATAATAAAAAAGACAAATCCTTACAATTGGACCTCGAATTGGACCAAACAGATTTATGATTTTATCTTTAGAATGTAGGAACTTTCTCTATTAGAGCTTCACGACCTGAAATTGGATCTCCAATTGGACCAATAAAATTTATGATTTTATCTTTAGAATATAAGAACTTTCTCTATTCGATATTCAAGACCTCAAATTAGATCAGAAGCTGGATAAGAAGATTTACAATTTTAACTTTAGAATGTACAAACTTTCTCTATCAGATATTAAAGATGTAAGGTTGGATCAAAAACTAGATAAGAAGATTTATGATTTTATCTTTAGAATGTAGGAACTTCCTTTGTCAGATATTTGGAAATTCCTACACACAAGTTCTGCTTTAGAGCGAAAAAACTCAGAAGTGTTTCACACTAGCTCAAGGTACAATCCAACCTGGTTATGACACCGATAGCAATCCAATTTCTCCTGAACTGTCCATACTCGAAAGTTACATCACAATCTATTCTTCCTACACATAAAAATACCACATATTAACCCCTTCTAAGTAAAACTCAAAATACCATGAAACAATGAGTCCCCTATATTAGTAAGTAAGTAGGCAGTCTATAGGTCATAGTTTGATTTTATACAAGGATGCTCATGAAAGGAATCTTCAAGTGACAATGAGTGAGTTGTTTGAGATTGCAACTGATGGTGCAATATCCAATCTTAAAGTCAGTTAGAAAAATAGTAAATGTGCAAGAAAATCAAATTGTACACAACAAACAATTTGCAATGTTATCTTGCATAATGCCTTAATTTTGAAGACAAAAATCTCATTATATCTTGATGAAAGTAGTGACCTTAATGGTCAATCACTGACAACCATGATTTTAAAACATGTTATTGTGCTTATGGAGGCAACATTTTAAGCAAGGCAATGAGTGGTGGTTTGGAACAATGGCAGGTATGGAGGACTTGCCTTGTATGCATCACATTATCTAATTACAAGATAATACATCATTTATTTATTTTTTAAAATCAAAAGAAATTATTCTAAACCCTATATAGGACACATTGATACTTCAAAAGCATCTGATTTATTTTTTTAAATTAAAAGAAGTCATTCTAAACCCTATATAGGATACATTGATACTCTAAAAGCATTTGAAGGAATTTGAGATTATGCAAACATATGTTAATTAAATACCTGGATTACAAACATTAGTGCGAACATTGTAACCCTTGTTGATCAGAGCAGGAATGAGACAAACAACAATGAATCCTATGCCTCCTTACCATTCTCTGTCATTCTTTATTGAAACACTTCTCCATTTTGGTAGGCTATGCTTGAAAAAAGGTTTCAACAAAGGTTTTATTGGATGTTTATTAAAATGAAAACTCCATTCTGGTGGGCTATACCTGAAAATAAGATTTTGACAAAAAATTTAGAGTATGTTTATTAGAGTTTTAGAGTATTTTGGCAGGCTATATTCTTGATTCCTTAAATGATTTATTCGAATGGATTGTGACTGACGTGATTTGCTACATTTAGTGTTGTAAATTGTAATGATGCCATGATTACCGTACTACCACCATCTCTTATTATACCCATTGTGGTATGGTGAGGTTTTTCCCTTCCCTTTTGTTGTTTACCGCACTACCGCCTTGCTCAAGGCTTCTTGCTATTGGGTTGTCATGTATAGCTCTCTACGCATATGTTGCTCACCTTGGCAGTATAGCGGTGTATGCTTTTGATCATTACTTGAAGAGTGTCAATGAGACAATCTTATTTGTCTTACCGATATCTCAATGTCTCATCGACACTACTTTGTTATATCCAAGAGTTGTGTTTCACCGAGCACTTGTAGATATACCTTTTCGATGTGACGTAAGTGATTCTCTCCTTGATATGCCCATATCTTATTGACATTTCACTATTTTACATCGTCGATGAGACATATAAATAAGTCTCTTCGACATAGGGGTGTCTAAACCGACGCTAAACCAGAAGCTAAACTCAAAGCTAAAGCGGGAGCTAAAAGTGGTGCTAAACTCAAAGCTAAACTCAGATCCAAAGGTGGTGCTAACTGTGGTGCCACACTCGGAGCTAATAACAATGCTAAAGACAGTGCTAATTTTGGCGCCAATGAGTGCCTTAATTAGCGCCGACTTGTCCTGATCGGCGCAAACAAATGCCAAAAATAGTGCCATCCTGATAAATGGTGCTGAAATTTAAAAAAAACGGAGCAAAAAATGGAGCAAATCACAGGGATTTGTTGTAGTGCATGTAGAGGGTATTGCTTGGTGCTTGAAAAATTCATGACAATACTGAAGTAAAAAAATGTGCAATAGAATATCTTTCTATGTTGGAACCACAAAGTATTTCATAATGATGCCAAATTTGTATTCTATGACCTATAACATGAAGAGTTGTCTTTCATATACCCAAGGAACAAAATCACATGGGAACAATACTAGGATTCAAATTATGCAAATTTAGTTGTGTCACAAGAAATTCGGGCTCCCAGAGGGTTTTCTATGAAAACCAGATATTCAATTTGTCAAACAGTCTATACCTTTTGCCGTTGATGAAACCAAATTTCCTGAAAATGTCCAGTAATACAATTTGTGTGCCTTGTTGATGTTTCAACATTTTCAAAAACTATAATATCTAACAATTTCTGCCTCCATTATGCTTTGATGGGAATTAACATCCCAATACAAAGTTATGAGATCCATTTTGCTAGTATCTTGTAATCGTGGTAGCCATGAAATCCATAGCTCATCATTGTTTCATCACTCGGGACTCTAAATAAAGACTGTGAAATCACCCAAGTAGTTTCCTTGGCTCCTTTCACCTCCAAACATCATCAACAAACATTAGTTCTTACCATGCATCTATGACCCATTGAAAGAGATGCAAGGACTAAGGATAAAGAAGGAGATACCAGTAAAAAAATCCAGAGTAGATGACCCAAATGTTTCCCACATTATCGCAAGAAGAACCAAGAATCATTGCAGTAATATGGTGGAGTATACAAGTTTCCCCATCATTATAAAAAGACCCTAGAGCCAGTGCAGTATGGCAGTGGAGCCATCAAGCAAAGTGAAATTTTATAAAGTTCCATAAATTTTTTTGGAAAATAATTATGAATTTATTTTGGGGAACATATAATTTTCTACCGCATGCATAATTTGAGGAGTGTGTGGGAGAGCTAGTTCGAATTACAAATCAAGAAGCAATAGAATGATTTAACCCCAAGAAACCATAGGGAGTCCATAATCCATTATCTTGTGACCTTATATATGAATTTGTAGTGCTTATTGGAAGTGACTGCATCTTCTGTTCTTATGGCATGTAAACATTTTTCAAAAGAAATAAAAATAGAAAACTTCAGCACTGTGACTACCCAATAATAGAATTTGTGGGATGTTGAAGGATAGATTTGTATGTATATAAATTCTATTGAATGGGTAACTTGTTCTTTCAATTCAATTTTGTGATAGTGTGAAGTCGAGCAAAGAGGCCCCTATTTGAGGAGAACTTATAAATACCTTGAGTATGTAGCAGTGCAGAGGAATATTCAGATCAATTTAGATATATAAAATTAAATTGTAGATTAATAATGAATAATTTTGTGTGGAGATAAAATCAATAAAGATAGTTAGAGAATCCTGATAGATGGTGCTTGCATAGAATATTGTTTGATTGCCTATAACAAGTTATTCTAGGTTGTGCAAGGGTGAAAAAGTATTAATGAGAAATTCTGAAGCATTGGTGTTGTACAAGATGAAATTGTATGACATTTACAAATTAAGAGTGAACTAGATTGGGTTGTGTTCATGTCTTTTACATCCAGAATAGATTGAAAAGCCAAGCCAACATGTTCCATTTGCAGATTGGTTGTTGCATTATATGCTTATAATTGATGTAGAAGTTGAGACAAACAATGGTGACATTCAAGGATGAGATGACATTTGATAGATTTGTGAACACCTATTCCTGTACACATTTTTTGAGTTTAACTTGGGAAGTAAAAATATTTATTGAAATAACAATCACTGGCTACTTTAGTTCAAGGTCACAAGTTAAAGGTTTGTAAGAGTGTTTTTTGATTGAAGGCTAGGAGTTGGTATGAACAATGTTGTTGGCTCAAAGATCATTTATCCAAGTTTGGGAAGGGAGAATTTCAAATTTATTATGCTCAAAGCCAGATTATGATATTCATTTGTATGAATGGAACTGCATTTGAACATGCTAGGGCGTCAAAGTTAGGCTTCTTTGTGGTTTTTGTTTTTTAGAAAATTTTCAAGCTACATTATTTAGTGTTAATACATTTTTAATCAAAAGCCTACTTAGAGCCTTCAATTATAATTTATTTAACACAGTAAAAAGAATAAGTCAGATTTGATTTGAGGTGTTGAATCATTAAATAAAACAGGATTTAAGTAAGAGTTTTGTGTCAAGTTGTAGATGGTACTTGCCAAAATTGTGATTTTTTGGATTTGGGTCAAATCTAATGTTGTGCCAAAAGTTGGTTGAATCAAGAATAATGTCATGTTGGAAAGTTAAAGTTGTTGATTTAAGGCTTAAAGGGCATGCAAATTTTTTTTGAAATGTTGGGAGATCAAGTGAACAATTGCAAAGTGGGAAAAAGTTGTGGCTTAGGATAGTTGTCTAGTCAATGGTTGACAGTTCAGAGTAACTTGGGTTAAGGATGTTGGTGAGAGTATTTTGTAGGTTCTAGTTTGCTAGTGTTCACTATTGAAGATCTTGTGCCATCTGTGCTTATTATTTGGGCACAAGTAGGGGAGTTTCTTCAGATAAAACATCTGGTGGAGAGACCAATTATCCTTTCAATTCTGTGTTATTGGCCATGCCTTGTATCCATACTAGGTATGGGTCCCGGTATTAGTATGGCATGGGTATAGTCCCAGAATGTGGGTCCATCTTGGGTATTTCCTAGCTGTAACTGGGCTAGATTCACCATATGGGGATGTATAGACATCAAATTAAAAAAAATGAAGAAAAGAAAAGGAAAAGTAAAATAAAAAATTGTGGCTACAAATTACTTTATATAAAGTATCCTACCTCAAGTGTTTGTCATTGAGGACTAGGCTAACATCCTATTTCGCATCCAATAAAGTTTAGCCACCATTTTTGTATGAGAGTAGTATTGATCAGTGTCAATTTCCTATTCATATTGTGAGTCCACAAGATGAAATTTATCTGTGTTATGTTTGAGATTTGAATACCATACCTGGATGTGCACCCAACTCAATCACGTGTAACTTTGAAGTGAGATTCCCTCTAGTGATTATTTTTGAAGAAAAGTAAATAAGGATGGAAGGATTTTTATTGCCTGCAACCTACAAAAAAAAATCAACATTAGGAACCACTCCACAAATTTTAGAGACAAGATGAAAATGGAAGCACAAGAAGAAAGAAGAATCTGGTATGGTAGAGAAAATAATCTCAAAGAGTGGAAGAGAGTTTTACCTTAAATGATGCAAATTTGGCTGCATGGGCTTCTACAGCTTGACTTCGTTGCTGCTCCACAAAAAAATACATGTTCCCCTTGACAAGTTGTGGCCTTTGTCCATAGAATTTTGTTATTGTCAATAACAATCGTAAACCCCATCAATTAAGGAATATAAGAATATTACAACCATTAGATAGTACACACCTCAGGTGCTCCTAGAGCAATTCCAATTAAAACAAGTCACTTTTTAGTAGGATCACATTGATAATTTATTATCTAGTTTCATGTTAAATTGGCCATTCGCTCAAACATTCAGACAGGTTTAGAATCCCCTATATGCCCCAATAATTTGAAATGTTAAAAAGAAAGAAAAAAAAAGAAAGCACATCGGCAACAAAAAATAAGCTATGCATGAGTACACAAAAATATAATTTCAGTCAAATTCAATAGTGCACCTTGCTTTGCTATAGGAATATTACTAGCAATCATACCTTCATGTGCAATGGGTATGCCAAAGACATGTGGAAGGTTTTAGCTTAACAAAACTACAATTTATTTATAAACAAAATAGTTTTTTATGATAGAAATTACTACCAATTATTTTGACCTCTTTAACATGTTCCATTGCCAGCCAAACAAAACAAATTTAAGATAGGTCCCCAATTCAGTTTCCCTACTCACATCATGGGAAAATATTGATTATATATGTATATCCAATAATAAAATTTATAGAGTATTACTAAGAAGTCCACCTTTAAGCGTGTCTCATTTAAAAAAAATGACGACTACAAAAACATGTTAACCCTCTCACTTACATCATTCAAAAATCTAAGATGAAAGGAGAGAAAGTTCCAAATGTTTTTGACAATTAATTAAATAGTTTCCCAAAAATGAGCTTTGATCAAAGATAAATAAATTATAATCTTATGAGCATTGATCAAAGATAAATAAATTATATGTGTTAAAGATAAACATGTTGCCCCATGATTCCTTACAGGGCTAAAAATGTGCAAACACATGTTCAAGATGAATACTTGAATAAATGTTTGCTCTAGAATTACTGTGAATTTGTCACACAAATCTAGGCAACTTCACATGCAATAAATTAAAAAAAATCCTTGCACCAAAATTTTAAGAGTATCCTTAAAAAAAAGTAGCATATTCAGATATTAAAGGGCTTGTCAAAACATGCAATTTCATGGTAAATTACAAGTCATGAATAGTCAAACCTGCAAAGAATGAGAAATAGGGGTTAGAACTACTTGCGCACATTCTGTCCAACAGTGAGCACATATAAAATTGGATATAAAGCAACCAAAATTACTATTAAAACACTTTATAAACCTCAAGTGTCTCAGTACATTACAATATCAAACAATATCCATTAAACGATTGAAAAGAGACAGACAAATTCATCCTTGAATGTATACAACTATGTTCTTAAAAATATACAAAAATATCCTTCAATCCCTACAATCTTGTTCTAAAATTACATGGAAAACAGGTACATTTCTTCATTTAAATGACAAAAGCATAAATCTTATCTAATATATTTAGTAGATCAAATACAAAGCACCAAGAAAAACTAATCGAGGGTAAACTTTAATTGTACCACCTGAATAAAATCAGAAATAGATAAAGGTTGTTTTAGACCCAATCAATTTATTTTTGAAAGTATTGGAGGATGCACAAATATGGGAGCATGAAAACAAAAATGTTTAGAATTTTATGTAAATCTGTAAATAGAATATGTATATTGGAGGCAATATAAACTCCTAAATTCCTAATAATCTAAGCAAGGAATTTTTTTGCAATGTTATTGAGTTGGTTGCTTGGTCACCTAGCATATGATTGTTTAGGGATATAACACCATTATATAAAGGATGTCTTATGTGGTAGAGATAGACTCTGCATATTGATAGATGATATGTTTCAATATGCATTCGTTACATACATTTCCATGCATATTCATATCCACTTACATACATGCATATATACACTCTATTAGATATCTTTTCTTTTAGGATTAACCACTTGAAATATTTCATACTCAAGTGACTGATTTCAATGAGCTATCATTTTTACACTCATCTATTTTTATATAGAAATCTACACATTTTTTCATGCATGCATGCGTCTACATGTATATGTGTATACACATAAACACATATATACAAATGTATGTATATATGTATAGACTAAATTATATATGCAGATCTCTCTTGATCACCATTATATGAGCTTTTGCATCAGGTAAAAAATTGCTGAATTATGTATTTACTTGTATGTATGCCATATGCTACTGGCGCAGGGTTGGGACATGCCTTGATTACAAAGCATGCTCCTTGGATTTGGGGACATTTAAAATATAATTTTTCCTAAACATAAAAGCAAAGTAAAAAACACTAAGAGAACCTAGATATGAAGAATTTACAACCATTGAAGAGACATTTTGCATTATTTTCTCTTTATATTTTCAAGTACCAATACATTGACTTGGGAAGTAGCTACACATTTAGACACATTCATGCATCTCTCTATGGATAAATGTTTCATTGATCCCTCCAATTCTATTTTTTGGGGATGTAGGGGAGAGGGAGTATGTGGAAATTTCAAAAGTGAATGCCTAGAAGCTCCTCTAAAATGCAAGGAATATAATTTGAATAGGAAATTACCATGGGAATGGGGAGTACGTGATTGGGCTAGGAGGATGAGAAAAAGGGAAATGCAAAAAAAAGTAATGATTGACAAGTTTTGCACAAGGAATAGCTATATTAGTATATATGAACAATAAAATTCTCTTTTATAGCTATATAAAAATTAAACCTCTAATTAACAAGTACTGTAACAATTTTTCTTTCATGAATTCTCTATGAATTCTAGTTGATCAATAAGAACACCAGAAGATTCTAGCTTAGTATGGTGATCCTCAAATCATAAAACCATAAATATGTCAAACAAGACCTGATTTATATCACAAACATTGAAAATGACCATGTGAGAGGAAGACTCATCTTGAAGGAAGATAAACTGATGGAAATCATGGTTGGAGGTAGAAGCAGACCCTAATTCCATATCAAAGTGTAGGCATTGAAGAATTAACATCATCATTATCACTAAATGAGGCAAAGAAAATTTTATAATGCCCATAGAAATTAAGCTTAGATCAAAGGGCCTAGTGTGGAAATCTTGTGGGAGTGCAATTAACTTTTCTTGGGAGCTTTTATCACAACTACCAAAAATTAGAAATGAAGTCAACAATGAGCATTTGTTTCAATC
The DNA here is from genome assembly GCA_007258455.2 of Sequoia sempervirens. Taxonomy (NCBI): domain Eukaryota; kingdom Viridiplantae; phylum Streptophyta; class Pinopsida; order Cupressales; family Cupressaceae; genus Sequoia; species Sequoia sempervirens. The sequence continues at coordinate 100,838,688 of VDFB02000003.1, forward strand.
TCTTGGAGTATGCATGAGGAGTGAGGAGAAATTGTTGTTGAATATCCAAGATACTGAGAGGGGGGGTGAATCAGTATCTAATTTTTTTTTATCAAATACCATCCAATTATTCCAATGCATACAATAGCACAAATAAGTAAAAGCATTAACAAAACATGAAAATCACAAAACACATGAACATCGAGATTTTAACTTGGAAAACCCAAAATGGGAAAAACCACGGTGAGTGCTAGCTCACAATATAGTATAACATGTTATAAGATATTACAAAAATGGGTGTCTCACTGCCAGGACTCACTGTCCAATTACAAAGACTCACTTCCTATAGAACTACAATGACAAAATAACTTATAGCCAAAAAATGAACTAATAAAGTACACCTAGTGAGTGTAGATTCAATTCCAATGAAGCTTAGTAAATTGACTTGACACACTTCATCATATTCTCTCTTCTTCACATTCGCATTCACAACACAATCATATCTTATTCAATCTTCAAAAACTATCCAATATATATATATATATATCTAATCTCTCCGCAAGCATCAATTAGGCCGGCCTAATTAGATGTGTTTCTTATTTACCAAAAATACCAACTGTCAACTTCAAGCATTCACAAAATATTCCCAAAAGAAATTCAGGTACCCAACACGCTACATTATGTCAACACAGACCTAAGATAGGTCGCACATATGTCTGCATAACAAAAAATTAATTCACCATTCATTCATTAGGTCGCCCAAGGATAGACCTAATAACAAAACAGAGTAATACCAATACACCATACGAGCATTTGAGTACGTGAGATCTTGAATGTACATGCTCCCAACATCCATAAGCCATTTCCCAAAAATGGAAACACCAATTGTCAATGGCGGAGGATTGTGGACCAAAATATTAGAGGATATAAGCATTATATTGGTTCAGATACCAGACCAGAATACCAGAACAAATTCAGACTTGATCTTGCAATTTCAACTCATATATCATGGTGACAACAATGACAACACAAAACAACAAAATGAGATGTTCTTCTTCATTTTTCAACAATCTTCCCCTTTTTAATTGATGGAAACATGTGCCAAAAAAAGAATATTTACAAAACTCCTTATTTACAACACTTCTCCCCCTAACACCAGCATTTCACCATTCTTCACTCCCCCTTTGACATCAAGGACAAAGGATGTCCCAAAAAGAACTAAAATTGAAATATGAAACAAAGAAAACAAAGAAACATGTATCAATTGGAGGATGTTGAGCCTTGAAGCTCCTTCAGAATACCTTCCCATACTAATTTACCATTCTCCCAGCTATCCTTTGCACCAATCAACATCCTGTTTAGGGATTCCAACTCTACCAGAGTTTCTTCTACACCATTTGAAGTATCAGGAGTCAAGTTTATCTTCTCAAGATTTTCTATGCATTCCAAGGCCTTGCCAACTAGAGTGTATTCCACTCTTATAATGTCACTTAACTGACCAAATTTTTTTAATAATCTCCTCCTTCTAGTTTTGCAGGACAATTTTTTTTTCTTTATGCGCAGTGATGGTGTTCCAAGTTGGTCTATCTTTGTGTTTGGATATACTGTAAGTACTAGAGACAATAGTTAGTTGAGACTCAATGGAGTCCATAACAACCTTAATGTTCTAAGTGGTATCTGACCACTTCAAGCAATAAGCTAGAACAACATTTTCTTTAGACTCACAAATCTTCATAGCATCCAGGTTCTTTTCAACATTTGAGTGTGCAAGAGCACACTTTTCATGCAATGCCAGTTTCTCCTCAACCTCTTGTTTTGTCTTCTCACTAAGCCAGGAGGTATAATCCTTGAAGGAATCTAACAACAATCTTAAATTTTCAATAGGAGTGAGGGATGCATCAATAGATGCACTAGGTGTGACCTCCTATAATGCCTTAAGAGCATCTTCTATGAGTTCTATTCCTTTGTGATGTGTCTCAAGAATCTCCTTCCTTCCAGATGCCTGCAATGCATCTCCTAACACCACTTTATGTACCAGAGACATCTTCTCCATATCTACAAACCCTTCAATCATAGGAAGTTGTAGAAGCTCCTGAGGGATTATTGGCTGAAATCTGATTTGCTTGGACAACAAGCCTTTTAGAACATCATTACTGGAGGACGATTCTCTGGGATGCTTAAGAGATTTTACAATCTACTTTTGACTTCATTTTTCCGAGAAGATTCTTTGTTTTTCTTTTCTTCCTGTCCCTTTTCCTTCTCTTCTTCCACTTTCTCTTATTCCTCTTCTTTCTTTTCTTCCTTTTTGTCTTCATATTTATCTTTATCCCTATTATCTTTTTCATCATTTCCATCTTTTCCATTTGCATTTTTCTTTTCTTCTGGATTATCTTTTTCTTCTTCTTCATTGCCTTTTCCTTCTTCAGAATTACCTTTTTCATCATTTCCTTTTTCTCCTTTAGTGTGATTTGGAGGAGAATCATTATGCTTTTTAGGCTCAACTTCTCCTTCATTCTTCTTCTCACTTTTCGAAGGATCATTTTCACCATCGACATCAATTTCAATATCAATGTTTATAGAAATATCTGCATTACCTGTATCAAGAGGAATATATTCCTTAGCATTTTCAACAGTAGCATCTTCATTAGCCTTAAGCATGCAATATTTCTCTGTTGTATCCCATATCACCTTTGTTGTTTCCTTCCTTATCTTCTTTGTTAGCTTTTTATTCCTTGTCATTAAAATATTTACCCTTTTCTTCATTTGAAACATCTCTGCACAAATCTTTTTCAAAGTCTCCAGATCATCCAGGGTCAGGGAAGACCCAATCTTATCATATGCATCATTCCTGATTTTCTCTTCATATTCAATAGCTTCTAATATCCTTTTCATCAAAGCTTCCCACATATTCTTAGGTACATCTTTCTTTATATCATCCCACTTAACTTCCAAGATGATAACATATTGAATGACAACTAAAATTAAAGTTTTCTTACCCTCTTCTCCAACATTATCATAATATTCTATTGTAGGATTTAGCATGTTCTCAAAATGTAACAAATTATTGAGAGTTTCCTCTAATTTAAAATGGGGACTAGAACTTACAGGGATTGTCCTGGTCTTCTCTCTGGTCCGTAGAGGCTTCATCAAACACCTTAGTCTTCTTTGACTTTGGTTTGGTGTGCACATGAACACCAAATTCCTGCTTTTCCTCATCATCAAAAGATGATACAATATGTAATCTCTTAGAACCAACAACTTCCTTAGAGGCACCTTCACCAGAGGGTAAACTTCCTCTTCTTCTCCTCACCAATTTTGCAACAGGATCCTCTTCTTCATCTTGATCATCTGTAACACTGAGATTTTTCTCCCTTGTTGCTTTCTCTTTCTTTCCTATTTTTCCAGGGGCCATCAGAGGAATCTTTTTCCTCTTCCCAGATCTAGTAGTAGGTCTGGAGGAGACCAGGCCTTTTCCTTTATCAATGGTAGTAGGTTCAATCTTTACTGCAAGGGTTGCAGAGGCTTTAGCAAAAGTATTTCTACTGGATCTCTTTAGGCTAGATGATTCTACCTCCAATTTTTCTCCCTTATCCCTTCCAAGAGAAATTTCCTCATCAGTGATTCCAACATCTTTAAGTGTCTTTTCCACTTTCTTTCTGATTTTGGGCTTCTAGAACTCCATGTGGATTTTCATAGACTTTTCTGCACAAGTGCCAATTCTGGGTTCATTGGGATCCTTCATATTCTTTAGCAACATTTGTAAACAACCCTCAACCTCATCTTCTGTAATTTCATATCCCAATGGTTGAATCCATATGGTTTTGGGTTCTACTGCTTCAATCATGCATTCATCAGAGGAAAAATGGAATATGATGACATCTTTGTATTTATCAACAATTTTCCTCGGAATCTTATCTCTTTCATTCATGTTTCTCTTAAATATAACAAAGAATGCTATTAGAGAATTTTCTTGAACATTTAGATCACCTAGACTATTCATATAATAAAAAAATTGATGCGCCACCAGTCTAGATGAGTCCCAAAACATTTCATCATTCTTTCCAGGAAGTCTCTTCATGAAATAGAACAACAAACATACAATCAATGAACCAAACTTGAAAGAATACTTCCTTTCCTTTGTCGACTTCAAATTCTCAAGAAAATGTAGCTTGAGAAGCTCACATAAGTCATAGTTTGCACCGTTTACAACCATATCAAAACTAGTATAAATTGTTGTAGCTGAAATAGAGTTCTCTTTGTTTGTGAAGTATGTTTTGTGACCAATCATGATAGTGACATACTTCACAGCCGGATTAGTGATGGAATTTGTCATTAAGGCTCTCTTGTCATATGCGGCTCCTATAATTTTCATTACTACCTCATTCTTCATGGTTTTAATATAGGTATTTTACCCTTATCACAGAGGCCAATAACAACCCTAATCACCTCCTTAGTTATCAGTTGCAGTCGGTCAGTCCACAAGAATTTATCATGAATTCTACTTAGGAATGGCTTCACAAATCTGTCATCAACCATGGAACTAAAGTTGGGAAAGTTGTTCCATCTGTCTAAGCTTTTCACAACCAGGTTCGAGTATTAAGGTTTTATCAAGAAATCATCTCCAGTAAGCTCATTCTGCCAAATGCCAATCAATTTTGTGTGATTGTATTCCTCATTTTTTACTTGAATATACATCCTTGTGTCCTCGGTCGGCATAACTCCATGAGGGATTGATGAGAATGTGCCCATGGGGTCATCTTTGAATAATTTTGAGGAATATTTCCTATAAGAAGGTCTTGGTCTCTTTGACACTTTAACGACTATATGGGTTGCCATTCTTCCAATTTCAAATTCAAACAACTTAAACAACACAAACCTCAACTGGACAGAAAATTAAAATACCTCTTTCTTCACGAAGAACCAGAACTAGGGTTTTCACAACTCAAATTCCAAATATCCTCAAGAACGCTCCAAAAAGCTCTTTAATTTCTTCAAATGCACGAGTGATCAAAATTCCTTACACATTTTCTTTATAAAATGATGATCTACCCTAATTCACATTAAATACGACATTTTTCAAAAAGCTTCTTAAAACTCTTCTTCTCTGCTCAGAAAAACCCTAATTTGCTATGCAAAAGATCATTCCTTCATGTTTTATTCTGGTTCCACTTGCATAACCTATAGCTTATCATTTATCACAACATATCTTTGTGCCAAAAGTTGACACGCCGAACATTAGGGCATTCAAGTGATCTTCTGTTAAAGCTCCCCCTTAGATCTTGCTGGGTCTATTCTCAGAGGAATTGTTTGTACTAGATGAGGGAACATACACATTTGTCATCTTAGTCTCTTCTTTCTTCCTCCAAATCTTGTTCATTTCTTGCTTAATCTCATCTTTGTCAACCTTCTTTGCAGGTTCATTCTTTTTCTACCAGATTGGTCTCCTTACCCTTCTTGCTTCTGCAAACTCTTTAGATATGTCATGTTTTATTGCAGTTATAGTAGATAATATTTCTCTGATTAGATTGACTTCCAATGGCTCTTGTTCTGCACTGATTAGCTTTATGTCCATACTTGTTATAGGTATAACAATAGCCATTAAAGGATTGATTCACTCTTCCTCCATTGAACTAATTCATCATCAAGGTTTTGCATTCACTTGCCCTATGTCCAATTCTTTTGCAAGAAAAACATTGACTAGTGAAGGGACTAGGAAACTAATTCATTCTACTCCTACATTATGTTTCCCTATGACCAAATTTGTTGCATGAAAAACAAGTGCCATTAAAAGAAGGATACCTTTGTACATTAGGTTGTCTCATAGGTGGTCTCCTAGAAAAGTTCCGTGAATTTCCTTTTTGCTTTCCTTTATTTTGAGTCTTCTGGTTGTCCTTAGAGTTTTCACCTCCTTCCGTTCCCAAGCCACCTTTGTCTTTGCTTAGCTTTTGTCCTAAAATTAATTCATCAAGCCTATCAGAGCTGGATTTGAAATTGTTTTCACATAGTTTTTCCTTCTCCAGATCCACTTTCAGGTTCACCACTTCTTGTTCAAGCTTGGTACACTCATCAGACTTGGTTTGTACCAATTTGTTCAAACATTCTTCAATACTTTTCTTCTCTGCTACTTGCACCTTCAAATAGGTAATTTCTTCATTAGCCTTTTTCAACTAATTAGTTATGTCCCTATCCATTTATTTGAACCTTTTCAATTGCTCTTTTAATTTCCAAACACATTCATTTGCATCTTCAAGAGTCTCTTTCAGATCTCTGTTTTATATTTCAACTTTATCAAGATCTTCAAGGGTAGTCCAAAGTTCTTCATCATTCATTACTTCCATCTTCAGGGTCCACTTCAAGCTATTAGGCATTTTCAGAGGAACCAAGATCTGATACCAATTGTTGAATATATAAGATACTGAGAGGGGGGGGTGAATTAGTATCTTCTTAAATTTTCTAATAAGATACCATCCAATTATTCCAATGCATACAATAGCACAAATAAGTAAAAGCATTAACAGATCATGAAAATCACAAAACACGTGAACACCAAGATTTTTACATGGAAATCCTAAAATGAGAAAAACCGCAGTGAGTGCTAGCTAACAATATAGTATAACAAGTTATAAGATATTAAAAAAATGGGTGGCTCACTACTAGGACTCACTGTCCAATTACAAAGGCTCACTGCCTATAGAATTACAATGACAAAATGGCTTACAACTAGAAAATGAACCGATAAAGTACACCAAGTGAGTGCAGATTCAGTTCCAATGAAGCTCAGTAAACTGACTTGAAACACTTCATCATATTCTCTCTTCTTCACATTCACATTCACAACACAATCACATCTTCAATCTTCAAAAAATATCCAATATATATATTTGATCTCTCCACAAGCATCAATTAGGTCGGCCTAATTAGGTGCACTTCTTATTTACCAAAAATACCAATTGTTGGCTTCAAGCATTCACAAAATATTCCCAAAATAAATTCAAGTGCCCAACACGCTACATTATGTCAGCTCAGACCTAAGATAGGTTGCACATATGTCCACATAACAAAAAATTAATTCACCATTCATTCATTAGGTTGGCCAAGGATATACCTAATAGAAAAATAGAGTAATACTAATACACCATACAAGCATCTGAGTACATGAGATCTTGAATGTACGTTCTCCCAACATCCATAAGCCATTTCCCAAAAATGAAAACACCAACTGTCAATGGTGGAGGATTGCAGACCAAAATACCAGAGGATATAAGCATTATACTGGTTCAGATATCGAACCAGAATACCGGAACAAATTCAGAATTGATCTTGCAGTTGCAACTCATATATCATGGTGACATCAATGACAACACAAAACAACAAAATGAGATGTTCTTCTTCATTTTTCAACAATTGTATGTTTTTGAAGAAAATCATATGTACCACTTTAAACAAAAAACATGGAATTTTAAACAAAAACCCTTACATTTGGAAGCTTTATAGGGCTTCTCAATATAAGCTCAAAAAACACCAAAATACAAGAAGTATGGACTGAGTTATACTACATTACTAATATCCTTGTGTCCTAAGGTTATACTTGTTGAAGAAGTCCTCTATTCTCCATCAAATGTCTACAAAAAGGCTCAAGCTTTAAACCCTAATCCTCTTCATACATGGATAACTTGTTCATTAAAGAGCATCCGACGAGAACAATATGAAGGATTTTTTGTACTAAAGATATCAGTTCGAGCTTACATTCCTTTGTGAGGCTCTCAATTCTCAAACTAATGAAAGGACAACGGAGGAAATATTTGCATCCTACCAATAATTTCTCAATTGTAGCAATGGAGAGGAAATAATTAACATCCTACCAATAATTTTCAATTCAAATATATTTTTGGTGCAGGAGCACCTAGGGGTCCAATGGACCTAGTATGTTTTGATAAGTTTTTTTTCTTGGTTTGGTGATGGAATAAGGTCATAAGGACCATTTCAAATGCTTTGTAATAGGTCTCCTAGGTTTCTTGTTGAATTTTGGTCTGAGTGACCAACTTCTTTGTACAAACAAGGTCTCCATCCTCATTTTGTAAGTCTAGTGCACCTTGGAAAATTAAGAAGTAAGGATGCATTGATGTAACTAGAAACTTGAGGGGAGTTAACTTTCTCTTTGGAGGGGTCTTGGATTCCTTTCACAGATCTTGAAATCATCTTGGTAGTCGAGTTGGTGTAAATTGTCCAAATTGCCTTAATTAGGCATTTAAGTGACAAAATGGGGTTTTTGTGTTTCCAACGGGCAACTAATTCAAATTTCAGTTGCAAGAAATTGGAGGGAGTTTTAAGACTTCATATATGCCTCTCTTGGTTGAGGAAAGGTTGTTGTTGAGGTTTGGAAGGAGTTTTCAATAAAAAGTTTGTTGTTTTCCTAATATTTTCTGAATAATTTGCTGATCCCGTACTTGGTACGGACTGTACATTCACTATCATGCTTCAAGCCTATAATAGTTAGAAAGGGGGTCGAGTAATCTTTATTTTTGAATTGGATTGGTGATATTTCATCAAGGAATAATGGAGATAACTTAGTTTGTTTATTGGGTGGTCTGAAACCCTTAAAACCAGGGTTTTGAGTGAAAAATGTGTATTTCTTCCATTCCCACATTGTAAAATTGCTCAATATTGGTGGGATGGAAGATATAAGGATTTATTATCATGTGCTCATGGCTTTGGAGAATGGCAGGATGGGTGTTGGAAGTTGTGCATGGTTTTTGGCTTGACATTTGTATGTGGCAAGCCTAATTGATAAGCAAAAAGGTTGAGTTTTTGCTTGTGCTAGAGAAATCTGTCTAGATGGCACTTAGGGATGATGTTGAAAGGTGAAAAAAACCTATAGGAGTCCGATTTTTGGCTTTGAGGTGCAGGGGTGAGCCTAGATAGTCAAGACCCAGGTGTAGGTCTTTGAATTAGGCCTCTTGGAGCAACGGTAGAATAGGCCATAGTGAATTGTGCTTTGGCAGTCAAGGGGAAAGGTTTTGAGGCATCATAGGGGTCCATGTTGGGTGTCTAAAACCAGGGGTTTGGTGTCATAACAATCCTTCACGTGGATTCAAAATTGACTATCCTACCGGACAAGGACTACAAGCCTTAAGAGGAAAAGATACCTAAAACACTGTAGTGATGGATGTTTGATGAAACCTAATTGCTAGAGGGGTTGTTGAACCTTGATTTGGTCTATGTGGACATGGTCAGTCTGTTGGGTGGTCTGAGTTTATGAACCCTAAGTGTGTGGGGTTTCATCCTTGAAGGAATAGTGGATTTTATGACTCCTCATAAGAGTATTTGAGAGAAGCATTGTGTGAAGTGTCTTTGCCATTTGTGCTTGTGTGTTTTCCTTCCCTGCCATTATGCATCAATTTTTTAATTACCCACTTTTATTTGTGTGTTTAAATTTTGTCATTTTTATTTGTATGACTAAATAATTTTTTAATCGATGACTAAGTTAGTCATCTATTCACTCACTTATAGCTGAGTTGCAAAAAATTAGGAGAATTTAGTCATTTTTAGCTGTTGTGACTAAATTTTTTAGTCACGTAGTCATTTATTTGCCAAATTCTACTAGTGTTAGGAAAGGATCCAGAACAGTGATTGTTACAGGAAAAAAGTCTGAAGGAAATCTTTATCAACTTAAGGGTGTTGATGGACATTGTTTTATGTCTCAAATTAATGATAATTGGTTATGGCACCAGAGGATGTGTCATATGAATTTTGACAATTTGGCAAGGATCAATGTAGTGCAAGTTGTAACAGATTTACTGAGGATTACAAAACCTATTAATTTTTTTTGCAAAGATTTTCAGTTTGGAAAGCAAGCTAGAAACAACTTTAGGTCAAAGGAACAATCTACTGCTAGACTACTAGATTTTATTCGTATAGATCTTTGCGGTCCTACAAGAGTAAGAAGTATACAAGGTGAGAGGTATTTTATGCTTTTGATTGATGATTACTCTAGATATACATGGGTTACTTTTCTCAAAGAGAAATCTGATGCATTAGATAGATTCAAGGAATTTAAGGCTATGGTTGAAAATGAAGAAAATTTGAGGTTAAAATGTTTGATCTCTAATAGAGGTGGTGAATTCACCTCCAATGAGTTTAACATGTTTTGTGAAGTTCATGGAATAAAGAGGCAATTGTCTGATCCTAGAACTCCTCAACAGAATGGAGTTGTTGAAAGAAAGAACATGACGATTTAGGAAGCTTCTAGATCAATGATTATAGAGGTAGGTCTAACAAAATTTTACTAGAGAGAAGCTATTCATACTATTTTTTATGTGTTCAATCGAGTTCAAGAAAAATATAACAATACTAAGACCCCTTATGAGCTATGGTGTGGAAGAATTCCTACTGTCAAGTATTTCAAGGTATTTGGAAGCAAATGCTATATTAGAAGGGATGAAGAAAATTTAGGGAAATTTGATGCTAGATGTGATGAGGATATATTCCTTAGATACTCTACTAGAAGCAAAGCTTATAGATGTTTCAATAAAAGGATAAGAAAGATCGTAGAGAGAACAAATGTCAAGGTGGATGAAGCATTGACAAATTCATTTGAAGTTGATGGATATGTATCGGATGGAGCTGATTACATAGAGGTTGAAGAAGTTGTTGAAGGACAGGAGAAGCAGAATGAAGAAGAAGAAGAAGGTTCAGTGGTGTCCCCAAAGACACCTAAATATGTGCAAAAGAATAATTTAGAAAATTAAATCATTGGAGACAAGAGAAAAGGAGTATTGACAAGAAGCAAAGCTACTACTGCTGGTGAAATAAATCTATGTTTACTTTTTGAAGTTGAACTAAAGACAATAAGTGAAGCATGCAAAGATGAACATTTGATGAAACTTATGGATGAAGAAATTATGTAGATTGAGAAGAATCAAACTTGGGAATTGGTCCCTAGACAGACATAGAAAAACTTAATTGGATCAAAATACGTATTGAAAAACAAGTTGAATGAGAATGGAGAAGTGGTTAGAAATAAAACAAGGCTTGTGTGTAAGGGCTACTCACAAGTAGAAGGTATAGATTTTCAGGAGAATTTTGAACTCCAGTGGCTAGGATGGAAGTTATAAAAATGTTTTTGGAATTTTCTACACATAAAGATTTCGAGGTTTATCAAATGGATGTAAAGAATTTTTGAATGGTGATTTGGAATAAGTGTACATGGAACAACCAAAAGGATTTACATTGTCAAATCAATCGGATATGGTCTGTAGATTGAAGAAGGTTTTATATGGATTAAATCAAGCTCCTAGAGCTTGGTATGCAAGGTTGGACGAATATTTGATTCAACAAGGTTTCAATAAAGGTAAGACATATAGTAATTTATATTTCAAAATTGAAAATGACAAAATCTTGATAGTAGTTGTATATGTTGATGATATTATCTTTGGAGGAAATGAAAAATTTGCAAAATGTTTGCTCAAGAAATGCAAAAGGAGTTTGATATGTTTATGTTTGGTGAGATGAATTTCTTTCTTGGGCTGCAAATCAATCAAACAAAAAAAGGGGATTTTATTTCACAATCAAAATATTAAAAAGAGATGTTGAAGAATTTTGGAATGGATGGTTCCAAACCGGTATGCACTCCTATGGTGAGTAGCTACAAATTGAGCAAAGATGATGATTCACCTAAGGTTGATCAGAGCAAGTATAGATTTATGATTGGAGAACTATTGTATTTAACTACTACTAGACCAAATATCATCCATGCGGTTTGTCTTGTAGCTAGATTTCAAGAAGACCCTAAAGAAACACATGTTGCTTCTATTAAGAGAATATTCAGATACTTGAATGTCACTCTGAATTATAGCTTATCGTATCCTAGGGATATTGATTTTATACTAAGTGCTTACACAAATGTAGATTGGGTAGGTTGTGTTGATGACAAAAAAGTACAAGTGGTGGTGCATTCTTTCTTGGCTCTAGATTGGTGTCATGGTTAAGTAAAAAGCAAGATTCAATTTCCTTATCCACTACAGAAGCTGAGTATATTGTTGCAACATCTTGTTGTACACAAGTTTTGTGGAATATGTCAAGGATATTGATAAAATTTTAGTAAAGAAAGGTTGGAGGTATTTAGTGTTTGCTCCAGGTTTTGCTTCAGAATATGTTGCTATGCTAGTAAAGATATGTGGTATTGTTCATGATTGTTGGAAGCTACTATATCTAGATTTTAGGTTTCTAGACTGTTTTACAGTGTGAGTTATGTTTACCAGTTGTGAATTGTGATTTTTTGTGTATTTGGCTAAGTTCCGGGAGAAATCTAATTGCTCTAGATTTCTTCTTGTTTGATTTTTACGACTTGCAGTTATCAAGATAAGTTGCTGAGGTCATGTTTAAGAAAAAATTGTTAACTAGAAATATTCGATCATGTTAAGGTTGAGTGTGCTTAATTGATTTATGTGTTTTACACTGTATTGGCTGACCTTGTGTGAAACACTACTTGCAAAGATCATGGAAGTGTGTTAAGGCATGTTGGGACTTATTTAGTTCCTCATTAGGTATGTGTTTGGGTCACCCTCATTCTAATTCCACCGAAGAATGTTTTGGAACCAACCTAATTTTAATTTGTAAATACAAATGGTGTATGGATGACTTTGGATGAGTTTCAAGGTTGAAGATGGTATAAATATAATTGAAATGTTTGTGAAAAGTGAGAGCAAGATAGATGTGAGATAGATATGAAATAGTGTGTGTATGTGTGATGCGAGTTTGAACATATCAGTGTGAAATTCAAGTGGCAAGTTTTTGGAGGTAGTGAGCTAAAGGTGTACTCTATCATTCAAGCATGTCTGCAAGTGTGTGAGAGAATTGTGGTGGAAATATTTGTTGAATTGAGATTTTTTTATCACTATAACGTATCTCTTCTTTCTTCTTTTGTAATTCTAAGGTAGTGAGCCTTTCGAGTGGTTAACCCTTATTGGAAAGTGAGTCCTATTCTAAATAGCGAGTCCTATTTTGGCAATGAGCTTCTTTGGTAGTGAGCCTTTGTATTCGGTTTTGATATTTTCTATATTGTGAGCTAATCCTCAACGTGGTTTTTCCCTTATTGGGTTTTCCACGTAAATATGGTGTTGTGTGTATGGTTTTGCTTCTTTCAATTTCTGCTTTCACACTTAATGATTAATCATATTAGCAGAATAAAGGATTTTGAATGATAATAGATCTAATCTTTGGTGAAACTTTTAAAGGTTAAATTTGCTACAACTGATTCACCCCCCTCTCAGTTGTCTTGCTCAACAATCTAAATGCAGGAATAGGAAATCAATTGGTTTTGTTGACCTTGTGTTGACTTCTTGGTGTAGATTACATAAAAAATAGCATATTTAGAGGTAAAATATCTTGAATTTAAGTCAACATATAGTATTTTTAAGAAGAGATCGATAATCTAGAAAAACTTCCTAAAATTGACAAGAAAAATGAAAACAACTTTGACATGACAATTTTGTTCTAAATATGAGTTTTATTTCCAAGAGGAAAATTAACTAGAAATGAATTTGGATGAGATTCAAGTGTATTGATAATATTAGAGGGATAAAAATTATATGTTGAGGGCTAGAACCAAGAGTCTACCCATGAATTCCACTCAAAATTCATAGACCCGATGCCTAATCCAAAAGTAGAAATAATCCACCTCCATCAAAAGGGCCAAATGAATCTTCATAGCTTAAGAAAATGTCCATACCATCAAAAGATTAGGTGGTAGAATCAAATAAACCTAGTTATGATATAGCAGAAGATCTCAAGAAATAGGAGGTTAATATCCATATTTGGGATTTCCTACAAATGTCTAGATAGAAAATAATTTATGGCAATATTTTGAAAATTTGAAAGGTAATTCTACTAATGAAAAAGAAAAATAAAATTTGAGAAACTAACCACTAATTTAATAAAATTTATTGTGAGATGATTGTGTACCTAACTTCCATATCATATGCCCATTGAAAAGAGACTACATTGATCATTACATTATCTAACACTACCGTAACTTATTAATTTAGACCTTGGGTGGATAAATTATTTTAAAAGTGACTCATCTTTTAGGAGATGGGTCAACCCATAATATTGTGTTCCACTTTTTGGATAAAATAAGACATTAAAATTAATATTTTTCACCAAATTATCACTTTATGAAACCTATAGCCACTAAACCATTAATAATTTGGAGATGTGAACTAGTGATTTGTGAGGATTTGTGTAGATTATATATATTTACATAACTTAAAAAAAATTTATAGTAAACAACAATTTCAAAAAGTGGCATTTATGTCATAGCAACTTTTTTTTATTGAAATGATAAAATTATAAATTTTAAAATATAAATTTGCAACATCAATATCTCGTGCATGTATATATTTTCATAATTTTTTGTTGCATATTTTTTATTGATTTTTGAAGTCAGAGTAATTATAATTTGGACATAGGTGTATGTTGTAAGACATAAATTGTTTTGTATCTATTGAATTTATTTATTTATTTGTTGAAACTAGGAAATCAATACTTAGTGCACACATATTTTTTTAAATTTTTTCTTTATTTTTCTATTTTTTCGTGTGTCTAAAATAAATACCTTGATGTTTGGTGAAAAAATTACATTCACAAGAAATACAATTAAAAATATTCAAAATTATACTTTTTGGAAAGCTTATAATAAGGGCTACATGCTTACAAAAGATAATTTCTAAAACTATTTATTTGATCCCTCAAAAGGTAAAAAAATGTGGCTTTTTGTCAACATTTTGATAGGTGTGAAGGAGAATCCATTGTGGGTATGATTTAAGGCTGGAGGGGTTCTATCCAAGGGGGTTTGATCTAAGGGGGTCATATCTAGTTCCCTCTTAAATTAAAACCCTTTAGATGGAACCCCTTAAGACTTAAATAATTATTTTTTCTAAAAAAATGTGATTTTAGGAAAAGATGTCCCAAGTTTGGGACCCATTATTGTGGGATGACCTAGATGTGAATTGATATTGTCATTTTACCTACCCTATTATAGAGTGTATTAAAATGAGCATCAATACAACTGGTGCTAGGAGGGATTAAAAATTGAAAGTCTTGGTATCTATAAATTACATTAAAGCTAGAAAAAATGTATATTATCACTAGATCTAAGTTAGCTAAGGTAGGTGGTGATATAACTTTAATAATACAACATAGGAGGATAAGGGCTAATAAAAGAAATTCTAGATTTGAGAATACTTATTCAAGAATTAATCTATTTAGATTTGGGATCATTAATTCTCAACTTTCCATTACACAAGATCTACCAATGGAAGTCTTGTTTGGTGTAAATAACTCACCTCTTAAATTTTGGGGTGTAATACATGATTTAATTAAGAATCATAAACAAATTTTCCTTAATTTTATTCTTGGAGAAGGATGAACAATGGAGGAACACATCTAGGTACTCAAAGATGCTACAATGAGGAAAAAATTGAGCATGGAATGTGCCATTTGTAGATTATTACCTTACACACTTGGACATTATGCTTACAAATTATTATGTGACCTACTAAATAATTCTCAAAATTTGGTAATAGTTGGACTCTATTGTCATTAGTCTTTTCTCAATTCAAATAAACTCAACAATGTTATATCACTAGTTTGCTACTACAATGAGAGGAACTATTGAACACTAGTCTCAAGCCTCCTTATTGGAAAGATGAAGAGGCTTCCATTTAAATATATTTAAAGGATCTTGATTCCATCATTTAATATTTGTGAGAAGAATACCAAAATCCTTGGCTTCTTTAGCAACACTATATGCAAAGGTTGTTAAGGTGCAACAAGAACAATTTCCATTTAGCTTGGGGGCCACTAGATCTTTTCCTTCATTGACACATCCAAGAATGTCAAATAAATTTAGATAGATTGAATACACTTCAAATAAAACAAATATTTATTAAATTTTAATTAGAGTGGCCCATTTAAAGTGCATGTTTAGATCTACAATCAAGCAGTATAAAACCAAGTGTCAATTGCACATATGCTCACTTGGAAAAAATGGCAGGGTGCTAATACTTAAAATACTATAAATCCTAATAACTATAAAATTCATCCTTAATTATTTCTCCCAAGGAGCTAGAAGTTCAGTTCTTAATCAACAAATGATCTCTAATAATCAAATGGTCACACACCCACCTTATACATCCAATAATTATCCCACAAATTTAAATTTAAAATCAAAGAATTATAATTATATTGTGAATAATTTACCTAATTATTTATGCAATTGCAAAGACATGTTAAATAAAATCAAAGTCCAATAATTCCTTTAAGCATATGATTCAATCTTTAGAGCCAAATAGATAGAAGAACACTATGCCAAACAATGAAATTATCTCAACCCTAGTAGAAAATACAATATAACTTAAGAATAAGATTGTAGCATCATAAATTGTCAACCCTTGACAATTTCACACTATGTTTTGCTCCCCCTAAATTATTGAGCCTAATTGAGTCTCTAATTTCTTAAATTATGCATTCTATAGCCCATTTGTACCAATTTATAAGATGTTGCAAGCATTGAACAAATGCAATCAGTTAATGTTTTTCCCTCGATCCATTGTGTCCTAGAAAATAGGGTCAGGACCCATACAACCATGGGCATATGGGCCCCCCTATTCTAGTGACGGGACCAATTTTTAATATGTCAATGTGGCCATTTTAACATTAAAAATTTAAATTTCAAATCTCGTCTATCAAGATTTAATTCTTGGGAAATTAGAGAAATGCCTATAAATACCTAGTTATTGCATCATTTGAAATCTTACAAGGAGAATCTAGAAAACTACTAGAAAAATTATGATCAAGAGAACTATCAAGCAAGTTGAGAGCAACATTTTAGAGCATCATTGCAAAAATTCAAGATCCTAACATCATGCCAAATCCTATGTGAGCTTATGTGTGTTCATGTTATCATTATTTTGTGAAAGATTTTTTAGGTCTCCAAAGCATTTAAGAAAATAAAGCAAGCAAGATCAAGATCTTGAGGTGATGTGCATGAATTCAGTCTTTAAGAAAGCCATTGAAGGGTGGTGAGTTACAACACTTTATGATTTCATCATTCCTTCCATTCAATTATCATTTTATCATTGACATTGTCATTGTGAAAGTGGAAACACTTACGTGGGATATGACTAAAGTAGCCCCTAAATGGCCCAAAAGTTTCCCTCTTTGAATGTGCATGTTTTAGGTTTGAAGAGGATTAATGGAAGATTGAAGACAAATTATTCATTATTGCAATTAATAACCCACATCTTGTCAAGACATAAAAACTCACCTATAGAATTATCAGACAACACTTTGATAATTCTATAACCAGAAATCAGAAGCTCAGATTTGTCATCAAAGGATCCAAAAAGCAAAGTAGGAAACCCTATTAGAAACCCATACACCCCTAGGCGTCCCATTCCTTCTATGCATACTAGAACCAATTTTTTAGGATAGGTACACAATCTCCCGCACTTTCCAGATCTACCTGCAATTTACTGTTTTAGTCTGTTATTTTCTAGGATCTTGCATTTTCACATTAGGTCATATAGTCTAATTAGGTTAATCATAACAAATCATTTATAGTCCATTTCCAAGACTCAAAAGGATCAAATCCAGTCTTGAATGACTCACCTTTATGGTTGAAATTCAATCTATTTGACTTGTTGATTTGCATTCTATTGAAACCCCATAAAAAGGTGGGATTGACTTTGGGTTTTGGAAATTAAACCCTCAGGCCCTAATTTTTTGATGTTTCATTTTGGTGAACCCAACTTGTTAACATTACATACCTTCTAAAATTACATCCTAGATTTAAGTTTTGCATTGCATTCTTTTGCATCTTTCATTTATGGTTTTCACCTTTGCATCATAAAAGACATACAAATTCAAAAATTTGTATATCATATGGCATCATAGGTTACATTAGGATTAGTTTCAATCACTTAGATAAAATCTACATTGAAAATTGCATTCATATTTTTCATTTGTATTGTCATACATTTGCATTTGAATTACATTGAGCAATTCTAGAAAACAGTCATTGTCAAACCAATTTGTAGAGAGAAACAACATTCTTAAACATAAATTTAAACACTCAAATTTTAGTTTTCAAAATCCCTATCAAGGACTCAGATGCCCCTAGGCACCTCTGTCCTTGTATAGTGGAATCAATTTTTTTTTTTTCACAAATTTATGTCTCTATCTGCTTAGTCTGTTGGTGCTTGCAGATCTTTATTTTGGAATTCATAATTACATATTTTTAGGCATCTTGCATATAGTTCATAAAGGTGAAAGAAAGTGCATTATTGGGTTTCAATTTTCATTTTAAAAAATTGTTTCTATGTCTTTGCAGCTTAAAATTAGTCAATTTGTGCATTTCATATCACAAAAATTCATTCAAAATTGTTATTTCTTTTTCAAATACTATTACATACTTGCATTGGCATAAAGTAAGAAAATTATGGAAAATATTCACTGTTCAAACTATTTGCAACCAGATTTAGAAACCTTAAACATAGTCACACACAATCAACTTTTGAATTTATAAACAACCAGCCTAGACACAGACGCCCTTGGGTACCCTTGTCCTCTTACTGTTACTAAACCGAATTTTACACATACCTGTATTCTAATATTCTCTATCTGATTTTGTTGTCTAATTCCTATTTTTGGCTATTTTACTATATTTGTGTGTTGGTTTACTGTTCATCGTGGGTACACTTAGTGTTTTGAAACTTGTATGAGTTTCACGACTTGGTGTCCTATTGCCAATACTTCAATGAGACATAGTTCTAGACTTATGGCATCCTACACTGTTGTTCATCCACTATGGATCTTGAGTCTTCTAACTCTTTCATGCAAATTGTTGCCAATAATCAACCCATTTTGGACTCTATTTTTGATGTTATTATACCAATGAAAACTTTACAATCACCCATTTTTATTAAAACTATGGTTACCCATGTTCTTGAAGACAAACTAAAAAAAATGGACAAGGACTTAGAAAGGATTCAAGACTTTGTGAGTATTAAAAAATTCATTGGTACATCAGTTCGTATAATTGATATCACAAGGAAACTGATTAATGATGATTAAGGATTAGAGGTTTTGTGTAGCCTAGCCCATATAGTTGATAATAATGTACCTACAATGGCTAGGTTCTCTCACGCTTTGGGATATACTCAAAGTCAAGGAGGAAATCAATTCTCCCTCCCTACAACTATAACCTCTATCCCTATGTACACAAATCCAACTGTAGCTTCCACAATACAACACAAAATTGGTATAACTCCAACAATAGGCCTTTCCACTAGAAACCCTTATGGTTTTGGATCTTCCCATGTCACACCCCAAGTTTCATCCCCTCTCATAAATTTACAACATAGTATCCCACCAAGTACATACACACTTCCACATCTTCATCACATTCAAAAAAGATGCCAACCAATGATTCCATCATCAACCAATTTTTGCAAATTGTGACCTCACTTGAACAACAAATCTCAACCTTGAACCAAAACCAAAATAGAAAACCATCACAATATGTCAAAAGGATCCCACTGTCACTTGAAATATTGATAGCATAAATGCCACAAAACATAGAGATACCTTGGTTTGACAAGTATAATGCTAAGGGTGGCCCTAGAAATCATATATCGACAGATACAACCTTATGTAATGACTTCATTTTTGAGGATAAAATCTTGGATAAACTTTTTCCTAGGTCATTGAAGGACATGACTTTGGAATGGTTTTGTTCATTTCCAAATAATTCAATCCACTCATTCAATGAGCTTGTTGATGCATTCCTCAATCATTTCAAAGTAAATATTGGTCCTAAGATTAACATAAGATATTTAATGCAATGCAAACAAAAGAAAAATGAAAAGGTCGTTGACTTTATAAACCATTATTAGTTGCTTTAATCATAGATCAATCTTAATCTTCTTGATGCAGATGTCCAAAGAGTGTTCATTGAAAACTTGCAACTTGACATAAGGGATAAAATATTATTAATGAAATTTCCATCCTTCATACATTTGTTGGTGTAGGGGCACCTAATCAAGTTTGTAAACATGGTCATATGATGGTTTTTAGGGTGTTTTGAGTCCAATTTCATGTAATAAGGTCATAATAGACCATTTGATATGTAATTAGAGTCATTTGGGGTTAATCTTGTTGATATTGTAAAAATCTTGAAATGTTGTCATAGTGTAAAATTGCAAAAAATGCAAAAAGTAGGAAGTCCAATGGTCAGGAAGTTCAAATGGTAGTTTGAGTCAGTTGAGTAGGTTTATTTTTGGTGTGTGTGGTTTAAATATGCTTGAGAAAGGCTTGAGGCAAGGTTGGAGTTTTGTTTTTAAAGTTGAAACAATAATAGAGCATTGTTTTCTCTGCAAATTATTGGTAAAATTGCTACTATAGACCCCTGTACGGTTCCATACTAAGGAATATTGATCAAGGGTGAATTGAGTTTGATAGAGACATGTGTTAACTATATTTTGGTTTTGATTTGGTTGGTTTTCATCAGTTTTTAAGGATTTTGTAAGCTTTTTTCTGAGAACGGTCTAGGAAAACCCTATTTGAGGGTTTGAGTGCATAAAATGGACTTTTAAGCCATTCCACTTGGTGAAATATGATCTAACTTGGTGGAATGGTACAATTAGGTGTAGATTTTGTGTTTGTATGTTTTTAGGGGTAGGGAAGGCCATTTGTTGAATTTGGAATGATGCCCTAGTTGTTTTCATGCATGTTTTGAGCCAAGACTGGTGGTTAAGTGTTGGAGTTTGATGGAAAAGTATTGATAAAGTTTGGGAGTCAATTGGAACAACATGTGTAGACTCCAAATGGTGTGTGTGAGGTGTTGATAAGGTGAAATAGGGATTGGAGTGCATAGTTTCAATAAACCCCCTTATAGACTAGCCCAAATAGGCCTAAACAAGGGTTTTGGGGTTTGATGAATTAGTGAGTGTTTCATTGGCCAAAAGTTATTGAATCAGTCCATTTGTGACCTCTGTTGAACATTGGAATTGAGTTTGGTGGATTGGGTGAAGGGACTCACAAAGTTTCTTTAAGTGACTTATTTAGGGCTCAAGGGCAGTGTAGTAGCAATTTTTGAGAGGGTATGTTATGAAACAACCCTACCTACAAATTGGATATATAAAAGTAGAGGTTAAAGGGTATCTAAAATGATGAGTGGATTGTGGGTTTTCAATTTATTTTGAAAGTTGTGGTTAGAAAAAACTGTTTGGAATGCTACAAGGAAAATTGAGGGAATTGTGAGTTGTTCATCAAGTTACGGTCTTAAAGGTGAAAAAATTATTTCAAATTGATTAAATTGTGTTTATTTTGAAAAAATCCTCTCTGCTCTACATCAATTGGTATTAGAGCATAGGTTTTGATCTTTTGAAGGAGAAAGGTTGTAATTTGAAGAAAGGAAAAGTTGTAAGTTGAAAGTAAAAGATGCTTCCTAAAGGAAATGGATCCCTTGGTAGGGAAATAAGGTTGTTAAAGGAATCAAAAGAAGCACTTTTAGCTAGATTTGCAACATTAGAGACAAAACAAAGGAGAGGAAAGACCACTGAAGAGGAAAGTGATCGAGAGGAAGAGGAAAAGGGTGAAAATGAAAACCCTCCAAGAGGAGGCCAAGGTGATGATGAATTGGACCTTGATGAAAGAAGGATGGTGAAGATGCTGAAGGCTATTAGAGGAGATGCTTCTGGTGAAAAAATAGATTTGCCAATGTATAGTGGAAAGTTGGATGCAGAAGTACTAGATTGGATTGATGCAATGGACAATTACTTTGAATACAAGGAGGTTGTAGATGATCAAAAGTTAAAGTTTTCTATGAATAAGTTGAAAGGTCCTACTTTGACATGGTGGAACTATGTTCAAGAGGAAATGGTGAAAACGGGGAAAAAATAGTTCATGGGATAGGATGGTGTCAAAGATTAAGAGCCAATTCTTGCTAGGTGATCATGTAATACAAACTTTCAAGAAGTTGCAAAAATCAAAGCAGAAGGAGAAGGATGTCATGGCCTACATTGAAGAATTTCACAAGTTAAGTATTAGAGTTGGTCATGTTGAAGATGAAAATATAGCAAGGCACATGAATGGTTTGAGATTCCAAATTCAGGATGAATTGAGTCTTGCTACTCCTAGGACGGTTGAGGAATGTTTTCAGCTGGCTACTAGGGAAAAAAAGAAGCTAAAAGGAAGGAAAGAAAGACAAGGAAGAAGCAGAGGCAACACTAGTAGGGGAAAAGGTTCAAGGCAGTCCTATGAAGACCAAGAAGATGCAAGTAAAAGTAAAGACCAAGTTGTTGATCAAAGAGGTGGATTTAGAGGCTTTAGAGGAAGATTTGGTGGAAAAGATAGAAGTTCAAGCACATTTTTTAGGGAGATGTTATTATTGCAATCAGTTTGGGCATCAAGCATGGAAGTGTCTGGATAAACAAGCTTCTACTTCAAGTGGTGGTGATAAGAGAGTTCAATTGGTGCAAGAGGAAAACTGTGAGAGTGTTAACTCTCCTAATCAACTTGCTACTCTAGAAGTTGGAGAATCTCTGATGGTTAGAAGAAAAATCCTCAAAGAATCCAAGGAGAAAGAACCACAATAAAGGAGAACACTATTTAGGACAGCTTGTAAATGCAATGGAAAGGTATGCAAAATGGTAATAGATTCAGGGAGTACTAATAACATGGTGTCTATTAAAATGGTTGATAAACTGAAGTTGGAAAAGATACCTCATTAAACACCTTAGAAAGTGTCTTGGTTGAATGAAAGTCAATCTGTTTTAGTGAATGAGCAAGTTTGGGTTGAGTTTAATATTGGTGGATATAAGGATAAAATTCTTTGTGATGTGTTGCCTATGGATGTGTGCCATTTGTTACTAGGAAGACCATGGAAGTTTGATAGACATGCAATTTATGATGGTAGAAATAATACTTATGATATTGAGAAGGATGGAAACTCTTTCACTTTAACTCCATTACTAGAAGATGATAAAGGACACGGTAAGGCATCTAAAGTGATAATGTTAGGGAGAAAGGAATTCATCATAGTAGAGAAAGGAGAAAACATGACACTTGCAACCACTTCCAAGCATGGAGTTTGATGGAAAAGTATTGATAAAGTGTGGGAGTCGGTTGGGAAAGCATGTGCAGACTCCAAATGGTGTGTGAGAGGTGTTGATAAGGTGAAATAGGGCTTGGAGTGCATAGTTTCAATAAACCCCCTTGTAGACTAGCCCAAATAGGCCTAAACAAGGGTTTTGGGGTTTGATGAATTAGTGAGTGTTTCATTGGACAAAGGTTGTTGAATCAATCAATTTTTGACCTATTTTGAACATTGGAATTTATTTTGGTGGATTGGGTGAAGGGAATCACAAAGTTGCTTTGTAAAAGTGACTTATTTGGGGCTTAAGGGTAGCGTAGCAACAATTTTTAAGAGGGTATGTTCTGAAACAACCCTACCTATAAATTGAATATGTCAAAGTAGAGGATAAAGGGTATCTAAAATGATGAGTGGCTTGTGGGTTTTCAATTTCTTTCGAAAGTTGTGGTAAAAAAACATTGTTTGGAATGTTATAAGGCAAATTGAGGGAATTGTGAGTTGTTCATCAAGTTAGGGTCTTAAAGGTGAAATAATTGTTTCAAATTGATTGAATTGTGTTTTTTTTGACAAAAACCTCCTTGCTATGCATCATTTTTGTATGGACCTTCATAATGATTAGAATTTGGTTAG
Source organism: Sequoia sempervirens (assembly GCA_007258455.2). Lineage (NCBI taxonomy): Eukaryota > Viridiplantae > Streptophyta > Pinopsida > Cupressales > Cupressaceae > Sequoia > Sequoia sempervirens. The sequence goes on from VDFB02000003.1 coordinate 100,862,452, forward strand.
TCAATATGAAGAGATGTCTCCATCAACTCCTACTAAGAAGTCTGAATCCATACCTCAAAACAAAAATCAGCCGTTCAAGAAATAAAACAATAAATTTATCAAGTTACATACACCTCAAGCAACCAACCACATTGAACCTCAATTTTCTGCCATAAGTTCAACCTTGAACCAATTTAGACCAAAATATAGGAAATTTACCTAGTTACATGACACCCTCCATTTGATCATGTTGCAACTTTTGAGTAATAACTTAATCCAATTACCTCCTGTTAAACCTATGGACACAATAAAAAATTTACCCCCAAGCTACAATCCAAATGTCTTTTTTCAATATCATCGCATAATTGGACATGATACAAAATGATGCATGCATCTTAAACATCAAGTTGAAGGCCTCATTGATTCTAATCACATCCAATTGGGTGGTGTTAATGATCAAGGGAATAAGCCTGTTGCCCTTCCTAACCAAAACTTTCAAATTTTTACCAATCCTATGCCATCCAACTTTGTGCAAGCTTGTGATGTTAAGAATGATGAGATGAATATAGATAAGACTAATAATATGAGTGATGATATGAATGATGAGAATGACGAGAAGGAAGTAGATATCATTGTTTCTTTAATATATGTTCAACCTCGTAAGGGACAAACCACTGTGCTACCTGAAATTGCTTTCACCAATAGTGATGTATCCAAACATGCACCCGATGGTCCTCTCTACATTTCCAACCATATCAATGACAAACCTGTACAAGGCATACTCATTGATCCCATATGTGTAGAGAATGTGATCACTGAGGAATTCTTGTTTGTGCAAGAGATTTATCAAGATTATTATGAACAATCGAAAGCATGGTTGAAAACTCATGATGATTTTGCTCACCATATGAAAATTTTGATCACTCTTCCTCTAAATTTGGGTTGAAACAATTAGATGTATTATTATCCATCATCTCAACATTAGACCAATTTTTTATGAAGCTAGGATAACCCATGATTATGCTCCATGAATTTCATCCCATTGGTTATTCACAAGTGCATAAAGTGCCCCTTTGAAAATGAGATATTTATAGTGCATCATAGTGGGTTTAATCCTTTGTCTTCCCATGTGAACTTTTCATTGGATTTATTTTGGCCTCAACCTATGGAACCTATAAAGCCTCATGAAGATTTATTTTTCTAATCATACCAAAAATTTAAGGAAAAGTGCACAATAGAGTTATCCCTTAGAAATATTCTTGAGAATGATAGGTCAATGGTTGTTCCTCCTCCCTCACATGTTATGGAGGATCCCATGCCCCAAGCTAGGATCCTTCCAACTAACCAAGGTAAGTATCCTATAGTTCCTCCACCCATCTCCTATAAAATACCAAGAGACAATAAGATGATTCCTTTTGTGCCTCCAAAAATAAAACAAGGGTATAAACCTAAAGAGACACCTGTTTCTCAACCCCTGATGGTTCTTTCACTTCCTCCCTTAAGGGAAGAAAAGAGACCAATGGTCAAGAAACCTGCTCCTACCCAGTCATAAATTGAAAATCGTGCAAGAATAAACCAAAATTCTAAAGAGTGTAAGTGTAGGTGTCGTGCTATTGCTCATAAATTGGAAGAAAAGAATAAAATAATGCATAATAATCAAACACCTATGCAAAAAACTCAAGAAGAATTATAACTTTCACCAAAACAAGACATAGAACCAAAATAAGAAGTGAAATAATAAAATTCAACTTCTATTGTCATAAAACCTCCCATTGTGATTAATTTGGATGATGAAGATGAAATTTCTAAAATTGATGAAGTGCACAATGAGCTTAATGTTTTATTTTCAAAGAAAATGATTTTATATGGGAGAAATCATGATGATCCTCTTGATGAGAGTGACCCATCATGTGTTGAACTTGGAGATTCTCTTAGTGCAAATATTTTTTTAGTCCCTTTAGCTAGTTGTTTTCCTTCCTTATATGATGAGCAAGATTGGGATGTGGATGACCTACTTTAGGTCAGCTCGCATGTGCAATACTCTTTTATATTTGTTTTATGTGTTCTTTTTGTTTTCTTGCACATGATGTTATCTCCCATGTTGTGCTACTTAGCATGTCTTAGTGTTTGTGAGTTTTATTTGGATGACCCTTGTTGCTCTGTTGGTGCAAGGATACAAAGGAAATGAACCTGTCATGACATTCTTCTTTTTGTATCTTCATTCTTCTATATGTCATAAATTTTGTCTTTCATTTTTGTCTTGTGTTTTAATTTTGGGGATGATGCAAGGATTAGAGACATTTAGGTCTCTTCCATGTTGACCCAAAAGTGTTTTTTTCTTCTCTCTCTATGTTTCATTCCTCCATTGTGTTTGTTTCTCCACAAGTGTTTGGGGAATGATGTCAGTTCCAAGCTCTATTATATTACTATAGCAAAGACGTTTACTAACCTTGGATCCATGGATCCCTCCAATGTTCATTTCTAAAATTTTTGTCATATGACAGTTGGGGAAAAATCCTTCTCATGATGTAGCCTTATTTGGAAACATATAATTGGCACACGACTTTCCAAATAAGCTCTTGTGACTTCTTATCACATGGCATTTATCATTTTTCTACTTTAAAGTAATTTCACATAACATGGTTTTTGTAATTTCTTTAAAGAGGGGGCATACATTGGCATTATTTTGCTTCACTTTGTTCATAGGTGTTGGACTTAGTGGTGCATTGACATTGAAATTTTCTGCTTCACTTCGTTCATAGGCATTGAACTTAGTGTTGTGTTGGCATAGCATTTTGACCATTTTTTAGAACCTTATCAGAGTTACAGGGAGTATAATTATTGGTATGGTTTCCATGGGTATACACCTAGTGAAAATTAGTCCTCATTAGACTTAGTGTGTTTCTCATTTTGCTACCTTGTCTTGGGGGCTCACCTAGTGAATATTGAAATTCACAAGCTCGTGTGCCTTTTTTTTTTATTCACCTAGAAAATATCAAAAAATTTTATGGTTTGATTCATGAACACCTTTGATGTGGGTCCTATCATAACACAAATTTATGGTTCGTACCCCCCATTTTACATTTCATGTTGACATTATATGTTAGTGTATGTTGTCTTGTTGTATTTCACATATATGTGTGTTCTTTTGTGCTTATGTTGGTTTTCCATGGGATCTTGGATCCTAGGGGCTTGATCACCTCCCTTGATCCTTAATCATTCTATCTCTTCAAAATTTGGACAATCTAAACCCTCTTAACGTAGATTTTCTACTTTAGTGTGAGTTTGAGAGTATGTTCATAATCTCACTAAAGTGGGGGCTAAATGAAGTATTGTAAATTGTCACCCTTGACAACTTCACACTATTTTTTTCTCCACCTAAATTATTGAGCCTAATTGAGTCCCTAATTTCCTAAATTATGCATTCTATAGCCCATTTGTACTACTTTATGAGCATTTGAAAGCATTGATCAAATGAAATTAATTAATGGTTTTTCCCTGATATAATGGGTCTTGGAAAATAGGGCTAGGACCCATACGCCCATGGGCGTATGGGTCCCCCTATTCTATCGGGGACCAATTTTTAATATGTTGGTGTGGCCATTTTAACATTAAAAATTCAAATTTCAAATGTCGACTATCAAGATTTAATTCTTGAGAAATTAGAGAAATGCCTATAAATACGTAGTTATTGCATCATTTGAATCTAACAAGGAGAATCTAGAAAACTAGTAGAAAAATTATGATCAAGAGCACTATCAAGCAAGGAAAGACAAAATTTTTAGAGCATCATTACAACAATTCAAGATCCTAAATCATGTGAAATCCTTATGTGTGTTCATGTTATGATTATTTTGTGAAGGCTAACACTTTTGTAGGTCTCCAAAGTATTCAAGCAAATTAAGCAAGAAATATCAAGACCTTGAGGTGATGTGCATGACTTCAATCCTTTAAGGAAGCCATTGAAGGGTGGTGACTTGCAACACTTTGTTATTCCATCATTCCTTCCTTTCAATTATAATTTTATCATTGACATTTCCATTGTGGAAGTGGAAACACTTACACAGGGTTTGATTGAGGCAAGCCCCTAAATGGCCCAACATTTCCCTTCTCTTTGAAAGTATAGGTTTTAGGTTTGAAGAGGATTAAGGGAAGCTTGAATACAAATTGTTCAATGTTGCAATTGATTCCCTACATCTTGTCAAGACACAAAAACTCACCTATAGAGTTATTCGAGACAACATTCTGACAAATTTGCAACCAAAAATTGAAAGCTCAAATCTATCACCACTAGAAGACCCAAAAATCATAGCAGGACACCCTATCAAAGACACATACGTCCCTAGGCATCCCAATACTCTTGTGCATACCAGAACCATTTTTTAGGACCGATACATAATCTCTTGCACTTTCCAGATCTTCTTACAATTTACTATTTTAGTCTATTATTTGTTGGGATATTGCATTTTCATATTAGGTCATATAGTCTAATTAGGTTAATCATAACAAATAATTTCCAATCCATTTCTAAGACTTGAAAGGATCATAACCAGGCCTAATTGACCCACCTTTATGGTTTAAATTCAATCTATTTTCCTTGTTCATTTGCATCTTAATGAAACCCTAGAAAAAGGTGGGATTGACTTTGGGTTTTGGACATTAAACCCTCAAGCCCTAATTTTTCTATGTTTTAAATACATCAACTAATCTTGTTGACTTTGCATTGAATTTTTAGTGTACATTACATAAAATAGTAGGAAATTTAGAGATAATTTGTCTTGAGTTTAAGTCAACATCTAACATTTTTAAGAAAAAGATAGATAATTTAGAAAATATTCCTACAAGTGATGAGAAAAATGCAAACAAGTTAGGTACAAGAGTGAAAGAAATATGAGTTTCAATTCCAAGAGGAAATTAACTAGAAATGGATTTGAATGAGATTCAAGTGTATTGATGATATCATAGGGGTAATAATTACATGTTGAGAATTAGGACCAAGAGTAAACTCATGACTTCCACTCCTCATAACTCATAGACCCTATGCCTAATCCGAATATAAGAAATAATACAACTACATGTAAAGGGTCAAATTCATCTTCATTTCCTAAGAAAAGAATGTCAACAACATTGACATATTAGGTGCCAAAATCAATCAAACCTAGTTATGATATTGTAGAAGATATCAAGAAACATGAGGAATATCAATATTTGGGATCTCCTATAATACCTAGATAAAAAAATGGTTTATGCTAATATTTAAATTTTTTTAAAGGTATTTATACTAATTCAAAATAACTTCAGCTAATCTAAAAGGAAGAGAGAAAGAACTAGACAAAATTCTAAATCCATGTCTAGCCATTTACAAAGAAAAAGTGTTGTCACCACCATTCATCATGATGGTTTGCATATTCAATAAGAACCTTCATAATTGTTTGGCAGATTTAGGAATTTTAGGTAATATAAGGCTTTTTGCAATTTGTCAAAGGTTGGGATAAAATCTAGCCTTGGATATAAAAATTAAATATAATAGGAGATCTAAATAATGTTCACATGCAATTAGCATATAACCCCACTTGTTTAGTAATGCATAGATCTATAGGTTATAGATATTCTATAAGGATCTGAGATGCTACTTAGTAAGGATTGATCCAAATATGTGAATGGTTATATTGTAAGTAATTTCTCATATATGTGGCTTTCTTGGAGGGGCTATTCAAATCAAATTAGAATTGGTAGGGGGTGACAAATGAATCATTTAATCACTAAATATGACAATGCCAAACAAACTAATATATACAAAAATTGAATTGTTTGTTTATACCCTAGAGAGATATGGTAATGAGGAAGAAATCATGATGATGTGTATGGTTCAAGTAGCGCAAAGTGACAATCATGTTTGAAAATGTTGAAGATGATAACCTTATGTTGAATGTGGGACTAATTGAGGTAAAAAGTGAAGTTATTTAAGAACTTTCAAAATAATTTTTTCCTACTCTATAATAGAGTCAAGAACAAATCACCAATATTTAAAATTAGGAATGCTAGGATTGAGAGTGGTCACTATTAGACCATGATTGCATTTCATGGCTTTTTAGTATAATTTAGTTAAGATATTGAGTGAATATAAGTATATCTTGGGTACAAAGAATACATTTTTTGATCTCTTAATTTTTAATTGGTGTAAAGTCCATAATTAGTTTCATTCTAAAGTATCTTATGCCTTATAATTATTGCTTTTGGAAGAATAATGTGTTTCAACTTTAGGATGTGATTTTGACTTCACAAAAAAATGGGATTACAACAACCATTTTAGAAGATGATTACAATTAACATCTTCAATGAGAAGATGATGATGATAAATGTGAAAAAAATAAATAAAACATATTAGATCTCATGGAGAATATATTCACATAAACATGATGGAAGTTGAAGTAGTGAAGGTTGGAAATGAATTTCTAGACAATCCAAAAGATGGAATAGGATATGCTAGTATCATTTACATGAAATAAATTTAGAATAGTTGAGGATCAAATGTGGGTGATGTATTTTGATAATTCCAAATCAAACCCAAATTGTGGTGTAGGAATATAACTCATCAACCCCAAAGAGAAGTATTATTAAGAAAATTTAGACTTTAGTTTACATGCACTAATAATGTCTTTGAGTATGGAATTATTATAGGACTAGTATTTACTCATAAAAAGAAATTAAACAATTGTAGGCATTTGGAGATTCAAAAATAATTATCAAATAGGTAAGGAAATAGTATGCATGCAATGCTAAAAAATTAGGTAAGTATCACAATATAGTATGGAATTTGATTCAAGATTGCCATGTATTTAATATACAATCTATATTAGAAAGAAAGAAAAACATGGATGATGCATTAGAATTAGTGAAAATCTCACTTGAACTAGTTACAAGCTCAAGGATTATGAGGATTTTAATTGAGCTTGTACCTATTGCAACCATTTTAGTTAATATTCTAAATTTTTAGGTATTTGAAGATGGAAAACACATCCTTAATTTTATTATAAATTCAAGTGATTTTGAAGCACAAATTATCATTGAGGATGATAGGGAAAACTTTGTGTTGCAAGCATGAATGAGTATGGTGGCATTGTCATTGATGTCAACATAGTATAGGTTGTTGTAGAGAAAGGAAACAAGTTATTGCAGGTTGTGCATGTATAGATGAGATACTATAGAGATGTTGTGAGTACATGAAGCTATCTTTATGATGTTGTAGGCGTGTTGATATGATGAGTTACCAAGTGCTTTTGAGAAATAGTGAAGACAAAATTGTGTGTGTGTTCAGAATGTGCTCTACATTTCTTCTATGTTGATCCTATGCTTGTGCAAATCTGAAGTGTTGTTTAAGGGCATCCTTGAGCGATATATTCTAGATTATAGATTCTAGTTTGATGAAGAGTGAAAGTTGTGTTCACCAGTTTTTGAGCTAGTTTGGTAGAGTTGTTTGTGTGTGGACTGGAAGAATTGTATCTTCTCCACAATCCTATGCTGGTTTGTTTTTGGCCTTGCAAATTTGGAAGAAGTCTTGTAATGGTATTATCTATGTTCTATCAAAAGTGTTCATGGTTTGGTGCTCCAGAAGACTGGTTTTAGAGTTACTGTGTGTGTCTATACAATTCAGATGGACTGATGGAAAGTATTATATGTATGAAAGTTTCCTTTTCTATAGATGAATCTGAAGGTATCTAAGATGTGCTCTAGTGTATGGTGAAGCATTTTATGTGGTCTTCATGTTATCTTCATGTTGTAGAAGCGTGTACTTCAAAGTTAATTTGTGTTTTCATTAGGTTTGGCCGACCTGGTGTCTACACGTCATGCGAAGGATAAGTATCAATTAAGGAAGTGTGTGATTGATCCGATATGTTGTCTTGGGTCTTGGTTAAGTGTTGGTTTGGTTTGCTCTCATTCTCTTCCATCGCAAGAATGTTGAGTTGCTGACCTAATTTGAATTTGTAATATGAAGTGTGTGTAGCCAACCTTGGAGAAAGTTTCTAAGGTTGAAGATGGTATAAATACAAGTTGAGATGCTATGGATTGATGTATCAACTATGCCACAAGTTTGAAAAGCAAGAGTGTGCAAAGGTGAATTAAGGAAATAGTACTTTAATGTGTTAGACTCTTGAAAGAAGTGAGTTGATGGTGTCTACAATTCTCTGATCAAGGCTACAGATGTGTGCAAGTTGATGTGGTGGATTTTATGTTATCTTTCTTTATTTGTAGGTAGTGAGCCTTCCTTCTGAATAGTGAGTCCTATCTATAGGCAGTGAGCCTTGTATCCGAACAGTGAGTCCTATCTTGGGCAGCGAGCCTCTTTGCTATTGAATTTGCTATTACTTTATATTGTGAGTTAATCCTCACCGTTGTTTTTCCCTTATTGGGTTTTCCACATAAATCTGGTGTTTCTTGTGTTGAAATTGCTTTATGTTATTTTCACTTCATGTTCATACTTAATAATAGATTAAAGTGGATGTGGAATTAACGATTGTTTGAGATTTGTGGATGTGATTGGTGACAACTAATTCACCCCCCCTCTTAGTTGTCTTGCACCTTTCAAAAATTGGTATCGGAGCTTTGGTTCCTTGAAGAAGAGCTTAACTACTTGAGGTAGATCCAATGGCGCACAAATTTTCAATCCCAGTGTTTGATGGATTTGACTATAGTGATTGAAAAGTGTAGATGAGAGTTTACTTGATCTCTCTTGGTTAGAAGACTTGGAAAGTTGTTGAGACAAAATATGTTGCACTGGCAAGTGGTCCTTCTGCAGATGAGATTTTTTCCTATGAGGAAAATGAAAAAGAAAGGTATGTAATCTATAGTGCTTTATCTAAGACTAAGCGAACAAAGGTTAATTTTTTGGGCACTGCTTATGAAGTTTGGAAAAAGTTGGAAGATATCTATGAAGGAAATGATAGAGTTAAATTATAAAAGAAACTAACAGCTAAGCAAAAATATGAGAACTTGAAAATGGAAGAAGGTGAAGATATTGCAAGCTATTTTCAGAGGGTTGATATTGTAGTAAATGAATTCAAAAATCAAGGTGGTACTCTGATAGTTGAAGATGTAATGGAGAAGATTTTGATGACCCTACTAGAGAGTTATAGTGATAAAGTCTCAACCATTGAGGAAGTGTATGATCCTAAGAAGTTCACTAAAGAACAACTATTTGGCACCTTGGCCACATTTGAAATGAGGAAATTTGGAAAAGAAAAGGAGAAAACAAAAAAAAATTCAAAGCCACTAAGACAAAAGATGATCTGGATAGTGAAGGTTCAAAGGAGTTGGAAGCAAACTTTAGAAGGAAATTGAAGAAAGGTACTGGCAAGTACAAAGGTATGTTACCCTTTAAATGTTTCAATTGTAGAAATATTGGTCACTATGCTTCAAGATGTCCAAATAGAGCTATAAACAAGAAGAGCAGAGACAATAAAGACAAAAAGGATAGGAAGTTCAAGAGATTGTACTATGTTAGAGAAGATGCATGAATTTTTTATGATGAATCTAATTTTGAGGATGATAATGATGATACTTGTTTCTATCCTTAGAGAATAAATTAGTATCTACCAACCATGGAAGATGTACAAGGGAAAGTGGTCCGGAGAACAAGAAGGAAGAGATGGAAGGTACTTTGGTTACTGCCTTTCATGCTAGAAAAAATGAAGAATATTGGGTGATTGACAGTGGCTGCTCAAATCACATGACCGAAGAAAAAAGTAAGTTTACTAAACTTGGAAAGTATGATGGTGGATTAGTCATGTTTGGAGATGATTCTAGTGCAAAGATTGTTGGAAAAGGAACAATTAGTTTTTATGGAAAGCAAAGTATTGATGATGTCTATTATGTTAAGGGCTTAAGGCATAATCTTTTGAGTGTTGGAAAAAAGTGTAGCAAAGGATTTAAGCTTTTGTTTCAGGATAATACTTGTGAGATCAAAAAAGGGTCTGGAACTGTGGTTGCTGCAAGAAGAAGAACATATGGAAAAATTTATCAGCTTAAGAATGTTGATGGTCAGTGTCTTGTATCTCAAGTTAATGAAAGTTGTCTATGGCACTAGAGGATGGGACATGTAAACTTTGACAATCTGATCGAGATTAGTTCAAGAGAAGTTGTCCAAGATCTGCCTAAAATCACAAAGCCTACCAATACTATTTGCAAAAGTTGTCAGTTGGGAAAACAAACAAGATGCACTTTTAAAGGAAAAGATCAATCAACTGCCTGAATGTTGAAATTGATTCATATAGACCTCTGTGGACCCACAAGAATAGGAAGTATTAATGGTGACAGGTATTTCAGGCTCCTTATTGATGATTATTCTAGAATTACATGGGTTATTGATGTAGAGAAGGTTGGAAAACTGCAAATAATCACAATTCAAACCTTTTCAAACAATTTTACAATCCTTAAAACCCTATCTTTTCCTTATTCCTTCACTCCTTCATATTCTTCTAGTAGGTCAACATACCCTGTTTTCCCTTCACAAATTTCTTGTTAGGCATCCAACCCAGAAACCAAAAGGTGTTTTCAGACACCCATTATCCTCCTACATAACATATCTTAAAACTTCATGAGGTCACTTTAGACCATCAACCTCAAATCATTGTTGCTATGTTGCCCCCTTAAGCCAATTAGGCCACTTTCTCAAAGAGACACCAACCTAAACCTTCTTCCATACAAAAATATCTATTGCATAGCCTCAACCAGGTTTCAAAAGCTTCGAATCAACAATTTCTATCAAGAAACAATTGCTGTTCACCAAATCACCAAACCCTTGCTTTAGGAAAATTTCATTCTTGAAACATGGAGGGTTTATTGAAAATATGTGTTCCAAGCCCAATTTCACTTTTCCAACTCTTCAAATACACCCTATATAGTCTACACATCCTTCTCAAAACAACTCCCAACCTTTATCATTACACTTAAAACAAACTCTGACTTCTAGCCATCCATTTCTGAGAAAAACTCATGAAATTTCACTTGGGGTAGCATAAAAAATCCTCCAAACCCTACTCCTTGCTGATAAAAACTATTATGACATCTAAATATATCCTAATGCACCCATTCCACCAAGTTATAGGAAGTTCCACTGGTGGAATGGGTGATTAGTCCATTTTGTTCACCTTCAAAATCTCAAATAGGGTTTTCAGATCTGCCTATAGAAAAATGGCAATAAAAACTTTATTTCTTAATGAAATCAAATCACACAAAATCCAAAATTCTCCTAACACATGTCTCTATCTAATACAAAGCACCTTTAATAAAAAAATCCTTAGTACAAACCCGTACGAAGTTTTGTAACAACAAAATTACTAGAAATTGTAGAGAAAACAATGGTTTTTTATTGTTTCAACTTCTCAAATCAACATTCCAACCCCGAATCAAGCCTTTCAAGGAATTTTTAAAATTTTCCCATCAATACACATTGGTTCTAACTGATTATTGAACCACTTGACCATTGGTCTTCCAACTTCTTGCATTTTGACAACATTTGAAAATATTGACATCTTTTTCAAAAGGGACCCTACAAGACTCAAGTTACATCACCAATGGTCTATTATGACCTTATTGAACAAAATAATACTCAAACACACCAAAACATATCATATAAACTTGTTTGACCATATTTACAAAGTTCTTTTGGTGCCCCTGCACCATACAACCAGCCAAAAAAAGATCTCAAGTCCCTTTGAGGATTGCATTGTTGTAGATCATGCTTAATCACTTCACCTTCTTGTGCTCCAAATGCTCCTTTATCTATTAATCCTTTCCAATAGGTTAAATACTGAAGATTTGCATTGTGCTTTGCATTTGTAGACTCCTTACCACCTATAAATTTCTCCATCTTGGTAAACTAACTTGATGAATGTTTTCTGATATTTCTCTCATCTTGAACACCTACAAACACATCTCTACCATCCTTGTTTTGAACTACTTTCTGCTTTACTCTTGTTGCACACTCAAGCCTATCTACATATCCTTTCCATTTACCCTTACTCACTTCATCTTTTCCTTGTATCTCTTCCACCAGATTCTCTGTCCCAATAATCTTTGTATCATCAAGTTTATAAACCTCTGTCTTGATAGAATATGACTGCCCCTTAACCTCTTTTTCAACCCAAGAACAAAGTATTGTTCCTACCATAATATCAACATGTTTTCCTAACCAATCTTTCTTTCTCACAACCGATTCATCCTTGATCTTCTCTTTGTCTTTTTTTAACATCATCTCATTATATTTTCCCTCCAATAGGGAATCATTCTTCAAACTTGTCGTCTTCACATCTTCTTCTTTTGTATTGGATGCACATTCTTCATTTTTGTCTCCCTCTATCTTTATATACTCCTTCTTGCCTAACATAATCACCTTTGCTACCTTGGTATGCTCCTTAAAATCTTCCTACAATGGTGTTAAAGTGAAGGTGTTTCCATCCTTTTCAATAGTATAAGTATTGTGTCTACCATCATATATGGCATGTCTATCAAACTGCCATGGTCTTCCAAACAAGAAATGAGAACAATCCATAGGCAACACATCACAAAGAATTTTATTCTTATATCCACCAATGTTAAACTCAACCAAAGCTTGTTCATTCACCAAAATAGATTGATCATCATTCAACCAAGGCAATCTATAAGGTGTTTCATGAGGAATTTTCTCTAACTTCAGTTTATCAACCATTTCATTAGACAACATGTTATCGGTAATCCCCGAATCTATGACAACTTTGCATACCTTTCCATTGCATTTGTAGGTGGTCTTGAATAGTGTTATCCTGTGTGTTGATTCTTTCTCCTTGGATACCTTAAGTAGTGTTCTTCTCACCATCAAAGATTCCCCAACTTCTGGAGCAACAAGTTGATTAGGAGAATGAACGCTTTCACAATCTTCATCTTGCACCAATTGAACTCTCTTATCACCACCACTTGAAGTAGAATCTTGTTTCTCAGGACACTTCCATGCTTGATGGATAAACTGATTGCAATGGTAACATCTTCCTAGAAATGAGTTTGAACCTCTACCTTGTCCAAATCTTCCTCTAAAACCTCTAAAACCTCCTCTTTGATCAACAACTTGGTCTTTACCTTTACTTACATCTTCTTGGTCTTCATAAGTTTGCTTTGTACCTCTTCCTCTATTAGTGTTGCCTCTGCCTCTTACTTGTCTTTCTTGCCTTATTTTTAACTTCTCTTCAGCCCTAGCATCCAATTGAAAACATTCCTCAACTATTCTTGGAGTAGCCAAACTCAATTCATCTTGAATGTGAAATCTCAACCTACACATATACCTTTCTATATTTTCATTCACATATTCAACATGACCAACCCTAATAATTAACTTGTGAAATTCTTCAGTGTAGGCCATGACATCCTTATCTTCTGCTTTAAACTTTGCAACTTCTTGAATGTTTGTATTGCATGATCACTTGGCAAGAATTGGCTCTTGATCTTTGACACCATCCTATCCCATGAACTAATTTTTTTCTTTTCCTTTCTTCACTCTTTCCTCTTGTACATAATTCCACCATGTCAAAGCAAGACCTTTTAGCTTAGTCTTAGTAAAATTTACCTTCTATTCTTCAGCAACCTCCTTATATTGAAATTAATTGTCTAGTGCATCTATCCAATCTAATACCTCTTTAGCATCCAACTTTCCATTATACATTAGCACATATATTTTCTCACCAGAAGCATCTCCTTTAACAACCTTGAGCGTTTTCACCATCCTTCTTCATCAGGGTCCAACTCATCATCTTGGACTTTTCCACTTGGAGGGTTTTCATCGTCACCCTCTTCCTCTCTCTTGGTCACTTTCCTCTTCTTTGCTTTGTCTCCCATACTGCATGTATCAACGGGTAAATTTCAGGTTAGATTAGCATATTAGACCAATAATAAAAACCCAAATAACTATGAAGTACAATGAAGGCTAAAAACAAATGAAACAATTATACCAGTTGATTCGTGAATCTTCCATGATTAACCTCCATAGCACCTTCTAAATTGCTGATTGTGTTGCCCTCATATTGAGTGTGTGAGTAATCTTTGACTATTCCAATGTCCTAAACAAGCTTTGAAGGATTTGATGACTATGCCTATGACTATGACAAATGATTATAATCAAATTAAAAATAAGCTAAATGCAAAGTATGCAATTAAAATCTAAGCATAAACATCTTATAATGATGAAGTGGTCCCTAAATTGTGAGAAAAATTGACATTTTATAGAAAACACAATTTTGGATAGACGGACGAGATTAAAAGGTGACAAAGCCTAAAATCAGTGGATGAGATTTCATGTGACAATCCCTAATCAGGGTTAGGGAAAAATCATTAAATGAGAGGTCAAGATGTCATTTGAGAAAATCAAATCGGCGGTCGAGAATAAATGTGACAATTAGTCAAAAAGATAAAGACTGCTTGATTTGTAAGATTTGAAAAATCAATAAGATAAGAGTTGAACTGAAAAGCAGATTTGGAAAATCAATAATTTGCTCAATTACTTGATTTTTGGAAGAAGATTACCATTTTGAATTAAATTAATTCAAAATATGGATTTTGTATGACAATAAATAATCAATTTTCAGATTATTTACCAAAATGAACCGATAGTTAATAATGCGAGATCATTTTAAATAATTTATTTATTTAAAATGAGAGAAATGTTAAATTAGGTAATTAAATAATTAAAGATAATTATTTAATTTAGAGGATTATGACCGATAATTAAATAAATTAGTAAATTCATTTAATTATGAGAATTAGTGAGATATTAAATAAATAAATAAAATTAATTTATTTAATAATCAGGAAGACAAGGAATTAAATAAATTAAGAAATTTATTTAATTGTAAGAAGATAATAGACCATTAGTGATGTATCGAATAAATAAATAAAATTTATTTATTTAATAATCATGAAGAATAAACATACATGAATTAATTAAATAATTATGAATTACTTAATGAATAGTCTAATGTGGACCAAGGACATAATTAAATGTCATAATTATGTTAGGACAAAAGATGAAAAATTAAGCTTGCAGGCCTAGGTCATTTTTAAGTGTCTACACTGCAAATCTGGCTAACGGTACTTCTTGTGATTCCTTTAACAACCTTATTTCCCTACCAAGGGATCCACTACCTTTAGGAGGAAACTTTCGTTTCAATTCATCACTTTTCCTTTCTCAAACTTCAACTTTTCCCCTTCAAAAGATCTAATACCAATTGATGTAGAGCAGGGAGAAAAACTACAAATAATCACAATTCAAACCTTTTAAACAATTTTCCAATCCTCAAAACCCTATCTTGTCCTTATTCCTTCATTCCTTCATATACTTCTAGTAGGTCAGCATACCCTGTTTTCCCTTCACAAATTTCTTGTTAGGCCTCCAATCCATAAACCAAAAGGTGTTTTTTAGACACCCATTATCCTCCTACATAACATATCTTAAAACTTCATAAGGTCACTTTAGACCATCAACCCCAAATCAGTGCTACTATGCTACCCCCTTAAGCCAATTAGGCCACTTTCTCAAATTAACACCAACCTAAACATTCTTCCAAACAAAAATTTCTATTAAAGAGACTCAACTAGGTTTCAAAAACTCTAAATCAACAATTGCTATCAAGAGAAACAATTGCTAGTTCACCAAATCACCAAACCCTTGCTTTATGCCAATTTCATGCTTGAAACATGAAGGGTTTATTGAAACTATGTGTTCCAAGCCCAATTTAATTTTTCCAAATCTTCAAATACACCCTATATAGTCTGCACATTCTTCTCAAAACAACTCCCAACCTTTATCATTACATTTAAAACAAACTCCAACTTCTATCCATCCATTTCTAAGAAAAACTCATGAAATTTCACCTAGGGTAGCATAAAAATCCTCCAAACCCTACTCCCTACTCATAAAACCTATTCTAACATCTAAATCTATCCTAATGCACCCATTCCACCAAGTTATAGGAATTTATACCAGTGGAATGGGTGATTAGTTCATTTCGTTCACCTTTAAACCCTCAAACACGGTTTTCAAACCTACCTACAGAAAAATGGCAATAAAAACTTTATTTCTTGATGAAATCAAATAAAAAAAATCCAAAATTCTCCTAACACATGTATCTATCCAATACAAAGCATCTTTAATCAAAAATCCTCAGTACGGACCTGTACAGAGGTTTGTAACAACAAAATTACCATAAATTACAGAGAAAACATGGTGTTTTATTGTTTCAAATTCTCAAATCAACATTCCAACCCTGACTCGAGCCTTTCAAGGCATTTTTAAAATTTTCCCATCACTACACATGGGTTCTAATTGATTTTTGAACCACTTGACCATTGGTCTTCCAACTTCTTGCATTTTTTCACTTTTACAATATTGCATTTTGAGAACATTTGAAAATATTGACATCTTTTGCAAAAGGGACCCTACAAGACTCAAGTTACATCACCAGTGGTCTATTATGACCTTATTGAAAAAAAAAAGATTCAAACACACCAAAACCTATCACATAACCTTGTTTGACCATATTTACAAAGTTGTTTGGGTGCCCCTACACCAGTTACTTTTCTTAGGGAGAGATATCAAGTTCTGGATAGATTTAAAGTGTTCAAGGCTAGGGTAGGGAATGAAGTGAACCTGAGAATCAAATGTTTAAGGTTTGATAGAGGTGGCTAATTCACTTCCAGTGAGTTTAATACATTTTGTAAAGAGCATGGCATAAAGAGACATTTTTCTGCTCCTAGAACTCCTCAGCAAAATTGAGTTGTTGAGAGGAAGAATCAGATTGCTCAAGAGGCTACAAGAACTATGATGAAAGAGGAAAATGTACTTGATGTATACTAGAGAGAAGCAATCCATATTGTTGTTTAAATTCTTAATAGAGTTTAGATCAGAGGTAACAACACAAAGACTCCTTATGAGTTGTGGACTGGAAAAATTCCTACTGTTTAGTACTTTAAGATGTTTGGAAGTAAATGTTATATTAAAAGAGATGATGAGAACCTTAGAAATTTTGATGCAAGATGTGATAAAGGTATTTTACTTGGATATTCAACTAGTATCAAAGCTTACAGATGCTTCAATAAAAGATTGAGGAAGATCTTTGAGAGTGCAAATGTAAAATTTGATGAAGATATGCACAGACCAGTTGAAATAAGTGAAGTTAAACCAAATGAACCTATTTATGGACAAGTAAAAGAAGAGAATAAGGAAGAAAAAGAACATATTGAAGAAGAAGAAGAAGAAGAAGAAGAAGAAGAAGCTTCAGAACTTTCTCGTAAGACCCCAAAATATGTACAAAAAAATCACCCTAAAGAACAAATAATTGGAGATAAAAGTGAAGGTGTAAAGACAAGAAGCAAAGTGGTGGCAGTAGAGGTAAATCTATGTTTACTTTCCAAGATAGAACCTAAAAAAGTGTGTGAAGCATGCAAAGATAATAATTGGGTTAGAGCAATGAAAGAGGAGCTACAACAGATAGAGAAGAATTAGACATGGGAATTGGTTCCTAGACCGGTAAACAAGAACATAATTGGTACAAAGTGGGTGTTCAGGAATAAGCTGAATGAGAATGGTGAAGTTGTAAGAAACAAAGAAATAATTGTATGCAAAGGTTATTCACAAGTTGAAGGAATAGACTCTGAGGAGACATTTTCCCTAATGGCAAGAATGGAGGCCATTCAAATGTTTTTGGCATTTTTTGCTCACAAAGATTTCAAGGTATATCAGATGGATGTTAAGTCCGCATTCCTGAATGAAGAATTGGAAGAAGAGGTGTAGATGGAACAACTAGAGGGATTTTAGTTATCAGATAAATTGGACATGGTTTGTAAGTTGAAAAAGGCACTATATGGACTTAAACAGGCTCCCAGAGCCTGGTATGCAAGGTTGGATAGGTATTTGACACAACAAGGGTTCAACAAAGGCTTCACTGACAGTAATATCTATTTCAAGGTTGAAGGAAACTGAATGTTGATAGTGGTTGTGTATGTTGATGATATTATATTAAGAGGAAATAAGGGTATGTGCAAGAGATTTGCATAGGAAATGCAAAAAGATTTCGAAATGTCTATGATTGCTGAGTTGAATTTCTTTCTTAGACTTCAAGTGAATCAAATCGATAAGGGAATATTCATTTCGCAATCAAAGTATGTCAAAGAGTTATTGAAGGAGTTTTGAATGGATGATTCCAAACTAGTCTGTACCCCTATAGTGACTGGATGCAAGCTAAGTAAGGATGATGATTCTCTTAAAGTTGATCAGAGCATGTACAGATCTATGATTGGTGGAATGTTATATCTTACTGCTACTAGACCAGATATCATGTATGCAATATGTTTGGTTGCCAAATTTCAAGCAGAACCTAAAGAAGCACATGTTACAACTATGAAGAGGATATTTAGATATCTAAAAGACACTTTGGATTATAGCTTGTGGTATCCTAAGGATACCGATTTCACTTTGAGTGCTTACACTGATGTAGATTGGGCTGGTTGTGTGGATGACTAAAAAATTACAAGTGGTGGTGCATTATTTCTTGGAGGAAGATTGGTTTCATGGCTAAGTAAGAAACATGATTCAATTTCTTTATCTACTGCAAAAGCTAAGTACATTGCATCAACATCTTACTGCAAACAGGTATTATAGATGAAGCAAGCATTGAAGGATATAGGAGTGATGTGTGATGAGCCTATCCCTATCTTCTGTGATAATACAAGTGCAATAAATATTTCAAAGAATCTGGTAATGCTTTTGAGAACAAAGAATATATCTATCAGATATCATTTCTTGAGAGAGAAGGTATTGGAGAATGAAGTCAAGTTGGAATATGTGCCTACAAAGGATCAAATCGTTGATATATTTACTAAGGCTCTTTCAAAGGATAATTTTGAGTATCTTTGGGAGAATTTGGGGGTTACTACCCCTCCTTTTTGAACTAGGTGCACATGGAGGTGCATCAGTCCAATGGATCTGTAGATTCTTCATTTATCTGGATTGATGAATGGGTCTACTCCTCAGGTGGAGTAGGAAGTATCATTGTTGCAGTATGAGATGTGGGTGCACTCCTAAGGGGGAGTGATCAAACTCTTTGTTTTTTTCCATTGATGTCAAAGGGGGAGAGAGAGTCATGTGAAAAAGAAAAAGTTGTAAGGAAAAGAGAGTGCAGGAATGTTGTGTAGGTTTTCAAATCTAGAAAATAAAGGAGAAGTGTGTATTGTGTCTTTGGTGGTTTTTCACATAATGTGTTGCCATCAATGACAAAGGGGGAGATTGTTACAAGTATGAATGAGTATGGTGGTGTTGTCATTAATATTGTCATTGATGTCGACACAGTATAGGTTGTTGCAGAGAAAGGAAACACATGATTGTAGGTTGTGCATGTATAGTTGAGATACTGTAGAGATGTTGTGAGTATATGAAGCTGTCTTTATGATGTTGTAGGTGTGCTGATATGATGCGTTACCAAGTGCTTTTGAGAAATAGTGAAGACAAAATTGTGTGTGTGTTCAGAATGTGCTCTATTTTGTGCTCTACACTTCTTTTGTGTTGATCCTATGCTTGTGCAAATCTGAAGTGTTGTTTAACGACATCCTTGGGTGATATATCCTAGATTATAGCTTTTGGTTTGATGAAGAGTGAAATTTGTGTTCACCGGTTTGTGAATTGGTCTAGCAGAGTTGTTTGTTTGTGGACTGGGAGAAATGCATCTGCTCCCCAATGCTCTGTTGGTTTGTTTCTGGTCTCGCAGATTTGGAAGAAGGCTTGTAATGGTATTATTTGTGTTCTGTCAAAAGTGTTCATGGTTTGGTGCTCTGGAAGACTAGTTTTAGAGTTGTTGTGTGTGTTTGTACAGTCCAGGTGGATTGATGGAAAGTATTCTATGTATGAAAATTGTTGCATTTGTTCTGGATGAATATAAAGGTATTTAATATGTGCTCTAGTGTATGGTGAAGTGTGTTATGTGGTCCGCATGTTATCTTTACATTGTGGAAGCATGTACTTCAAAGTTCATTTATGTTTTCATTAGGTTTGGCCGACCTGGTGTCTACACATCATGCGAAGGTTAAGTATCAATTAAGGAAGTGTGTGCTTGATCTGAGATTTTGTCTTGGGTCTTGGTTAAGTGTTGGTTTGGTCCGCTCTCATTCTCTTCCACCACAGGAATGTTGAGTTGTCGACCTAATTTGAATTTGTAATATGAAGTATGTGTAGCCGACCTTGGAGAAAGTTTCTAAGGTTGAAGATGGTATAAATACAAGTCGAGATGTTATAGATTGATGTATTAGATATGCCACAAGTGTGAGAATCAAGAGTGTGCAAAAGTGAATTAAGGTAGTAGTACTTTAATGTGTTAGACTCTTGAAAGCAGTGAGCTGATGGTGTCTGCAATTATCTGATCAAGGTTGTGGATTTGTGCAAGTTGTTGTGGTGTATTTTCTGTTATCTTTCTTTATCTATAGGTAGTGAGCCTCCCTTCTGAACAATGAGTCCTATCTGTAGGCAGTGAGCCTTGTATCTAGATAGTGAGTCCTATCTATAGGCAGTGAGCCTTGTATCTGGACAATGAGTCCAATCTTGGGTAGTGAGCCCTTTGGCAGTAAGCCTCTTTGTAATTGGTTTTGCTATTACTTTATATGTGAGTTAATCCTCACTGTGGTTTTTCCCTTATTGGGTTTTCCATGTAAATCTGATGTTTCTTGTGTTGATATTGCTTTCTATTATTTTCATTTCATGTTCATATTTAATAACAGATTAAAGTGGATGTGAAATTAATGATTGTTTGAGATTTGTGGATGTGATTGGTGACAACTGATTCACCCTCCATCTTAGTTGTCTTGCGCCTTTCAACACTTTGAATTAGATGGAATCATGAACCTAAAAAATAAACATATAATTAAAGGGATGGTGTCACTTGAAAGACTATTTGATATCAATTAGACTAGAGAAGAAAAAATATGAATTTTGGAGGTGGGGATGAAAATAAAATAAAATGTTAGTTTGATAAAGTTTATATAGATGAATAAATGAAAGGTGTGGTACAAGTTCTCAAAATATTATCTAAAAGTTATTTTCTTGATTTATGGAGATCTAAAATTCTTTGATATTCATGCCATTTAGTTGAAACACAATATGAGTACATTTAGATAGAAACAAAGGACAATAAATATACTTCTTGAGCCTTTATTTTTACATAAGTGCATAAATTTCTAACAATTCATTATTTTTCTTGTTAGACACTCTACTTAGCTAGCAAATCTTGTTCTCATTCATAAGAAAAATGGTGAGATTAAATTGTGTGTTGATTTAAAAAAATTAAATAGAGATTTAGAGATCAATAATCATCCCTCGCCTCCTTTGGTTGAAGTGTTACAAATTGTGAATGGGTCACAAGCGATGCCATTCTTTGATGGATATTTAGGGTAAAATAAAGTAATATAGTAAAGTATGAAGAACAAATCAAAATAAAATTTACAACCAAATGGGGTAAATTTGCACAATGAGGAATGCCTTTTGATTTGATGAATGTTTGTGCTATATTTCAGTGTGCCATAGATACATTGTTTATTTTTTCATAATACATATATAATTATATATTTGGATGACATGAAAATGTTTTCTAAGAAAAGAGAAAATCACATGTCAAATTTAAGAAATGTATTATAGATATGTAAATAATATTTGATTTCATTGAACTAGAAGAAATGCATCTTTGGAGTAATTGAAGGGAAGCTTCTAGGTCATGTTATTTCAAAGAGAGGCATAACCATTGATCCTAAGTAGGTTAAAGTTATTTTGAAAATCTTATTGTCTAGAAACAAGAAAAATTAAAGTCATTTTTTGGTAAGGTTAATTTTGTGTGCATAAATCATTAGACTTTTAAATGCTATTATGAAGAAATATGCTAAAAATTAATGAAGTGTTAAAGTATAAGATTCATTCAATAAAATAAAGAAATCAATCACATGAATGCACCAATGTTGACCAACTATAATTTCTCATAAATTTTTACATTTATCTTTTACTTTAGAGTAGCCATGCTATTATGTTGACACAAAAAGGGAAAGAGGGTGTTGAGATTGAGTTCACTTATGCGTATCCATTTTAAGGATGTTAATTAAATATATCGATATAATAAATAAATCTTATACATTGGTTGGAGGTATAATAATTTTAGACATTATATCAAATGAAGTAAATTGTTCACTTAACTTGACCAAGAAATGAAAAAATGCTAAAGCAAAGTGAACTGGGATAACAAAGGTAAAAATGAATGACTATATTGTAAGAATTTGACCTAGAAATTTAGCTAATGAAATTAGTAAGAGGACAAGGTTTACTTAAATTAATAGTTTAAGTGGATGTATAGATTATTTGTTAGCAATATATGGTCAGATCACTTACAAAAGGTAAATGGTATATTGAATTATTGTCTTACCTCCTACATATTAAATTTCTAAATCAATTGAATGCAACCCAAAGAAGAACTTTGTGCTTCAAGAGTAAGAGTAATTAGTTTGAATGATGAATTCATAAATTTATATAGGGGAAATCATGAAGGAATATATTTGAGATGTTGAATAAAGAATAATTAGCTCAATTCTTGAAATATTTTTATGGGAAGTTTCACATAGGACTTGGTTTAAGGATTGATACAACATATAAATATTAGGAGCTAGCTACTACTAGACACATATTTTTAAAGATACAAATGCACATGTTAGAAGTTGCCATATATGCTAGGATTCAACTTATAAAGAAAGAAACCCAACTATGCCCTTGCAACCTATAATTGAGGTTCATATTTTTTCCCAATGGGGCCTTGATTTTATTTGTGCTACTATTATAAATTATTCAATAGTGTTGCATGTTCATATTTATAACTACAAACCATTTTACATGATAGATTGAAGGTTAAGCTTACAAAAATTACACCATCATTACTGTGATCAAGTTCCTTGGGGAACATATTATAACCAATGTACATGGTTATAGTATGTGACAGTGAACCTAATGTTTCTTCCTTTTAGATTACTAAATTGGATTTTGATAATAGAATATTAATAAATTCAAATATTCTATTACCATGAGGATAACAATTGGAAGAATGGTTGAATCTATTAATAAGAGTCTTCCACTTGTTATCCTCATGGTAATAAAATAGTTGAGTCTATTAATAAGAGTCTTATTGATATTATTAAGAAGATTTCATATAGGAATCTTAGAGATTAGCCTTCATAGTTGAAAGATTCTTTATGGGTTGATAAAAATAGGATTAAGTTTCCCTTAGGTAATTCTCTTTACCACTTGGTATATTGGTTGGATCTTGTATTTGTTGTAAATATTAGGATTTTAAACTTACAATTCTTGAAAGACTATTTGGGAACCAATGAAAAGATATAGGTTAGACTTTAAACTTTCTATAACATAAGCCAAACATAGGTCATCTAGGCTAGGTTTGTACAAGTGAGTGAAAGGTAATGAGGGCCAAAAATGACCAAAATGTGGAATTTTTTCTCTCTAAAAGTTAGAGTTAGATATACTTAGGTAAATATTAGATCCCCTTCTAGTTAGAATATTAATGTGTTTCAAATATATAATTTATTTGAATACCCAGATGATAAAAGAAAGGATGTAGAATAGTACCATTTTTCAATTTTGATGGAGGTGAAATATGCACATGTATGTTAAGATTAAAAAATTGAAAGTATTTTTTGAAATTATTTTGTGGGAAAATTAAATTTATGTTAAGATTTGTGATGGAATTTTAAAAATATTTTATTTATAATTTAAAAAATGGATAATAGGATTGTTGTATAATTCTCAAACCTCTCATATATGCTGAAATTAATTAATTTTGATTTTTTACATTTGAAATAG
Source organism: Sequoia sempervirens (assembly GCA_007258455.2). Lineage (NCBI taxonomy): Eukaryota > Viridiplantae > Streptophyta > Pinopsida > Cupressales > Cupressaceae > Sequoia > Sequoia sempervirens. The sequence goes on from VDFB02000003.1 coordinate 100,886,342, forward strand.
GTATTTTCCTCTACAATAACTATTAACTTCATTAAAAAACTAATAATATAAAGTTTCCAACCATATTGATCAAAGTTAATCTTTTTAGTACCAACCATAGATTTAGATTGGATACCTAGTCTTTTAAGATTAGATTTTGAGTACATTTAGATATCCATTGCTACCAAATAGTTGGAAAGGATTGTATTTCAATTTTGGCCAAATATATATTACTTAGGTTTTGAGAATTTTTTAGAATAGAAAAACTTCCTCCTTTTTTACACTCATCTTTTTACATCCACTTATACAATATTTTCTTACTTATTGTGTTATAAGGTAGTACTTTTTGTTTTAAGTCTTTCTAATGACTTTTAGATCATTTTCATGAATATTAAGATGTTTTTGATAAGATAAGCAACATTTATAGGGTGTTGTGCCCTTTACATGAAGAGCTTGATGGGTCAAAATGAGACAAGTAGAAAAGTAGAGCCAGTGGAAACATTGCAAAAACACCACAAACTAATAACCCACCTTAGCACCAAATACTAGGGGCAAAGAACACTTAGAACAACCAACAGTCTTAATTCAAAGACAAGGGAACATCAAAGGACTTTAACCAAAAAAATTACACCCAAAACATAGGACCAAGGACCCAAAGAACCTTGTGGAGCAACCAGGCCACAAACCACTTGTAGCAGCTAGACTACAACAAACCTCTTGCTCAGATAAGGAAAAACTAAGCCAAACAAATAATAACCCATTATTGTACCCAAAAATACAAGCCCAAATGACTTGCTCAAAACAACTAGTCCACAAACCACCTACAACAGATGGACCGCAAAATTGTAGGCCCAAAAGACTACCTGAAACAACTAGGCCACCAAACACTTGCAACAATTGGACTGCAACAAACCTTCCACACAATTTAGGCAAGAAGTCGCTAACAACTTCTTACCAAAGGAGGGGTAAAAAGCACAAGTTGTTGTAGAGAAACAAGCACCCAACCACATTTCACACCTCGATAGGATCCAAGAAAGGGAAAAGAAACAAGGCAACAAGAACACCCAAACACAAACCAACCTTCTAGAACACTCTACCTCAAAAAAGGAGTAAGATAACCCAACAGAAAGGAAAGCAACTAGAATCCCACAGTAGCACCACCAAGCCCCTCTAGCAAAACCCATCTCCACCTCAATAGGAGATAGAATCACCTCTAAAGGAGAAGACAAAGAGGGGGCCATGCAAATGAGATCACTACTTTCAACCAAAACCGCAACCTCCACCTCAAAAGGATAAGACTCCACCTCAACAAAAGTCACAACATGAGGAAACGGGAAGAAAGTAAGAAGAAAACCAACATCATCAGTACTCTTATGCCTCAACTCAACCTGGGTTGTGAGAGAGAACAAGGCTTCTAAAGGAGTGCAGAAGCCACCCCCCATCAAACACTTATGCAATAAGAAACTAGTAGCTCCAAGCCACCAACACATACTAATCTACACCACACGAGCAACAGACCCCCATCTCACCAGAATAGAGATGGCCACACTAACCTTCATGCCCAACAAGATGATGACATGCAACCAAAGAGTAATCCAACAAAGCCAACACTCAGCCAAAAATACAGGAAAAGATCCAACCAACAACCAGACCCCCAAAGGGTCTGAGACAATTCCATCATTGCAACAACAAACACTGCAACTAAACACTACCCTGACCCCACCAACCATTGAGAGAGCAGTAAGAGATGAGAAACCGAGAGAGCACAAGTAGCCAATCCACACCCCAACGACATAGAAAAGGAGGAAAAATGCAACATCAGACCCCACCTATCCAGAATAAGCAAAGAAAAGGACAAAAGGAAACATGTCGAGCAAGGGGGAGATCACCAAAGAGACCACCAAAGGAATTTGCTAAAATATTAAGATGTTAACAAGTGCAATCCTCTCCATTTCTTATTATATCCAAGGATATTTAGTAATTTTAGGGAATTAGGCTTATTTCAAAGAATTTAGCAAGTTTTTGGTTAGTTTTTTGGTTTGTTGACATATTTTGGTTAGTTTAACTATCATATATGGTTGTATATTTTATCAATATAATATGTAATTATTTGAGTGTATTCGTATTGAGAGGTATGTTTATATTTTTGAGGTTATTGAATCATTGAATCTCATATTTGAATACAAATATAAAAAATGATAATATGATTTTTTAATTTTTTTTGTATCAATATTTGGATTTGCATATAATGTTCATTATTTTGAATTTGAATCAACTTTCCAATAGACTAAGAAAATAGTACTCTTCTAGTGATTTCACCATGCAAGTTTAATTAATAAATTATTTGATCAAAGTTTCTAATAACTTATTCATAAATAATTTATTTCCAATATGCATACATTTAGTGTTGTAAATCTTTGCCATATCTATGGTGATCTTGTAGTTGTAATTTATCTTTAGAGGATTGTGCATATTAAAAGTTTCTAGGTTATGGGTGAAGTATGTAAGTCTTACCTATGAGGATTATTAACTAGTTTGCTTGCCTAAATTACATCCAAGCCTTTTTGATAATATTTTATTGAGAGAATTGTTTTTTGTAAGTCTAGTAAACAAATTTAGGGGCATTGAGTGACAACCTATATTAGGAGTGTATTTATGCATAAAATTTGGTTAATTCATGTGATCACATTATATTTTCATTCACCTTAAAAGATATCTTGGAACACCCTTTTTTTCCTAACAGAGCTAGAAAAATAGAAGTCATCCCACTATTGTCATCTGGTCATTAACTATCTCCACTCTAATCATAGGTTTGTCTCACTCTCTAGATTAACATGATCACTAGATCTAGGTAATGGGGTTCATACCTTGGGATGTGGAGTATGTAATTTTGGTCACAAATATAAATAATGGTAAGCATCTATTTAACTAAGATTTTAAGAGATAGAATAAGCTCAAAAATTTTCTTATTGATAGGACAAATCTATGCCATAATATCATCAATTTATGCCCAAAGATTCAAATATTCATACATAAATTACTTTTAATATATAGTAGTCAAAGAGAGATGGCCATGTTGTAATGTGTATGATACCTATGAACCAATAACATGTCCATATATTGAGATAAATGATTCAATACATAATTTGAAATCATAACATGATCTTTATAAAAAATGTATCTTCTCAACAAATAAGAAATCACTATCATTATAGTAAGTTGGCATATCTCATGTCCACACAGGTAGCAAAGTTGGCTTTAGTCTTGGGTTTGACTCTAAATCTCGGTCTTTTCTCGATGCATCTGGCTTAACAGGTGGTTTGGTACATCCCCAGGGATTTGTATCGCCTCAACTCATCCCGTTCCAAAAATGCACCTTTGAGTTAAACTTGGGGTAAACCATTTAGAGATGTTGGGTTGAGACACATGGACACCCTGGGTTATAATTTTTTTTGACATATCTCACAAAAAAAAGGTAATATCCATCCTATAATATGTGTCAACATGAATACTTAACCCAGATTAATCTTGATATTATTGTCATATTACCAAAATGTAACATGAAATCCATGTAAGATATCAATTTGAATGAGCTTTAAAATAGTTTCCAAATTAACAAATTAAAAAAGTTTATTGATAGCTACAAGCATAAATATTAAAATAATTTGACTAATCTTTTGTAGATAAAATTGAATGATTGAACCTTGAAATTATAATATAAAAAAATATCCATACCAATAAATAAATTTTTACATTTATTCTTAATATCTTGCAACTTATCACTTATATCACTAAAATGGAAAACAAATGGGATTTTTAACAATTACTCCTCTTTTTATTTAATCCAATGTAAAAAATTAACTTTGGAAAATGCCTATCATCTTCATATCAGAAATAAAATTATAAAATATTTTATCTAAGATCAACTTATTGTACTATAGTTAAATCAAATATGTATTTTTGAACTAAAGGAAAATATTAAAATTTAGGCATTTTAAACTAGAATTTACCTTAAACTAGTAAATGAGCACCACACATATGTTAAGGAAACTTTATATTTCATATTACTCTTTACAAATAGTCTTTCACTATAAAAAGTAGGTGGTTTTGATGGTTCTTTGAAAGGTATTTTTAATGTTATATTGTTTGCTCATTTTAATTGTGTGTGATAGCTATAATCTACATTTTAGTAACCACAAATCTGATGAGGGCCAAGCTGCTCGAAACCGCACAAATCACAACAATAGATACCAACAAAGAAGATGCGAGATAGAAAAATAATCCACTTTCAATTATTTTCAGATAATGAAATTACAGATTTAGAAATTACATGCTCTAGCCTCACGGGCTTCATTCTATAACAAAATCAACTCTGAAAGGAAAATATATTATTCAGAGCCCAAAATCTGCACTATTGGAGCCACCTTCTACAACTCCCACTTAACCCTTTTTATTTTACCCAATAATCACCCTAGAATGTTCTAGAAAGTTCAACTTTCCCTTTTGTTTTGGTGCCAAAAGTCCCACCATTTGATTTATGGCCTAGGAAGAAATTTTAATGAAATTCACTTTTTAGAGGGTCAACTTCGCGGGGCCATAACTTTTGATTCAGGTGTTTGATTTTCTATTATTGCATATCATTGGAAAGCTCTCGACGAGCTTTGCAGCACATGATTCCACTATAGGTTGGTTCGGCAACTTTTTTGACCTATTTTGGGGCCTCCTAAGTCTTCATATCTGAATTTGAAGCTACATTGGAGAAATTTCTTAGGATGAAAACTTTAATTTCTCCCAAATCGTGTAGGGTTTTGAGGTGATTCTTTCGCGATCGAAAATGTTTTTTAGTTTTGCTCCTTGGGATAAATTTTCATGTCCATACAAGCCCGTTTAGGCCAATTTACTAAAAATAGTAAGTGCCCATTTTTCACTATTTTTGACGCCTGAATGTCTTACACCCCTTAAGTGCCATCATGGGACTCAAAACAACTAAAGAAAATAAAGAAACCAACTTTTTTGGGTGATGCAAGATTTCCCTACACTGTTGGATGCTCTTGCATCAAACACCCAGTGTAAATTGAAAAGTGACCCTGTCACTTCTCAAGAGTTAGAGGGAAACCAAGACGGTTAACCTCAGCCTTAAACAACTATGATGAATCTTTAATAGGCCTTCCTCTCCATTTCACCATGTACTCTGCATATTGTCTGCTTCTTGTGGTTCTACCCACATGACTATCAAATATTTCTTCTATCTCTCCCTTCTCTGAAGTAGGTGCTAGAATTTTCCATAGTTCTTTTATTGGGCCCTCCTCTATATCACCTTCATGATACTCCGTCAAATCAACAAAGTTGAACACAAGAGAAACGTTTATTCCACTAGGAAACTCTACCTCATAAGCATTTCTTGAATCATGCTTCTTCAAGATCTTGCATGGTCCAAAACTTCTTCATCTTTAACTTGTTGTATGTACCAGCTAGAAACCTTTCCTTTCACAAATGAACCATGACTTCATCTCCTACCTGGAACTCCTTATACCTCCTTTTTTAATCTGCTTAAGCCTTATATTGTGAGTTCATCTTATTGATATGTTTCTTCACCTCTTCATGCAAGTTCTTCAGGTGCTCAACAAAATCTTCAGCCTCAAAACTACTCTTTTCCCCCTTGTCCATCTTCCTTAGTTTAGAAGCAGTCCTTGGACTACTCCCATACACAATCTAGAATGGTGATTTAATAGTGCTCCTATTGAAAAAACTATTATAAGCAAATTCTTCCTGTGGTATAATCAAATCTCATCCCTTAGGATTATCTCCTACTAAGCATCTTAGTAGGTTACCCAAAATCCTATTCACCACCTCTATTTGTCCATTAATCTGTGGATGGTGTGCAGAACTGAACTTCAAATTTGTCTTCAACTTCTTCCACAATTTCCTCTAGAAATAACCAACAAATGTGGTATCTATGTCTGAAACTATACTCTTTGGTAGACCATGTAGTCTCACCACTTCTCTGAAAAAAAAAACTCTGCAACATGAACAACATCACTCGTCTTATGAGATGGAATGAAATGTGCCATATTTGAAAATTTATCCACCACCACAAATATGGAATCATGCCCTCTCTATGTCCTTGGAAATCCAAGAACAAAATCCATGCTAATATCCTCCCATGGCCTCTCAGGTATAGGTAAAGGCTGATACAATCTAGTATTCTGACTTGTTCCTTTTTCCATCTGACATACTTGGCAACTTTGTAAAAACTTCTTCACATCTTGTTGTAACTGTGGCCAATAATAATTCTCACTGACAAGAGAAATGGTCTTATCTCGACCAAAATTTCTAGCCAATCCCCCACTATGCTTCTCCTTGATTAGATTCTCTCTCATAGAACTCCTTGGAATGCACAATTGGCTTCCTCTAAACAACATCCAATCTTGGATTAAGAATCCAACCACCTAATCCTATCCAAAGTAACAGGTTCCAAACAAGCCTTACAAGCTTTTGTAAAGTTTGGATCTTTTGGATACAAACTCTTGAGCTCATTGAACCCAACAACCTCTATATTCATCTCTATCAATAAAATTTTCCTTAGTCTACTTAAGGTATATGCAACTCTATTTGACCTTCCACTCCTATGCTTCAAAATAATGGTATAACTCTACAAAAACTCAACCCACTTTAAGTGCCTTTGATTTAACTTTTCTTGACTATTGAGGTATTGCAAAGCCTATTGATCAGTATATCAAACAAATTCTTTTGGAAACAAATAGTGTCTCCATTTCTTCAAAGCCTAAATTATAGCATAAAACTCTTGATCATAGACAAAGTATTTCTTCTTAGCATCATTTAACTTCTCACTAAAATAGGAAACAAGCTTACCTTCTTAACTCAAAACAACTCCTATGGTAGTACCACTAGCATCACAATCTACCTGAAAGACCTTATTGAAATCTAGAAGTGCCAAAATAGGTTGCTCAATAAATTTCTTCTTCAACATGTCAAAATTTTTGGCTGCCCCTATAGTCCACTTAAACTCTTTCCTATCCCCTCTCATTGCTTCAATTAGAGGTGCACAAATACTACTAAAATTATTAATAAACTTTATGTAAAAGCTTGCTAGACCATGAAATGATCTTACCTTTGTAACACTCCTTGGAGTAGGCCATCAATGATAGATATCACCTTCTCTAGATCCATTTTGAGACCCTCTACTGAGACAACAAATCCTAGATACACCAACTCTCTCTTCACAAAACTACATTTCTTCAAATTAATCAACAACTTCTCCTCCCTTAGCTTCTCAAAAAATCTTTGGATATGCATCAAGTGCTCCTCCAATGTCTTATTTAAAATTAAAATATCATCCAAGTAAACAATAACAAATTTTCCTAAAAATTCTTTCAATAATGTGCTCGGTGCATTGGTTAACCCAAAAGGCATGAATAACCACTCGTACAAGCCCTCCTTGGTTTTGAAGGATATATTCCATTCATCTCCTTCTCTAATTTGGATTTGGTGATATCCACTCTTTATATCTATCTTTGTGAAGTACTTAGCTCCTCTCAAACAATCCATAATGTCATCCATTCTTGGTAGGGGAAAACTATACCTGATGGTGATCTTGTTGATGGCTCTAGAATCTGTACACATCTACCATTCCCCATCCTTCTTTGGTGCTAGTACTGTAGGTACTTGCACATGGAATCAAACTCTCTATGATCAACCCCTTCCGCAACAACTCTTGCACTTGTCTATTCAACTCTTCACTCTCTTCTGGAGTCATATGATGAGCTGCCTTATTTGGAAAAATGGCTCTAGGAATCAAGTCCATCTGATGACTAATCTTTCTCACTAGAGGAAAACCTTCAGGTACATTATCAAAAATAATAGCTTGAAACTCATTCAAAAAATTTGAAACCTCTACAGGTACCTCAATAGTATCTTCTTTATCAATTTTAGGGATCAATTGAAAACACATATGATCATGCCTTCATACCTTCTAGGAACTTTCTTCCATCAACCAAAAAAATTCTTGCATTACTGTATACCTTTTCCTCTGCCTCTTTCAAGGGCTTCAACTTATGACAACTTGATCCTTTGTCAAAGAATAGGTGTTGGCATGTCCATCATGTACTGCTCACTGATCAAATTTCCATGGTCTTCCTAACAACATATGACAAACATCCATAGGCATAATATCACACAATACCTCATCATAATTTCCAATCTTGAACTTTACCAAACATTATTAATTTACCAAGGATTTATGGTCCTTCTAGAACCAAGCAATCTGGTATGGGTTCAGATGCCTTCTTCTCTCCAATCACAACTTACTAACCATTTCTTCTGAAACAAGGTTATTAGTACTACCTCCATCAATAATAACATTGCAAAATTTACCTTCACACTTACATCTGGTGTGAAACAAATTCTTCCTTTGAGTTGGTTCCTTCTCCTCATTTAGCAAGGCTCTTCTAGTAACAAGAACCTCTCCTCTTTCTGCATCCTTAGAATGGGAAGACTCAACATCTTCATCTACATGTGCAACTTGTGCATTACCCTCAGGTCTTCTATTTGTATTTCCTTGATGTTGAGGACACTCATAGGTTCTATGTCCTTCTCTGCACTGGAAATAGGTTCTATGAAATCCTCCTCTTCCCAATCCTCATCCAGATCTTCCTCTCCCTATTTGGTCTCCATTATTTTGATCACGAGGATGGTAGGTGTTATCTCCTTTCTGGTTTTGACTGCTACTAGCACCTTCACCCTTCTTTCGATCTTCAATTCGACCTCCATATGACCGTCCACCGGTCTTTCCTCGATGACCTCCACCTCATTGTTTGTTCTCAAACCTCTTGTTTAGCTGTTCTTCAACCTTTAGAGAAAACTGATAAGCATCCTCAATGGTGGCCATTCTTACCAGTGCCAATTCTTTCTGTATGCTTGGCTTCAACTTGTTAATATAACGAGCAAATTTCTCCTTATTCACCTCAAAATGTCATATCTGAATCAGGACTTTGTGAAATTATTTTGTGTATTCTTTCACTATCCTTGTTCCTTTCCTCAAGCTTTGCATCTACTTGAGCAGCTCTAATTCATAATCGACTGGAATAAATTGTTTCTTCAATTTAGACACCATTCTATCCCATCTAGAAATTTTATCTTTCCCTTGTCTTCCTCTTTCTAACTAGACCTCTTTCCACCATATATTGGCATGGCCTTTCAATTTTGTCTTTGAAAACCTCACTCTATTAGGATCTTCAATCTCCTCAAACTCAAAAAATTCCTCCATGTCATTGATCCAATCAATCAATTCTTCAGGATTTGGACTTCCATTGAAAGTTGAAACCTCCATTTTAAGTCTCTTCCCAATGCTTGAGATTGCTCACATCAATCTTATTTCTCTAGGATCCATTCGATCCTGCTTTTCGTCTTCCATTTCCTCTTTGTTTCATCTTCACTGTCATCTCTGTCTCATTGCACATCTCTTCTTCGAACCTCTTGCTGCAAGGTTTCTAATTGTCTTCTAAGGGCTCTGATTTCATCTCTAGGTGGATCTCTTCCTCCACCACCTCGACCTCTACCTCTGCCATGCTGGGCAAGTCTTGGAGGCATCTTGAACTCAACCCACACTCATAGATCCTGTTACAATTGCCTCATGTTTGGTGCTCTGTTACAGGCTTAGGAACTCATGCTCTGATACCACTTGATGAGGGCCAAGCCACTTGAAACCACACAAATCACAACAATAGATACCAACACAGAAGATGCGAGATAGAAAAATAACCTACTTTCAATTATTTTCAAATAATGAAATTACAGATTCAAAACTTACATGCTACAACCTCATGAGCTTGATTCATTACAACAAAATCAACTCTAAAAGGAAAATATATTATTCGAAGCCCAAAATATGCACTATTGGAGCCACCTTCTACAACCCCCACTTAACCCTTTTTATTTTACCCAATAATCACCCTAGAATGTTCTAGAAAGTTCAACTTTCCATTTTGTTTTGGTGCCAAAAGTCCCACCATTTGATTTCTGGCCTAGGAATTTTTTTTAATGAAATTCACTTTTTAGAGGGTCAACTTCGTAGGGCCATAACTTTTGATCCAGGTGTCCAATTTGCTATTATTGCATATCATTGCAAATCTCTTGATGAGGTCTACAACATATGAACCCATTGTAAGTCAGTTTGGCAACCTTTTGACCTATTTTAGGGCCTCTAAAGTCTTCATGTCTAAATTTGAAGCTGCATTAGAGAAATTTCTTGGGACAAAAAAATTAATTTCTCCCAAACCGTGTAGGGTATTGAGGTGATTCTTTTGCGATCGGAAATGTTTTTCAATTCTTCTCTTTGGGGTAAATTTTCACATCCATAAAGCCCGTTTAGGGTGACTTACTAAAAATAGTAAGTGCCTTTTTTTGCTATTTTTGACGCCTGACTGTCTTACACCCCTTAAGTGCCATCATGGGACTCAAAACAACTAAAGAAAATGAAGAAAGCAAATTTTTAGGGTGATGCAAGATTGCACTACATTGCTAGATGCCCCTGCATCAAAATCTCACTTTCATTAAAAAATTGGCTATTTAAGATTGAAAAAGTAATAACATTTAGTCTAATTCTCAACACAACCAAAATATGGATAAATTATGAGATAAATGACTTTATTTCATTAATAATATCTATAAAAATGAATGTCCTCTTCATCATTCATGTACATATCTACTCATGAGAATTAAGAGATCTCACCATACTTTGAAAAGTTGATTTTGAGAAAGAATAAAATAATTTTAGTATTTATCCATTTTCAAAATTTAAATACTTCTCATAAATATCAAGCATACAAGACACATGATTCAAATTCCATAAAATATTTGTATTTGGGAACTTAAAATAATTAATTGATGAAAATGTACTATCTTTAATATAAGTTTATTTTAACAAACTTCTCCCAATTAAACAACCCAAAAGGATTACATACTCGTTAAAAAAAATGGAAAACTCAAACCTAGATCTAAACTCTCTCTTTAAAAAAAAGATAAAAAAATCTTTGAACTAAGATTAAAAAGACCAAACAATTATCACAAGCAATATTTTTATTAAGGATATATGAATATTGGCTTCCTTGGGAAGTTTCTCATTTTTCTAAACATTCATTGCATACTTAATGCTCATTGAATATTAAATATATGGGCCATTACTCCTATCTTCTCTTAATTTATTTCTCTCCAAAAGATCCACTTTACCACTACTATTTTTAAAATGAAACATTCAAAAATACTAGGTTCATATAATATCACACTAAATCACCAAAAATATGGATACCGATAAACAATAAAATCATGTCACTATATAAACATAAATTATGCTTCAAGACTTCACAATTTGTTTTCAATGCTTATTTAAACTTTACACTTCTAATGGATTATTAAGTCTTTTGAAAATGTAGATTAAATAAAAAAACCTATAAATTAGCTTATAGTTAATAATTTTATTAAATATACAAATACATTCTAAGTTATAATCTAAATTCAAATTAAAAAAAAAAAAACAATTTTTTTGAAATAAAAATATTGTATTAAAGAAGATATATAAAATTATAAGTGTGTATCAAGAGTGTCATTTAATTCATAAATTCTTATATTTTATATAGTGCATGTATTTCAACAATTAGACCATCAATCAGGAAAAAAAAGAAAAAAAGAAGGAAAAATAAAACATTCTAACAAGTATCATGTGCATGTATGATATGTTGACTATATTAATGGAGGCATGAACTAGATTACACGTCCAATTAAAAATGTCAAACTCATATGATGCTAGTTGTATTTTAGAGATTGTAAATTCCTAAAATTGTACAGGTAGACATGAAAGACACATGACCTACATGGAATTGAAAAACTTGATCTTAGCATTTTCAACCTTCAAGGAAGAATATACTTAGCTCCTAGAACCCTCCATTTCTCTTTGATCATGTTCATCATGTTAGAGTGAATGGTTTTACTGTTCACATTTTCTTAAGTTAGCTTAGGGGTAGTTTTGCATTTAATAATGCTTTTCTCTAACACATCAACTGTGCACCTTGCTCATGTTCCGTTTCATCATGCAAAAACCCTCCTTTTGATCCTTAAGTGGAAAAATTATCCATATTGTCTCATATCACTTAGGTGATCTACTAATCACCCAAGTGATTTCATAATTTTTTCTTGACATGTGAAAATTTAAAATTTTATCCCTTAACTAAAGTCCATTTCTATCTTAACTACACATAGGCTTATTAAACACTCAATTACAACCTTTCACTATGAAATCAATCATATAAATATTACCTCAAATAAATTTACATAGGTATTTTATTTCCCCTTCTAAAGAAATTTTGAGCTCTTTCCTCTCCTTTCATAACTATCATAGCAAGTGAGAGTTATAAAATTAGAGGTTTAGAATAAAGGTCCAATTTATTCTATAGGTATAAAGCTCTACATAGTCTCCAATATCTACATTTCATCACTTGCTAATCTTATAAGCTTTAAAAAAAGAAACTACAATTATATCTTCCCATTACACATTGCTTCCTTGATTCTAGCAGTAAACTTCTATTATCCCTTCCATCAAGAGGAAATCCCAAGTTTGGGAGTGGATAAAGGATTGTTAAACTAGGGCCATTAAGGCTGCACAAGGAACAAGCACTCTAAAAATTTGAAATAATTCACATTCTAGGTGTGAAATTAATTATTTTATTTAGAATAAGATTAGAATTATTTATTTTTCATTGAGTAAAGTAAATATTTAGCTTAATTATTTCTACATTTTAACTAGATCATAAGTATTTTGTTACTATTTCTTAGACAAATTTTTTAAATATATTGGTGTAAATATATTTACAAATAATTGGTTTATTATAATAGACATTATTTTTAAGAAATCAAACGCAAACAAAAAAGTTATAAATCTCAACAAATCATTATCAAATCTTCTAAAAAACCAAACAATACTAAAAATAATCTCTTCAAGAATTTATTAGTTAGTTTAAAATAAAGGCGAACAAGTTAATTCTTTTCATTCTATTTAACAAAGTACATTGTAAATAGAACAAGTGCCACGTAGTGGCTAGTACTTGTCTTTATAGTATTGTAGTAATTATTTTTTAATTTGATAAAAATTAAATGTAAGTTTTATTAATGTGAATAAAAATAAATGCAAGTTCTATTAATTATAGTGTTTTAGTATTGTTAATTAATTATTTGCATGACCTAACCCTAACCCTAACTCTAACCCTAACAATAAATTGTAAACCATTATCCTAATCTTAGACCTATCTCTAACCCAAACTATGAGCATAACACTACCCATAACTATAAACCTAATTTTAATCACTAAGTTTTAAATAAATAATATATTTAATAAATGTTATATTATGAATTATTATATATTAAATAAATTTTATACCTTTATAAATATAATATATACTAAAAATAATTAAAAGTTAGATATAACATGTTGCAATGTGAGTCAAGAAATTGTGATTCTCTAAGACAAAGTGTAGAGCTTTGGGGTCTCTTTGAACATGAGAGATTCACTCTGTTCTTTGAAGCAATGGAGGGTTATAGTGAATAGCTTAGTTAAAAATTTGTGAATGCATGGAGTGATGGAGAGGTAAATATGGGAGGGCTTCATTTCACAGTAGATGCAAAACTCATAGCTCAAGCCACTGGTATTTGATACAAAGAAAGAAAGTAGGCAAGAAAAGCATGAGAAACTACCAGATCTACATCAAAAAGTTTTTCGAGGCCAAGGTAAAAGCTTAGAGGTTAGAGAATGGCTATTCAAGGTTGAAGCTCCCCATTCCATACCATAATGTAAGTCTCTTTGTCATGAAATATTTCACTGTCGAGGGTAGATTTCAATCAGTTCATGGTTATCATTTTCCAATCCTGAACCACATTCACCACCTTGAGAAAATCAATATGCCCTTCTTCATCCTTTTGTCGCTACAGTAGAGTATGGAAAATGGAGCAAACACACCTTTGCATCAGGGTTTAATTAGGTTTATTTGCAAATGTGTTATTGCCACCACTCTGCAAAAGAATTTAGTCCACAATTTGCTCAAGAATTGTCATTCCTCAAAATATTTGTTTGAATTGAACTGCTCGAAAGTCGTCCCCACTCTCCAAATAAAGAACATAAAATAAAAAAGGATAAGAATCCTCCCCCCACAAAAGGGGACCCCTCTTAGACGGAGCTCCTAAAAATTACTCCTAAAAAATCTAGCTCATCAGCCCTTTCTTTAGGACTAATAAAGAAAAGGAAGGTGGTGATAAAAGATCCATGCCCTAAAACCCCCACCATCACAATTCCAAATGATAAAGATATTAACCCTTACAGTGGACTTACTTCCTAATGGCCGTAGGTCGACCCGCTTGGCTTTAGCTACTTCTAAAGGGCTAGAGATTGGTAATAAAAGCAAAAAATCTGCATAAAGGGTGTGTGCAGCCCCTCCTAAGCCAGAGGATAGAAAAGGGAAAAAAGTGGTTAGGGAGAGAAAGAAGTCTCCTTTGAGGAGGAATATGTCCTTGATAGCCTTGGGGAAACATAATTCTCTAAGGATGAGAATGCTTTGGAGTCAGATGAAGAGGAAGACGCTAGTTAAGAAGAGGAAGAAATTAATAATCAATAAGATGAGGAGCTTGGTGAAGATGTAGGGATAGACCTTGGAAATGAAAAGGAGAAGGAGACCATAAATGATAGCCTCATAGATTTGGAATCTATTGATACTCCTACCAACACCCCTCGTAACTTAGAGAGTTAGAAAAAGAAAGAGATTGAAACTATGAGGACAAATAGTGATATGCTCATTTAGAGGGTTTAGCAAATTGAAAGGATGTTGAAGAAAGATGATATTTCCAATAGGTTACATACAATAGAGGAGGCTATCAAGAACATGTGCAAAGTCATGGAAAAAATTATGAAAAGGGTTATAATGGGTACCATATCGAGACAAGGAAAGACTAGAAAGCAACAAAAGAAAAAAGGAAGAAGGGATGAAGCTGATTGGTCAGGAAAATGGAGATAAAGGATGACATGGAAGAAATAGTGGAAGATCTTGAGAAGACCTGGAGTCTCATAGTAGACTCCAAATTTCCATTTCTAGTTTGGGACTTGGCTCTTAGTTTTGCATGCAACTTTGGTTGATTGTTCATTTTGGTTTCCTTAACATAGTTTTTAAGACTGATATTGGCTTTCTAAGCTTGAACTTTTCCTATATATTTTTAATCTTTATTATTATGGTTGTGTTATCTAGGAACTCATGACTGGTCATTCCTTCCTTTTGATAGTCTCTTGGTTAATGATAGTATGGTTTTGAAAATACTATATTGGTACATGGATAAGGTTACTTGTAATATCCCTATGATGCTTGGTTGATGTTTTTTCTTTGTTGCTTGGGGTAAGGAGACATTGTGCTATTTCCTTTTGTTGTCTCCTCTATTCTTTGCTATTTTCTCTAAACAATTTTGTTGTTTTTTTGTAAGGGATCAGGGCCCTAACCCTGCTTAATTAATTAGAAACATGTTGCAATATTTATTCTCTTATTATTAATATAAAATTGATGTATATTAAAATGATTATTTGTTACAAGTTGTTTATTTTTAATTTAATATTATATATAAATATTAATATATATTACATATAAATATTAATATATATTATATATATTAATATATATTATATTAAATTATTAGGTTTGATTCATAGTAGATACAAGTACAACTAAATCTCTTCATTCAAATCAATAATTGTTAAATATTAACAAACCAATGATTACAGATGGTATGATTTTTCTAAATTCTATGAATGATAGAGTAAACACTTCTAGATTAAACAGTGTATGCTATTTTGAATCGACGTTTTGAACCACACTCAATGATTCATCATAGGAGTAGGATAATGAAAAATATGATTGTAGAAATGACCTTAAGAAGAGTTAAGTGGTGGGAGAGGGGAGGGAGGGAGCTGTGTGTGTGTGTGTGAAATCTAGGAATTGTTAGTAAATCAACACAAACCTTAATGAAACGAATTATATCAAATATTTGAATCAAATAAACTACTCTATTTTGCAGTTAAACAAATCTTTTAAGAATGTCTCATTGTCCTCTATTCTCAAGGATTTATTAAACCATTTGGACCTCAGATTTCTATGTGCACTATGGTTGTTAAAATGACAATTTGAGAAACGAGATAATATTCAATATGCAAGCCAATTAAGTTCCTACATGAAACTATATGATGAAAATGATAATAGATACTATGATGAATGGATAATGGTGTTATATTATACAATGTAAATGATATGATATGAAGCTAAGATGATTCTACATATGCTAAAATGCTAACTATGAATATGCTAATCTAAAATGCAACTATGATGCAAAGGATGACATAAAATGCAACTATGAAGCAAAGTGTGATTCTAAGATGTAACTACAAAATAAAACATGATATGAAATGTAACTATAAGACTCCAAAATTCTCCAATGCTCAAACAATATTCCTGCATGATAACTCTACTCAAATGTGGATGCAAAATACAATGGAAAAGGGTTGTATTTATAGGCTTTTCCAAGCATCTTGTGAGGTGGCAATGATCGATGGTCTAGATTCAAACCAGAGGGATGAATGGTGGAGATGAAGAGAATCAAGAAGGTTTCCCCTTGACCAAAGACAACATGCCAAATGGATGGAGGAATCAAGTGTGTGAGAGAAAGACCATGTGTTTGAAAGTTTGTTGAAGAAGTGTGTGAGGAATAAGCCATGTGTTTGAAGATAATTCTAATTAAAAATTAGAATTATTTAATTTCATGTGACCTTGGTGAGCCGGCATGAAAAGTTGTAGACATGTGTTTGAATTCCTAATATGGGATTAATAAAACTTAATTAAATAAAACAAGCTTATGGAAATTTGTTTATTTAATTAAATTAGAAGAATATGATTTTAGATTTGAAGAATTAGGAAATATGAAAAATATAAATAAATTGAGAATTTCTTTATATGTAGTTGAATATTAATTAAATAACTAGTATTTAATTAATTAAATGTCATGACTGATTTTAGGTGTATATATTTTTCCCCTCTTTGAAGTAATGTTTTTACACGTTGCTTCAAAGAAAAATTTGATACAGATGTCGAGAAAAATAAAATTGATGCCCCAGATGTTGATTTTCAAGTGATGAAAGGTATATGCCCCAAACGTTGATTTTTAGGTGATGACAGATATATGCCCCCTTGGGAGATAAATCGGTGAATTTTGAATTTTATTTTTTTGATTTTTCAATGATTTGATGACGATCTCAAAATTTTGTGCCCCCAAAATGATTTATCTCCCAAAAATGATGTATAAGCCTGCAGGTGATGATCTGATTAATTAAGGCCCCTTTGAAAAATAAAAATAAAACAACCCCATAAAATGCCTCTTAATTAACCTTAAAAGGTTAAAAAGTTGATTAGAAAGTTCATTTGAGCATTTTGCAATTCAAAAAATTGTGAGTGAGAGTGACTTGTGCAAATTTGGAGTAGAATGGTGATCCCCTACCACAGGCACCGGTTCGAGCGAGTCAGGTGGCACAACTGCCCAATAGCATACGAACCTCTGACGAGTACCCCAAAAATTGCCTCGTATTTCGTGCATTTTGTTTTCCCTCCATTTTTCTTTGAATTCAGATATTGAAATGTTTGAGCTCATAGGAAGACCCAAGTAGCGCATAGGACACATTAATGCATAGGTCTAGCAATGTAGTGCATAAGATAGATGAACTAGCGCTTTGAATGATGTAGTGCATAGGCTATCTGAATTAGCACATAGAAGCATCAAAATAGCACATAGGTCAGATTAGCACTTAGGACAATTATATTAACGAATAGAGAGACTGAAGTAGCACATAGAATACTTTGGCGCATCGAGGCCCTGTTCCAACGCATTGAGAAAATTAAATGGGGCATAGAGCAGTTCAGCACATTAAAGGTTTGTTTTAGCGCATTGATGGATTTCTCTAGAGCATCGAATCTTTGAGCGCATAGAAGCACTGTTTTAGTGCATTGGAGAAATTTGAGGATTTTCTTGTTGAGACTCCTTGATTTTGATGATTTTTTTATTGCATTAGCCTTTGTGTTGATGATGATTGATGATGTTGATAGGTTATATGTCCATTGATCTCATGATAGGTGAGATTCAATGATAGGATGATGATAATTGACCTCATGATAGGCAATGATCAATTATAGGTTGATTGATCTAATAAACCTCATGATAGGTGAGGTTGACTTGATTGATTGATTGATAAACCTCATAATAGGCAAGGTTGATTTGATTGATTTGATGAACCTCATGATAAGCGAGGTTGATGTGATTGATTTGATGAACCTCATGATAGGCGAGGTTGATTGATTGATTGAACCTCATGATAGGCAAGGTTGATTGATTGATTGATGAACCCCATGATAAGTGAGGTTGATTGATTGATTTGATGAACCTCATGATAGGCGAGGTTAATTGATTGATTGATGAACCCCATGATGAGAGAGGTTGATTGATTGATTTTGATTAATTGATGGACTAATTTGTGATTTTGTGAAGATAGGAGGCTTTGTCAAGTTTACAAATTAGAGAACACTTTCCAAGGATGTGGGACTTAATTTATCATTTGACACAACCTGAGATAGCTATTATTATGTGATGTGGGTTGTCATCTCTCATTGATATGCCCTAGATTAGGGTGAATAGGGGTTTACTGACAAATTTAGTGGAGATATGGCATAGTGAGCATAAAACCTTCCATTTTCCTACTAGTGAGATCATAGTGACTCCTAAGGATGTATATCGGATTCTACGGATTCCGGTGGTTGGAGAGCTTATTATATATGATGCACATGAGTAGGGCTAGACTGATGCACTGTGTCGGGTATTTTAGGATGACCATATATGCGGGTACGAGATTCTATGTCCAAGGACATGGTCGATGCATATGCCATGTTGTCATCTATATTAGCTAGTTTCATTGGAGGGTTTCTTTGTCCTAACCACAGGTCAAAGGGAGTCTCAGTTGGATGGGGCAAGATCTTGGAGAGTATGATTACACAGGGCACCAGATATGTGTGGGGTTGTTGTATGCTATCCCATATATACCATGATTTCCATTAGGTTGTCTACCGTCAAGGGGCAATTTTATTAGCGGGCGTCACATTGCTCTAGATCTGGGTCTGGGAGCATATAGCAGATTCATAGCTAGTTGGGGAGAGGCAGCGCCCAACCATGAGGACATATGTTCATATTTATGTTGGTCAACTTGCTCAACCTATGCTAGGAAAAATTAAGTATTGGAGGAGGACCTTGGATGATCTAGAATCAGTGGTATGGAGGCCCTATATGGATTGTGAGCAGTAGCCCGAGGATGACACAAAGATTCCTTATTTATGTTAGTCCCTGTTCTTGATTGGGTGGACCCGATTTGTCATTGAGATATTTTTGCTGTTGCGGGTATTGAGATAGTATGGTAGGGTTCAAGGTATGCCTCAGACAGTGGCGCATTATGCCTGACAATAGACGGATTCAACCGAATGGGGGCCATGTTTGTCTTACAATGCAGCAGTTGAGCACTTTTGGGGATTATAGGCCATCCCTTGGGAGGGTTCATTAAGTTATTATCGATACACTAATATCAGTTGAGTATGCTCAGTATATGTTTACGCATCCATTCCCATGGATTACGATTCTGAATGAGCCAACACCTTTGTTAGTGGAGGAGGAGGTAGAAGGGCATGGGTAGAGGCAATAGAGAGAGGAGGTGGATCAAGAGCAGGGAGAGGAGGAGCAGGAGAGTAGTGAGGAGCAGGAGAGTAGTGAGGAGGAGGAGAGTAGCGATGATGGTGATGGAGATGGAGATGGTAGTAATGGGGGTGATGATGGAGGTGATGGGGAGGAGGAGGGCTAGGTCCCAATATCAGAGAGATGAGAGTGCTCATAAGAGGCGATCATTAGTAGCCCCATCACAGTAGTAGAAGCAAATGCAGATTATTGCATCACAGGTGTAGGTTTAGAAATTGCAGGGATAGTTAGAGCAGGTATAGGATCTTCTCACATAGGCACAGGGGTAGGTGCAAAATTTGACAACTGAGAGGGATGCTGTGAGGCAGCAAGTGCAGTAGGTGTACGCCCAGTTGGCATAGATACAAGCCTAGGTGCAGGGATAGATTTCTACATTGACCATTGAGAGGGATGCCCTGAGACAGCAGGAGGAGTAGGCTGAGGCCATTATCGAGAGGCTACAATGGGCTACAGTGGCTATAGGTACATCAAATTATTTCAGAGAGATTCATTGCACCACTTAGGAGGTTGAGTTCTATAGGGGCCGATATCATGAGGTGGTTCCTCTAGAGTGGCGGGAGAGCTTTGCCCAGTCTTGTTCTTGCAGGTCTCAGTCTTGGACTGTTAGTGTGGGTGTTACGTATTCATTGCTTGGAGATAGGAGAGATCCCGGTGCGGGTCTGACGGGTGTAGGGGATGTACTGGTCTTGGTATGCCAGCACTGTCTAGGGGGAGCACAACATAGCTCCAGTTTATGATCTGCATGATGTACATCTTGTTGTCAGATTTTATGATACACTGCCATTTTTGATATTGATGTATCTCTTCATACCTTTGGATATCCTTGTACACTTTGACATTATGATTTTTTAGGTCATATGATATGCGGTGATGATTATGATCTATGTGTCTATATGATGTTATATGAGGATGGATGTTTATGATGCAATTAATTTATATGTGATGATGATGATCATGATGATTATGATGGATGCATTTAATTTCTATTATTTATGCTATGTGATGTTTTGATGATATGATATGCTATGGATGCAAATGATGATGCAATTGATGTGTTACGATGATTTATGAATGAGGCCTATAGGATGCTTGTGATGGTTTTTATTATGCCAATGATATGTGATGGATTTGATGTTTTTGTACTTTTCTGATGCAAATAAATGATGCCATGAATGGATGAATGTTAGATGAAATGATTGTATGATGGTACCTATTTCTATGTGTTTATGATGTTTATATGATGATAATGGATGATCCTATATACTTTATGGATTTATGCAAATAATATTTTATGCTATGTGAGATGGATTTGATTATGCAAATGATATGTGAGGATATGTGATGTTCATATTGATTATGTATGGTTGTAATGATAATGGGATGTAATGATGATGTAAATGATGATATGGTTATGTGATGCAAATGATTATGCTTAACTGAGTTTGTAATGCTTCAAAATTTCTAGGGTCTTAAGCTTAAATGAGTGAATCTATCCAACTTCCAGGAGCTGTGGGAAGGTTGTCATTAGCTGATTCTTTGTTAAATTAAGCTTCACAAAACTTGACATATTTCCCAATTCTTTTAGAAATTTGAAGAGACTCACTCATTTAAGCTTAGTGAACCACTTTCTTAATGCAACTATATGAAATGATTTTGATTATGTAAATGAGATGCGATGCACATATTTTTTGTGTTTTCTGATGCAAATATTATGATATGATGTATGGATGGATGAATGATGTGACAATGTTTTCTAATGTATGTAAATGATGATGCAACTGATGTGCATTTATATGAAAATGATGTATTTTTGGAAATGTCAAGTGTACTCAATCCATTGATAAGAGAGAACATCTTTATGAAATTTTTGTTGCCTTGGAAACCCTATAGATACAGATACAAACTAACATGGATGTAATCTACTCTAACCATGCAGATCTCATATACAAAAGTTGTCATTCATAACAACCGATTTGTTGTGATTTTTATCATCAATGGGCCTTTAAAATGTTGAAAGTAAGTACAAGCATCAATGACATATTTAGACCATGATGACCTGAGTACTACTTCCATGATATTTGATAGTGCAATTTAACACAAGCATCTAAGTATAATTAAACTGAGATGACCTGATTATTGCTTGTGTAAACAGAAAAGAGTTAACCATTTTCCTATGAAAATTTGGAATGTCATTAGTGATACTTTGTAGAGCACATCCCGCAACAATTTGCACAGCAATAATGATCAACTCACATACATCAGACAAAGAAAAGTCATACTCCTTCCTGGCTCCTCTAGTTTAATGCATCATCAAGGTGCTCCAGAGATATGATAGCAAAAATCAAAGTACAACAATTGAACATTCATGCCATAGTGATAAATCCATGATTCAAAAGAACAATCATCCATTTGAAGTGTGATTTTGGTTTGATTGATTTTTCTATTTGATGTTTGATGGTTGATGTGTTACTGATCGTGATTGGTGTTCAATGTTGTGTTGGACTATGATCTTTGTGTTTTGTTGCATTTTTATTACTATTGTTTGTCTGTTGGTTCAAGCTCAAAGTTTATTTGCCCCCAGTGAGTTCAAGATTTTGCCCCTAGTCTAGGGTGAGACACGACCGCGATGCCAAGATATGCACATGAAGCTTTTCGATGATAGGAATATGGATGGTGAAAGAAAATGGTGAAAGTGAATGGTTGGAATGCTCAAATAGATGGAAAATCTAGCCTATCACAAATAGCGCATGTCGCTAGGTTTTCACTACTTGCTTTTATTGCATTTAAAAAAAAAAATTATAATTTTTTTCATTTTTACTTTTTTTTGTATTTTTCTCTTTTTTTGTTGTTACCAAGACGCATGTTTGCTAGGTTTTCATCAAGGAAACCATTTTTTCATGACATTTTTTGATGTTTTTGGTATTTTTTCAAGACTTTTTCTGATACACTGGATGATTTAGGTGTAGAAATTCTTGAGGTGCATGCTATTGAGGGGTTCATCAAAAAAATCCCCTTCTGGTGTGGACAACTGATATGCTCCTAATCCAAAGGCTATGATAATGACAAAGGGACCTAGCCAGTTTGGTTCAAATTTCCCCTTCTTCTCTTGATCTTGTTGGTTACGGGGGTTCTCTTTCAGGACTAAATCACCCACCTGAAATGTTCTAGGCTTGAATCTGTGATTGTAACTTTTGGATATCCTCTGTTGGTATGCTTTCAAATGGTCCACTGCATGTTGATGACACTCATCCAATAGTTCCAATTCCTGTAACCTAGACACTCTGTAATCCTCATCTAAAATTATCCATTTTAGTGACACCTGAAGTGATGGTATCTCAACCTCAATAGGTAGAATGGCCTCTGATCCATAGACTAGGGCATATGGTGTTGCTCCTGTCGAGGTGCGGATACTAGTTCTGTATGCCCATAAAGTAGAGTTCAATTGAACATGCTAGTCATGTCCAACATCGTTGACATTTTTCTTCAAGATTTTCAAGATAGTCTTATTTGAGGCCTTTGCTTGGTCGTTTCCTTGAGGATAATATGGTGTAGAAAATTGATGTTGGATGTGAAACCTCTCACAAAGTTCTTCAACATCCTAATTTTTGAAAGGTCTGCTATTGTTAGTGATGATGGATTGAGGGATACCATACCTACATATGATGTAGTTCAAGATGAATGATGAGATTTTTTTTCCTATGATGGTGGTTAGGGGAACTGCTTCAATCCACTTTGTGAAGTATTTCGTGGATGTGATGATAAACTTGTGTCCGTTGGATGAATATGGATGAATCTTGCCTACAAGGTCTAGTCCCCACTAAAAAAAGGGCCATGTTGATGCAAAAGGTTGAAGTTCTTGTGCTGGTGCGTGGATGAGATTGCCATGAATCTAACACTTTTGGAATTTCTTGACGAACTGAAAAGAATCCCTCTCCATAGTCAACCAATAATATCCCAAATAGAGGAGTTTCTTGGCTAAGGTTAAAGCACTCGAATGAGTTCCATAAACACCTTCATGAACCTCCTGTAAGCCATTTTAGACTCGTCACGTTCCAGACATCGGAGGAGAATTCCATCAAGACCCTGTCGATAAAGGAAATTTGTGATAAGGGTATGTTAGGTGGCTTGACGAATGAAGTTTCATTTTCAATTTCATGATAGGTCGGGAGGGAGGGTATTGTCTTTTAGGTAGGTATAAGTTTTCTCGTAGATGGAATTGTCTGCCTCACTAGATGTTAAATGACTTGGGATTCAGGGTTGTCATAGGATGGGTTGAATAGTTGTCCCACCATGAACTTGTAATAGGCTCATTTCTCTAGAATCTGCAAGAGAGAAACAATGGTCTCCATGGCATCAACGGCTTTGTTGTTACTTCTAGGAATTTGATCAAATTTTATTTCCACAAAGTACTTTTTGAAGTCATCAACCATTCTTTTATAAGGCATCAAATTTTCATCCTTTGTTTGATAATCATCGTTTACCTGATTAATGACCAGTTGTGAATCTCCATAGACATGTAAGTTTGTGATCATCCACTCGACTGCGACTTTGATTCCAATGATCAAGGATTCGTATTCAGCTATGTTGTTGGTGCAAGGAAACATCAGTCTATAGGATTTTGGAATGGTATGTCCTTGTGAAATAAACAAGATTTTGACTCTTGATCCATGTTGTGTATAAGAACCATTAAAGTACAAGACCCATTGTTGTGTGGATATTGTTAGGAGATCAACATCTGAAAACTCAATGTTCATTGGATGATTGTCTTTCAATGGTGCTTCAGCTAACTGATCTACGATTGCTTGTCCTTTGATTGCCTTCCTATCAACATATTGGATGTCAAATTCACTTAGCATCATGACCCACTTAGCTAGTATTCCAGTTAGATTAGCTTTGCTAAGAAGGTATTTTAGTGGATCTATCTTGGTTATTAATTTGATGGTATGAGTTAGCATGCAGTGTCATAATTGTTGGGTAGTGAACACTATTTCCAAGAAAGCCTTTTCAATGAAGGTGTAATTGATCTTGTAGCCATTTAAGGTTCTGTTGATATAATAAATTTCCCTTTCTTTTCCTGTTGAATCCTCTTGTGCCAACAAAGCTCCCAATGATATCTTAGTTGTTGCTATATACAATAAAAGTGGCTTTCCTTCTGTTGGTGGTACTAAGACAGGTGGAATCATCAGATATTGTTTCAATTGGTTGAAGGCCTCTTCTCATTTCTCATCCCATCGGAATGATACATTCTTTTGTAGCAAGTGAGTGAAAGGATGGGTCTTGTCTACCAATTGTGAGATAAATCTTCAGATTGATTGGAATCTCCCTTGCAGAGATCATAGCTGACTGATGTTCTTGGGTAGCAGCATTTCCATGATGGCTTTGAATTTTGCAGGATCTACCTCAATGCCATTTTTTGAAACTATATATCCCAATAGTTTGGCTGAAGTCACCCCAAACACACATTTCTTTGGGTTCAGTCGTACATTAAAATTTTCTAGTTTGGTGAA
Source organism: Sequoia sempervirens (assembly GCA_007258455.2). Classification (NCBI taxonomy): domain Eukaryota; kingdom Viridiplantae; phylum Streptophyta; class Pinopsida; order Cupressales; family Cupressaceae; genus Sequoia; species Sequoia sempervirens. The sequence continues at coordinate 100,911,703 of VDFB02000003.1, forward strand.
GATTTTATCTAGGATCTCTAGGTGTCCTTCTCACCTGTGTATCATTTGGGTAATAGATAATCCACATAGTCTTCCATGAAGGTGTGCATCATATCATGAAAGATTCTCATCATAGTGCATTGATAAGTTGCTCCCGTGTTCTTCGACCTGAATGGCATGACATTCCAACAAAAGGTTCCCCACAGACATGTGAAGGCTATCTTATCTTGATCCTAAGGTGCAATTTTGATTTGATTATAGTTGGAAAAACCATCCATGAGTGACAACATGCCATGCCCTGCTATTACGTCCATGATGATGTCAATGTTGGGTAGGGGAAAGTCATCTTTTGGACAAGCCTTGTTGAGATCTCTGAAATCTGTGCATATCCTCATGCTTTTGTCTAGTTTTGAAATAGGCACAATGTTTGATATCCATTCAACATAGTCAATTGGTCTAATGAACACAACATCCAATAACTTCTTCAATTCTACTTTTATCAATATGGAAATATGCAGATATATTTTCCTTAACTTTTTCTTGATTGGTTATACCCCCATTGGTAATGATAAGTGATGCATGATGTGTTCCGGATCAATCCTTGGCATGTCAGCATATGACCAAGCAAAATTGACTTTTCTTTCTGTGAATAATTTAATGAAGTTTAGTTTTTCTTGATCTTCCAAGGATTCTTCTAGATGGACAGTCTTTACTGTTTCTTCATTGTCGATATTGATAGACTGAGTGGGTTCAATCAATACTTTAGATCATTCTTGAAAATGCTCGGGGAGTGTGTCAAATCTTCCATCCTTCAACCTCTCAGAGAGGTTTTTTTTGTTGGATGCGCTCTTTATTTTTACTTTTTCTAGATCTGATACCACTATTGAATGGTTTTCACCATCAAATCTATTCCCTGTATTATTCATTTTGTAGCTGGAAAATTTGACACTCTCTTGGTTGGAAGCTTCGTTACAATGTTCAATGGTGGAATCCGTTTTGAGATTGGCAGAACAAAGGAAGTTGACAATGGCCTCATCATTTGAAAATATGGGGATATTATATGGCTCAGTTTGATCCCAATCTATGAGTTCAGGATGTACGAGGGGTAAGGGATCATTAGATTGGTTAAGGTCAGATGCGGTAAGGGTTCGAATGGTAATTCCTTCAAATTGTCTAATAGCAAAGTCAATGTCTATAAGGTAACTCTCCTCTGAATTATCCATTTTGCTTCGAGTCTGATCGTCTTCACCGGAATCATCAATATGTTGTGATCCTATTTCAAGTGGTTTGTAACTTGAACTTTGACCCTTCTCATGTATGGATTAATAATTTTGTACCACATCAATGTCCTTGTCATGACAAGACTCTTCAGATAGCGAATCCCACTCATATTCATTTGAATTAGTTTCATGATCATCACTAGCTTGTAGTTGTAGGATTCTTTCAACAACTTGTTGTTTGGTTTCTTCTCTTGATTCTTCTTTATACCCCAATCCTATTTTATCCTTGGCTTGCATTGTGATATGTTGTATTGGTTCTATGATGCCTTCTTTCCTTTTACCAATAGGACCTTTTCCCTTGTACCCCATCTCTTCTAGGATTGTCTTTCCTTTTCCATATTGCTTTGTTTGCACACTTGAGGTGGATGCTTGTGATGATTCTTTGTCTTTGTATAACTAGTTTAAAACCTCTTTTTCATCTGACTCATCCACTAATGTGCTTTCTCTTACAAAGGTTCCATCAAATAATGTGGTGGGTTGTGATGATTGTTGTCTTGATGTTGAGGGTTGTCCATGTGATTTAGGAGAAGAGGAAAGTTGTGATAAACATAAGGATTTCTCACATGAGTATTCCCCATGCCTTTGTCTTTCAATTGGATCTTGACCACTTGTTTCGATAAGGACTCAAGTTGACTTTCTTGATCTTTTGGAGTAGAAATATTGATACCTTTTTCTTTTGATTGATCATTTTTCTTAAGCTGGTTTGATGAAAAATTTGATGTACTTTCTTTACTTGAGGGAGTGGCATCACCTATACCCTTATCCTTTGATTGGTCCTTTTTCTCAACCCACTTTGACAAGGAATTTAGTTTTTTCCCATCATTTGATGAACCATGAGTTGGAGCTTCCCTATTGTGTGGTACAAAAGCATCTTGGGTAGTCTTGAGGGTGTCACAATATTGGGGGTTGTTTGAGTCAGCTGTAATAGTGATTTCTTGCCCATTGAAAGGGAACTTCAAACATTGGTGATATGTGGATGGCACTACTTGCATGTCATGAATCCAAGGTCTTCCCAAGAGTATGTTGTATGTTAACTCTTTGTCTAACACTTGGCATACTACATCTCTGACAATCGGTCCCACTTGAATAGGTAGCACTATCAACCCTTGTGAAGACCTCTCCTTGTCATCATATGCTTTTATTGTGATTTTCCTTCTAGGATCAATAGCATTTTATGAATATCCTAGTGCACAAACAAGTTTCAAAGTATAGATATTCAGGCTAGCTCCTCCATCTATTAGAACATGTTTAACGCAGTGTTTGTGGATTAAGACCTCAATGTGTAGGGAAACGTTTTGTGGATGGTTGATAGATACATCATCATGTTAAAAAAATGATAAGTAGTGTGGTGCAGTCAAATGTCCCACCATAGTCTAGAATTGGAAAACCTCTAGATTGTTTGGTACCGTGGTGGCGACTAGAGCTTGTTCCAAGATTTCCTTGTGAGTGGGTGAAATCTTGAGAAGTTCTATATACAACTTATCAACTATGTTATAATGGGTTGTAGGGATAACATTAGTTGCTTTGGACGTTGAAGGGGTAGCTCCTTTCAATGTTACCTTGAATTGTCCTTGTGTGATCACATTGACTGGTGAATTGTTTTGTCCTTCTCTAATTTTGATAACATTGATTTGATTGTCATCTGCAATGGTGTTGTTGAACAAATTTATGGGCACAAGGTCATTTATTTGATGTGAGGTAGTGTCAATACCGTGATGTTGATTTTCAATTGCAATGATGTTTTGTTCATGTTGAATGGTGTTGTCATTTGTTGGGTTATCAATTGCAATAAGATCTGTTTTGTCATGGGTTTGATCATCAACCACCTCAATATGCAGAATGGTGGTGTCATAGACATAGTTTATGTTTTTTCCTTTGGTATTTGAAGAAGAAGATTCCCCTTTTTCGTAGTTGCGTAGAGGGTTCTTGAATGCCCCATGATCATTGTTTGTTTGGGGTCCTTCTACAAATATCATCTTGTTGTCAATTAAGTCTTGTATCAAGTGCTTCAATTACATGCAGTCATTGGTTTTATGCCCTTTGTTGCGATGAAAACCACAAAAATGAGCATCATTCCACCATGGAGGCTTGACTTGTGGCTCCCAATTTCTTTCCTCTAGTAATGTGATGACCTTATCTTTGAGAAGTTCCTTCAATGTGGATTCTAATGATTTTCCTAAAGGTGTGAGCCTTCTTCGATTTGAGGATGTTCAATATGATGGTGTTTTAGATCCAACATTACTTTGATTGTTTCTTTGGTTGAAATTTTGGTTGTTGGGCGGGTTGTTGTTTTGATTAGTCTTGGTGGCAACTACAGTTAAGTTGAATACATGTTTCGTATTTTGGTTTTCAACTATACCATTGTTGTTACCCACATTCTTGTTTCATTGCCAAAACTTTGGTTTGTCGTTGTTGTAATTGTTAGAGGAGTTTTATGTGTTGTTGTCATTGTAAATTTTTATGACTCCTCTTTTGACCAAAGCTTCTTCGATTTTAATCCCATTTTCAATCAATTTTTTGAATGTGGGTGGACATTGCAATTCCAACTTGTAGCTCATCTCGTCATTTAGATTATTGATAAATATTTCCATCTTCTCTTTTTTCAGGTACGGGACAAGAATATCTTGCAAACAACCTTCTCCATTTTTGCAAAAACACAAGGAACAATTCACCCTTTTTCTGTTTCAAGTTACAAAGGTCCTTCATAGTTATGTCATGTTGAATGTTATAAGAATATTGGGTGATGAATTTGTTGACCAATTCTTCAAAGGTTTTGATGGGTGGTGTAAGTTTTGAAAACCATTCAAGGAATTTTCCACCTATACTTCTTGGGAATAACCTCATCAAATAATTTTCTTCATGAGAAAATTCAAGACTCATGTTTCTAAATTCCCTCACATGATCAATTGGATCTATTTTCCCATTGTATTTGTCATATTTTGGGAATTCGTAATGTTTTGGGAAAAGGAATTATATGGATATCTTGATCAAAAGGATATGGAAAAATGTTTGGATCAAATATCATTTTAATGGTCCCCTTTGCATGTAAAGAAGTTGTTGTTGAAGGTTCTTCATTTGATGAGTTAGGTCAATCACTTGTTCTATTTCTTTTTCAGGTTGTTTGGGAGGTGCTTTCAATTGATTCACATCAAAATCCTTAGGTAACTTGACACCTTGTTTAGCTAACATAAGGAGGTACTTTTCCCCATTCCTTTCAAAAAACATTTCTAAGCATTTGTGGAAATTAGGATCTTGTTTAGCATGTTGAATGTCTTCTTTAGTTATTTCTTCCCCTTCAGTGTTGTTGAGTCCATGGAAAGGATTCTCTTTAGCTTCCGCCATGGTGTTTTGTGTTTCACTATTTTGAGTTTTGGTGTTTTGAGTCTTGATGTTTGGAGTTTCGATGCTTTGAGTTTCAATGTTTAGAGTTCCAAGGTTTGGCTCTTTAATGTTTTGATTTTCAAGTACTTTTTCCTTGAGTTTTTATTTTTGTAACCTTGTTTGAATGGGCATACAAGTGTTATAGTTTTGACTAAACTTTGATCTAAGTTTGGAAGAGTACCAAGGATTACAACTAAGTCAAATAAAATGACAAATTATAATGAGACTAAGTTTGATTTGACTATATAGCTTCGTTTCGTGATGAAAGGATGATAAATCCTGATGATGAAACTAGGATTAATAATCAAAAGATGTGATAAGTTTGATGATTTTGGCACTTTGAGATGTTAGATCTTGGTTTAGGTTGGAGAATTCCACTTGTAGAGGTCGATTTTAACAAGTTTAGAATATAAGGTACCTAAGGAATGATTCTAGACTAGAGAAGATTATGAAATTTTGGTTCAAATTGTGAAACAAGGGACAAGTTTAACTCTCAAGTTTTGCATTTAATGGATGCACTAAAACAAAGCCCGGATGTGCTAAAAGATTTGATAGATGAGCCAAAACAGAAGATAGATGTGCCAAAAAATTGAATAGATGTGCTATAAGATTTCCTGAATGCGCTAAAACAGAGGGTCAATGCGCCATAATATTGAACATATGCACTATAACAGAGGGTAAATGTGTTGGAAAAATGCTCAGATGCGCTAAAAGATTGACTGAATGTGATGGAACAAAGGAAAGATGTACCAAAAATTTACACATATGCACTATAATAGTAGTTGGATGTGCTAAAAGATTGCACGAAAGCGCTAGCAAAAACAGTGGATGTGCTGAACTGGAAAAATGACGCAGTTTGTTGGAAATTTGTTTGATTTTTTGGATTTTCCAGTTGGAGACTTGGTTATTTCAATGAATGTTTTTCTGAATCAAGATTTTTAGTTTCAACATGTGATGTTTTTGTTTGAAATTGGTTCAAAAACACATTGGTAAAGACACATCAAACATGTACAACTTAGGTTGTGTAAGACTATATTTGTTGAATTCCCACTTGGATTTTACTCTAGCTGTGCTTACTTATAGCGGATGATTAGATGCTTGACCCCACTGGCTCCCCTCCATGACACTCACTTCTATGGGGCAGCCAAGCATAAATACCCATGAATCTCCCATGGCATATTTCTCATCTCTACTAAAAGCCGCAAGAATGTAGGATGACTTTAGAATGACCATTCTTGCACCAAAAAATAGAATAAGGATTTTGGCCTCGCTACAACAAAGGGTTCTAGTATAGGGATTCCATTCATGGGAGATCATCCATGTGACAAGAGACCATTGTTGCCCTTCTTTTCGAAACAATCTTTGTGATACTTGAACTTTCCCCAAGTACCCACATTTATATCCCGGTTGGAAGTCGCTTGGCTTTAGCGTGTTACCGATTGGGTCATTCCCTTGGGTGATTACTTTTTCCCACAAGGTAGGCCCTCTAAGGATAAAATAAAAGCGAATGGGTCTATCTTTTTGTTCACCCAGTTAAGGGGAGAGCATATTCCTACCATTCATCAAGCACAAAAGAAATGGTGTTCTTTATCCTTTCTAATTAAGCTAGATGCATATCTTAAGCAAAAGAAAGTGTTTAAATAACTCTAGCCCCTCCATAAATCATCAGTAGTTTGATAAATTTGTCTTTGAACAACATATAAGAGTACCTGCAAGTAGAAAACACAAATTAGCTCTCAGATTTTGAATTTTTTTCAAATTTACACATATGCGCTAGAACCGTCATTCAATGCGCTAAAATATTTCTTCAATGTGCTAAAAGAACTCATGTATGTGCTAAAATAACTTATGAATGCACTAAAATAAGTAATGTATGCGCTAAAAGAAGTGATGAATGCGCTAAAATACTCCTTATATGCCCTAGAAAAATTGATGTATGTGCTGAAATATTGATCATATGTGCCAGAACAGACCCCAAATGCGCTGAAAGATTGGTCGGATGTGCCGAAACAAAAGTTGTATGCACCAGAAGATTTTTCGGATGCACTGAAAGAAACCACGGTTGTGCTAAAACGTCACGTCCAACTTGTTTACAAGAAATTTTCCAGAAAATTGTTAGAAATGGGGTATGGGCCCATAGTGGGCATCATTTTGTCTGTGCATGAAATGTGGGAATTGTTAGTAAATCAACACAAACCTTAATGAAACAAATTATATCAAAGATTTGAATCAAATAAACTACTCTATTTTACAGCTAAACAAATCTTTTAAGAATGCCTTATTTTCCTCTATTCTCAAGGATTTATTAAACCATTTGGCCCTTAGATTTCTATGTGCACTATGGTTGTTAAAATGATAACTTGAGAAACAAGATAATATTCAACATGCAAGCCAATTAAGTTCCTACATGAAACTATATGATGAATGGATAATGGTGTTAGATTATACAATGTAAATGATATGATATGAAGCTAAGATGATTCTACATATGCTCAAATGCTAACTATGAATATGCTAATCTAAAATGCAACTATGATGCAAAGGATGACATAAAATGCAACTATGAAGCAAAGTGTGATTCTAAGATGTAACTACAAAAAAAAACATGATATGAAATGTAAATATAAGACTCCAAAATTCTCCAATGCTCAAACAATATTCCTACATGATAACTCTACTCAAATGTGGATGCAAAATACAATGGCAAAGGGTTGTATTTATAGGCTTTTCGAAGCATCTTGTGAGGTGGCAATGATCAACGGTCCAAATTCAAACAAGAGGGATGAATGGTGGAGATGAAGAGAATCAACAAGGTTTCCCCTTGACCAAAGACAACATGCCAAATGGATGGAGGAATCTCTTGACCAAAGACAACATGCTAAATGGATGGAGGAATCAAGTGTGGGAGACAAAGACCATGTGTTTGAAAGTTTGTTGAAGAAGTGTGTGAGGAATAAGCCATGTGTTTGAAGATAATTCTAATTAAAAAATAGAATTATTTAATTTCGTGTGACCTTGGTCAGGTAGCATGAAAAGTTGTAGACATGTACTTGAATTCCTAATTCGAGATTAATGAAACTTAATTAAATAAAACAAGCTTATGGAACTTTGTTTATTTTTAGAAGAATATGATTTTAGATTTGAAGAATTAGAAAATATGAGCAATATAAATAAATTGAGAATTTATTTATACGTAGTCGAATATTAATTAAATAACTAGTATTTAATTAATTAAATGTCATGGCTAATTTTAGGTGTATACAGGAGCAAATTGGAAAATGAAGTAAAAATGAAAATATGTAAAAAAATGATGTAAGCATAATAATAATGAATTATATAATAGTATGATATAACACAAATAAATGGATAAAAAAGGTTTAAAGGTTAAATGTTTCAAACAATGAATAAATAACTCTAAGAGAATTATAAAGATGAATTATATAACAAAATGATTGAGAAACAATCACCAAATTATTAAAACAAATGAAGGAAGATATACTACAACTTAAAACAATAATAATTTAACCAAAGAAAAAAGAAAAACAATGAGATTATATATAAAATATAAATTAGAAAAATAAATAAATGATTCAATTAAAATAAAAAGTAGATGATTAAAGTACAAAAAAATATAATATATAACCTATAATATATATTAATATAAATAGATAAAATCATAATAATTTATATAATATATATAAATATATATTAATAGAGAACCTATAGAATAAAATAACCTATAATATAAATTAATATAAATTAAGATATTACCTACACAATATAGGTTAACTTATTTACCTAGAAAATATTACCTGCAATAATATAAGATATAAATAGAAATAATATATATAAATTCTACATTAATATAATATAATATATATATATATATATATAAATATAATAATATTATATAGATATATATATATATATATATATATATATATATATATAAATAATAAAGACTTAAAATAATATAGGTTATTTATATATCTATAGGTTATAATTTTTTTTGGAGAACCTATATATATAAATTAATATAAAAAATATACAAAAGTGAAAAATCATTCTTTAATTTTTTTTTACCTTGCTTTCTCTACAAATCCTCCAATAACATGCATAACTTTTTAACCAATCATATGCACAAGAAATAATTTTTATAATTTGTAGAGTTAAATATTTTACAAGTTGACTCTACAAAATTGAATTTTATTTTAATTTTTTAATTTTTTTTGTTTTTGATTGGTTGAAAACTAAATTATTAATAACTAGTTAACTAAAAAAAACAAACTCATTATAATAGTAGTATGCCTATGACAAGTACTAATAAAAAAAAAATCTTACATTAAATCCAAGTCATACAATTAGTGTTTAAATAATTTGAAATTAGAAAAATGATAGATATATATTTTTAAAGTTAAAGTGTTTTTTTTTTGGTAAAAGTGGCAAGCCACTGTATCATTGTATTCATAGTTCAAAAAGATATTAAAAGTGGCTTCTGAGAGTAGAGAGTGAAGACACAATAGGCCTTATACATCGCTGCAGGGAGGAGAGTATGGAGATGATCAAAACTTTACGAAGAGATCACAATTTAGAGCAACTTTCAGAAGAGGAAGCCACCTCCAAGAGTGGATGCAAAAACATAATAGAATGTGGATCATCCAAAGCATGCTTGATAAGAAAGTGAATTGAATTGAAGGAAATTTGATCTTTACAGTAGATAGATTCACCGATATGGGGCCGAAGGATGAAATATGAGAATAGAAAGCATGAGGATTATCCCCCACAAGAGCTGCCATAGGGACAAGATAACACAATTTGAAAAAATGGAGCTTCGAGCTAAGAAATCACCAACAACAAAAGGGCCATTACAAAGACAATAGTTTTCTAGAGCCTCCAAGCAAGAGGAGAAAGAGAATAAGGAAGGATGCAGATAGGAACCACCAAGAATTTCACCACCAAAGACCAAGTAAGATCCATCACATTAGAGACAAAAATGGAAGCAATTTCATGAGGAAAAGCTAATAGAAACCAATCATTACCAATTACCCGAAAAAGATATTCTTTCACTTAATCACACTGAAACATGAAGGAATTGCAAAAAATATCCCCTGAAGACAGAAGAGGATCTCTTAGCTCCCAAACTATGGGAGCAAGAGGATCTCCAAGCTCCCAAAATATGGGAGGTATGAAAACTCTAAATTCAACCTCCATTAGTACAAGACCAAACCACCCAAAGCTTCCCACAACTACCACCTTTGGAGAGGGATCACCAGAGAAGTTATTTGATGCAAAATGGCCAGATTTTGGAATAATTATAAGAAAATACACACAAGCAAGGTAATAAAAAAAAATGCTCACAATTTAAGGAGGATATTATGGTGTACGATATAATCAATTTCCAAAGTGGCTCCAATAGGTGACTCAAATGCCTTGATTAAAAAATAGAACTATAATGCCAAAACCTGTGAAGCCAAGACATCCACACCAGATGTCAAGTAATCACTAAGCCACCTCAAAGATGATGTTTTAGATTAGCATGAGTGAAAATACCCTAATATATTTCATATCAGAATTGAAATGATCAAATCTAGTTTCCCATAAAAAAATTTTCCAGATGAAGTACAAACCATCGCATAAACTATTGCACTACCAAAAATGGATATGAATACCATGTTTCAAGTGATTCCACATGCCACCTTGGACTCTCCAACAATGGTCACCCAATAGTGGGAAATACTAGGTGGCCGGTGAGAGAGAGCAAAGAGTATGTAGAGATGATTAAAATCCTACTTTAAATTGATCACCAATGCCAACCTGGGATCTCCACACCAGTTAGCCAATAGTGGGTAATACCAATTGGCCGATGTACGAGAAATACACCACCATGCTAAAGAAAATTCTCAATAGCAAGAAATAACACACCGCTAGATATGCCAGAGAACCCATTGATTCTCATAAAAATCACAAAGAAATAGAATTCATGAAACCATTATAACCAATGCATGCATCGATAGAATAAACATGAATTCCAAGAAATGTATACCCAACCATATCCTATGAGCAATTACACATCCTCGAGAACACCAAACTTACAAGGTAGATAGAAATACACATTTATATCCTCAAACCAAATTCATGATTAATGAAAAACAAAGAAATTTACCTTCCTAAGGCCTTTATTGTAGAATCATTTTTATATCTTTTTGAGAAAAACTATGAATGGGAGAGACTTATCAATTGCCCTATTAGCTAAAATGTCTGCAACACCATCAACTTCTCTATAATATTGCAAATTTCAAAATACATGAAATTCTGAAGCAAAGATATTGCACGAGTTAGTAAGTATTTTAAGTGCCAAGAAATTAAAGAACTTATTGCTAGAGCCTCAATCACAACCCATCAACCACAATATGGGAGACTTTAAGACTAGTTGTCATTTCCAAACCAAGAATCAAAGCATTAAATTCTACAACATTATTAGTACCAACACCCAACCTTTGAAAAGCTACCCTCAAAATGACACCCTTATGATCCCTTAACATTGATTACCAACACCCGAAAGACTAGGGTTACCCTGCGAAGCCCCATCAAAATTCAGATTGACCATCCCCTCTAGAGGAGGAGCCCATTTCACTTCTTTCTTGTTCACAATAGGATTTGAGCCAAGAATAGAGGCTTGTACTGGAGGATGTTTTAGGAAATACCAAGACTTTAAAATCCAAAATCTCAGGATGTGAAGGCCTTCTTCAAATTAGAGTTTCTCAAGTCAAAAAACATGACTGATTCTAAAGTTGTAGACTCAATTTTTTGGATGACCTAATTTACATCCAACATCTTCTTCCTAAAAATCATGTTGTTTCTTTCCAACCAAATTTTCCAAATGATAATAGATGGACCCAGTTCCCAAATACAAGTAAATGAGGAAGATTTAAATAGAGAAGACCAACAATGAAATTGCTACAAAAGAGAACAATGAAGAGGACTAGACCAACCAAGCTTGCTTTGTAACCACACCCAATATTTGTTAGAAAATTCACAAGATAAGAGAAGATGATATGTATCCTCATATTCCCTACCACAAGGACACATGGCAAAAGAGGAGTAATACCTAGGTGGTCCCATCTCATTCCAAACAAAATTCTATCCTTTAGTGCAATCAATGCAAAGGCACCTACTTTAGGAAAAATAGTTGAACACCAACATAGGTTAAAAGGCCATTCAAAAGACTAGGATGAACTAATTAAAATTCTGTAACCATCCTTTACATTATACAATCTTGATTTTGACTTAAGCCAAATAATTTCATCCTCAATATTGGAGAAAAAAATCTTCCTACTATTTAATTCCTACCATAAAGAATGTTTCAAAATCTTGGGGCACTAGTAGGAAATCAAAAGACCTTCATTTCATTGAAGGAGGAGTGTAAGAGAAATCAATCACCATATAGTCCTTTAGCTTACATCCCCGCAAGGGTTTAAGAATATAAGAAAACAAACTCTAGTTACCAAAGGACTTGAGAGGTTTGTGGCCATTCCAAGCATCCTCCCAAAACAATGCCCTCTCTCCATTATGAATGACCTAAAACAAATGTGGAAGGATGAGAGATCTATATGAAGAAATGCAATTCCATATCTTAGATCCTCGAGAAAGGTCTTTCATTTTGAAAATCCTTTACCTCTCCATAGACTCAAGATATTTGTACCTCATGATTTGGAACCATTTTGAATCTAAATTAGCATATAATCTCCACATGAGCTTTGCTCCTAAAGCCTTATTATGGAAGACCATATCCCTCATCCCAGTGCCTCCCAAATCCTTTGGGAGACAAACTTTTTCCTAAGTGCAATGAGAGGGATTTTTTTTCTTTTCTTTAACATCTTTTCCCACATAAAATCCCTTAAAAATTCTCCCAATTCATTGGATTTACCTTTTGGAATCTTTAAAACAAACATTAGGTAAATTGGAAGATCTTGAAGAACATGCTTAATAATCACCAGTTTTCCAACCAAAGAAATCCATTTGGATTTCCACAATAAAATCATGTTTGAAATAGAGGTTATAATCTTATCCAAGAAATTATGTTTTTCTTTCCACAAAAAGAAAGGAACCCCGAGATATCCACAAGGAAGGGAGTTCTCCAAGTAAAAGTTGAAAAAGGGATAGAAATATTATTTGTATTCATATTCGAATATTTCAAATTAATTGTGAATCATTTCTAAAAGATAACAAATACAATAGTCACGTTTGGATTAATTAAGCAATTGTTGACCATTTATTCATTGAGAAGAAAATAAAAGCAAGTGATAAAGATTTAATTTATTGTATTTGATAGTTTATTTTAGAATGTAGTATAGATTTTAAGCCATATAAGTAGTATTTAAATTATTTGAAATTAGAAAAAGGATATAAATATTATTTGTATTTATATTAGTTTATTTTCAATTAATTTCCAATAATTTTTAAAAGGGAACAAATACAATAGTCATGTTTGTATTTTAATTAGAATTTTTTGATCATTATTTATTTATTTATTCATTGGGAGGAAGAAAAAAATAAGGGATATGATTTAATTTATTGTATTTGATAGTCCATTTTAGTATTTAGTATAAATTTTAGTCATTTATTATGTTTTCTTCGAAACAAATAAAAAACAAAAGCCAAAATGAGACTATCTTTCAGTCCTTACATTTTTAGCTATAAGCTCCAAATCTAGCAACTAAACACATCTCAAATGAAGGAAATTCAATTGACTACAAATAATTAATATAATATTAAAAAAAGCATACAACATAATAACCAAGTGCAAATTTCACATAAGACACCTAAATAAACATTGTAGGAGAATACTCTCTTGTGTCCCCTCTTTCTCTCAAACTCAATGTATCAAGCTCATTTATCTCATAATTAGAGAAAATTAGGTATAATCCATCCTACATGAGGTCAACAAAAAATAACTAAATTGCAAATCCATTGACCAAGAACGTTTATCTAAGAATAATCCCAAGTCCTACAATAGATGCAATAAAAAAATAAAGATAATGGACTTGTGAGCTAGAAATTCTTAAGAATTTATTTGAGATAGAGAATCATCATCTCAAAAATTATTAAATGAACTCAACATAATATGAGAAAACAACATGAACATTCAAACAAGGATCACCGCACTACACTTCTACAATTTTTTTAAGAACACACCATCATACCATATCCATCAAACAAACACCCCTTCCTCACGAATAGAGTGACCAAAGAAACACCAACATCCCTCACCTTTGTCTCCATAAACAAATATTGTTATCACATTCAAGAAATTTATTTCTTGTGAAGAGGGTGACATCTAATGTCAAACATGTAATGGAATATAGTGTGTTAGGGTTCAGGAAGATTGGAGCAATAAACATTAACAATTATATGCAGATTAAATAACCTAGAAATAACAATGAAGAATAACACAAAAGAGATCAACACATAATTTAACATGGTTCACCCAATATGGGCTACATCCATAGAAACTCAACCATCCAATGATTTTTTTATTCAGTCAAAACATATTACAATCTCGCTAACACCATTAACACAAAAACAATCCCAACCACTTATAACAATCCTTTTGGAACCTTCTAGAAGTAGGGTTTTATAAGGTATTTTTCTCATTTGATGTGTTAACAGGAAAACCTTGGTGTGTCAATGGGAAAAAAACCTTGACATGTCAGCAGGAAAAACTTGACGTGTCAACGGGAAAAAACCTTGACGTGTTAACAAAAAAAAATTTGGGGCGATGCCCAAACCCCATTTCTTGTTACGAGTTTATAGTACTTGCATGATCATTTGCCACATACCAACAATCTCCCACTTGGAGATTCATCCTTGATGACACTTTGCACTTGCATCTCCCACTGGATTACAGGTCTGGTTGGTTTCCTATGTCCATCATTATCATTCGTGAAGGCCAACAAAAACTGATGAGGAAATTAGTTTCTCTCGTGTAACTACCTTTGTCAACATATCTACAGGATTCTCACTTGTGTGAATTTTCTCCAACTTCAATTGTCCATCCTCCAAAACTGACCAGATGAAGTGGTATCTGAGTTGTATGTGCTTATTTTTTAAATGCAGAGCTGAGTTCTTAGAAAGATAAATGGTAGTCTAGCTATCAGTGTACAAATGGCTATCTTCTTGTTGTTGTCCCAATTCCTCTAGAAAATTTTGTAACCAAATCATCTTGCTAGCTTCTTTAACAACAATATACTTAGCTTCAATGGTTGAAAGCCTTTCACAGTCTTGAAATCCAAATAAATGCAGTAACTCCTATAGTAAAAAAATACCCTATAGTACTCCTCCTACTATCAATATCACCCACCAGATCAGAGTCAACATATCCTTTTAGAGAAAAAATTGTTCCTCCAAAACATAGTTCCTTTGAAGTAGTACCTCTTAAATATTAGAGAATCCATTTTACTGCATTCCAATGTTCCATTCTTGGATTGCTCATATACATGCTCACAAATCCCACTACATGTGAAATATCTAGCCTTGTGCATACCATTGCATACATCAAGCTTCCAACTGTTGATGCATATGGTATTGTTAGGGATCCAAATTTGCACCCTAATGCCAAGCTATGAACGAACTTAGTAGGTTTGGATGTAACATGGGACTGCTTTCAAGTTGTGGGTGTCCTATTCAAAAGTAGACCTCCAGTGATAAGGGTTGGCTTCCCCTTTTGATGCCACCTAACTACTAATTTCTGAGATAAAGGGTAAGAATTGCATGAAAAATGGACCTAATACTGAAAATACCTAAGGTGATACACCAAAACAACTTGGACCTGATAATAGCCTATCACATTCAAATCAATATCATAAAATTTGATTTACACAACTCACATTCCAATGCAGTTTACATAAATAATTTATAAGGAGGTCTATAAACAGTGCTTTTAGAAGGAAAATAGAGGTTTCACAACTAACAACACTACTAAACAGCATAGCTTATAACCTGTTAACATACATTTTCTGCTAAATAGATGCATAAACATGAGACAATTTTGCAAGGAAAGATGAATTTTCACAAGACAAACTGATCAATCATTAATAGCATACCATGAAACATGAAGAGAGAAGATAAAATGCTCTATTCTATTGATTCAAAGTGCTTACTGTATTACAAGTCCATTTGAGTTACAATACTGCTCCATGGAAAATAGCTCCAAGAAACCAACTATCCTACTGCTGGAAATAAAGAACTAACTCCAAAATTCTCAAAATGAACATACTTAAGCAAAAAACCCACCAAAACCCCTCACACATGTCTATCTAGAAGGTTCTGGTCGGATGCAGCAATGAGGCCAAAAAAGAACCTTCTAAAGTCACTCCAAAAAACCTCCAAAATAGTGAAAAGTCAAGCTCAGACTCAAGTCATGCTAAAAGTGTGACAAAACTCCCTCCAAAGTAGCACATGTTCTTCTAAAATAGTCAAATACTTCACCCCCACACTCTTCTCATGTCTGCAATTCAACCATTCTGTCTCCCAACTTTGACTCATGCAATATGTGTTTTGAAAACAAAAGACTCCAAAAGGAATTAAAGATAATAATCTTGATTAAGTGATTCATAATACATCACTTAATCAAGTTATTTTACATTTCAAAGCACAAAATAAAGGGGCCCACCATCAATATGAATTACATTTCATTTGCAAGTGAAAATATCATTTAAGTGATTAGCAAAATCACTTAAATGACATTTCAATGTTTTGAAACAAATGCAAAAAGAAATAATGAAATGCTAAAATGCTTTTAAAAGCATTAATAAGGTCAATAAGGCATATGATCATCTCACCTTTTCTCATTCTTCACTGTAAGGCCACATGTGGTCAATACTCTGATTTGCAAAGGCAATATAAAAGCTCAAAAAAAACTTGGCCAATATGGCCGACCTCCACACTTCTTGGAAAGCATATTCCAAGTCTCCAAGGCACATGATGCATGATCAAAAATCAAAGGCATATCTGATATGACCTGGCACACACCATATGTTTGTATTGCTTGAAGGACTTAGCAAATATTTGAAGCAAGGGAAAAAGAACCTAAGGCATAAAATGCCTAATCAATGTTTACATGTTTCAGCCTTCCCCATTTTGCATTAACACATGCTTCATTTTTTAAAAACATGGGACAAAATCCCATCGGCCATCAAGTAAGGTCAAACCCTAATCATCAAAACCAAAAGAATGAAAAAAAAACACAATCATTTTTACCATCAAACATTTTGGAAAAATGATGCCACCATGAGGGTTTCAGTCGACACAGAAAAATGGAGGCCTTGACACTGGTTTTTGATGAAAATTGCATGGAAACATGAGGTAATTGTTATTTTGCACAGAAACTTGGTTTTTCATATCATTTGAAGGCCATTTCATAGATTTTTGGCCGTGGCCTATACCATTTCCCTTATCATTTTTGTTTCTTTTCCTGAGGTTATTGTAATTGCTTCTTTTGCAGCCGCCATTGGGTCTTTATGCAGCTCAAATGGAAGCCCTTTGTATGAAATTTGCTTGCATACCTCAATAAAAATGGTTGACCTATTTAGGTGAGCTTCCTTTCGACCCTCATCTTCTGATTTTTAGTAAGTAGAGCTCATTTTGAGCCTCCATTGAAGCATACTCAACAAAGAATGTTAATTTCTCTCTGCATTTTGCATCTACACGAAGAAACCCCACATTTTTTCATTGTTTTTTTGTGAGAAAATCTAGTTCTTTTGGCCGCGGCCATAAGAATGCAAAATGGGTTCATATACTTGTTATTTTCTCTTAAAACCTTCATGACAGCCTTTTGAAAGGCTCTGTGTTTGTAATTTCAACTCAAACCCTAGGTGGGTTTGTTGATCTTGTAGAAAACTTGCAATTCCCTTGAAGAAACCCAAGTGGGTTTCCTTCAATTCGCAGAAAAAATGTTTTTATGTAAAAAACATCAAGTGTTTTACCTTCAATATGTAGCAATATTGCATTTCATTAAAAACCCCCAGGTGGGTTTTAGTGTTTTTGAAATGAGAAGACCTTTACAGGTCATGGCCATGAAAAAATTGAACTAAACCCCTTACATTTTCAGTTTTCTCATTTTTTACAAGATTTTGCAAGAATATAATTTGAATGAGTTTTCATGAGAGAGTGATCAACTCCTTGTATTCTGTAACCCTTGTTGATGATGAATGACACTGTTGAGTTGATTTTGTGCTCTGACATTGTTCCTTTATTATTTTCTTCTATGCTCCCATAGTAATAGTCCTTTACTAATATCTATGCAAATTTTGCACCTTGGATTTATGGCTCTGTTTAGGGAGAGGCCTTCTTCCTTTCCATCTACAACATATTTATGTCTGAAGGGTGCTTTGAATCATTTTGAATAGCACTGGAAAGTAATTCCAAGTCCTTGGAGAGTTCAAAGACATCCTTTTAATAAACAGACAATCCAATTGTTGAGGACTTGATATGCTCATAGTGAACTGTAATTTGTTGCTCTTCTGCAAATATGACCACATGTGCATCCACTTTGCTTATTTTGAGTTTCAAAGGAAAACCCACATTCAACACACCTAGAAATGTCACAATTTGTGCATACCCATGAATCCTGACATTGAATACTTTCATTATATGCAGTATTGTGTGATTGATATGCAATACTGTGTGATTGATTTTCCTCCTCATTGTTGTTATTCATTCCTATTCCTTTAATGGAGGACATGCTTGGGAATTTTCTTTTTCATCCTCTCCTTACACTTAATGCAACAAATCATTGGCACTATACAACTCACAATAGAGATCTCTACAAGCAGCTCTTATCTAGTTATCATAGTTCCTCACGGTATCAATATCAAGTAAATCAATCATGTCTGCTTTACTGAGCTCCATTCCACACCTCTGATCTGGGCATAGAAATTGTATCCTGATCACATCATATGAGGGTTCTAGTGTTGTAAT
Source organism: Sequoia sempervirens (assembly GCA_007258455.2). Classification (NCBI taxonomy): domain Eukaryota; kingdom Viridiplantae; phylum Streptophyta; class Pinopsida; order Cupressales; family Cupressaceae; genus Sequoia; species Sequoia sempervirens. The sequence continues at coordinate 100,930,320 of VDFB02000003.1, forward strand.
TGACCTCTCTACTAGAGATGCCACATGAGCTCTCAAGCAAACTTTACAAGTGACATGCATGCAACTGGTGAGAAAACCACCACCATGATTCTAATGTCTACACTTACTTAATAAACCTCCAGTGAATTATCTTCATTTTTGTTTACATGATGAATCCTTGTGGAGTTGGATTTATTGATTCAATAATTGTTTATGATGTTCATTTGTAGCTTAATAGCGTGCATTTGTAGCTTCATTCATGGCTGCCTCCTTAAGCCAACATCCTGGTATTGTATTCACCACTTAGGTTACTTCATTCTTGTGTTGTTTAAAGCCTTTGAAAGGCTTCAAAACTTTGTTGAAATGATGCTCCCATAAACTCCAAGGTTACAATTTCTTATGCTTACACATTTTATGTCACTTACATCTCAGATACATGTTGACTGTATGCTGCCTTTATTTCCTTCATTCATTGATGTAAGTAATTGTCCCTGCCATGTCATCATACTTGTAGTGATTTGATTTTTTTCTCATGAAAACACAGTTTTGGTAGTATTGTTGGTTGGCTCCCTTCACTCATAACATGTAGACTCTTATTGCTTTCAAGAGGATGTATTCCTAGCTTCATGATAAAGTAGGAATGGAAAAGTATTGCTCTTTAAGAATAGCATGATTGTACTTCTTTCATAATTGCAACTGTAACTATCATTTTCATTCCTTCTTCATAGCTTTGTATGGCTGCTCCTTGATCATTGTATTCCATTGTTTATGCATTGAATTGATCATACTACCCATTGATTGATGACTTGTCTTAAATCACATTTATGACTATCTACTTTAATGTCCCCACACTTGGTGATTTTCTATCATATGATAGTCCCTCTTCAAAGCATTTTACTTGAAGTGATTTCTCATTTAAGGACTACACACCAGTCTTATAAATATATGTGATTGACTGTCACTACGTTTTTGGAAAGTGGTGGTTGTCTCCTTACCAACACTGTCATCTTAAAAGATTATTCTCACCTTCCATTTGACTGTTGATTTATGATGATTGTCCCAACTTCTTTTGCATGATGACTGGTTGTGTTGTTTGCTTGTCCTTCTCTAAACTTTGTCCTCTGTCAACCACCTAGCAATCTCACCTACTGTCATCCATCATCACTATTTTTTTTGGGAATGTGACTATCTTTATATGACCTTTTATGACAGTGATAATGCCTCCTTTTAGTCATTTATTGTCTCTTGACCTTGTTGTCCCTTAAAGGACTGTCCCCTTTAAGGTTTCATTTGACTATAAAGCATCCTTTACACTCAATCTTGAATTTAAGAAACCCTTGGATAATGGTTCTAATACTTTCCTCCCTTTCCAATTAATGATTGCCATATGTTCCTTTAACTTTGAATGATGCTTGACCTCCATTTCCTTTTGAAAATGCAGAAGAACAACTAAAGCTATCTTGTTATGCTTTCCATTGCAATGGAAAGAAAACTAGGTTGATGCTTTGTTGTCCTCTTTTATCTGCTCATTGCACTTTGATGCTATGTTCCATTTTGTGGACTTCTTGTTTGATGGCATTGCTTCTCCATATTACTATTATGCATACTTGTTGTCAAGGCATTGATTTCCATCATTCTGAACTTGGGTTCCTGCATTTCTTGTATGCACTCTTGATCCAAGTTGGATCATTTATAATGGCCAAAACCCCTACATGAAAGATTATGAGCATATCCACTAATGTTGTCCTTGCATTGACATGTAGCATGCATTTTTCTATCCCAACCTTCATGGCTTTCATAACAATGCTTGCTGCCCCACATGTTCACTACCTGATTTCCACAACATTTGCTTACCTTTTCAATTATGTTCTACAATTAACACTATCTCCTCACTTTGATCCTAGTGGGCAGACACATTTCACCTATGTCAGTAACTTGAAAGCTCACCGTCCTATATGATGTGTGGCTGTCCAATAGGGTTAAGGTGAGAGGGACCTGACAATACTCTGGGTTACTCCCTCATTATTTAAGAGATGCATAATTGAACTTGATGCATCTTTTGAATTTGATAATGAAATTTGATCAACTGGTGTGATTCCATATTAATTTAATGCATTAATAATAGGTATATCTTTGATCAAGGTGCTCAATTTCCTATTTCTCTCAAAGCATGTTGAGCTCTACCCTCGTGGTAGCCACATTTACCCCACATGTTGCATTTAACTGAATCAAAATAGTAACAAGACTTGTCCTAAAACTGCACATGAAGCAAACAAGTTAGAAAATAGATGCATATTTTGGATGTGTTTGATGATTTCATTATTTTCCAGGACATCCAAGGTTTGCATACTTATTTAATGCAATTATGGATCAATTTATACATGCTTAGGTAGGTGTTCATGTAAGGTTTGAGATATTTCATTGCTTAGAGCATTGCTCTAATGTCATTATTTTTTTCCAGATGCAGGAGCTAGGAGCACTACGGAGCTAGGAAGGACACAAGCAACTCGGGGGCAGTAGCAGGGCAAGAGGACAACTTCAAAACCAGTCATTCTCAGGCAATGACTGGTCTCCATCCTTATATGAATATTTATTTGTTTACTTATTCATGTATAAACTGTTCTTTATTTTCATTGAATAAGTAAAGTTAGTCCCTTGGCTTGTGAGGGACATGTACACTTCATGATTATCAATAAAGATTACATTTGTACATATATGATTCTCTTTTCTCATTTGCTATAATTATAACATTGGAATGAAACTGTAATATGTTTCATTTGACAATATTTTTCATGCATATTGAACTTATCAGACTATGGTTTATCTTTTAAATGTTTAAACAAAAAACACAAAGAATAAACACTAAACCTGATTTTAGCTAAAAGCTAAAAATCAGGTAATAGGTATCTTAGAAATTTTTTCTTCCTCATCTTGTGTCTTTGGACACATCTCCTTAGTCAACTCAAAATGACTAGGCAAAGGTGTACTAACTGCTTTTGCATTCTACATGTTAAACCTTTTCAACATCTTCTCTACATACTCACTTTGAGACAAATAATTTTTTGTTTGTCCTGTCCCATGTGATCCTCATACCAAGGATTTATTTTGTTGCACCCAAATCCTTCATAGAAAAATAATTTTCTAGTTTTTTCTCAAGTTCATTAATATGTTGCATGTTAGACCCGGCAACAATCATGTCATCAACATAAAGCAATAGGATAATATAGTTGTCATTACCCAATTTCTTAAAATAAACACAATAATCAAAATAACATAAACCAGAAATTAGCAAAATAATTTGCTAATTTCTGCTTAAGTTCATTAATATGCTACATGTTAGACCCGACAACAAGCATGTCATCAACATAAAGCAATAGGATAATATGGGTTTCATTACCCAATTTCTTAAAATAAACACAATAATCAGAATGACATCTTTTGTAACCTTGTTTAGCCATAAAACTATCAAATTTCAAATACCATTGTCGAGGTGCTTGCTTCAGGCTATACAAACTCTTTTTTAACCTGCACAAAAATTCCTCCTTACCCTTGACCTCATATCCCTGTGGTTGTTGCATGTATATTTCCTCTTCCAAATCCCCATGGAGAAATGTTGTTTTCACATCTAGCTATTCAAGATTCTTTTGTAGCCACAAGACTTAGAATGGTTCTAATAGAAGTAATCTTTACAACTGGAGAAAATATTTCATCAAAATCTATACCTTTTTTTCTGTACAAATTTTTTTACCATGAGTCTGACCTTATATCTTTTCTTGCCTCCATCTTCTTCCTTCAACTTGTAAACCCATTTATTTGGTAATGCTCTTTTACCTGTAGGCAATTGGACTAAGTCCCAAGTCTAATTTTGCAGCAAGGAATCCATTTCCTCTTTCATGCCTAGCTCCCACTACTTTTTGGTATCGACCTGCATTGCTTCTACATAACCTTCAGGTTCACTAGAATCAGTTAATAATATAGAATAACGACGGAGAAAATATTTCTGGAGGTCTATTTATCCTTGTAGAATGTCTAACACTTGAAGGAGTATGTTGGATAACTTGTTTTTGCTGAGCTTTAGGTACCACTGGCATTTAATTTTTTGGATTCTCATCCAACACCACATATTCCTTTCTGGCCTTTTCATGCTTCTTTTTCTACAACTGATCCTTATACATGACCTTCTCATTGAATATAACATCTCTACTCCTAATCATTTTATGATTTTCATAATCCCATAACCGATAACCAAATTCATCTACTCCATATCCAATGAAGGTATATTTTTTAGACTTAGCCTCAAGCTTGGTTCTATTTTCAATATCAACACGGACAAAAGCTTCACAACCAAAGGTTTTCAAAAATGAATAGTTTACCTTTTTACTCTTCCATGCCTCCTCTAGAATTCCACCATTCAAAGGATTTGAAGGTCCCATGTTTATTAAATAAACAATAGTATGTACAACATCTACCCAAAATTGTAAGGGTAGCCCAACATGCAATCTCATGCTCCTTGCACGCTCCATAATGGTCCTATTCATCCTCTCAAAAATACCATTTTCTTGTGGGGTTCTAGGAACCATTTTCTACCTACGAATTCCATTGTATGATTAGTAATTTTCAAATTATTTGCTGCAATACTTGCCTCCATTATCATATTTGAGACACAACTTTTTTCTTGTCACATTCTCAACCAAAGCTTTCCACCTTTCAAAATTTCAAATACTTCTGATTTTTGTTTTAGGAAATACACCCATGTTTTCCTAGTTGCATCATCAATAAAAGTAACATAATAGCAAGAGACACCAAGAGAAGATACTTGAGCTAGTCCCCATACATCTGAATGCACAAGCTCTAATTTCTCACTCTTCTTCTCTTTCCCAACTTTGACAAATTAGACTCTTTTTCTATTTTCCATAAACACAATTTTTACAGAGCTCCAAGTCAATCTGCTTCAGACCTAGTAGTGACTTTCTGGAGAGAAAGATCTTCATCCCTTTCTTACTCATGTTCCCAAGTCTATGGTGCCACAATTATGTTTCTATCCCTATAGCAAGTGTTATAACTGTCTCAGTAGCAACTGTTTCAATAGCAGCTAAGGTAGAGTAAGTATTACCAATACACAAATACAATGTGCCTACCTTTTCACCTTTAGCTACTACTAATGCACCTTTAGTGACCTTCCAAACTTTGTCTGAAAATGTAACCATGCAGCCTTCACTACCCAGTTGTCCTACTGAAATTAAATTCTTTTTCAAATTTGGAACATGTCTTACCTCCTGTAGCAACCATTCATTTCTATTCTGCAACTTGATTTTTATCTTTCCTTTTCCAACAATTTGGCAAGGTTCATCATCACCAAAATATACCTATCCAAAATCACTTTGAACATAATCTACAAAATATTTCCTATGGGTTGTGGCATGAAATGAAGCCCCTAAATCTATTACCCAAGAATCATTAGCAATATCAAAACATAGAATTAAAACATCCTGCAATTTATTAGTTGCAACATTAGCTTCCTTATTGTCATTATGTTGTCCATCTCCTTGTTTTCCCTTTCAAGACCAACAATCCTTCTTCAAGTGTCTTGGCTTTCCACAGTGCCAGTAATCTATTTTTCCTCTGGATTTAGATATTCCTTTCTTCGACTTCCCTTGTGATTTCCCATGATTTGTTGGGATTTTTACTCTCTCCTTTGTTCTTTACAATCAAAGCATTATCCCATGTTGAACTCTCACCTATGCTTTTCCATCACATTTCCTCGCTAAGGATAACACCAACAACATCATCAAATTTCAATGTATTTGAACCAGAGATAGAGTTACTTACAACCATTACCAAGCTATTCCATCTTTCTAGCAAAGAACATAAAACCAAGAGAGCCCTCACCTCTTCATCAAAATTCACTTTTATAGAATTTAACTAACTGGTAATCATATTAAACTCATTTAAATGATCTGTCACAGATCCACCTCCAATCATTTTTCAGATTAAACAAACAGTTCATGAGAAATACCTTATTTAAGGTTGAGGGTTTTTCATACAATTTAGCCAAAGCTTCCATCAGATCCTCTGTTGTCTTTGCTTCTATTATATTGAACACCACAGATGGTGCAAGGCACAACGAATGGTTCCCAGTGCCTTTCTATCCAGAATCTCCCATTCTTCATCAGACATCGTAGCCTCCTTCTTTGCTTTTCCTTGCAATGGCCACCATAGACCCTTTTGATACAAATAATCTTCCATCTACATCTTCCATAATTGATAATTCTGGTCGTTGAACTTCTCAACCTTGAATTTTCCTTCTTCCATTGCTCCCACTTAAATCTAGAGGTTTCCAGCCAATCAACCGAAATAAACATGGCTCTAATACCAGTTGTTAGGGTTTAGGTAGATTGGAGCAATAAACATTAACAATTATATGCAGATTAAATAACCTAGAAATAACAATGAAGAATAACACAAAATAGATCAACATAGAATTTAACATGGTTCACCCAATATGGGCTACATCCACAAAAACTCAACTATCCAATGATTTTATTATCCAGTGAAAAATAGATTACATTCTCGTGAACACCATTATCGCAACATACATCCCAACTGCTTATAACAAGCCTTTTCAAACCTTCTAGAATTAGCGTTTTACAAGGTCTTTTTTTCATTTAGCATGTTAATGGGAAAACCTTGACATGTTAATGAATTTTTTTTGGGGGGAAATGCCCCGAACCCCATTTCTTGTTACGAGTGTATAGTACTTGCATGATCAGTCACTACATACCAACATAGTGAACCATATTTTTGTAAGTTCCAAAAAATGGGAAAGCATACATGGTAGCCCATTGATGACCAATTGTCCTAGCAATTGACCCTTTATTATATAAAACTAAATAGTCACACATTTAACTAATTTTTCATTGGTGTAAGTGCTTAATCAACTTCTTAGGACTCTCCTTTTGTAATTTTTAGTTAGTCTAAGTCATGAAATCAAAGTTTCCATAGTATATTTTTATTTAAAAATTTATCTTTTTTAAAGCTTAAAGTTACAACATCATCCTTTTAGCCATCTGTTAACCCTACAAAATGGTTTATCTACCCTAGAAAAATTACATTTACCATAATGATTAAATTACTATCAAAATGGATTTATGGATTTGAAAATTGCATCCATGAGCCTTTGTATGTGTCTACTTTCTTTTTCCATAATTATTACTCTAGTTTGCACCTCTTTTAAATAATTTTTCTTTAGTAATCATTGTGTTATTCCCTCCAAATTCTAAACTTAAATTCCCTCACCTATAGAAAAAAAAATTAGTCATTTGTAGAGGTTAGAATTGAGAGAAATTTATCCACCTACAAAATCCAAACTCATAAAAAATTAATCTAATTTTATGTCTATATAGAATCATATTTAAGATTTCATGATCACCCATAGATTTTTAGATATTGGAATAATTTAATGGCACAAATTATTTGAAATATTTTTGTCATTGATGTCAAAGGGAAGAAGTACAAACCACTACTATCATCTATGTTGGAAATATTGCCATTTATATTGTCATTGATGTCAAAGGACATTTATTTAATAAAGCAAAAATAAAGTAGGAATAAATATAAATTCAAATTAATATATCATATTTTCTAGAGATCGACCCCCCTTGGCTAGGAACCCCTTCTTGGAAATTAAAAATAATAAATTAAATTATTTTTAAAGGGGTCAACACCTCCTAGTATTTGGCACTCATTTCTAGAAAGGGAGTTTAAATGAAATAATATATCATACTGCATGGGCCAACCTGTTTGAGGGGATGCAACTATTGGTTGAAGAGGCATTTGAAGGTGTATAAATAAGGATTCATTGGAGGCTCATTAGACATCGATTCATTGCATACATTTCCTACTTCAAGAGTAGATCTAGAGAAAAAAAAGGAGCATATTTATGAGAAGATATCAAACCTTTTAAGAGTAGAAATTAGACATATTTGGAGAAGACCTAATGCAGATTTTGTGAAGATAAATTTCATATTTGAGAGTATTTATTGAAGATCTTTTTATAGATCTGAGTGAGAGAATTTTGCAAATTTAAGAGAAGAATTTGAGGCATATTTTTTTAAAGTCCTTGAATGGATCTAGAGTAGATTCAACAATATTATTATCACATTTCATTTTAAAGGTTGGTACCTTCTATTTTGTGAGATTGGGAGGTTGGTGCCTCTCACTCAAAGAGATTGGTGTCTCTTACTGAGTTGGTGCTCGATGGAGGGGATCGGTGTCTCCTATGGGTTGGTGTCTATTAAAATTGTAAGAAGATATATATAAAAGAAATGTTTTTCCATGGTTTTCTCATGTAAGGGTTTCCACATAAAATCATGAGTGTATTTTGTGTGTTAAATTGTTAGATCTTACTTGTGTGGATCTTTTGATTATTGCTTTATGATTGCTAAATTTATAAATTGTAAAATTTGGTCTTATATCGATTCACCCCTCCTCTCAATATAAGTGTGTGTGTATCTCTTCAATTGGTATCAAATCTGGTTCCTTCGAAAAAATCTAACCACTTGAAGGAAAGATCTTAAGAACACACATGGAAAATCAAGAAAGATTTTCCTTAAACATAGCATCATTTTTTAACAAGAACAACTATGCTTTTTGGAGTATAAGTATGTGCACTTATTTGATGGCTCATGGATTTGATGGCATCCAACAAATTCATCGCCAGCAATTCATCAAAGGAAAATTCACCGTCAACAATTCACTACCATGAAAAATTCACCGACGGAAAATTCACTGCCAAGTAAAATCCACCGCCAACAATTCACCACGTTTTTGAAATATATATTAAAAAATATTGGTGAATTGTTGGCGGTGAATTTTACTTGGCGGTGAATTTTTCGTCAGTGAATTTTCCATGGCGGTGAATTGCTGACAGTGAATTTTCCTTCAATGAATTTTCAGTGATGAATTTTCCTAGAGTCAGATTTGATATATGGTATTTTTTTGTAGATGGCTATGTGGCACCATCTACTCCACAAAAAAATCAAGCTGGATAGAGTGAAAATGAGAATAATGCTAAAGCTATGAATGCAATTATAAGTGGTCTAACTGAATCAAAATTTGTCAAATTCATGCATTGCACATCCAAAAAAGAGATGTGAGGTAAGCTTCAAAGGAATTATGAAGAAGATGACAAAGTGAGAAAGGAAAATATCCAAACCTATAGAAGACAATTTGAAAGTTTGAAGATGAAGGATGAAGAGAATATTTCTGCCTATTATCTCCTCATGGATGAAATCATAAATACCATTCATGGTCTTAGAGAAAAGATTAAAGATGAGGTTATTATGCAAAAGGTTTTAAGTTCTCTACCCATGAGATTTAATGTGAAATTTTCTTCCATGGAAGAAATGAAGGATCTAGACACTTTGAAGATGGATGAGTTACATGACATTCTTACCACTTACAAAATGAGGACTAAGAAATGAACATCATCAAAATGAGAAGTCGCCTTCAAAGCATCAATAAGGATGAATAACAAAGGACTTGTATCAAGTGAAATATCAAGTGATGAGGAAGAGGCTAAATTTGTGAAGAAATTCAATAAAGGAACTATCAAGCACAAAGGTAAGTATACTCTTAAATGTTTTAATTATGGTATTATAGGTTTTTTTTTTTTTGAAAAATTTTCATAGGTTGGAAGTGATAGTAGCAAAGAAGAAGTATATTACGACAAAGCAAAAGGAAAGAAAAGTTATTATAACAAGAAGTTCACTCAAAGGAAATTTGAACAAGAAAGAAATAGTTCATTCGAGGAAAGTGACGAAAGCTTCTCTAAAAGTGATAGAGAAGAAATTTTCTTCATGACCATAGAAACAAAAGAAGAAGCTCCAAGGTGTAAAGATAAAGGAAATTAAGAGATCAAAAGAGAGAAAGATACTGTAGTAGATCTCGAGGAAGAACTTACCATTGTCATAGACGAAATCAAAAGGATGAAGAAGTAGAATTTAAAATTGAAAGATCAAATTTGAGAAGACAGTGAAAAGTTTGAAAAGATAATTATGGATTTGAAGAATCAAGATGAAGAATCCAAACACATTGAAAATGTTTTAAAAAATAAACTAAAGGTAAAAGAATCAAAGTGTGAGAAGCTTGAATTTGAAATAGTTTCTTTGAGGAAGGAGCTATAAATGACTAAAGATAAGCTTAGTAGAAACATAAAGTTTGATAAAAAAAATTAAAATGTTAGAGGACCTTATCAACTCAAAAAGATCACCATTCATCAAAAGTGGTCTTGGTTTTGATGGAAAAAGTTCACAAACTACAAAGAAGTTGGAAAGTAAGTATTATGTTGTGGCCCTCAAAAGTTCCAATAAAGAGATAAGAAAAAAGGAGGTGAACAAAGAAGAGAATAAAAGAGAAGAAAAAAAAAGGAGGGAAAAAAAGAAGGAAAAAAAGGAGGATAAAACCTCACAGTGTCAAAGAACTAAAAAGGAAAACCTCAAACAGTCCTTCCCTCAAAGGAAGCCACACACAACTAAGTTTCAATATTCTTTCCATGGTTAATTCTTTTTATGTAATCTATTTGGGTATAAGCAGTAAACTATAGAGTTCACACAAGGAATGATTTCAAATTCATGAAGAGGAATTATAATTCATTTTCTCCTCTAATGGATTATAATAGTATATGTCACAAGTGTAACAATTTTGGGCACACAAAACATTTTTGTAGAACTATTTTTCTTGAGTCTTTGAGACAAAACAAGGAGGATTTTTGTGAAAAGTAAAAGGATGAATCAAAAAAAGTTTGGAAAAATAAGGAACAATAAATGAAAGGTAAATTCATGCTTGTAAAAGTTTCACTACATGCTCAAGATGAGAAATAAAAATGGTATGCGACAGTGGTTCTTCAACCCACATGATTGGTGACAAAAGAAAAAAATTCTCTCTAAAGAAAGTGAATGAAGGAATAGTGAAATTTGGGGACAACACTATGACACACATAAAATTTAAAGGCACACTTAGTATAGATAATGGATGAACTAGAACTAAGGATGTCTTAAATATGCTGAAGGATTGAAGCATAATCTCCTCAGTGTGAGTCAGATGTGTGAACAAGGGCACACTTTCATGTTTCATTCTAGAGGTTGTAAAATTATGAAAGATGGAAAACTGATAGCCAATGCTTATAGAAAAAATAGTAATTTGCACATTCTCAATGAAGTCAAAAGTGAGAATGCTATGTGAGGAAATAAGATGAGATTTGGTTGTGGCATAGAAGGATGGGACATTTGAAATTTGATAACATTGTGAAGATTAGTAAAAAGCAAGTCGTACGAGACATGCTGAAGATAGAAAATCCTTCAAATATCAATTGCAAATAATGTCAATATGAAAAAAAAAAAGGGACAAGCTTCAAATCTAAGTAGTATTCTATTAGATGCATAGGAAAATTGAGAGGGGGGTGAATCAGTTGTACATTAAAAAATTCAATCCCTCATTAAATTTCAAACCCTTATCAACCTTTAAACCCTCATTAAGAATTATCAAATGTAAACATGTGAAACAACAATGAAAACACAATCACACATAAGAGAACACTATATTTCCATGGAAAAACCTAAGTAGGGAAAACCATGGTGAGGATTAGCTCACATATATATATGAATAACAACACCATACAATTAGGCTCACTGCCCAGAAAAGAAGAAAGGCTCACTACCGGGTGGCTCATTTCCAAGAATAAAGAAGAATAGAATAAATTGTTATAGAGAGATTCACTATCTCAAATAAATAGGAATGATCCACCACTGCAACTCGATGCCATTCACAACCTTTGGCTCACTGCCTCTAGTAACTTCAAGCACATTGAAAATGTAGAAAAATTATGATCACTACATCCAAATTCATAGGAATTTAATCTCACACTCAGATCACCACACTTGATCACATTCACATCTTTCAAACACCTTACAAAATCTCCAACAACTCACTTTCCTTTTCTACCATCTACAACCTAAACAATATCAATTAGGTCAACCTTAATGAAATGTATGTACCTCAAGTCTCTTCGGAGACATCCGATAAAATTGGAATAATACAAAGAAGATTAGCATGGCCCCTGCGCAAGGATGACACGCATAAATTGAGAAATGTATGCACCTCAAACATGCAACACCAAAATAGGTCAGCACCAAACAATTTTGCAGTGGAAATAATTGAAGGTAAACCACACCAAGGGTTAACTAGAACCCAAATCTACATCACCACACTACTCAACACATCCACAATCCACAAACAATCTTTGCAATTAGCGCTAGCACCCAGGTTGGCCAAACCTACACTAACACTAACAAGAAACCATATACACACCTATCCAAGTATGGAATCACCATGTGAACCACATAGAAACACTTCACAACATTCTAGAATATACCACATCATCATAATATCCAACACCACTGCCACAACCACCTGAAATTGAAGAATACTTTCATCTTGCATGCCTAGATAGCCTACCATTGAACTTCCAACACAAGAATTGAACTTGTGAAGCAACTCAACACCAAAAACTCCAAGGGAAGACAAATAAAAACAATATAAACATGCTCCCAAATCTACAAGACAATAAACCTCATTGCAGAGAAATGTGGAGCAATTCCATTTCTCTTGGACAACCTTCTATACAGACAAACACATTGTCAAACATAACTTCTACTGCCGCACAATCCAGAACCTAAAACTATGGATATATAAACTTTTAACACCTCTTATCATCTCATCCAAACCACACAATGATATCTTCAACCATGAAGAAATGTGGAGCATAACATTGAACACACCTTTGTCACACTACACTCTTTTATTCAATTTTTCTCAAAAGCACTTGGAAGCCAAGTGAACTAGCTACATCAACAACACAAACACAACACTACAACACCTCATCATGACTATAGCAACTCCAATCTCCATAATATCCAACTATTGAAATCGATGACAACACAAACAACATACTTGCAAAAATCTCCCCCTTTGTCATTGATCGCAACACTAGCTCTAAAAAACCATCAACAACAAAAGCAACTCTTGCATCAAGCAATGTTCCCCCTTACTGGGGTACAATTCACTCTCTCCCTTTTCTTTTGTTCTTCAAACACCATTCTCTCCTCCTTTCTTGAGGATTTCTTCAACCACTACTCTCCCCCTGTGTTTTCCAAATCATACTCTCTCCCTTTGACATCAATTCTTTCCTTGTGTTTTTCAGACTTCACTCTCCCCCCCTTTGACATCAATGGAAAAGGGAAACAAACTCACCTTTGACACATCACCTGCATATAATTTTTCTTTTCTACTCTCCCCCTTTGAAATTTGCATACATCACTTGCACACTTCTCTTTAGGAAACAACAACAAGCAACTTCTCTCTCTCCACTACTCTTCTACTGTACATTTTGCACTACTCATTCTTCACTAATTCCATATTTTATTTATCTCCCCCTTAGGAGCACAAGATATGCTCCACCTAACTACACCAATCAAAACACTACTACCTACTCCCTCTAAGAGGTAGCCTTCAACATCAGTCCAAGACCAAGAATGTGTCTTGAATGATCACCTAAACATACGCATAAATCTATCCATCTAGTTGAAACGAGGGGTAGTAACCCCTAACTTCTTCTGGAGATACTCAAAATTATCTTTAGGAAGAGCCTTTGTAAAAATATCTGCAACTTGATCCTTTGTAGGCACATACTCCAACTTCACCTCATTGTCTGCAACTTTCTCCCTTAGAAAGTGATACCAAATAGAGATATGTTTTGTTCTTGAATGCATTACCAAATTCTTTGAAATATTAATAGAACTTGTATTATCGCACAAGATAGAAATAGGTTGATATCCTTCAATGTTTGCTTCATCCACAACACCTATGTACAACATGATGTTGCTACAACTAATATATTCTACCTCTATAGTAGATAATGACATTGAATCCTACTTCTTACTCAACCATTTAACCAATCTGCTTCCAAGAAGGAAAGCACCTCCACTTGTACTTCTTATGTCATCTGTACAACCCACCCAATTTGCATTTGTATATGCACTCAAAGAGAAATCAGTATCCCTAGGATACCATATTCTAAAGTCCAAAGTGCCCTTTAACTATCTAAATATCCTTTTAATTGCTACAACATGTGAATCTTTGGGATCTTCTTGAAATCTTCCCACAAGACAAACTGAATACATGATATCTGGTCTAGTAGCAGTTAGGTGTAGCAGTCCACCAATCATTGATCTATACTTGTTTTAATCAGCCTTAGGAGATTCATCATTCTTGCTCAATTTACAACCAGTAACCATAGGGGTACACACTAGTTTAGAATCCTCCATTCCAAACATCTTCAACATTTCCTTAACATACTTTGACTAAGAAATGAAAATAAATTTTTTCCTATTGACTGATTTGTAATCCAAGTAATAAATTCATCTCCCCACACATTGAAATTTCAAACTCTTTTTGTATCTCATATGCAAACTTTTTGCACATACCTTTATTTCCTCTGAAGATTATGTCATCAACATATAACACCACAATCAAGATTTGTTCTTCCTCAACCCTGATGTACATGTTACTATCTACAATACCTTTTTTGAATCCTTTCTATATTAAGTACTTATCTAACCTTGCATACCAAGCTCTAGGATCATGTTTGAGTCCATATAATGCCTTATTTAACCTGTAGACCATATCAACATCATTTGATAACTAAAAACCTTCTTATTTTTCAATGTATGCCTCTTCTTCTAACTCATCATTCAAGAATTCAAACTTCACATCCATCTGATATACCTTGAAGTCTTTATGTGTTGCAAAATCCAAAAATATTCTAATATCTTCCATCCTTGCCATCAGAGCTATTGCTATTATTTTGTTTCCCACTCCATAGAGTTTTCTACCAATCCAAAAACATTCAATTCTAGTGCGGGTGGAATTTCATGCCTCAGTGTGAACCCGGGCGGTGTTTTTTGTGGTTCATCGAACCTTTCACTTTTCCACCCGTTCCTCTTTTATCTCTTTCAAATGTTTAACCCAGGAGGTGTTTTATGTATTTTTTTGAACCTTGTTTTCAGTGTGATGACTATTAGCTTGGGCGATCTTTCACCATAACTTTCGAACTCGGGCGCATATTTGTAGAGTTCTTTGAACCTCTTTTATTACCACTCGTAGATGTTTGTTTTCAAAATTTTAAAAGATGATTATGTGGGGAATGGTGAAAGCGACAGCTACCACATGTCCTAATGTGAAATCAAGACATTAATGTCCATCTACTCCCATGTTTTTCCATGAAGTCATGTTTGATAAAATAGAAGTACAAACATACATTCTTATCACAACAATTTTTGAGGACGAGCTAGAGAAGACACACAGTTCAAATTGCAGGGTTCACCATTATAGGTATTTGAGTTTCCATTCATTGCAATTGTTTTCTAAATTATTTACTCCTGTATTGAAGAATATACATTTTGAAGAGTCACTGCTACAAATGGAAAGGGTTAAATATGTTGGCTATGAGTATATGTTTGGGTTAACCTATGAGGGGCCTAAAATTGATGATACTCAGCTAGGGCCTATTAATTTAGATGAATTGCAGAACAAATTTAACAAACCTAACCCTCTACCTATCATTGAAAGAGTAGTAAGTAGTGGTTTAATGGAGTCCAACACATTTCCAATAGTAGTGCAATGTCCCAAATTAGTGTTGGAATGTATCAGACATTATAACACATAGACATGAGAGGTTAGGAAAAAAGACAATAAACTTATTATGAAAATTCAAAGGTCTACCTTCATGTCTTGTTTGAGGATTCTAGAAAGAGACGAATACTCGCCCATGGACATGACCAATTCTCAGATTGAGTTTACTACCAAGAAAGGGGTCTACAAGAATGTAATAGTGAAGAACTAGCTAGCCAAACTGAAGAAGGGTAAGTCTCAGTTGCCTCGCAACCCGCACAGGAACCACTTTGTAGATGAAGTAGTTGATATTGTTGTGTTGCTGCACAGGGTCAGGGGTAGTAAAAATGTTCATAGTTTTGAAGAATGGATGTATTTCTTCATCCAAATCATATTGAATGGGGAACAATTCCTAGATTGGGCTAAGATTATCAGTGACCGCGTGCATGAGTTGATGATGTTCTTCACTCTAAATAGTTTTTTCTTCATGTCATCATATTTGATATATGCCCTTGCCAGCACCCAACCCTGGCTTGGATTAAGGCCAAGTGATTTACCACCAGAAAAGGTACCAATTTATGACTACTTTGATAAGCTCCAACTACATAAAAGCTTCTTACATTTCAGGAGGATTGCTAGCACTTTTACTATGAGGATGGTTAGGGAATTATAGGGACATTCTACAATGAGGTTGTCTCCAAAGGAAATGCAGTTTGTTGATTTTTATGGTAGCCGCTTTATCCAATTCTGGAGGTTTTCATACATAAGAGTAGGCGGGTATGCAGGTTTTCCTATTAAATTTCCCAGGTACCCTAAAGACAAATGGGTGATTATTGAGGTTAGCAGGCAATTGGCTAATGTTAATAGATTGTGCCAAGGCAGAAAGAGGCTGATAGTCAATTTTCCATTTGGTTTTGGTGCATATAGCTACCAATCTATGTCTGATGCATTGAATATTGAGACATAATTTTCTAGGTATGACATGTCCTCATATGATGAGCATGTTTCTTTTTCCTAAAAGACTATATTAAGAACAACTTGAAGCTAGGTCCTACTTACAATCACCAATCCAACCTTGAGGATTACTGGGTTGATTGCTTTAATGAATATGAGGTAAGAAGAAGAAGTTGGATGAGATTAATAGTGGAGAAAATTATCATTTATGATTTGAAATGGGATTTGTAAGGTATTATTGAAGATGGGTCGGACATGGTTGACCTAGTATATATTGATCTTATAGAGAGCCGACCCATTCCTGCCATGGATTGGAGCTTTAAAGAAAAGGAAACTATTGAAGCCAGGACTGTTGATGTTCTAACTAGGACCAGGGAATGGGTGACTAAGAAGAAAAATGAGCAATCTCACCCTTGCACTAGATCAAAGGACCCACAACCTACTGAAAGTACATCCCAAGCCTCCACCAGTAGGTAGTCAACTAGTAATGTTCCTCAGTATTTATCATCAGGTTCCCAAGGAGGTGGCGATGAGGATCCACTAGAAAGAAATGTATACTCACAAAACTGTGGGGATGATATTTTCAATTTTCCTATTCTGGAGAAGGATAACAAAGGAGAAGAGGAAGAGGAAGGATTAGAAAACCTGAATGTTAATTCCCCTCCCTCTCAAAATGAATCACCTATCAGAGAGGTGAACCCCTTTGAAGGGTAAGTGACAATTGCACCTGCAGGAGACACCCCTCCAATCACTTAGACACTATTTGAGTCCCTCGGTTTCAAGGCAACTAAAGTTGCAGTAACATCAGCCTGGCTAGAAGATTCACTATCCCAAAAAAGGAAATCCATACAGTCTATCTTGCCTAAGCAGGACATGGTAGGTCAATTGCTACAGAGGACATCAACTCCTAAACCTAAGAAGCTAAAGACTGTTGCTAGAATTATAGATGACATAGAATCAGGGACACTCCATTTGGAAATTGCACACCCTTTTGTGCAGAGAGATATTTCTCAAGCAGTAGCAAGTGATTTTGAAGTGAATAGGGTCGACCTCAGTCCTCCTGCCAGGGATGGTGATGTTCAATTTTTTTAGGTATCAGTAGCTAGGATGGTTGAGAGATCAAAGAAAGATAAAGAAAGAAAAGATGAATTGAAACCTCAGGCTTGGAACTTAATTGCATGTTTAAAATCTATTTTTGAGGTTGTTCCACAACCTATTTACCAAATAGATGCTTTTGTTGAATCTCTCACTGTGGTTGGAAAGGAAGCCTTAACTAAAATCAAAAGTATTCAAAGTTTAAGTCGGGTTGTAGATGACTGGAACCAATCCCTCATCAAGAAAGGAAACATTGTCATTTCTAAATCCTTTAAACACTTCCAAGAGGAAAATGCTCTGAAATCCACCTTAGGGTATGGGGTCATTGCTATTGAAAAGTAAGAGAAATTTTGGGTTGACTATCAAACTGAATTGAAGTTACTGATGAGCTCGGATATGGAAAAACTAGTTGTGGATCAAATCATACCTAATGCTTCAGATACTCGCTACCTGTCATGGACTAAAGGTGTAGAATGGAAATTACAGGTTGCTAAACGAAGCTTATAGAAGCTTAAAGAGATCATCAATGAGTGTGTCACCATTTTAGACAAAGCATTGAGCACATTGGTGGCTCTTGGCCTGCTAAAAGATAAAGATGGAATAGGAGATGTTGTAGACACTAGAAGCTTAATGACAGATTTTCAGAAAATGGTTAAAGAAGCTCTTGACTTACCCACTCTTAATGTTTAACACTTACAAAGGCTAAGTGAATTACACCTGGTATCATCTCAGGCAATGGACCTTATGAAAGCTTGTGAGCAGCGCATGGAAATGGCTAAAGGTATTCATTTGACATGGAAGGTGAGGATGAAAAATGTAACTATTCCCCAACATAAGGACCTAATTCATATCCTCAAGGCTTTCCAAGAGTGGCATAAGAGACCTTTGGTGATCCAAGAAGCTGGAAATGAAACAATGCCATCATAGTACCATGGGTCCTCTTTGTTTCTTTTACATGTTTTTTGTTTAATTGGATATGAACATGAAGAGGTGAGGCTCATCTGCCTATTTAAATTGTATCTATTTTCATATACTCTCTCTAGACATTCTTCACAAGTTTTGCTCAGTACTATTGATAAATAAAATTACTATTTTGTCTATGTGTAATTTGGTGAAGTTAATCTGATTTCTTGAATCTTTGTGTTTAAGAATATCTCATGCATGTCTTATCTTGGTATGAGGAGTGCAATTCTTAAATTAATTTTTTTTCTCATATGGTATTGAGCGGATGTTTTGTTTCCAATTGTTAATTATTCTTTGTGCTAATACTTATATTCATTGTAGTATGCACCTGATATTAAAAAAAAATTGGATATTGGGTATGCCTTTCTGCTTTCTGGTTAAAAGCATACAAGATGTTTTATTTCTTGTTGTTTTAATTCATTGAAAATTATATGAGGGAGTTGTACCTTGGAAAATTTAGAGAATATTCATCTTGTTCAAAGATTAATATTCAGAGTTGTTGGATAATTTCTTTTGCACCTAGTGGGCGTTCATTTTAAATTCTCAAGGTGTCAAATCTATTAACCAACAAGAGAAAAATTCTCTTCAAAATCTATTGCTTCCACTTGTGACTAGCCCTTACACACATGTCTAGCCTTATTTTTGACAACTTTTCTATTCTCATTCAACTTGTTTATGAAAACCCACTTATTTCCTAACACATTCTTATTTGTTGGTCTTGGGACCAATTCCCAAGTCCAATTCTTCTCAATCTGTTCTAATTCTTCTTTCATAGCCTTTATGCAATTCTCATCTTTTTATGCCTCAGTTACAGTTTTAGGTTCTACCTCTAAAAGTAAACAAAAGTTTACCTTTTCCTCTATCATACCAGATTTTCTCTTTGTCAACACACCTTTTGTCTTATCTCCAATGATTTGGTCTTCAAAATGATTCTTCTACACATACTTAGGAGTCTTAGGGATATTTTTTGGACCTTCTTCCTCTTCAACTATTATCTCTTTTTCTTTCTCTCCTTTATTTTCTTCTTCATTGCAAGGGGATTCATCAGATTCATATCCTTCTATCAATACAAAAATTTGATGTGATTCTTCATCCACTTTAACACTTGCACTTTCAAAAATCTTCTTCAACTTTTTATTATAGCACCAATATGCTTTGCTTCTTGCAGAGTATCCAAAGAAGATTCCTTCATCAAATCTTGCATCAATTTTCCCTAAGTTTTCTTCATCTCTTCTAATATAGCATTTACTTCCAAACACTTTGAAATATTTCATAGTAGGATATTTTCCATACCATAACTCATAGGGAGTCTTTTAACTATTCACTCATTTCAATAGACATCTAGTAGACTTGCTTCCTTCATCATTGTTCTTGCAACTTCTTGAACTGTTCTATTCTTCCTCTCCACAACTCCATTTTATTGAGGAGTCTTAGGAGCTGAAAAATGCCTCTTAATCCCATGATCTTCACAAAAAATGTTAAACTCATCAAAGGTGAACTCACCACCTCTTTCAGAACTTAAGCACTTGATTTTCACATCCATTTCATTCTCAACCATAGATTTAAATGATTTAAACTTATCTAGAGCTTCTATTTTTTCTTTGAGAAATGTCACCCAAGTCATTCTAGAATACTATTTTTATATTTTGGTTGCATGTTTTCATGCTCCGAGCCATTCAAAAGCAACTTGGATTGTATGTTTATGGTGTCATATGGGCTTTGAATATTCTCTGACAAGTAATACTGCGAATAATTATTTATGTTTGGGACAAATATAAACCATTTATAAAACGCTTCATTTAATCAAGAGAAACTTCGATTGTATGTTTGTGAAAACAAGTCATCAAGTGAGATAAATTTATTTAATCATGTCTAAAATCAATTATATTGTAATGAAACAATCCCCCAAACCGAAAGGTGAAAATAAATGTAAGGCATCAAGGTTTGGGGACTAGGAGTACCTCTTAACAAGTACCTCAACTGTAGAGAGCAAGTTGTACATTTTATTTTAGAACAATTGTTGGGCTTATCAGTGTTTATAATATATTAACTATGTCATACCTAACCTATTGTGTTTATGTATGAAATGTTCTCCTATATTATGTCATGGTGTCATTTTTATATGTTAGTGATAAGTCTTTTATTAAAGTTTACCAAAATTATGATATTTAAAACTTAATGCACATGTGTGTGAATTATGATGTAATCTTTTTTGCTAAGGTTTGTAGTGGACATTGAAAGCACTTTCTCTTATATAGTCACATGAAATGTCTATTGTTACATTTTTGAGTTTGGAAATAAGTTAAACAATAAAATTAAATGTATACCAAGATCACATAAAAAAAATTATAAACATTAATTTGTATTTATTGATTGTCTTGCTTACAAGGTAGCCTAAATATCTAACTACTTTGGTATTACTATACATTTGTTACCAAAAAAACTTGAAGTATAACATGTGGTGGGAGTGTTAGAATGTTGGTATTATCAATACCTCTTGAAATGTATCATAATTCAAGGTTTAGGGTTTACAAGGTAAGATTGTCAATGTGGGGAAGTCTAACTATTCAAGGACTGAAAGCTACACAAGAATGTGAGACATGCTTGGATGGATGAGTGTAACAATGTAATAGGAAGTAAGGAAAGATCATACTTAGATAGGGAAGTAGTGAAGTCTAGTGGGGAGTTAGGAGAGATCAGACTTAGATAGGACAATCATCATAGATCAAACTTAGATCATACTTTTATGTCATGCAATTCTATTATTTTTTTCTTCATTGCATAATCATTCATTGTGTAGATCTGTATTTCACAATTTTTTAGTGCACATATGTATATCTATATGTACATATGTATGTGCACACGTATGTACATATTACATATACATGTATGTGCATACGTATGCACATATATGCATATACATATATATACATATGTAGATATATGCATATATATACATATACATATACATATATATATATATATATATATATATATATATATATATATATTGATATTTAGATAGATTTATACGAATGGATAGAAGTATAGATAGGTAGTTTGATAGATAGATAGATATGTAGATAGATAAATTTGTATATAACCATGTGACCTGAAAATTGAATGAAGACAAATTTTGGCTGACCACTAGACTAAAGAAAAATAAGAAATTAATCCCATTAGATTCATAGTGATGCTTGAACAAAACAATTATTTTTCTTGCAAAAGTAACCGTGTTTATGAACACAAAATGTGGAAGTGTTTAAAAAAACCCTAGAGGCCATATACTTCATGGAGCACAATGTTGATTCACCAAGAAAGAAAGAGAAACTTCAAACTATGGAAAACCACATATTCACTTTAAATATTCAATTCAAAAGAATAAAAAAAAGAGATCCATCAAATTACATAACATAATACACCATTTAAAAATAAAATAAATAAATACCAAAAAAGAAGCAACAACTGACAAGAGACAATGGTACAACCTTAGTGAGGTTAAAACCTCACCTTTATAGTACGAAATTGGCTGATGATGTGGCTTGTTGTAATCACCTATATGTTGACTTTCTCCAACTCAATCTTTGCAAGAACAAATGAAAGGAGGCATCAATCAAATACATGTAGCGGTTTTTAGCTTAATATATAAAGTATAGTAAATAAAGTGTATACATTTGAAATGCAAGGCACCATCAACGATCCATAGAAGGAATAATGTGTTGAGCCAAACATGTATTGAAATTGTGCACCGATCAAGAAGAGTGAACAAGACTCAATATGGCTAAGTGTAGTTGAATATACCATAATCTCTAATATCTATAAGACTAAAATGAAAAACACATTCAAAGAAACATATATTTAAAGAAAAAATAATGATATATAACTATATATATCATTATTTTTTCTTTTTCTTGTGTAACTACAAATGTATATGTTTGAAATTAATTACAAATTAAAAGAATCAGAACAGTGTATCTGAAATATAATTATAATTCAATATATATATATATATATAGCAACATATGTATATGAGTTAAATGAAGAAATTGAAGAACAATTTAAGAGTGGATTAGAAAAAAACATCATATAGAAGAGATGGGCATTTTTATGAATTAAGAATTGAACATTTACATTGCATACAATATATTGGCATTCTCAGGCACAAAAAATATCAATGAAAAACCAAATGTAAATAGTATTAGGTTGAAACCCCTAGATATTGATTTACACGTTTTTTTTTTTAAATTGCTTAGCATACAACATATATGAATATCAAAGTGAGTTTTTCTAAATGGGAATAGGTAAAATATTGAGTAGAGGAGAGGTCCTGATAGTGGAGTGGGGTCTACTAGTGGGGATAGAAATAGTCCTAATTGAGCCCCATAGTGGAGTACCTTAATATCCAATTGTTAAAAAAAATTATCCATAAAGTAAACAAAGTCTATCCAATCACTATAGAGATAAAAAGTGTTTTATAATTGGTTTATATTTGTCCCAAACACAAATAATTATTTGTAGTATTACATGTCAGAGAATATTCAAAACCCATTTCACACCACTAACATACAATCAAACTTGAATTTGAATGGCCCGTATCATTCAAACATGTAGCCAAAATATAAAATTAGTATAACCCACACTCCCTTCATATATAAATGAAAACCCCAACATTAACAGTGTGAGGTTGAAACCCTAGATATTTGAGTCACAGTTTTGTGAAAAATTTTGAATAACATACAATAGATTGGCATTCACAAGCATAAAGAATGGCGCAGGAGCACCTAGTGTTGCTATGCCTCCAATAGGCAATATTGTAAAATTTGAATTATCATCATGTTATGCATGTAAAATGGTCATGTGTGGACCCATTTAAATTTATTTGAGTCACCATTAGGTCTCTAGGAGGTCAATTAAGTCAAATTGCAAAAAATGTCTTTTTTGTTGCAAAAAATGCAAAATTGCAAAATTGTAAGAAGACGAAGGGTCATGTTGATTGGGAAGGTTTTGGTCGGAAAGAAGTTGAAGGGGTAGTTATTATAACTATTGGAAACATATTTTAAAAGCATTGTAAGGAGGAGCAAAGGATATAACTTTGTATCTTGAAGAATTTTTTAGAATAAAAGTACTTTGTTCTATAATTGCAACGTTCTTTTTTGTTATTTATTAGTTTGTATAGCCTATACAACAACATTAGGCCTTAAACTCCATTATCTTTGGTAGAATAGGGATATGGATTTCCATCAAACTTGATTAGGAGGGATCTTATTGAGTTTTAAATTTGTTTTGAGTCCTTTTACAGAAAACTATTGAAACCCTCCTTTAGGGGTTTTGAGAGTCTAAAGTATGGTTTAGTAACCATTCCACTGATTTAGATTTTTTCAATCATTGGAATGGGTTAGAATAGGTTATTTATTAAATTTTTTATGTTGGCAGATGCAGGGGAAGTAAAGATACCGATATTTTTGTTGTTGTCCTCACAAAATTTATGAGTTTTTTCCATGAAATTGGTGGCTCCAAGTCAAAATTTGTTGAAGATGCATTCAAGAAGGTTGAGAAATGGTTCATTTAGCTTATTTAGACCTTATACAAGGTGTTTTAAGCAGTGGTTAAGTGGAATGAGGTCTAGAATGTATACTTCCAATAAACCCTCATTGTTTGAGCTTGGTTTGAGCATGAAGCAAGGGTTTTATGTTTTGTTGCTTTGGTGAGAATTTTCATTGGTAAAGATTGATGTTTTGGAAGTTTTGTAGTCTTTTGAAAGTCTTTCCAAGGTTATTTGGTGTTGTGGAGTTATTTTGATGGTACTTACTTTGTTAAATATGCCTATTTGAAGCCTAAATGCTACGAGACAGTCATTTTATTGATGTTCTTTTCAAAACAACATCACCTAAGTTTGATATATGTTTTAGAAGGCCCAAATGGGTCCTAGAATCTATGTCTAGTTTTTGGAATCCCCACCTTCTTTAAAAGATATACCCGATTTTATCAATATGGACTACTAAAAGCAAATTTGATCTTATGGTGCAAGCAATTGGGAAACTAATAAAAAAAAGTTATGAGGGAGTGTTTTTGGTTTGTTCCACTCAAAATCAAGATTTTTAAGGTGTTTTATGAATTCAGTAAGTGTTTTGGTTCATAGTTCCATTTGTGGTGTCTTTGTGCCTTGTGAAATCAAGTTTCAATGAAGTGGATTTTTGGTGAAAGTTTACGAGATCTTCTCAAGTTTGTGTTTTGGGTCTTTAGTACCCTTGAATTTTGTAGGTGCTCTACATCAAAGAATTAATAGCAATATAATACCTGTAACTTTATAGTGTGATGTTGTTGTTGCCACTACCTCCAAGAAAATGTAGGTATGAATATGAAAGTGGGACATGGTAAATAGAAATTGGCAAAGATTGAGTAATACATTTTTGAATTTGTAAATCTCTTTATATGTTCAATTCTGGTTTGGTATGGAGTCTTTAATTTTTTTCCTTCTTTTTTAAATTTGAAAACTTATTTTGGTGTCTTCAATTGTAGAATTTGTATGTATTTGTGGTGTGCAATCCTTGTTTGCTTCTCAGGCGATTTTGGTGGCGTTAACACATTGTTTTTGGTGGTTGCAAGTGACAAAAGAGGAGAAGGAATCAGTAGTTGTGCATTGGAATTTGACTGATGGGACACATCTGAAGGATTGAATTTCCTTCAGTATTGTGTTGTTGGGAAAGTGGGACACATCTAAATGGTTGATTTTCCTTGACTAGTGGTGGGAAATAAGAATTGAAGTCACGCCATGTAGATATGTTGGCATATATATAGGGAAGAGAGTAGAGAAAATTTAGATATATATATATGTATGTATGCATGTATGTATGTATATATATGCGTGTGTAGATATAGATATAGATATATATACATATATATACATATACATACATTACATATAAATATATCTATATATACATTACATATATATGTGTATGTAGATATATACATATATATATATAGATATATATGTATATAAATATATATATGTATATATATGTATGTATCTACACACACACACACACATATATATATATATATCTATATATATACATGTGTATATATATATCTATATATATATACATGTATATATATATGTACATATATATGTAGATAGATATATGTAGATATATATGTGTGTGTATGTATATCCACATATATATCTATATATACATTATCCACACACACACATATATATATATTATACATAAAAACTAATATATATGTATAATTGTAGAGTTCATGACTATGTAATGAAGAACAAAATAATATAATTGCATGGTAGAATATCTTTGAAATAAAAATCAATCAAACCATTTTCATATTTTGAAATAACAAACAAATATAAAAAACAAATTGAAAAGTTAATATTTTTGCAATGAAGAACACAAGAATAGAAGTGCATTGCAGAAAACCCTTGAAATGAGAACCAATCAAACCCTTTCCACTTTTTGTAGTAACAATCAATAGAGTGAATTATTATGCAATGAATAACAGAATAATGTAAGTGTAAGGCACAAAACCGTCCTAATGCAAAACACTAAAACCCTTTTCATATTTCATAATAACATACAACTATAAAAATAAAATTGCAAAGTTAATGTTTATGCAATGAAGAACAAAACAATATAAGTGCATGGTAGAAAACCCTCAAAATGAGAACTAGTAAAACCATTTTCATATTTCATAGTAACAGGAAATTTGAATTCTAGTGATAATGCAAGCGGAGAAGGAGATGATTCGGAGAACGAAGATGGATCACTAGGGGGTGGCGACTTGTGGTTGGACAGGTTGTTGTTGTCATTGTTTCGTTGGTGGGTTGCGAAACCCTCATTCTAGTTTTTGTCGTATTCCAGTCGGGTGGAGGTGTTGTAAAGCAAGTTTTTGTCGTCCAGTTGGGACATGAAAGTTTTGCTTCTTCATCGAGATGGGGTGGAGGTTTTCTCTACTCCTCTGGTTTCTAGTTGCTTTCTGGCCTGCCTTTTTGAAGGCTTCCCAGTGGTTCTGTGTTGGGATTTTGGAGCTCTCAGAGGGGAGGTTTTGGTTAAATCGTGGCCCTTGTTGGGGTTTGTTTTATTCCCTTCATAGTTTCTTTTCTTCTTGAGGGTATCTTCCCTTTTGTTTGTTATAACGAGGAAATTTGATGTCCCTTTGAAGTTTTTGTTGTCTTTTCTCTCTAATGAAGTTATTTCATTCCCTTTTCTTGTATGGAGGATTCTTGATTTGAAGGGATTTAGTGTGTGCTTCTTGCAAAGGGTTGTTTACTGGTGGTGGTGTATGACTAGGTTATTTCCTCATCTTTCAACCTAGTATTCTCTATGGTTTATGGAAGTTGTTGTGGCATCCTTTGTGTTTATGAAGCTTATGAGGAAAAAAGGGGGAAATATTGTTTATTGGAAGAAGGCATTCCACATTTTTCAGTTAATGATCTATGTTTTGATTGGTACTGTCTTATTGGTGGTTGGGATATGCTTATTGTCTTTTCTTTTGACCTAGGTTTGTGAGTTGTTTGTTGTTTTTTCAGCTTCTTCATGCTCGTTCCTGAAGCTTGTGATGTTGAGGGATGTTGGGTTATCCCTTTCTTCTGAAGTTCCTTTTTGTTGGGATTCCTTTTTGTTGGGATTCTTAGCTAGTGTCTCCTATTGAGGGGGAGATTATTTCTCTTGAGGTGGAACCATCATCTATTGAGGTGGAGATGGATGTTGTTGGGTTGGTGAGAAGATCTCCTCCCTTATTTTGGTTCCTATTGAGGCTAAGCTTGTATGAGCTAGAGAGATGTGGCTATGCTGGTAAGGATTTTCTCTTCATCCTCTCCTATAGGGGTAGTCCTCTCCTTTAGAGATGTAGGTTGGGTTGGTTGATTAGGTGGAATGGTGTTGCATGGAAGTTGATGCTTTGCACGTGGATTGGTGTTGTACAAAAGCTAATGCTTTGCAGATTGATGGTGCTCTACACCATTAAGATTTTCTCTCTTGGCTTAGTGGTTTCTTCCCTGAGTGTTTCAATTTCCTTGGGCTTAGATTTGGATTTTCTGAGTGGTTGGTTTGTTGATGCCTAGCTGATTCAGGAAGTGCTTAAGTTTATCTAAGGGTTTAAGGTCCTTGTCAAAACTTGTTTGTAAAAGGGTTTAAGGCCCCTTCAAAACATATTTCGTGTAGCTCATGTAGTCTTTTCTTTCTCTTTATGGTTGTTTTTGTTTACACTTTTGATGATATGTCTTTTATTTTAGCCATCTCTCTCTTTGTTTTGGTTTGAGGCCCTTGTAAAACCTGTTTGTACTGGGTTTTGAAGCCCCATCAAAACTTGCTTTACCCATAATAAAAATCAATCAAATGTAAAAAGAAAATTGTGAAGTGAATTATTGTGCAATAAATAACAAAATAATACAAGTGCAAGGCACAAAAGCATCCTAATGCAAAACACTAAAACCCTTTTCACATTTCGTAATAACAAAGAACTATAAAAATAAAATTGCAGAGTTAATGTTTTCACAATAAAGAAAAAAATAATATAAGTGCATGGAAGAAAACCCTCGAAATGAGAACCAATCAAACTCTTTCCATATTTCTTAGTAACAATCAAATATAAAAAGAAAATTGCAAAGTGAATTATTGTGCAACAAATATCATAATAATGTAAGTGCAAGGAAAAATGTCGTCAAATAAGAAACAATGAAACCCTTTTTCATATTTTGGAATAACGAACTAATATAAAAAGTAATTTGTGGACTATATCTTTGTGCAATGAAGAACAAAATAGTAGAAGTGCATGGCACAAAACCATCGAGATGAAAAGCACTAAAACCTTTTGCATATTCTGTTGGAGTAATTAGGACTTCACTTGATAATTAATTAATCATTAATTAATTATTAAGTCCCTTATTACTTTAGTTCACTTAAGCTAAACTTAGGAGTGTTTTTTTATTATTAGATTGGGCTAATTATATGTCTAGTTGTCTCATTGCATGAGATTAAGATGCTTGTCACAATCTAATGCAATCCTCATATAGGGTTTTCCTTTGCATGCTTTTATAAAGCTTGCACATTCATTGCAATCATTACAATTCAAAACTATTTAGGTTAATACATAGAAAATCAGTTGCTCTTCTAGATTCAATCTTTTCTCTCTTCAAGGTTGCATAGCAAATCAATTGCTTTGATCTTTCTTTTGTGATAGGATATTTTTTATTGCAGGTGATTTTTGGGTGTTGTGGAGTTCAACCATCAAATTCAACATGGTATCAAAGCTCTAGATTTGTAGCCTCTTGTCTGAATTTTTAGAGATCCTATCTTGAGAAAATAAATATTTTGGTTTTTACTATTTTTTTCTATAAAAAATTCAAAAAAAAAAACATCATCCAATTGGCTTTTTTTATTTTATTTTATTTTATTTTTGCAAAAAAGAAAAAAAATAAAACAAAAAGCAAGAGAAAAAATCAAGAAAAGCAAAAAAGCTTTTAAAAAAAAATTGCCACCCATTAGCCACCAACCAAGGTTTTTAACCTTTTTTGACCTATTTTCGTAAATTGGTCATAACTTGGGCATACAATGTCAAAATTGGGCAAAAAAGATATCATCAAAAAGCTCATTCTGAGATATTTCTAGTGGTGTAGGTTTCATTATCATATTTTTTTATTGGTTTTTGTTATTCTCTGTCAAAGTTAGATGTTCATTTCGCACTTCCAAGCTCACAAATTTTTTCTTGTATCTCCGATTTTCATGATTCAAGTGACATTGGAAAGGTATTTCACAAATTTTCAAATCTATTCATACATTTTTTCCAAAAATTTCCCCAAGTATATTTTATTTAGTATTTTTCTTTTTTGTATTCTGCTTAATTACTTGGATGTCTTGACACCTAGAAATGATCTTTTTGTGTGAGATGACATCATTTGATCTACTTTATCAGTACTAATATTGTTAGTGTCTTATTTTTTCATTTGAATGAGTATCATGGGTTTTTTCGTTCATCCATTTGTGATCAACTTAGATAAGGACAATTATGAGCCTTGGTGACATTGCATCCTAACACATCTCAGGTGGCTTGATATTTTTCCTTATTTGTATGGACTCATACCTACACCAGGCACACCAGGGAGTTTATCAACATGGAGCATCATTAGAGATCATATTGTAGGGGTTACTTGTTCTAGTGTTGATCTTGACATTATGTGTGTTGTATCAGACATTGAATGTCCCCACACACTTTGGACTTGACTTTGGGAGATCCACAGAGACACTCATATCTCTCCATACCAAGAGGATCCTATTGTAGATTGTCTCATCCCTCTTATAGATGCAAATTACATGCCCTTTGATGACAATACTTTAGAGGAGCTTGAGTATATCATAGGTCTTGCATGTTTTGTTGGTTTAGAGAGTTGTCTTCATGTTCCCACTCTTCAGATTGAGGCTACATCATCATCATCTATTGTTCCTGATCACTTTGACATCACCACATTTTTGGCCCCTATTGATTTAGCGTAGCAAGACATACATCTTCCAAACATAGCTACTTGGGATTCATATCTCATAGACATATCATCATTTTTTGTGGAGTCATATATTGTAGATCTAGAGGATTAATTTGAGGACATTCATCTCCTCTTTGTTGATAGCCACATCAATGTTGTTAGCCCACCATCTTCATCACCTTTGTAGCTTGTTCTATATCAGTCTTCACAAGATCTCGGATCACGTCACCACTTTCTAACATGTGGACATGTGAGCACTTTTCAGAGGTACACATCATTTGTATTTGGATTCTAATATCACCCATTCTTTTGGATTGGCTTCTCCAATCACCAGTAAATATATTTCTTCGTAAGGGGGGAAATGTTATTTGTAGGAAGTGGGTCATATTCTATCTTCAAGCATTCATCATTGGTACAGGAGCTATTTCTTTATGGGGGGATTCATATCCTTATTTTCTCTCTCCTATTGGGGGGACATCTATTGTGCTTGCATGATAAAATAGGTCCTTGGGGGGTCACATTAAGTCCTCCTTCTATCCTTCTTTCACTAGTGCAATCATTTCTTTTTCTCTTTTGGAGAGGAGTTTTTCCCATGTGGTTTTCTCCTTTCATCTAGTTATGAGAGATTCATTTATTTTGTACATGGGTACCTCATCAGGACTTGTATTTGGGACCCATCCATTCAACCTTCATGGCATTCTACATCAAGGTTTTATAGCTTCTCCCTAATTTGATCTTAAGGGGGGATCTTGGAGTAATTAGGACTTCACTTGATAATTAATTAATCATTAATTAATTATTAAGTCCATTATTACTTTAGTTCACTTAAGCTAAACTTAGGAGTGATTTTTTATTATTAGATTAGGCTAATTATAGGTCTAGTTGTCTCATTGCATGAGATTAAGACACTTGTCACAATCTAATGCAATCATCATCTAGGGTTTTCTTTTGCATGCTTTTATAAAGCTTGCACATTCATTGTAATCATTACAATTCAGAACTATTCAGGTTAATACATAGCAAATCTATTGCTCTTTTGGATTCAATATTTTCTCTCTTGGTTCCATAGCTAATCAGTTGCTTTGATCTTTCTTTTGTGATAGGATAATTACTTGTAGGTAATTTCTAGGTGTTGTGGAGCTCAATCATCAAATTCAACATATTCCATACCAACAACCAAATATTCAAAGTAAATTACGGAGTGAATGTTTGTGTAATGAAGAACAGAATAGTAAAAGTGCATGGCACAAAACCATCGACATGAAAAGTAGTGAAACCCTTTTCATATTTCGTACTAACAAACAAATATTATAAGAAAAATGCAAAGTGAATGTTTATGCATTTAAAATCATGGACATGAAAACCAGTGAAACACTTATCATATATCACAATACGAAACATATATAAAAATAAAAATGCAGAGTTAAACTTTTTGCAATGACAAATAACATAATACAAGTACATGGAAGAATATTGTTGATATGATAACCATTGGAACACTTTTCATATTTCATAGTAGCAAGAAAATATTAAAAGCAAAAATGTAGAGTAAAATTCATGCAATGAAGAACAAAAGAGTATAATTGCATGGAGGAGTATTGTCGAAATGAACACCAATGAAACCCTTCTCATATTTTGTAGTAGCAATCAAATAAAAACATAAAATTGTGCAATGAAATTTTGTGCAATGAAGAAAAAAATAATATAAGTGCATGGTAGAATATTGTCGAAATGAAAGACAATGGTATAGGCAAAATGAGGAAAAAAACCTCACCTGAAAGAGAAAGAGAGCTTTTGAGAGTGCAGAGCCAAATAATGAATTGTGTAGAGCTGAACAATGAATCATGGAGAGTTGAACATCTATGGGTGCCTAGCCAGATGAACACTCTAGAACAAACACAAACAAAAGGAATGATAATAAGTAGGATATGTGAGAATTGGAGCATTGAATGAACCTTGATCTCTGAAATACTAGCTTGTTAGGCCGAGTAACTATAGAGGGACGCGTAA
Organism: Sequoia sempervirens; assembly: GCA_007258455.2. NCBI lineage: Eukaryota > Viridiplantae > Streptophyta > Pinopsida > Cupressales > Cupressaceae > Sequoia > Sequoia sempervirens. Next base: position 100,962,544 of record VDFB02000003.1, read on the forward strand.
AGAAAGTTGCTAAGTGGGGGTAACAAAGGGGGCGACATGCAATTAATGCTCTCAATAGGACATTCAGGGTGGCAAAGTGTTCATGTACCATGCGTCCATCTGACCCAATGCCTAGTTTCCTTCATGCTACCTTTAGAGGTGAACCCATTCCACTGTCAGGAAAACCCCAAAATAAGCCCATTAGGAACACCATGGACCAATCACTACATAAAACGTGGTGGGGTGGAAGAAATTGGAAAAAAAAAAAATTGTTAGGTACACAAGTGGCAAGGTGATGTGGTGGGATTTTTTTTTGGTTTTTTGGTCCGTGTAGCACTCCACATGGACCTCTAAAAATAGGGTGCACCATATGGGCCCCTCTCCCTTACTACCTTTTGTAATAGCTAAAAAGCCTTGCATTGGATATTCCAATTAAAATCATAATTTCTTTTATAGATCAATTCCATAAAATTCAAATGACATGTCTATTTTTGAAAGTTCAAGGCTTAAAAGATATGACTATATTAGATTCTTAAAATTTGAAGTCTTCTTGACTCATTAAGTCATGACCCTTCAAGCAAACAAATTTCAATTCAAGAAATGGGGACATGTTTACATATGGAAAGCCTTTAAGAGCCATTAATATGATAAAATTTGTTTCTTAAAATAAAATTCACTCCCTTCAATATAGTTGCATCCTTAGAACAAGTCGTATCCTTCATAATAAGAAATTTACAAGTCTAAATAGATTTTATGTTTCAACATTTACTCTTAAAGGATAGAAGGTTTTCCTTGGACACCACTACTTCCTACATGTGCACTCTCTTGTCATCTTAGGTTGGTTTTTCTATAGGATGCATGCCAAGAAAGGGGGATACTTATGCTCAACACTAGTGGTTGATTCTAGCATCCTTCATAGTCATCCAGAGCCCTAGCAAGGGATCACTAGTGAGCCTCCATCTAGCTCTAGGTTCACTTAGAGAGATACCAACATTTGGGGTTTGTTGTGTCCCCTTTCATTCCTTCACTATATAATGTTGTTAGTTTGAGATGATTATGAAAAAATTAATAAATTTTATTGTTCACAAGGTTAAAAGTAGTATATGGGATAGTTAGCTTTACCATTTTGTTATTTTATATTTCAATTATTTTCCTATTCAAGGATATTATGAGAATCCCCAAATTCTAAATAATCTCCTTGTTAAATAAATTGTACCAAAAAATAGTCATCATGACATTGGAATGTTTGTCCTTGATGACTTTGAAGACATCAGACACCACAATAAAGTGTTTTTTATTACATTGTCCTAGTATTGCAAAAAATGCACACCCTTTCTTCTCATGCTTCCTTAGGTAGTTGATGGAAATGAACTCTTATGATTAAAATTTGAATGACTAAAATGATTCTAAGTAGCCACCATGCATCAAACTTGTAGGCCCCATTAACTCAATTTGATAGGCATGTTGGTTTGAATAATTTGCCACATATTAAGAGTATCTAAAGTCATTTAGTTATATGGAATTGTTACATTGTAGCTTAGAAATACTTGTGATGCTTTATTTTTATGATAGGTAAAGTTTTAATAATTCATTCATTTTGTGATTTATATTAGTTTTATAAATTAAATATCTTTGTTATGCACATCAGTCTTGTTCTTCAATTTATTCTTTTGCTAATGACCTTGAGATATTCCTATATTTATATTCCCTTTGTTGGGTCATAAGGTTAAATTATAATCATTCTATCAAAAAAAAATTATATGAATTATGTAATGCCCCACCGTGCTAACCCCAAAGGACAACCTAACCGAACAAATTTATGCACAATTTTTTTTTTTAAAAAGGAGAACATTACACAAGATGCACATGAACAAACATTAGATGTAAAGAAATTAAACAATTACACTATCAACTACGTCCCCTAGGGTACACATGACGACATTACAAAACCTAAAATCATACCATTACGATAACGAATGAACCAATATTACATTATACGCCATCAATAAGAAACATCCACATATGATAATTCAACATAACAAGATTAACTTAATTCTAATAACCATAACATACTATTATCCTGGAAACTCAATGGAGCATATTTCCATAGATACAACACATCAAATAATAGCTACCATGAATCATTAACCACATAAGGTTTACAGGGTACATAATACATTACATCATTTAAGAATTACAATAATACAAAAGTGTTCCCCAACATGAATGGGATCAATACAATATGATAGAGTAATACAACTGAAAAGATGAATACAAGTATTAAGACTAGATCCATCTATGACACATCTCTGAAGTCACTGCAAGTGGCACAAATCTCCACATCTCGATCCTCGGTTGGGGACCCAATGGGGTGCATAGCATGTTCCACCCGACCATGTGGGCTCGAAGACCCACCCCCTGTGCTAGAAGTTGACAAGAAGGACCCTCAACCAAAATAGTCAAGTGAACAATGACATCAAGACACAACAAACAAGAGCAACAATAAATACAAGACAACATTTGCTTCTAGAGGTACAAGAACAACGAGGGGAAACAACAAACACACAAGGTTTCTAGAGGGTGGAGTGTCATCACATAAGCTCGACATGGGTTACCCAATGCAGATCTTCATAGGTTACCGGCCCCCCTACCTGGTTAAACCCTAGTAACCTCAACTAATCCCCGGCCCCCATTCTCACTCATGCAGGATCAACATACCTTTCAAGAGGACAAGGCAGTTGATCTTTTCCATTCTAGGCCTTCCCACTCATCTCAAGCCTAAGCGGGAAATTGAGCCATGAGTGATGCTAACTTATTTGGATTAAAGTGAGATACTACCCAAACCCCCTAATTAATTATTAGGTTATCTCTGGTCAAGGAAACTCTCAATGAGTTACCCGTACACCACTTTGTGCGTTGGACCCCACTGAAAGCCACTCCCCCTACTAACAACAAAAGACTCGTAACCACAAACGGGGCAAGCCAACTTGCACAAAAATATCCAGACCAAACAGTAAATACATCAAGTTAGGCATGCACCATCTCACGCTAGAATTCCATAAATAAGCAACTTCCAAGTGCAAGGTGTAGATAGGGAAATAATCAATCAGATTTAGTGTAATGAAAACAATAAATTAACTAATTCCTATCAAGCACAATAGAGTACGAGACAATATGAAAATCAAAATAAGAAGCAAAATGCAAACCGATCTCCACGCTAAACTCGATTTATCTCCATTGCTCTTCTCCACCTGCACAAGGATGCAAGATTTCGAAGGTTGATAATAGAGGAGTGTTGGATGCTCATTCCTGCAGCATAACGACTTGACGATGAAGAATGATAGAGATGGATTGAAGAATTATTTTTACAGAGTCAGGATACTCGATGAAGATTCAATGCAAATGGCCTCTGAAAGGTTTGATTTATAGAATTTCGATGTGGACAAAGATAAGATTTGATAAGATTGATAAGGATTTGATTTTTGAAAAAAGAGGAAATACAATGAGATGAGATAAGATTTTCAAAAGATAGAAAGATTTTGATTTATTGTTTTAAAGGAATTAAAACAAGATAAGATAAGATGTGAAAGATATAGAAAGATTTTGATTCTCTTTTAAAGGAAATAAATCCTGAAAAAGATGAGAAGAATAATTGATGAATTATCTAATTAAATAATTTAATTAGATACACATGAGTTCAAATTTTGGAAAAGCGAGAGGATATTTTTGAGATTTTATTAATTAAACAAATATTTGATTTATTTAATTAATGTTGGATTTATGATTTCATTAATTAAATAATATAAATTATTTAATTAACATTAGAAGAATTGATAGAAATGATTTAATTAATTAAATAATATAAATTATTTAATTAACATTAGAGGAATGGATGGAAATGATTTAATTAATTAAATAATATAAATTATTTAATTAACATTAGAGAATGGATGGAAATGATTTAATTAATTAAATAATATAAATTATTTAATTAACATTAGAGGAATGGATGAATTATACATAGGAAGGGAATAAATGAAATTAGTCAAATAAATAAGATTTATTTAACTAATTAGATGATGACATGGGTCCTTAGGGAAAAACATGATACAAGATGTCTAAATGATGCGATGTTGTGACAAGGTATCATAAGAGGACAATATTTTGATGTCTACATTTTTCCCCTCTTCGAGATGATGTTCGAGATGATGAGATTTGTGTCGAGTAACATCATTTCAAATAAGTTAAGATACAGGTAAGAGAAAATGGTTAATGATAGAAAGATAGGATGATGGAATGATGCCCCCTCGAGAGGATAGGCGGGTTGAACAAACACGGGTAGGCTCTCAAAATGAAATGATAAAGATAGAAAAGATGATGCAAGATAGAAAGTGGATGAAGGAGATGAATGGTACGTTATGCTGCAATGAAGGTGAGCAACCATGATGTTTGATATAGCACTAGATGTTATGCACCAAGATATAAGGACCAAGGTGATGATGTGTCTCGTGCCCCAATGTAATACAACCTTGTCTAGACATATGAGGAAGTAGACTTAGAGCATTAAAGTCCTAATGCACAAAAGGTATGATATGACCTTAGATGCAAAGGATAGTGCAAAAATCTACTCCAACATACACAAGATATGAATATTAGTTGGAATGATACGGATTTGATACAAATGCAAAATAAAATGATAACACACACAAGCAAGCATGCACAAATGATTCAAAAACAAACAAGGAATTGCCCCTATCAAGTTGTAAACCGTTAATTGATTGATTTTGATTGATGATGATAGTGTTTTCATTGCGGGGAACGATATATCCCTAGAGCAACACAAGGATGATGATAATTGATTGATTAATTGGTTGATTTGGTTTACGACAAGATTAGGATCAAGACCAAAGGATGTAATTGGATAATTTGACTTGATTGGTATGGATTAAAGATTGACTTGCATTTGGATATTTTCTTGGAATGATTGAAGATGATTTGAAGAAACAGTTTGTAATGACATGATGATTGATTGGATGATAGGATGTGATGAATTGAATAGAAGAATTGATGTGATTGGAATGATTTAGGTTCAAGTGATTTGGTTAGATGATTGATTGATTGAATTGAGGAATTGATTTGATTGGAATGAGGTGAGGGATTGAATTGATGAAGAAATGAATTGATTTGATGATAATGATTAGATTGATTAGCAAAAGTGATGTGGTTTGATTTTATTGCTTGGATTTTTGAAATGTTTTAATTTTTTTGGATTGTTTTGAATTTTTTTGGATTTTTTAAATGTTTTGAATTTTTTTGGACTTTTGAAATGTTTTGACTTTTTTTTGGACTTTTGAAATGTTTTGACGTGTCAAAGGATGAAAATTTGAGTAACCTTTGTACTAGATACCAATGACAAGGGGAAAACCAAGTCTAGGTGCAAGGGTTGGTGATGGGATAAGGGATAAAATGCTCATGATAGATGGATGGATGGTATGGATGTATGCATCATAAGAGAGCAAGGATGTGATCTCCAAAGACTATGGCGCATAGGAATAACATGCCCCATTCTAGGTACAATACTTAGGATTTTTCATGACAAAGCTTATGAAACTAGGATAATGATATGATTGGTTTAGAAGGATGAGGTATGTCAAGAGATACCCAAAATACATGTTTCAACATTTTGCCCCTATGTCTTCATCAAGATCAAAAGGAGAAGGGTGGATGAATGGACTCAATATGATAGGTATGTATGATGGCTAAAGATGGTAGGTGGGATGGAAATGATATGACATGAATAATAGGTTAGATAGATAAGACATAGTGCCCCCAAGTGTAAGTGACATAGAAAATCAACCTACACATGACGCCTATTTGCTAGGTTTTCATCATGGTACTTATCCAAGGTGCCTGTTTACCAAGTTTTCACCGTTGGACGAAGGGATTTCTCTTTACTTTTTTTCTTTTTAATTTTTTTGACTTTTTAGATAGGAGAAGGGGAATATGGATAGGAGGTACTCAAGTGTCTAGTTCCATGAAAGGTGATAGTCCCACTAGATATGGATGTCGTTGCATGGTCCATGTCAAATGTCATTATGCTCATAGATGTTGGTAAGAGATGACATGAAAGGAAGATGGAGTGGGTAGATAGCAGATTATGAAAGGCTTATGCAAGAATGGATGGGGAATAGTGGACGATGATGTGGATTGAATAGGACTTGTGCAAAAGTATGGATGAAAGGATTATGCAAAAGCATGGACCATAGGAAGGTGATTGGGAAGATATATAGGATAGTAGTTGAAGGATGGGGAGATGGAGGTATGTGGAATTGTTGTGAAATGGAAGGGAACCATGACCAATGGTTGCACACACTATGATAAACATTGAAACTGTTGATGTGGATGGGGTGTAGGAAGCAATGGAGATGTTCACTTAGGAGGTGGTGGATGAAGTGTTTTTGGTACCCACATAGACTTAGTATTTTGATGATTTTTGTTTGGCTTGTGGGTTTTAGGAATTTGAGACTCTTGAATAGAGTGGGAATGTGAGGTGGAAGTGGATGATTGGGATTTTTGTGATGTAGATGCCTCATTTGACTTGCTTTCTTTTTTCTTAGGTACCCAAACCATTTTAGTTTTGGCCTTTACTTTTGGAGGTATGGGATTATATAACTGTTTAGATGGATTTTTCTCTGACTTTTTGCAATTGTATGCTAAGGCATTAGGACCTTTAGAATTTTTTACTTTATAGGTAGAGGCATTGAAATTCTTGCTTTTGAATCCCATGGGTATGGTGGAATGGGTGGAAGCTTTATGTTTAGACAATGTGTGCATTGATTGGTCATGATTAAGATGTTTAGAGGATTTTATGGATAAATGGATAAGAGGATTGGATGGTAGGGATATTAGGTGTTGGGAGTAATGGTGGTAAAGTGGATCGAGGGATATTAGGAGTTGTAAGCAATGGTGGCAGAGTGGATCGAGGGATATTAGGAGTTGGGAGCAATGGTGGCAGATTTGATGGTGGAAGGTGTATGGTCACATGCTTTGGACATTTGTAAGATGATGGAGGTGGAATTGCAACATATGTTTTAGGGATATGATAGTCTTTATGATGGAAAGTGGACTTAGGAGGTATGGAGGAAATACCAACATCTTTAGGTTGTTGTCCTTGGGGTGTAGGTCCAAGGCCATAAGAGCGTGGAGGGACTTTGACATGTATAGGCTCCAAAATATCTTGTTCATGAAGGTCTAGACCTTTACCTTGGTGGTTCATGTTTTGGAGTGTGCAATGGACAATGGGAATAGGTGTAGGTGGCACACTAGACACAAGTTCCTTATTGGATGGAGAAAATAATGCAAGGGAAGATAATGGTTTTTGTTGTTCTAAGGAGGAACATTCATGAATGAGGGTGGAAAGACCAATAGGATATGATGGAGGAAGTGCAATGGGGTCGATAGTGGGTGATGGAGGATCATTAGGATCTTGATTATCATTGTGTTCACTTAGATCCAAGGAATTTGTTTGATCTTCTATGTTGGCTTGGGAGGCATGTGTCTCATCAAAGGAAGTGGATGTTGATAGATCATGGATAGGACTAGGTAGGGGGTGGATAGGAGCAAGGGAGGTTTCTTGCTCATGGATAGGTGAAGTGATAGGCTCTTGACCATGGAATGCATAAAGTTGGCTAAGGGGATCATCATGGTCTTCTTGATCATAAAAGGGATCTTGATCAAAGATGAAAGATTGATCATGAATAGCATTAGGTATGTGATGAATGGAATCATTAGGAGGGTGTTGATCTTTATGTGGATAATGGGGTAATGTTTCCTCATGTTTAGGATTTTGCTCTTGACATACCTCATGACTTATTTGAATGGAGGTGGAAGGGGATTTCTCATGGAAAGACTTGTCATGTTCTTGATGGTCAACAACATAGGAGCATGATAGAGGGTGACTTGGACTTACGAGGGGAGACTCTTCAATTGGCTCAAGGGGTTGTGGATGACATGGTTGGCTTGAAGGACTTGGCATGATGTTTGAGGATTCTTTTGTATGTTCAAGTATATGTGTTGAATGGCATGACGACAGTTGATTCCTTTCTCGTAGCCCTTGGGTCACATCCTTTGGAGGTGTAGGGGTGGAAGGTGTTGGCTTAGGGTTTTGATTTTGATTTGATGATGGTATGATAAAGTTATAGGGTGCATGTGCTAGATTGGTATTCCCCTTGTCAATGTTTGCATTAGAACATGAGGAAGTTTGTCCTTGTTGCAAGGTAGAACTTAAAGTCACATGTGTTTGTTGTGATGTGGCTTGATAGGTTGATGTGGCATTCACATGTGAAGAAGTGGATGGATTAGATTGGTATGAGGTGGAAGGAGATGGCACATCAGGTTGAGGTGGCATTGGTTTATAATAAATGGATGGGGGATGATTTTGTGGTTGTTGGGTTTGAAAAGTGGAAATGAATTGATTGGCTTGAGCTAGGAGGTGTTGGATTTGAGGTGATTTAATTTGTTGAAAATTTTGGAAGAGGGTTTGAAAGCTTTATATGGTTTGGTGGTCTAGGGGTTGGGGTATTTGGTGAAGTGTCTGAAGGAGGTTTCAAAGTTGTGATGCTAGGGATTTGTGTTTGAATGTGGGCATGGTGTCATACATGTGTGTAAGCCCTTGCACATCGATTTGTTCCTCAAAGTATGCAACATCGTTCATGTCATTATTAGAGGTGGTAGGAGAAGCCCCTCGAAGTATGATTTTAGGTTTTGGTTTTGTTTCATGATTTGAACTAGAGAAAGAGACTCCTTGAATTATGACTTCAGGCTTAGGTTTTGTCTCATGATTTGGACTAGAGGGATATCCCCCTTGGATTATGATTTTGGGCTTATGATTAGGATTGGGCTTGTTTATGATTATGACTATTTTGACAAGTGATGATGGTGATGATGTGGAATGATAAGATTGGATGACTTGATTGATTAGGATGAAATGGATAGGATGTGAATGTGTTGGAAGAACATGTAGAGTGACTTGTCTTTATGTGTTTAGTGTTTAGCTTGATTTGGCAATGTTTAAATGAATGATCACACATGTACACACATAAATCACTCACGCAAGACACATAAGCAAGTTTGAATTTTGAAATCTGAAGAATGTAATGATGATTATTGAACAAACATGCATGGAAGACACATCAACAAGCCCTATGACTAGTCAAGTGGGATATGGCCAATTAGGTCTCAAGCTAGTCTGCACAAGGTTGACTAAAGAATGATTTGGAAGAAAAATCCACAGCCGGGAGAAAGTGGTAACCCACCCTTCACCTTCACTTCCCAAAGGTATAAATTTCTTTGGGGCTTAGCCAAGAGTGACAAGATTTTAACTCTCAAACAAGTGTGTCTTTTGATTCACACTTCAATTGAGGTCATCCCCAGGGGTGATGAAATCCCCTAGCAGGCCTCCTATGAAGGGTTTGACAAAAGCAAACCAAGTGAGGTGTTTGTGATCACACACACACTTGATTCACACTCACAATTGTTAATTAACCTTTTAGAAAATTGAAATGTTTGCGAAATAGCTCAAGCACTTGTTCTTTTTAGAGGGACCAATCTTGGCGTAAAATATTTGTTGGGTGTAAGTTAGAGTTTTGTGGACCTCATGGTTGAATCCAGGGTGTTTGAGAAAGTCGGGTTTGGATTTTATTTCATTAATTTTCATCATGTTTGGTTGATCTACAAGGGTTTGAAGAAGCATTTTAGTTTCCAGATTTGGGGGGTAGTTGATTTTTCAGAGTAGTTTGGGCCAAACCTATGACCACCATTACATTCAGAAGGCTTGAGAACCTAAGGATCAATTATCAAAATGTAAAAATATGACATTTTTCACTGGGGCCTTAGAAAAAAACTCTTTGTCAACCATATGGTCATATAGATCCATACTTGGCCATACAATATAGATTTTTTGTATGGTGTCGAGTCATAGTTTGCATGTAGTCAGAAAAATCGACGATCATTTATGTGGTCAAATTGATCATTTGTGGGGTTGGCATACTAGTACAACCTGTTAAATCAACCCGTCACATCACACAATTCAATTCATAAGATTTCATTAATATTTGGTAGAAGTTTTACATATAATTTTTTTATTAAAATCCATCACCGACAGTGTATTAAGATCCACGATCATATTTCAATGGTCACGATAGAGGTAGGGGCTAGTGCCCAAGGGTGGCGTAGCTTGTGGCCTGCCACCCCACCACTTTGTCCAATGGTACCACTACCATTGGCAGTGGTGAATTCATTTTTTTTAAACCCTCCATTTTGCATGCTCATATGGGTGATTGCATGCTAGCCCCCAAGGGGCTAATTAGTTTGTGGGAGCCCTAATAGGGCCTTTTTTCAAACAATCATAACTTGCAATCTAGGAGGCAAAAAATTTCAAACAAGATATCATCGGAAAGATGGTTTCACTAATTTTGCATTGGTGCAAGTTATTTTTCATAATTCTTTTATTTGGTAGAATTTATTACTGGTTGAAGTTAGATCTTCATTTTTGGCTCTTGATCTCATAAATCTTTGCCACAATCTTTGATTTTCTTGATTCTTGCAGAGTTGGAAAGGTATTGAGGAGCTCTATCATGCAATCCATGAACTTTTTCTATATCTTTCTTAGGTATATCATTATTTTGGTTTTTCCTAGATGGATGTCTTGGAGATTACTTGGATATTTTGGAAATTGGGAGGGTGGAATTTTGATCTTTGCACTTCATTTCAGTATTAGAACAATTTTCTATATCTTGTTGCTTCATTTAGATTCCAATGTTGCTCCATATCAAGAGTGTTCTAGTTTTCCTTGGCATCAAGTCTACTATTTCTTTATCATGATTCTGACCTAAGTCCTTGAGTGACTCTAATATGGTTTCTAGAACCATAATTATCTTTCCTTTTCTTTCCTAATTAAGGATTTCAGTGTTACTCCACCAGTGTTATTCTAATGTTCCTTTGCAATAGGTTATTTCATTGAGGGGGTTGAATGGTCTCATCTTCATCTCTCTTATGCGGGGTCCTTTTCCTCAAATTGGGTTTTCTTCTCTTATTTTTCATAGAGAGAATTATTGTATTTCATCCCTTTTTTGGGGAGGATTTTTGTCCCATTGGGTTATCTCCTTTTCTTTGTTTGTGAGAGATTACATTTGCATATGTATACGGGTACCTAACATGGCCTCATAGTCAGGACCCATCTTTGTGTCATTTGTATACATTTTCCCTAAGTTGTACTTAAGGGGGGGATTGGTGTAAATAGGTGTTTTACCTATCTAGGTCCTATTTACATTGTTAAGTCCACTTAGATCTTAGGAAGGAATATTTCTAGTTAAGTATTAGTTGTCACTTATCTTTTCTAGCTAGATTTTATTTAGTGTGTGTCCTAGTTCATTTAATGTAGGCTCATGCCATTTAATTATGACACACTAATTTAATGTTGGTACATCATCACAACTTACCTATATAAGCAAGGCATCATATGTACATTGTAACAATTGAACAATCATATTCAATCTGGAAATCTTGTAGATCTATAATCATAGCATGACATTTTTACCATTTCTCTCTTGTGGAAGTTATTTTCTCTTGTAGGTTATCCTAGAGTATTGAGTTCACTATAAACTCCCACATTAGGGAGCAAGCCTAGAAAGGATAGTTAACCTATTTTTTAATTTTTATAGATTATTACTAAATGTTTAGTAGCATAAGTATTTTTTCTTGAAATAAACATGACAAATTATTAATACTTATGTTCATGAAAATCTATTATGATCTTCTTGCTAATTATCATTAAACTTTATTCTAGATTTATGAGGAATACTTTATGCTCATTGGTAAATTTCAAATGCATATTAAAAATATTATGTTTTTCTCTACACCAATAATCAACTTTATTTGATTACTACATGTTATTGATTTTATTGGTGGATATATTTATAGTATCTAATCTGCCCTAGACTATGTCTTCAAAATAAATGGTGTAGGTGTTATTCCATGGATGGAATATTACTTAAAAAATACTATCTTCTATGTTGTTTTTCAAAATTCTATATATAAAAGTAGCCCTAGAAGAACCAATGTTGCTTTAAATATTCATGGTAGAGTTTAATTTGGGTACAAGTAAAAATACCACCTTAAAATATGATAACTAGAGTTACTCTTACCAAAGACTCTTATTTAAAAAAATAACATTTAAGATCATGGTAACTTCACTCAAGAAAAAGTATCCTATCATAAAATTTCTCTCCAATTTTATTCATCTATATATCTAGTGGCATACTATAATAAAAAAGAAATATATTGGAATCTCATCTATCACATATCTGTATAGGCATGAATTTGCACCCCTTACAAAAAATCCTTTTTTACACTTCCTCACCTTAGAAAATCAAATCCGAAGGCAAAATTCCACATCAGCCTATTGCCTTCGTTCCACTTGGCATAATATGTCTTTTGCGTCAGTAGAAGAATAACTAACGGGGATGCCCGCGCAATGCACAAACGTCCACACAACGTGCTTATGTCCCTGACGAATTCCTACATCTAAAGTTGGTAGAGGCATTGCACTTCCCATTGGGGTCAAGTTGTAATGTCCCTCTTCGACCAACTGACCCGAAAATGGTAGTTTCTCTCATCCCACCTTCAAAAACACTCTTCCTTCATACATTTCATCTATTCACATCTTCTTTTGGCACTCCCTAAGCATTATAGCATTCATTTCTTGCATTCTTAGCTTTATTTTCACTCTCAAGCAACACTTTGGCACTCCATAGCAGTAGCAACAACACTCCATCAACTCCGTAGAGCAAGTGTGGGACAAACCATTGTAGTAGGGGCTTAAGTCCTCTTTTTCTCCTCCATTAGCTAGTGAGCTCTTGGTGGAGGTGGTAAGAATTTTCACTCCTCTCCCCTACGATTTGGTTGAGTAGTGCATTAATGTTTTGTAGTGTTTATTGTGTTCTCTACTTTTTTTTCTCCTTTATCACACTTTTCTCTATCATTTCTATCTTGGTTGTTCGTGGAGGTGGAAACACCAAAACGGGGGTTTGACTGAGGTAGGCCCCTATACATCCCCCCAAAAATTTTCCTCTTTCTTGTGTGTAGGTGGATGTGCATTTGGACCTAGCTGGCAAACAAGCTCTTTTGTGAGATCATTTTTATCACCCTAGCTTTAATTTATCTTCTTTATCTGATTCGTTTGTACTTTTCTTACCTTATAGTTCTATTTTGTTCCCTTAAAAATCACTAGCTAGGCCATCAGCCCATTTTCTAACGGTTCTTACTGTATTTCTAGTCCTCTGGTCATATGGATGCCAGCGCACCTAAGGGAAACTAGCATGATGTGCTTTCGTCCTCGGGCATAGAGCTACCTGAGGCACAGTATTGAACCTGAAAACTAGCTCACCTAGCCCCATTTTGAGTTTCAAGTTTGCAAAATGATTGAAGGACCTTATAGTCCTCGTCATTTTTGTCCCTTGTTTTAAGACATTCCTTTAGAGTGAGGTAAGTTAGGGCAGCCTTCCACTCTTGGCTCTCCATGACCTAGAGCCTTGAATGTGGTTGGTCCCCCTCTCTTACATTTTTGGTGAACCTGACATGAACCTATGTCTGCTCATTCATTGGTGTTGAGGCTTTTCCCTTATACCTTGTGATTGTTGTGCCCCTGAGTGTTGTGAAGGTTTATGAGCATCCCAACCCAGTCCACAACCTCTGGGTATATTGTTAGGAGAAGTCTACGACACCTTCCGATGGAGAGGACGAAGGTCACTACTAGTTTCTCTACAGGTCTTTTTTCTCGATCCGTCATTGGTCTCACTGCATAGGAACAATTGTCAAGGGGCGAGGTAGGATTCTATGATGAGACTGACCCTGTCCTCAATCCTCTTGCATCTCCCACACCATCGTCGGTAGAAGAGCATTAGGTTATTCACATTCCTTCAAAATACGTCTCTGACCTCAGCACAGGGTTGGGTTACTTGGAAAACCACTTGGAAAGAGACCCGTAGTTGGCTAGTGCTTCCTGGGTTATCAGTGAGCTAAAGTATATGTTGGGAAAAGACCAAACATGCATAGAACTCTTGGCTAGTCTCTCTAGTCTGATTGATGCATAAGCTCCCCCAAAAAATCCTAACATTGCACAAGGGGCCACTTTTGAAGACCATGAGAGATAGTTAGGAATGTTGATGCCTCCTACGTCTGTGTACATGGCCGATGTTGTACCCTTGATGAACATTCCCTCTGCCTCTAAGAGACCTAAAAATATCAAAGTGAACAAGATCCCCTTGGGTTTTAGCTTCACCCCTTCTATCACCTCTAGCAGTGGAGGATTTGGAGGGATGAGCGATGGGGGATTTGGTAGTGGCGGTGGATTTGGTGGTGGGGGCGATGCTGGTGGAAGTGGTTCCAGTGGAGGTCATGGTGGTGGCTTTGGAAACAAAGGTGGCTCAGGCGGAGGCCCTCCTGGTGGCAGTGGTTCCGGTAGAGGTCACACCGGTGGATCTGGTGGTGGTTCCGGCGGTGGTTTTGGAGGAGGTTCCTCTGGCCCTATATCTTCTAATGACCCTATTCTAAACACTCTTCTTCAGAATATGGGTAAGATGCAGAGCCACTTGGCGAGTCTCTCCCAAGCCTCTTCCTAGCCGATCTTCCAACCCTTCTTCCAACATAGCCCATTGTCAGTTGCAATTTTGAACACTCCCTTCCCTCAAGGAATGGAGATCCCTAAATTCAAAAAATATGGCAATAAAGGGGACCCACAAACACATATTTCCATCTTCAACGACCTGTGCATGGATTTCTTCCATCACGACGTGTTGATGGAAAAACTATTCCCTCGATCTCTCAAGGATACAACACTCAAATGGTTTTGCTCCTTTCCCGATAATTTCATTTTATCATTTGACCAACTTGTAAACCAATACTTATGAAAATTCCAAGCTAACATCAAGCCGAAGATGACCTTTTTGGATCTTGTTTGGTGAAAATAGGGAGATAATGAAAAGATTATTGACTTCATTGCACGGTATCAAGCACTCTTCTCAGAAATCTCGTATCCACTACCCGATTCTGACATGCATAAGGCATTCATAGGAAACTTGCATAGGCCTTGGCAA
Source organism: Sequoia sempervirens (assembly GCA_007258455.2). Classification (NCBI taxonomy): domain Eukaryota; kingdom Viridiplantae; phylum Streptophyta; class Pinopsida; order Cupressales; family Cupressaceae; genus Sequoia; species Sequoia sempervirens. The sequence goes on from VDFB02000003.1 coordinate 100,977,675, forward strand.
AGAAGTTTTCCCGTATGAAAAACCCTTCTTTCATGCATTTGTGTGCGGCCCTATGAGAGTACCAATAGATGGTAGTTTAGTTCAGGGAACCCTCCTCGTTCCCCTGTTCTAAAGGAAAGTCTATTGTATCGGTCTCTAGGAAAGGTAAAGTTGTTGTGAATGTAGTAGCCATTGTGGATGACAATGACCTCAAATGCAACTAAAAGTTCACAAAGCTAGCAAAATCTTATTCGTCCATCTTGCAAAATTTATTGAAGGATAAGATCATAACCTTGCAGAACCCTAAACCTCTTAAGGAACCTTACCCTAGTTGGTATGATGCAAATACCTATTATCAGTACCATCTAGTTAACAAACATGATACCGAACACTGTATGTGCCTGCATCATGAGATACATGACCGCATCGAGGACGGTAATATTCGTCTTGATGGAAGCAAGCAAAATATGAATAAATCAGTGGCAAAATCAAATAGTGAATTACAGATATACACAAACCCGTTTCCGTCGCATTCTGCTAACATGATTGTTGACCCCACCAATTATATCACTCAGCTTGAAGCCTATGTTAACATGGTCACGATTACCCCTACCACACAACTACAACCAGTTTGTTAAATGTGACATTCGCTTCGCATGACTTACCCTTAAATAACAAGCCCTCTCCCCTCTATATTCCCGCTCGCCTCAATGGTAACATTGTGATAGGAGTTTTGGTAGACCCCGCGAGTCAAGTGAATGTTATTACAGAAGAGACATTCTGGCTTAACTCACTACATATAAAAGAGTACGAAGAAACAAGATCCACCATCCACACACATGACGGTCTTTGTCTAAATCCATATGGCTCGAAAAAAATTTCCGTCCTAGTTGGACCTAGGGTTGTTGACACCATTTTTGATGTCATTTCAGAGTCAGATTTGTTCAGGATGAAGCTAGGCATACCTTGGCTAGCTTCTATGAATGGAATCACCTCTGTTATTCATAAATTCCTAAAGTTCTCCCATGAAAGTGTCGTGCATGTAGTGCATGACACTAGATACCAGCCTTCGGTATCCCATGGGGGATATTCATTAGACCATTTTGGGCCTGCCCCGGTTGGTCTGCTTCCTCCAAGAATGGACCTACTTTACAAAAAATATGTGAAGTATAAGACCGGGGGAAGGGACAACCAAAATTGGATCTTCCTATAGCACAACAATGGTCTACATCATCTTCTCAAAAGGGGAAAGAGAAGCTCCCCCATTCTCAGGATGGCTCTCCTCCTCCCCTTTCTAGAGAGGAGTTTTGGATGAACATGCCTGGTTTTTATCCGTTAAGTTTGATGATCCCTCCTTGGGGTATACCCAAGATTAGGATATCGGACCTCCCTACTCAGTTGCCTAGACCTTGGTACTATTTGTATGGTAGAGAAAAAGGGCCCCATGGGGAATCCTCTATGTCTTGGCGTTTGCGGCCTCCTACCGCTTCTACTCCCAAAGTAGTAAATGGGAAGAGGCCCACTACTGAGGCATTAGAGTTGACTCCCCCTGCTACTCCCCAACCTGTTCCTCTTGCTCCCATTTAGGAGTTTGTTCCTCCATCAGAAATGGTTGTAGTGGACACTCCCATGGTCGAGCAGGAGTCTTATGTTCCTTTGCAGCCTCTAGCCTCTGGTTCAAAGAGTCGTAGAAACTGCCTTGTGCGTGAGCACAAGCACTAGCGAAAGGCTCTCATGGCTAAGTAGGCCAATTTACAAAGGAAGGAAGAAGATACAACCACCCTATATCAAGACCTCATGTCACATCCTCCTCTCTCCTCCCCTCTGCTTTTGTTCAATCTAGCTTTGTATTGCTTATGACTTCCATTGTGAGTACAAATGCACCTGACCCTAAAAAAGTGCAGGTGTTCATCGTTCCTTCGGTGGAGCCACCTTTGTTGATGTCCCTTTTGGATGTCCCACCTTTCCCAAAACCTGTAGATATGATGAACACTTTAGTGGTATCTACTGCGGTTTTCTCTTCCTCCTCTTCCTTTACACCTCTCGACTCATCTGTGGGGAGTTCATGTCCTTCGATGGAGTAGAAGGTGGAGAGTGGTCCTTCCAGCAACGAACATAAGAGGATCCCACCTTCTTCAAAAGGTGGTCCTGCACTGGCTTGTTCTTTCCTAGTGACGGAACCAATCTCAACTTCCCTTGAGTTTGTCACCACTCCTGAATCACTTGACGAGCCTAGTGGTGAATCTTGGGCACAACCTTCTCCATCCGTTGAGGTGAAACATGGCACTCCTGTAAAGTGCATGTTTAACTCTCTGGATGAAGTTTTGACCTTTTTAGCGATCTTCATGAAATCGTTGACCTTAGCTCCACAAGAGCTTGGTGGAGGGGACCTTGTGGGGTCCTCTTCCTTGGCCCTTGTTTTGGGAGGGTCAGATGCTCCTCCTCTTAATATTCTACCATTGAAGGCTCATCCTCCTTCCCCCTACAATGATCTAGAGTGGGAAGCGGATGACCTCTTGATCGATCAGTGTTAGGGGGAGGCCCCTTCTTTATCTTTAGAATAGATGTGTGTGTTGTGATGTGTTCCCCCGTGATCGCGCTATGTGTTTCTGGATGACCCCTGTCACCCTTGTTGGTGTTTGGATACAGGCGTGGTTTTTGTGTCGTAAACCTTCTTCTACGTGTATCCTCATTCTTCCATGTTTGTGATTGATTTTCGAAAAATTGGAGACGATGCAAAGAGTTGGGGGAATTTAGGCTTCCCTTCCATGTTATCCCAAATTTTTATTTTTACTTTGTCTTCTTGTGCATTCTTCACATGGTCTAATATAGTAGGGGGTTGATGAAAATTCATTTTATATACTATTATTATACATATATATTTATGAGCAGTTTTGACCTTGAAATATCAGGCTACCCCTGTGCCCTATGTTTATGTTCTTTTCTCTTTTATATTTTCCTTTATCTTTCTCTCTTCTTTGCTTGATTTTTCCCTCTCATGTGTGACAACGCCACTTCTATAACATTTTGATTTTCAAAAAATGCATTCATTTCCAACTAATCTTTTCTCGAGAATCTTCACAAACTTTTTTCAAAGAATCACATTCTCGACTTGAAACCCTAATGGAACATGTTTCCTTCATCATGTGTTCACAAAGAAAGAGCTTGAGAACCTTCCTCTGAGGTGGGAGAAACTTTGATCTTCCCCTCATGTGGGGGAATCTTCTTCCTTTCGAATTCCTTGATGAAGTGAACATCTTTCAAAAGGATTCCTTGATGATGAATCGATTCTAGAAGAAACATCTCTTTCGTTCTTTTGAACAGTGTGTCCCTTGAGTGGACCCTTCTTTATGCTAGGTTCCTAAGGGGCCCCTTTGAAAGTTTTCCAACTTGTTGGTAGTCTACTTGACTATCTGCTTACTTTCTTGCATGGCTACTTTCTAACATGTTTTATTTGTGGGTAAACATGTCACTTTATGGGTGTGCCTATGAAGCCACTTTTTGACTCTGCGGAGTCCCCTTTCTTTGGGTTTCCTCCATGTGAGAGATCTTGGGACCTCCCTGTAGGTCTATGGGTCTATAGGGCGCTTCTTCTAAGATTCCTCCATGCGAGAGATCTTGGGGGTTGCTCCCCTACAGGTTTGCGGATCTGTAGGGCGCTTTCTTTGGGTTTCCTCCATGCAATTCTACAGGTTTGTAGGGCACTTTCCTGGGTTTCCTTCATGTGAGAGATCTTGAAGGACACCCTTGCTGTAGGTCTGTGGGTTTGTAGGGCACTTTCTCAACTTCCTCCATGTGAGAGATCTTGGGGGATGCTTCCTTGTAGATCTATGGGTCTGTAAGGTGCTTTTTTGGGTATCCTTCATGTGAGAGATCTTGGAGGACACCTTCCTTGCAAGTTTGTGGGCCTGTGAGGCGCTTACTTCTTGGGGCTTCCTTCATGTGAGAGATCTTGGGGGTCACCTCTTTGCAGGTATGTAGTCTTGTAAGATGCTTTCATTTTTCAACTTCATAGTTTTGTGGGGCTATGAAGTCCTTTACTTGTCCTGTACTCTTGAGTTTTCCAAATCATAGTCTGCTTCCTCGATAATTTAGGTATGCATTTCTAACCCTATTCACTCTCTGATCTACTTTACCGAAGAACTCATTAGTATTCGTCCTTGCTAAAGTGGGGGAAAAATGTATAGTGCAGATTTGCACCCCGTACACAAATTCCCCTTTTATACTTCCTCACCTTAGAAAATCAAATCCGAAGGTGAAATTCCGCATCAGCCCACTGCCTTCGTTTCACTTGGAATCTATCTTTTGCATCGGTAGAAGAATATTTTTTGGGGATTCCTGCATGGTGCACAGATGTCTACGTGGCACACTTACATCCCTAATGGATTCCTATGTCTAAAGTTGGAAGAGGCATTACACTTCCTATTGGGGTCTAGTTACAACATCCCTCTTCAACCAACCGACCCGAAAATGGCAGTTTCTCTCATCCCACCTTCAAAAATACTCTTCCTTCATGCATTTCATCTCTTCACATCTTTTGGCACTCCCTAAGCATTCTAGCATTCACTTCTTGCATTCTCAGCTTCATTTTCACTCTCAAGTAGCACTTTGGCACTCCATAGCAGCAACAACAACAATCCATCAACTTCATAGAGAAAGTATGGAACAAACCATTGGAGTAGGGGCTTGAGTCTTTTTTTTCTCCTACATTGGCTAGTAATCTCTTGGTGGAGGTGGTAAGCATTTTCGCTCCTCTCCTATATGATTTGGTTGAGTAGTGCATTATTGTTTTGTAGTGTTTATTGTGTTCTCTACTTTCTTTTCTCCTTTATCACACTTTTCTCTATCATTACTATCTTGGTTGTCCGTGGAGGTGGAAACACCAAAACGGGGGTCTAACTGAGGTAGGCCCCTATACAACCCCCCAACAATTTTCCTCTTTCTTGTGTGTAGGTGGACGTGCATTTGGAGCGAGCTAGCAAACAAGCTCTTTTGTGAGATCATTTTTGTCACCCTAGCTTTAATATATATGTTGTATCTAATTCGTTTGTACTTTTCTTATGTTATAGTTCTATTTTGTTCCCTTAAAAATCACTGGCTAGGCCATCAACTCATTTTCTGATGGTTCTTACTATATTTTTGGTCCTCTGGTCGTACGGACACCAACACACCTGAGAGATGTCAGTGTGCCATGTTGTCGTCCCAGAACCGCGCTTTCATCCTTGGGCAGAGAGCTACCTGAGGCACAGTATTAAACTCAAAAACTAGCTCGCCTAGCCCCATTTTGAGTTTCAGGTTTGCAAAATGATTGGAGGACCTTATAGCCCTCACCGTTCTCATCCCTTGTTTCAAGACATTCCTTTAGAGTGAGGTAGGGCAGCCTTCTACTCTTGGCTCTCCATGACCTGGAGCCTTGAATGTGGTTGGTCCCCCTCTCTTACAATATCAAAACCTATTTAAGGTGATGCCAATCAAGGGGAGTGTACATGTCTATGATACCTCCTAATGGTTAAATCATGGATGTAAGACCTTTAGGAATTATATGTTTAAAATTCACTTCAATGCTTGGCCATAAGGAGTTACCATTGAGGGGGAGTGAACATAACAATGACACCTCTAGATATAATACCTCAAGAACAAATAAGACATGTAAGCATTTTAACACCTTGAAATGGCTAAATCCTTGTATTTAAGATCTAGTAATCATAACATAAGACCTCTAGGAATTTTATGTAAAATTATTATATGAATCTATTATATTTCTCTCTGTAAATCTTCTACTTATAAATTTTTTATATTAATCCATGTGGGCACATTGTATTAATTCTTATGAGTACTATATAATGAAATTGGGATGAGGCTCATTTGAGGAGACATATGCTCCAATATTTTTTTTATAAGAGCTCATATATAACATCTCTTAAAACACTAGGATTATATATTGGTACAAGATGAATTTCATGTAGTCCATAATACATTCTCTTCATTTTCTAATATATTTGTGTCCCTATTCATCACTGTCAAAGAAGACCTATGTTACTAGGGGTGCTGCCACAATAATGGGTTACACTTTTTAGGACATCTTGTTTTTTGTTGAAATCACATATTTTTAGAAAATATAATGATTTAAGCCTTGAAAGGTTCCATTTAAAGTATTTTAATTTAAGAGGGTTTGATCAAACCCCCTTGGATAGAACCCTACTACTTTTAAACCATACCTATAATGGAGTCTCCTCTACACCTATCAAAATGCTCATAAAAAATCACTTTTTATTTACATTTTGTGGGATCAAATGAATTAATTTAATATTTATGTTTTGTAAGTATGTAGTCCTTATTATAAGCTTCCCAAAATGTATAATTTTAAATATATTTAATTTGATTATTATATTTATTTTTTATTTCTTTTGAATGTAGGTTTTTCGCCAAAAATCAAAATCTTTGTTCTGTACATGTGGACAAATAGTAGATTACCAAAAAAATATGAAAAATATCTATGCTCTTGATATTGGTGTCCTTGATCCAACAAAAAAAATTTAATACATACAAAAAAAGTTGTGTTTTTTATTAGTTAAGCAGCATTTACAGGGTGTTGTACCCTTTACACGAGGAGCCCGTAGGGCCAAAAAGGAACCAATTTTAGGAAAAAATTAAGAAACCAAACTAAAAATAATAGAAAAAGGACACAAAAATTGCACACTAACAACAAAAACCCAACAGAAACAACCAACCCAGACCACTAATTGGACACACCCTCCCATTTCTAAATGAGGAGATTTAAAACATCATCCCCAATCCAATTGGGACCTTCTCCCTCAGTAGTCCTATCAGCCTCCTCCTTGATGACTTTGAAAAGTGTAACCGTAGATCTATGAATCATTTTAATAGTGAAACAAGCCAGCCTGTTGAATTTCCTTTCAAGCTTCATCACCCACTCACGTAGCTTGTTGATGTCCTTTTCCATGTCATTATTCCACTAGGTCATCTCCTCCTTGATAGCCCTAGGATTGGAAGAGTGCCCAGGTAGAGTCATCTTTGAGAATTCTTTTCATGTCCAAGAAATGGCTAGGACCCTCCACAAATTCCTCTTCCATCTCCTCAACAATGTCTTTCTTGCCTTCATCTCCGCCGCCATTCCACTTCGAGTCACTTGAAATATCATCCACAGGGACCCCTTTTATGTTCTTAGCCAGTCTATGGGACCTCTAAACACTATTTTTTTTAGTCCCTATATCAATAGAAGCAGCCACAATCGTGTCACCTTTGGAGTCTTTTTCCTTGACACTTTTTCCCTCATTGTTAGTGGTCAACAACTCCACTCAGCACGCAGTTTCTTTTTTCCTCTTTTTCTTAGTCGTATGTTTGTTGTCCATCTTGGTGGGTTTGTTCTTTAGTTCACATAATCCAACCGCAACCTTAGACTGGGCCAACCCAACCTCCCCCTTCTTTTTTGATGGGGTTTTAGGCTTAGGCTCAACAGAGGGTTCATTTTCAGTTAGGGGGGTTTTTCTCTTAGGACCCATCAAAGCAGCAAGGGATGATTTATCAAAGGCAAGGTCGAGAGATTCTAAATATTCCACATGAACAACCAATATGGGTTTAGTGGGGTACATGGCCAAATGGAAGTGATAGAGCCTCAGGGTGAGGCCCTAATGCAGAGGTAGGGGATCCAGAAAGTTTGAGTTAAGAGCAACAATATCTTGGGATTCCTTATCAAAATTTCAAGGGAGGTCAACAAGAAGAAAGGAAAGTTGAGGGTCATTTTTTTGTCTTAGGTGGCTTAGCAGCAATAGATGATAAAAATTTAAAAACCTTAAATCTACCTTCTAAAGTAACATATTTCATGAGAGAAAGACACACCTTTTCCTAGGGTTTAGGCAACACCTCTCTATTAAAGTACAATTGCTTCTTAACATGCTTCTCGTTGTCCCTAAAAAAGGCATTGAGACTCTCAAGATCCTATGTCTTTGTATGCTTCTTGTGCTTCTTTCCCTCGCAAGAAAGGCCTCTCGCCTTGGCAATCACTTCCTCATTGACCTCAAATGAGATGCCACCCATGGTGACTCTCCTCTCCCTCCATGAACTAGAAAATTGAGCCAACATTTTTTCATCGTGCCCCACCAAACTTTCTAATAGCAGCTCCAAACCTCCCTCCATACAAATATGCCACACAATGGGGTCTCTACAAAATTCGTCACAGTTGTCGGGCTTGGTCCTAACCCTATCTCCCCCATCTCAACCCACAACACACAAAAACTAGCCCAGGAAAACAAAGTTAGCCAAAAAATGGATTGGTCGCCAATGAATTTACTCACTCTTATAACATCATTACCAAGCCATTCGAGCCAATAAGGTGTAATTAAATTTTTCAAAATTTTACACGCTTTAGTGGTCATTCCCAATGAATCCAACTCTGTGAGGCCATAATCCTTACCTAAGTACAATAAGCTAAGGCAAAAAACCGTGATTAAAAATATCGGATAATTAATACCCAATGTGCCAAAAATTACATTGAACTTACACATTTTCCCATTTCTTTTAGCCACAAGGCCAAATTTTGAATTCCCTAAGTACACCTCATTAAAACTTATGGCCATCATTAGCATGATCAGAAAATAATAAACCATCAAGTTGGAGATAGACATCGCGATACACACATTCCTGAAGATTTGATGGGATATGCAGTACATATGATTAGACATCCCATAAAGGAAACTAACCCCACCTTTCTCGACATCCCTTATTGAACTCGCCACATCATCTGGCTTAGTCCCCATCATCATAGGTCTTGACATGTAGTGCCACTTGTTCCCCCACAAGCTGGCTTTGTTTTCCATCATCAAACATATATTTTTCTCTGCTCCATAAGGATTAATCCTTGTATATTTACCAGTAAACATTTGATTCTTTTCCAACATTTGCAAAGACTCCAAGAGGATCCCAAGTTGGCTAGGCTATTTGCCACTTGGTTACCTTCTTGAAAGATGTGACACAAATGTTTCCTTTCCAGTTTTGTAGTCAATAATTTTATATCCAGTAAGATGTCCCTAATGTTCCAACTATGAGAATGACCATGATTGACTGAGTCATTCACAGTCATAGAGTCCCCTTCAATGTGCAATTTTTTTATGCCCAGAGTGATAGCTAACTCGACACCCTTGAGCAGTGCCCATGATTCATCCATCATAGAGGAATGCATTCCTATACTTCTAGAAAACCCCACAATGAAGTTTCCCTTTTATTCCTTGATAACACCACCAATAATGGCCATACCAGGGTTCCCTTTAGATGCTCCATCAAAATTTAGTTTGAACCACCCAACCCCCATTGGATTCCAAACTATGTTCCTTCTAGCTAGAGACTTGGAGTTGTCAAAGGAATTGGTCTCTAGCTTTATGTTCCAAGATTTTTCCATTTTGATCTCCCTTTTAGTAGGGGCCTTATCTAGTGGTTTCCAGATGTATAGAGAGATACTTTCAATGATAAGTCTAGATCCAATACCAAAAACCTCCTTAGAACTTCTCTCAGTGTCTCTGAATATCTAATTATTCTTTTCCTTCCAGAGGCACCAGCAAAGGATGGGGGAACTTGTCTCTAGATTTCCATGAGGAGAGGGTGTTGGAAAGGTTGAGTCCATCCTTTAGTAAAGGATTTTAAGTCCTGATCTAGGGTCCAATGAGTTTCCAACTTTCAGAAATCCAGATCCCAGAATTCAGTAGTAAACAAATAATGCAGTAACAGGTGATCCACCTAATCTTCATTACTTTTGCATAACATGCACTTGTTTGGTATCTGGAAACCCCTTCTCCTTAAATTATCTTGGGTTAGAATTCTATTGTGACAGGATGTCCACCAAAAGAAATTTATTTTTGATGTCAAGTGTTTATTCCAAACCAGTTTCCATAATCTGCTCTGGATACCCCTATCCAACAGCAAACTATAAATTGTCCTGATAGAGAGATTTCCCTTGCTTTCCTTAGTCCAAAAGAAATCATCCTCAACATTTGATATGGGTATTTTGGTTAGAGAGATTAATTCTTGTAAATAATTTTCCAACCTTTTGAAATCTAGGGAAAAGGGGTAGCACAAACCTAAATCTTTCCATTTCCTAGCACCCTGCTAACCATGGAGGTAGTCACAAAAATTCCTTCCAAAAAAGTGAAGTGAATGCTCCTTCAAGTTCTTGAAATCAGACAAGATCAAGGGGGAATCAAGTAGCCAAGAGACTTCCTAGAAACGGATGTTGTTATCACCACCAAGTTTCCATCTTATCCCTAAGTGAAGCAACTTCATCTTGCAGATATTATTCCAAGCCAAGGACCCATGAGGGTGATCATCTGAAATACACATATTAAGGGGGAAACTGCTTAGGTATTTAGAATTCATTATTGTGAACCAATCTTTTTTATTCCTTAACTGATCTCACCCCACCTTGGCAAGCACGAATTTGTTGGTAAACTAGACTTTCCTTATACCCAAAACTCCTCCAGATTTAGGAAGGCACACCTTATCCCAATTGACCAAGGACATCTTCTTCTTTTCCTCAGTACTAGACTAGAGGAAAACCCTTTGGATCTTTTCAAAATTTTCAGCAATGTCCCTAGGAATTTTGAACATGGAAAGGAAGTAAACCGAGATCCCTTGCAGGGTAGTAGTAAGGAGTTGAAGCTTTCCAACATGACTAAGGATCAAACCTTTCCACCCTACCATCTTCCATTGGATTATCTCCATTGATTTGACTTCAAAACTTAATTAATTAAAAAATAAACCTATGTCTAAATTGTAATTGATTTGACTTCAAAACTTAATTAAGAAAAAATAATTCAATAAAACACTATGAAACCAAATGAAGGAGCTAGATATCATAGTTACAACTCTAAATTCGAAGAAAATAGAATTTTATCTTTCATAGAAAAAAGTTGTGTTATACAGTAAACATCAGTCTTTAAAAATGGTGTTTACTACTAAAAACTACTTATCAAAGGAGATGAAAAAAGAAATTCAATTTGATTCCAATTTTTTAAAAATAATATATTTAGAATCTACAAACAAAATACCACAAATCACTAGTTTCCATCATCTTCAAATTCCTCATGGTTTAGCAGCTATAGGTGTTTGATAGTGAAGATTTAGTTAAAAAAAGTTTAGTTTTATGTCAAGTTTGGCCAAAAAGTGTAACCCACTATTGTGGGATCACCTTAGGGTACTTTATTTATCTCTTTTATGGAAATTGACATGTGATGCCCCTTATTAACATTAAGGGGTAGTGCTAGAACATAATGTTATTATGGTCATACCCTTATAATATTTATATATTTTTCATATATAAGGTTATAAAATCTTATGTTATAAAACATATACCATGTAATAATTAATAATATAACTACTATTAGATTATTAATTATTTATGACTGATTTCTTTAAATAGGTGTCACTAATACCTATTAAGGTATTTTCCACCCTTTCTCCTATATTTAAGGAGGCTCTCTCATTTGAGAGAGTGTGAATTTGAAGATAGTAAATTATATCACTAGGCACATGCAATATTTTTTACCATATCAAAGTATGTAAAGAAGTATTCCCAAGTTTAATCTATTGTTTTATAGGCATTTTTGTAAGTGTTTTAATAAAATGATACTTTATGAGGTTTTTTTACCCAAAAGGGTTTTCCCCATGTATATATTGTGTAATGTGTAAAATCTATGCTTGTATGATTCTCATTTTAATTATTTTAAATTTTGTTCATAATGATTAGTATCCTAAGATCCTAATTTCTAAAATTATCCCAATCACTAACAATTTTCTTAGGTAAACCATGTAATCTGAAAGCCTCCTTGAAGAATAAATCAAAAATTTGAAAATATTTAGACTTGGAAGATAGTGACATAAAAATGTGCATACTTGATGAGTCTATCTGTGACTAGAAAGATGACATCTTTGTCATTTATCTTGGGTAGCCTAGCGATAATTTTAATAACACTCTCATTTTTTCTCAATAATGGGTAATGGTTGAAGCAAGCCAATAGTATACACTTATTTTTCCTTATTTTGCTAGCAAGATGAGTATTCCTCAATATGATTGAGCACATACTTATTCATTCCTTTCTAAGAGAATCTCTCATTGATCTATTTGTATATCTTCAAATACCTCAAATACCTATCCAATATAGTATCATTTGTGGCCCTTAATATATTTTCCTTCCTCTTTAAAATTGGAATTGAATATATCCTCTCTTTATGTAGAATTAGGTCTCTTGCCACTTTGAACTTGTCATATTTTACTCTTCCATCTATCAAATTAGTAGTAAAATCATTCTTGGAATATTCAAATATGATGATGGTGACCCAATTAGTAGAGACATCGAAAATGGAACATGGAATGGGTCTCCAAGATAATGCATTAGTAACTACATTATGCCTACCTTTCACATGCTTAATATAAAAATTATATTCCTACAACTTGATCATCCACATATATTATTTTCATTCAAGTCCTTTTGATTGAGAAAGTATTTACTTGACTATTATAATCAATCTTTAAAAAAAATTTATTATACCAAGTATTGTCTAAACTTCACTAAGACATGCATGATTGCTAGCATCCCCTTATCATAAATAGAAAACTCATTTTTTTTACTCTATTAGTTTCCTACTTTCAAAAGAAATAAGATATTACTTTGCATCAAAATAGCTCCAATGTCCTCACTAGAAGCATCACATTCCAACACAAAAGGAAGTATTTTTTGGGAAAACACGATACACATACTAGACAAGAACATATTACCTTTTTTAGTTTTTTTAAATTCTAATTTATAATATCTATGCACTTGAATGCTCTCTTCTTAGTCATATCTATAGGTAATATCATGAGCTGAGAGAATCCTTTTATAAACCTTTTGTAGTAGCTACATAATCCTAATAATCTTCTTAATTTTGATACATGTGGGGATGGACAATCCTAAATGGCTTGGATCTTTTGTTGGTCCACTTGGAGTCCTCACTCGCTAATGACATGTCCCAAATACAAAATCTCCCTAAGCCAAAACTCACACTTTGACTATTTGTCAAAGAATGAATGTTTCTCTAATATGCTTAAGAGTTCATCCAAATTATTTATGTGCTACTCCCAATTTTTCTTGTATATCAAAATATCATCAAATAAAAATAAGAAAATCTTTCATAACCACTTTTTAAATACATTGTTCATGCATTATTGGAAGGTTTTTAGGGCATTAGTCAATCCAAATGGAATGAAAAGAAATATAAGTTTCCATAGTGACACCTAAAATTAATCTTCTAAACAATGTCATCCCTCATTTTTATTTAATGGTATCTTGAGTGCAAATCAACATATGTAAAGTATATAGCTCCATGCAGCTCATCTATCAATTTTTTGATCTTGGTGATATGATATATATTCTTGATTATTTTATTATTTAATGGTCAATAGTCAACATACATCCTCATTTTACCATCCTTTTTATTCACTAATTAATGTGGCCCATATCCAACATCTCCTTTATTTCATTCTTTATCTCTTCCTTTTGGATCCTATGGTGATGGTAGGGAGTGGTTATCTCTATCTTTGTACCCATTTTAAGCTCAATAATGTGTGGGGAGAACTATACATTATTATAATTAGAGAGGATCATCTTCATATCTACTTCCCCATGTATGGTATAAATCCTTCCTAATAATTTTCCCTTTTCCTAGTTTATATTACTTTTTCCACCAATATAAACATGTTCCTTTTCACATTTATATTGTGAATATAATTTATCTTTCTATTAATCTTATATTTGTGCTCCCTATTTTTCCCTTCCAATGGGAGTAACCTCATTGTGTATCCATACACTAATTCTTGTAAGAGGCATCACCTCATTGTATGCTCCCCTATACTCTTGATTATTGCATAATTCCCTATTCGGGTGTTCCTAATTTTATTCATTGGTTATCTTGTGATTAATACCACTTTTACCTTACCACAAGGATAATGCAACTATCATACTTCTAGAGGAAAAATCCCTCTTTGTTTACCATTCATACTATTATATATGATACATTGACAAAACTTACATTTTATTTCCTCGTAACCCAATTTTTTATTCTCTTTAAAATGATTGTTCCTCTTTAAATTGAATAAATTTAAGGGAGCATACGTTATCCTACTCCACCTCATTAATCATAGTAGTCATATTTATAAAAATTTATTTTTGGAAGCTTGGTCACAACTATTTACTAGTTTATTTCAATGACTTCATCATAACCACAATAACTCTATCACAACCATTTACTAATTTATTTTAGTGGCTTTGTCACAACCATGAAACATTTATTAAAATGGCTCCTTCATAGCCAATGCTATACTAGTTGGCTCCATCACCTCCAAATCCTTGCCAAGGTGGCTCTTTAACATCTAAATCCATTTCAAGGTGGCTTCTTCACAAGTAATTCCATATCTATGTAGCTCCTCCTTAGCCATTTCCATTTATACATGATTTTTAATGAAATCATTCACTTTTTGGGTCATATTTCAATAATAATCAGTTCATAGTGTTTGTGTGAATTATATGATGGTAGTGATGCATAAGTGAAAGATGAAAAAAATGACAAAGAGTGTGAATGTAGTATGGACTTTAATTTACCCTTTATTTATCAAGTATTTTAAAATTTAAATTAATTTAATATGTTTTATTCACTTATTTTATAATCCCATTAATGTGGGGGAAATGTGGAGTAAAATACATATTTTCATTTTCCACACTATATTTTACACTAATTTTGGTGTATGTTACCTCTAGACATTATTAGGGCTCATTTAGCCTATTTCCAAACCTTAAACCTCTCATAGGTGTGCTGAAATAATCATGCAAGAATTCATTCTACTATAACAATTTATTTTCTATGTATTGGTTAATGGAATTGTCACCACCGAATTTGTGTAAAATGACTTTTAGGTGCCTCGTTTGTAAATTTAAAAAAAAATCCTCTAAATTTTAGAGGTACAACTCCCTCTTATGATAAATTTAGATTTTTCAAAGTTTTCTTTTAATCAAAAAGTACGAAAGGAAAAAGGAAATAAAGGTTTCTAAATAAGTTTTTACTTATAATTTTTCATAAAAATGAAAACAAACTCAAAGTTTTAATATTTTAAAACCATAGATATATAGCATGCAACCAAAATAGAGTTTCATTTGATTTTAGGCTCATAGACCAATAAAATCATCGTCCAACCAAACAAAAATTTATAAAATTCAAGAATGCTTTAGAAGATAAATGAATACAAAAAACTTAAACATTTAAAATAGTCATGACACCACATGAAAGGAATAATAACACATAAATACATCGTCAACACACAGACTAATAACAAATTCCTTTATTGCAAATGTCCAAAATTGTAAAGCACGTAGAATTTCAACTTCTATACCAAAAAAATATTTAGTCTTTCAATGACTTTCTTGTAAGATTAAACCAAGATAATAAAAGTATCCCTTCTTTTACAATTGGTTTCATATATATAGCCTTTTTGTTGTAACTAATTATTTTAAATAACATTAATAAGGTTAAAGTTTCCTTAATATTTTGGAAACAACATTTTATAACATTAGAGTCTTTTGAAATAAATTCTATAGAGATAAATTAAACATTGTGCTCTAGGGCCACAATGTCCCTATCTATATTATATTCCTTTCTAGAGATGATCCTAGAACTGGAGACTATGGAATTTAACTTTAGCTTTATAATTCTAAAATGATTTGAGAGATAGAGTTATTTTGTTATGTCTTGGAATGATCACATTATTGATTTTGAGCTTGCAAATAGCCCTATTATTTTGAATATTTTCTAGTTGGTTTTAAACCATTGTGAGATGGGAAGCACAATGTATGAGAGCATTGTCAATATTGCTTATTGATTCTTCATGGATTCCACACCAAATACATGTTTATAAAATATTTTTTTAATCAATATGCTGAAATTCTCTCTAATGGATTGAGTGTCAATGACTTGAGAATCATCTTTTGTTTGGATGTCTTAGTTGATAGATCAAAAGTCAATTTGAATATCTCCCTTTAATTGATCATAAT
This sequence comes from Sequoia sempervirens, assembly GCA_007258455.2. Classification (NCBI taxonomy): domain Eukaryota; kingdom Viridiplantae; phylum Streptophyta; class Pinopsida; order Cupressales; family Cupressaceae; genus Sequoia; species Sequoia sempervirens. The sequence continues at coordinate 100,993,742 of VDFB02000003.1, forward strand.
ATTTCAGTAATTTGGTACGCTCCTAGATATTTTGTTTCATAGCTAATATTTTCCATTCAATTCTCATTATCCACAAGAGACGTATGTTCTTATTGGAACTTTGGAAGATCTATTATGTGACAAGTTTATCATTTCTCATTTCAATCATCTCCTTAATATTTTTATCAATTTTAATCCATGCGGTCTCTTCTTTCTTGGATGTATTGACCTCTCCATTAACTTAATTTTCCTATTATCAATTTCATCATATATTTTATTTTCTTCTTTGATGAAATTTAACCCTTTAGTTATTATTTAATTTACCCAACCTTCAATTATTTCTCCTTAGTATTGATACCTGCATAAATTCTCAATCACTTCTTTTCCACTTCCCAAGCTTGGATCAAAAGATGTACCATTTTTTTTCTAATGGATTTAAGACAAGTTATCAAAGCCCTTACCTATTTCTTGAGCTCATATTTATATTGTTTATTATTTTATGTCCTTTTTACCAACCTATGTGTTGTCATTTCAAAGTTGTGAATCTATCCATCATGTGAAGAAGGGCCAAGAATAATTTGTGTGATGTTAAAAAAAAATTAGTCACCTCATTGATATCTTTCTTTATAGATGGAGGAGATACTTATACATATATATGATTAGAGGTGAACTCCTTCACTATCCTAGAAGTAGTTTTGGGCTTCTTAGGTTGAGGTGATCTTTGGAGAAAATTAGAAACAACATCAAACAGAGAAATTTTTAACAGGGATACTTTCCTCTTTTAAAATTGTTTACAAAAACTAAGAAGAGTGGGGATCATATGGAGTGCTAGATGAAGAAATAATGACATATGGTGATAATTATAATGGCCTCATGGGTGGAGGTGTAGTAAATGGATGCTTGACCTTATCAAAATATTAGCTATCAAGTGGGGAGGGAGGCACATGATTGCACTAAGGGGAGTTTGGTGTAAATGAGGTGGTGAGAAAGCTAGTAATGAATGATATTAAGAGGATGAAGGGGTACTCACCTAAGAAGGGGAGGAAGCAATGTTAGTAGCTACTTATTTTGATTCTTCTTGAATATTTTTTTGTTTTTCTTTCTTATTTTCTTTATTTTTTTCCTCTAATATATAAATCCTTGCATGACCTCTCAAGATTCCTCCTCTTTGGAGGATATTCATCATCATATCCTCCCTCTCCATTGATAGATTGAGATTTTATTGATGAGGAAGGATGGGAAGGAGATAATTTTTTTTGTTCTTCCTTTTCCTTCTATAGTTTCTTTCTTCTTAGAAGATTTTGTGGCTAAATTTTCTACTATTTTTTCATCACCCACTTACATGTTATATTGAGAACCACTATCATCCTTTCCTCCAAATTATTTACCTCTTTGATACCCCAATTGATGGGAAATGTTTAAATATGGTTGAAATAGATGGGATCAAACAAATTTGATTCATCATCCTCTAGATCTTGGTTATCCCAATTTAACTTGATTTTTTTGATTTGTTGGAGAGATAATATCATCCAATCTATTTTCCTTACTTCATATTCATCCTCACAATTAGCCCGATAGTCATCAACTTGAGGAAGGTGATGAAATATTGATCAAAGTTGTAGGTTGTTCTTGAAATAATCCTTACTATAATATGGTAACCTCATGACATGAAAGTGCATGGTGAATTTCACCAAAGCTCTCCCAATATTCAATGCATTAGATAATGATTTTCATTGATAGTGAGCTAGCCCAATAGGAAATGGAATCCCTAATTTTTCCTTTCTTTAAACCTTTTGGTAACTTCACTATTTTTTCTACAATCTTCAGTAAGAATAAATTTATCACTAACATACCTAGATAATTTATATGGAAACCCATTTAATCCCCCAATTTTGATGTAAGTAAATATTTGAAATTAGATAAAACAACTCCCATACAAAGTAATTAATTGGGAAACTTTTGGAGATACCCTTATACTTATATTGCCTTGTAGCTCCCAAAAAATATGCATGGTGAATGTATCATTCTCTTCTAAATTTTTTGTAGCTATGGGTAGTGGTCATAAATTTAGGTCACTTCATAAAAATTAGCCATTGTGACCAATCCTAGCTAGGCCCTCATACTGACAATGACATAAAAAACATGTAATATAAAAGAATTTATTGAGTTGGAATTGGGTGAGTTGTCTATGAATAATGTCACTGGTTATGTTACCCCACTCAATGAATTTATCCTTGTTAACAATGACAATGATAAACAAATAAATCCACTCATTACCAACTAATCTATGAATAAGCACAATGATATTTGAGATATCATCAGTGAAGTGTCATATGTGCAAGTTTTTTGGTAATTGTGATTTCCTCTTATTAGGAATTGATAACCAACATCTTGCAATGGTGTTGGCCCACATGCTCTTCTTTTTAGTGAAGTGGTAGTATGTCACAATAGTTTCTATACGTACGAAAACCTCTCTTTGATGTAATATGAGAGTTATGTTAAAAAATTCCTCATCTAATTTAGCTATAATATTTCATCAAATGTTCTTACTTGTCTAGTATGGGGATCATAATATTTCATGCACTCTAGAATGAGGTCTATATATTGGATTACTACAAGAAAACCTACTTCTTTTAGGAGCTCGCTCTCCACCAGTTTTTGTGTAATTGGATACCTATTTTCATTACCCACTATATTCCAAAAGTCTTTGAGTTTTACATTCCCTAACTTTGTATCTCCAATTTCATTCAAAACATTTCCAAACCAAAAAGATGCTCATACCAAAGATATTTGTACTTCATTTTTTCCAAGATGAGTTTACAAAGGGATAAAATCAAAATTTCTAACACAAGTTCAAGCAAATATGGAGGAATTTTGGTTTTAGGAAAGAAATTATGTGGGGAATAAGTTTTCATAAAATCAACTCTATGAAACTAAAACTCCCTTTCTCTATGAATTATGAGGATGGAGGGAAATTGTGTACCTTTAAATTATGTAGGATTCCTATTTTGCATCACTTTTTAAATCCTTTCTACAGAGTAGTCGAGATGCACTCTGTAATTTGCTCTCACAATTCTCCATCTTCTCTCGACAGTTACTTAAAGTGTTTTCCTTTTAGCCTTGCATTTACTTATATTATTAATCTACATTTAATATCCTCATATTCTTTGAGAGCATTAATGGAATCTATTAATGTTGGAATGTGTTAAGTCCTACCATATTAGTAGATTCTAGTTCAATTTGAAATAAATACTCCTTCAACTTACTTTTCAAATATTTGAGAGGTTTTCAAAACCTTGTTGACTTCTGATGATGGTTTTGAAACCAAATTTTAAAGTTGTCAAAGATGAGTTGCCTTTATATTGATTTCTTATCATCTTCAAATCTTCCTCGTATATCTTTGATACATCACCTATGAATCCTTCCTTTTTACTTTTCCAATGACAATGAATTATTTGTCAAGGTCTAAAAAAGTTGTGACAACCTCATTGAGATCTAACATAGGTATTGAAACCTTCACCAAGCACTAAAGAAATTTTGCAAAACACCTTTCATTCATTTTTCTAACAAGAGGGTGATCTAAAATATCCTTGGGCTCTAACATCGATTTCAAAACTCTTCATGCTACTTCATTTTTAGAGGTCCTGAATAATACTTTGGGCTTTGAAAAGGTTGTGAAAACTTGGTAGGGGGTCGATGAAGGTTATAAAACCATGAGAGATCTATAAAATTACTTTTTAAATATCTTTCTTTCACTTTCAAAAAGAATTAGGAAGTTTCATCGATATTTGACACAAACATCATTTTCAAAACCAAAGAGGTTGTGATAATACTATCAAGTTCCAAAAAGGTTGTGAAAAACTTTTCAAGTGTCACCAAGGTTGTGAGAATCTCTTTGGATGTTGAAAAAAGTTTTGAAACTTAACAAACTCGCCAATAACTCAACACTTAAACATTTGTTTGAAGGAAAACCCATGACTAAGGATTGGAAATGATTGAAAGGGAAAGGAAAATGGAAAAAATAGACATAAGGAAACACTATGCAATGTCTAGTGTTGTGTCTTATAACACACTAGCAACTTGTTTTTAGTGATGTTGGCCAGTAGCACAACCATACAAGTTCTTGCCTTTATTTTAATCTTGAAACTCTTGATAGCAACCAATCACAATACTTAATTTTAGTATATTTCCATCGAGTACCTTTGTTAGTGTAGGTTTTTTTAATATTTTTCTTACACATTATTAAGCATACCTTAGGTTATAGGAGATGTGGTTTATGTGAGGACACATGGCGTAATCCATCAGTTACATGTGTTGCTCCCACTCACACTTAAGTGGTTGAGTTTCACACCCTCTTTTGGCCTTATATGCCACCTCACAAAACCACTCATTTGTCTCTTTCTGAGTAGGTTATGCCACCTATTTGGCATTTTCCAAGTAGGCATAACTCCCACCTAATTTGGTTATTTGGGAGTTATTACCCCTCTTGGAATTATTTTCCCATATTGTGCTATATAATCAGCACTCACCTCTCCCTCCTATCTAGTCAAGATGAGTTCATATTAACTCAATCAATTCAAAGGAGAGTTGAGGCATATTGTATCATTTAGTGTGTGATAATAACATCATTTTGTTATTGCACTATATTCCTGCATTTTATCTCTTGCTGCTCTCGTGTGGAAGGTTTATCTTGGTTTTGCAGGTGATCCTGGGTGCTCGAGTTCATCAACAACTCTTACATGGTATCAGAGCGTCAGATCTGCAAGCCCCTTCTCAAATTTGAGAGATTTGTGAGTGTTTAATCAATATTGCAGGTTGCAACATGCCTTTTCTTGTCTTAAGTAGGTGATTCTACCTTTTCATGCTGTTTTTTGGTTGTTGGGGTCGTTTTATGTTGCTAAAGACATTTTTTTTACACTACATCCATATTTTCTGTATATTTTAAAGAAAATCCGCCATCTGGGTTTTGTTCGTAGCAGAAAAAAACCATCTGGGTCATTGCTAGTTTCTGCATACAGGTTACATATTTTGCAGAATCTAAATCAGAACATTTCTGCAGACCCCCTCTCCAATTGCATTTTTGATTTTGCAGTCAATCTTTGGAGGGCCATAATTCAGTCATACAAGCTCTTTTTTCAGAGAATTTTTTTTTGATTTGGGGTAGAATTTCACAGGCTTTGCAGTGGTGTGATCCATTTTTTCTCAAGTGATCCGGATTTTCCAGAAAATCAGTTTTATCAGCAGATCTGAAGGACAGTTCTCATTTTTTTAACTTCAAATTGATGTAACTTTCACATACGACCTCGTATTGAGGTGATTCTTTTTTTGAAAGTGAATATTTTTTCAAGCACTACACATTGGTGTTATTTTGAGGTTCTAATTCTAAGATTTGATTGTACTTTCAATATTTGGGTCTATTTTAGACATTTGTAAAACTCTGGAAAACAACTCCAGCATTGTAAACGCACTGATTTATAAAGTGCCAAATTATTTTTTGTTGGGGGGGATTCTTGATTGAGTGAAAAAGGGGGGGTCTCTCTTTGTGTGTGTGTGTTTTTTGATCTGTTCACTTGTGCTTTTCTTTTCCTTCACACATGGATCATTCTAAGGTTCCTTTGCTAACACCTTATAATTATGCAACATGGCATCAACATGCATGGAATGCCTTAATGCAACTTGGGTATACTCCATATGTTGAAAACAAGGTAGCTGAACCTGAAGATGATAAGGAAAAGATAAAATGGATGCTTGAACATACAAAAGCTCTTGGATGTCTTCGTAGCTTTGTTTCCCTTGATCTTATGTTTCAGATTGAATCTTGTACAAATTCACATGATGCTTGGGAAAAGTTAAAATCTTTGTATGGTACAACAGATGAAGTCAAAGGCTATCAGATTGAAAATGAATTGATGAGCCTTGATCCAAAGAACTTTGGCAACATCCAGGATTATATTACTAAGGTCAATGATCTGAGAGCACAATGTAAAGCTTGTGGTATTGATAAAAAGGACATTCAGTTAATCTATAATACACTGAATAAACTTGGTCCTGAATTTGCAGCTTTTGTTTCTAGCTTTCATACTCATAGACTGACTATGGGATCTGCATACACTATGCCTTCATTTGCATCTTTTTCTGAGATGTTAATGCATGAACAACAAAAGCTTCTTTCTATGGGTCTCATAAAGCCATCACAGAATCAAGCCTTGTTGGCTAGTCAGCCTAAGGGACAGAAAGAGTTAGGACAATCTGACAAGAAACAAAAGAAATCTAAGAAAAATCCACACACAGATCAAGCACAACACAAATCCTCTACAAGGGAGGACTCATCTAAGAAGGAGAAGTCTACTTGTTCATATTGCAAGAGGATTGGACATGAAGAACATTCTTGTTATAAGAAGGATATTGATGAACTGAAACATCTTCTTAAGAAGAACAACATTGATCTACCTTCTAGAATGTCTGAGTCTACTTCTTCTTCTTCACATTCCAAACAGTCAGGATCTAGTAAGGATAAAGGTCATGCAGAATTTGCTTCTGAGTCTAAGAAAAATAAAGGTAAAGCTCTTTGTGCTTCTACAAGTCATGAATCAGGGAAATGGCTCCTAGATTCTGGAGCTTCTCATCATATGGCTTCTTCACAGTCTATGTTCTCTTCTTTTGAGCCTTGTGCTATGCCACCTATTCTGATGGGCAACAACACTTACATGAGTGTAATTGGGAAGGGTTCTGTTGATATTGGGGATGGCACCTTCAATGATGTTTTGTGTGTACCTCACTTGACAAACAATCTTCTTTCCATCTATCAGATCACTCATGGTGGAGCAGGCAAGACTGTGGAATTCACACCTGATTCAGTTATCATCAGAGATTTGGAGAGCACAGAGATAATTGCTACTGGGATAGTTGATAATGAATCTCGGTTGTATACCTTTTCAGACTTTGCACCTGATGACGGTTCTGATCCTTTGGCTATTGATCACACTCCTTGTGTGACATTTGATTTTGAGGAGAATTTTGGCTATTTGAATCTTGGTATTCTCACATCAGATCCAGTTATTGAGCCTTACATTCCTTCTCCTCTAACGATTGTTGCTTCTGAAGATACTTGTGTTACTTTCATTCCTACTTGTGATTCAGTGCAACAGGATCGACATCGTCTTCCAGATATAGTTGCTTGGGATGACTACTTGACAGACATTGCAGGTTTGTTCATAGAGTCTCATATTTCAGACTTGGGAGACACTATTCATGACATCCATCTTCTCTTTGATGAAGTTGATTCTTCTTCAGTTGTTATGGAGGAACGTGTGGATCCTCTTGTTCATTCTCCACATGATCATTCATCACAGTTTGACATGAGTGTGGATACTTTTGAGCAGCATTTGGAGGAGGCATCTTTGTTTTCAGAGGAGGTAGTTGAGTCTTTGGATTTTGTTCTACACACATCTCTACTAGGTTTTGGATTGTCATCTTCATCAGTGTGGCCTATAACACCCGAGTTGGTGGTGGCAACTTTCGGCATCGACGTGGAGACAGATGAGCAGTTTTCAGAGACTTCATACATTTTGAGCTTTCTTCCCTCATATTCATTTCAGGAATGGGAAGACATTCTTCATACACCTTTGGTTTTGTTTCTTCCTAAGGGGAGGAACATTGTTCAACGATCGTGGACCATGTTCTACATTCAGTTTCAAGCTTCAACCATTGGCATAGTTGACTACTTTGGGGAAGACTACATGGTCTTTCCTATCCTTTCTATTTTGGAGGGGACTTCTTCCTTGCATGGGATTCTTCTTATGTTGGGAAACTTGTTTTCTTTTCTCTCTTTTGGGGAGGAGTTTTGTCCCACTGGGTTTTCTCCTTTACTTCATTTGTGAGAAAGTATTTTGTACATGGGTACCTAACATGGCCTAGTAGCCGGACCCATATTTGCATCTTTGTGTCTTCTCACCCACCTAAGCTATGCTTAAGGGGGGTGTTAGTGTAGGTTTTTTAATATTTTTCCTACACATTATTAAGCATACCTTAGGTTATAGGAGATGTGGTTTATGTGAGGACACATGGCGTAATCCATCGGTTACATGTGTTGCTCCCACTCACACTTAGGTGGTTGAGTTTCACACCCTCTTTTGGCCTTATATGCCACCTCACAAAACCACTCATTTGTCTCTTTCTAAGTAGGTTATGCCACCTATTTGGCATTTTCCAAGTAGGCATAACTCCCACCTAATTTGGTTATTTGGGAGTTATTACCCCTCTTGGAATTATTTGCCCATATTGTGCTATATAATTAGCACTCACCTCTCCCTCCTATCTAGTCAAGATGAGTTCATATTAACTCAATCAAGTCAAAGGAGAGTTGAGGAATATTGTATCATTTAGTGTGTGATAATAACATCATTTTGTTATTGCACTATATTCCTGCATTTTATCTCTTGCTGCTCTCGTGTGGAAGGTTTATCTTGGTTTTGCAGGTGATCCTGGGTGCTCGAGTTCATCAACAACTCTTACAACCTTTTTTAATAAGCTATATAAAAATCTTATTTTATAATTATGAAAACTCTTCTAGACACTTTTGTAGACTCTAAATTATTATTCTACTCTCTTAATTTATAGTGAGCTTTCTTATGCTCGCCTATTATTCCTCTAGTGCTAAATTCAACCTACAAGTCCTTAATAGTTGAATCTTATCATAAATTAATTTAAGAATATATCTCCTTGGCACACCTTGAGTCTCTATCACCTTGTATCTCACCCACTACACTACACACACCACTACCTTTATCCAACCTCCTAGGGTTACCTCCCATTCAATATGCATACATCAATATATCACTCTTGCGCATTAGAGAAATCACACACTCAAACTAGTATAATAAATTGAGGATAAAACATGTCAAACCAAGGTATTGACTAAGGAATTTTTTAAAACCAAAAACCCAATTATTTCCTTAAAATTTGATAGGTAATTCCTACATCATCAATACTTGAAGTAAAAAAACTACAAGCACCAAAATGGAGAGAAAAATTAGGTGAGTGGTATTTGAAATGTGTAGATGTGTGTACACCAACCACATGAGTATATTAAAGATGCCACTAGTATCTATTAGACACCAACACTTGGATAAGGTCACTAGTGCCTCTATTGAACATGCAAGCCTAAAGAGAGTCACTGGTTTCTATATTGGTCACAAAAAAATTTTTCAAGTTGTGAGTGTCTGATGTAGTTTCTAGAATGAATGTATACATCCAAGAAACATATTGATCCCTTCATTAGTCATTTTCCACTTTCAAATTTGTGCCAAATGGAAAAAACCAAGCATTCCTTCCAACCCTATTCTCTTTCTTATAAAATGCATAGCTCCCTTTATTTAGGAATTTGTATTCAATTACAATCTCTTGATTTTATTATATACTTAGCATTCATAATCTCAATATAGTTTAGTTCATGTTATATTGAAAGAAAATAACACTTGTTTAAGTATATTGAAACACATTAGGCCTAGTCAAAAGGGTTGAGCTTAATTAGTGAAAGCACTAGGTTCTCATTATAAAATATCCAAAGTGACATCTAATGTAGAATTCTAAGTAGTGACTCTTTGATTTCCATTGTGGACTTATATGATGTATAAGTAAATATGCTATGTAAATTAGTTGGTTAAACTTATACTTAATGGAAAAAGTGGTTCAAATTAAAGATGATTTTCTTCAATTGTAGCCCCATTGATTTGAGCCAAATTAAAAAAATTCACGAGGTATTGGAATGATAAAAAATTATAGAAGTAAAGTAAACCACACTTATTATAATATCAAGGTGCAATTTATATTATCTTAACATGTACACCCAACATGACTATTGCATCTTGATGAAACCTCAATGTGGAAATGGTGAGTTATAAGTATGCATTTTTAGGGACTACTCTTGTCTAAGAACAAACACGATGTCGTTTTGGTTGTGTTAGACAAATATATAAAAATTTCACATTGCATCCTTGTGGATTCAAAGGATGCTAAATTACTAGTTTTAGAAAGAAGGCTCACGCAAGAAATCTTCAAACCACACAAGGTCCCCAAAATAGCATATTTTAGACCTTTATGAATTGAAGGTTTTGGAAAAACCTATTTGAAATATTTGGAAGTTGAAATTTATTTTTGCATATTCTTTGATATAAATTATCAAACAAAGAGGATGAACATGTTATAATTTTATTATATGGGTTAATAATACAAGTGGGAGAAATACTCACCCATCATGGGTTTTACATATAATAAGGTGCATCATTGAAATCATAGCATGAACCTTGTTGAGACTCTCTATGATAAGAAGTGTCACACTCCTATCAGTTGGGATAGTACAAAGGATCAAGTGAGCATGGATTTTGATATGATTGTTTAACTTAATTTATGTACCAATGTTTATGGAAGACCAAAATTGGTCTATGGGAATAAAATAGATACAATGTACAAAGGACAAAGGTAGTGTAGAAGAATAGATCCCAAGAGAAATAAAAAAAATAAAAGAAAAAGAAAGAAATGCAACAAAGGAAAGCATGATCAAAGATGATTCTTGAGAGACTTTGGTCATATTTTTAACATTTAAGACCATAGAAAAGTGAGTGACAGGTACGAGGCCATGTGGATCTCTAGGTTTTTGATGCCTTAGAGATTTATAATATGAACTTAGAATTTGGGTAGGGGGCATCTTCCTGTTGAAGTGAGAGGGATAGAAATGGGAAGTAATAGTATGATCCCCTTTAGTAGACACGCCTTTGAAAAGTCAATGATGAAGGTCAAACATCTCCTATAAGAATATAACAAGACATAATTGATCTTCATAGGACCTATAAAGAACTAAGCAAATATTCTTCTTTTCTTAATTATTCTTTGGTACCATAACAAAGAGTACATTTGATTATAAAATATTAGAAAGTATGGAAAATAGAAAATGAAGTAATTCACCAAAGGGTTATAGCTTAATTCATTGAATACAATTGGTGAGGATGATGGTATGCTCCTTTCTTATGCCTTCCATCAAGGTTCAAATCCCTCAAAGGTGCAACTTTGCCAAATTTTACTCTTCAATGACCTTGACGGATTAGATCTCCCTACTCATGAAAATATAACAAAAGAACAAATTCTAATTAAGATGTATATTCCTTCAAAATATTGTAATCCACTATATAAAAAAAATGGACAACTTCTAATTGAAATATATATTATCTCATAATTATGTTGAAGGCGTTCCCTATATGAACATTATTGGCTAATTTTAATGATCGACATTGAGAATGTGCTAGAATGATGGTTGACCATTGAAAAAGATTTGACCATTTGATGAAGCCAATATAAAATAAATAAAAATAATACTAAAGAATATAAAACACTTTATACATTTTCACTAGAAAATGTGTTTTACATTCATATTATAAAGTTCAAAACCAAAAAAAACAAAAAAAAACCATAATTATTATATTTTACAAATTAAAATATTATATATATATATATATATATATATATATATATATTACTACATTGAATTTACCTTATCTAATTAATCATTGCACTTTATACAAAGAAACAAAGCAAATAATTAGATATTGTTTCTAATTTTCCACTAATATTCAAAGTGTATAAATCATATTATAAAGGAATCAACGGTTGAGAATGTGTTAGCATGATGCAAGACTACTGAAAAATATCTAACCATTCGATGAATCCAATATAAAATGAGAGCTACAGAGCAACAAAGTTCTTGCCAGAAAGTTTTAGAATAGTTTTGTTTGTATTTGTTGTGTTCATTGTGTTTTAGGAACAACTGGTTAGGATAAAGCAACTATCACCTAAATTTAGGAATTTGATCATTAATAGAGTCAACTTTTTCTTCCATTAGAAAATGACCCTTATAACAAAAGAATTTTGCTCACTTCAGAATTTTGAGATGCTCTGGTTGTGCTTTTAGGCCATGAAGAAAGTGCAATTTATATGTTGCCAGCATTATGTAAATATTAATGAGTTCAAAGATTTCCTTAACCATTCAACATATATGATAAAAAAATCCTCTTTAAAAAAGCAAAGATCTTTAGAACTTTCATTGTACATAGAGTCATGTATAACCAACCTGCTTAAATGTTATAGTTTTCTACACAAATGAAAATGAAAGCATATAGTCCTAAGTCCTCTTATAGGTGCCTAATGTCTCCAAAAAATTCCTTACGATAGAAAAAGATCTTTTTATTCCATTCATTAATAGATAACTCATTTATAAGCCTCATAAAACTTTTAATGTGAAGTGTATTGCAAAAGGCCTGGATCAAACATTAGAAATCTCAATTGAACCCATACGCTCGTTTTGTTGATTGTAGTGTAGTGGACATAAGCATTGCAATAGTCATTGGATCAAGACCACAAGGTAGAGGATTAATTGTTGAAGCTATTCTTGAAGCCTCTTCATAGGAAACATGGCCGACTAATTGGTATTCTCTTTTAGCACTAGGATCCTACAAAAGTGGAAGCAATAGTTTTATTTTGCTATATATTAACCATCTTTTACTGAGAAACTTTTTTTGAAAAAGGTAGTTAGATGGTGCCATACCTCTACTACATTTAAGCTAAGATCAATTAGTACTGCACCAGGTTTTAGCCAATCACCACAAACCAAATTTGGCACACCTGCTGTAGCGACAAGAATATCTGCTTCATGAGTAAAATATGTAGGAAATTCTTTATGTTTTGAGTAGTTATGGTCTTCATTTTTTTTTGTGGAAACATGGTTTAAAACTTTAAATTAATACTTAAGTAAAGATTGTCTACTATGTTTCAAATTTCAGATTTATTTAATAGAATATGGCCCATATTCTGCCATGTCAAACACTTTTTAAGAAGAGAAAATGCAATCCACCCTTAATCAATGTGTATTTATTTATAGATTAAACATTTGTACTTATAAATTTATAGATATGTATTTTTCCAGATCCTATTTTAGTTGAAAATAAATATTACGATATTTCATGTAGAGTATGTAAAAAATGATCTATGAAAATTCAGATCTACCCATTTTGTCTAACAAATTTGTTTTTAAGGCATTTAACTGTTATTGTTGTTGTCACTTACCTTCAAAATAAATTGTAAGCTAAAATTTTGGCACAACTAATTCTCAAGCAAAAGTTTTTAGTATTTTAAACAACCATATAAAATTTAAAATTATCCTTTGTGGCTCAAATTTTTATGCTACTCTTTGGATTCCAAATATTTTATCCTTAAAGAACCTACTCTTCATGTGACAATTTTTACTCAATATTGCGGTGGACACATCAGATACTTCAACCATAATGATTCAAGAAATTGATGATTCAAATTATTTTATTCCTTTCAAGGTGACCACACAATGCTCATGCATTTCTAGGATAGTATAGTTATAATCCTACCGTCTAGAATCACAATTTTGTACTGTAGACTCATCACTGTGTGAACTGATATTTGTCTAGGGTATTAATTTTTTAACTTAGAGATTGATGTGTATACCCTTAGCTTCTAGATCTTCTTGTCTCATTTGATTTTTTGTCAACATCACTATCTCTGGATAAGTCATAACCAAATTCTAAGGTCATCTCTAGTGGGCATGCTCTCTGCCAAATATGATGGACTAGGGCATGAGTGCACTAAATGTGTTACATATCCATCAACATTTTATTTGGATGATCAGACAAAATTTAGGAAATCGTAGACATAAAGAGAAAGATTAAATAAAAGCTAAATGAGATACACTCTTGACAATCTTTGTTTGGGATTTTCACTGCTATTTGGTTCTATGTTATATTTTTTTCAAAATTGGAAGTTTTTTTGTTATGATCAATTGGAATAGACTCTACAAGAAATGCATAAATATATTGTCTTGTGTAAGAAGCCCATGAACATAAATAATAATTTGCTGATAAATCACAAGAGATAACTCTTTGTAGTCAAACACAAATCTCCTGATTTTACACACATATCCAATAATTATCACCAATAAATCAAAACAGTAGTATCAATCTTGATTCAATGATATATGTCAATATCAGATTTAGAATTAATAATAAATTATGGATACTCCACACTGGGCACTGAAACAAATTGAAAAGTTGTCTTTATTTGCATCTCCTTCAGAAAATCATCTATCTTGTAAGTTAGGTAACATCTGCAAACTGTATGTACTGGCTGGTGCTACTAGAATTGGCAGTCATGTAAATTTTTGTAACATACTAGCTAGTATAAGTTTTGTACTAAGGTCCTTTTCCATTTTGATGGAAAAAATACATGATAATGGGTCTCTTTAACTTAATCCCCTACTTGGTGAAGAAGACCCTATGGGGGATGATTAATCGAATTGAAAAAGAAGAAAATTCATTATGCAATTAGTACTCCCCTGGTTGAAGTTGACAAGAGGTATATCCAGTATAGAAGTTGCCAAGTCAACTTATCAAAGGCTTTGGACATATCCAATTTGATAATCATTCCAAAATAACCGTCAAATTTTGAGAGATTGAATGGTTCTCCAGGTGTAGGTGGATTTGCAAGGTGTACTTTACTCTGAAGCATTCTCATGAGGTCAAACACAATGATAAAAAATCTGAACAATATATAAGGTATATAGAAATAAATGCCTTGTGGGCTTCGACAAGGGGTCTTTTAAACCAAATTGGCATCTAGAATGGTCATGACTTAAAAAATAACCAATATTATTATACCATTATTGTACCCTACCCTTTATTGAACCCTAATTTAAGCCTAACCCTACCACTTACCATAGCCCTAACCTTAGCTCCAAGTTTTATTCTAGATTAATAATTTTAATCCTAACTTAACATTAACCCTAACCTTAATTAAACATTAATCATAACCCTAATTGAATCCTAATTGAACCTTAACCCTAACCCTAATTGAATGATAAACCTAGCTCTAATTAAACCTTAATTCTAAACTTAACTAAAATAAGCCTAATTGAACCCTAACTATAACTTGAACTTGATCCTAATCATAACACTAATTGAATGCTAACCCTAACCCTAATTGAACCCTATTTCCAACCATAGGCCTAATTGAACCCGAACCCTAACTCTAATTGAACCTTGTTGTTGGGGTTAAATTAGGGTTCAATTAGCATTCTAGTTAAACCCCAATTGTAAGATTAACCAAAATAAGCCTAACTAAACCCTAACTGTAACTTGAACTTGACCATAATTATAACAGTAATTGAATGCTATCCCTAACCAGGTAACTGAACCCTAATTCCAACCATAAACCTACTTGAACCCTAACCCTAACTCTTATTTAACCTTATTGTTACAGTTCAATTAGGGTTTAATTAGCATTCTAGGATGGAGATTACGGTTAGGTTAGGATTAGAGTTGTGAATATCTTAATATTAGCTTATAAATTTGACCCTAACTATAATCATAATTGAATCCTAACCCTAACCCTAATTAAACCATAATTCTAACCCTAACACTAACCATAATTAAATTCTATTATTAGGGTTGAATTAGGGTTAGGTTTAGGGTTCAATTAGAGTTCTAGTATAAATCTTGGGGTTAAGGTTATTTATTTCTTGATATTAGTTTATAAATTTGATATTAATGATAAATATATTAAACAAAGAAAAGTTAGTATATATTTTTATTCGTATGTGAAATTAAGTACTATTAGGGTTAGAATTATTAATGTCTTAACATTAATTTATAAATTAGGCATTAATGAAAAATATTACAAACAAAAATAAGTATTTTAACCTAGAATTCTATTTGTATTTGAAATGAAGTATTATTAGAGTTAGAATTATTAATCATAAAACAATAATTAATCAAATCACAACAATATTTGTAAAGCTTAGAATTAATTATAAAATTAAACTAAATTTTAATTTCTAAAATTTATATAGTATTATTATCTAGTTTTGAAAATAATCATTTAAATTATAGTAATTATCTACTACAAATAAATTAAATTAAAACTAAATTTTATTTTTAAAATAATTCAACAATTATTAATTATAATTTTAGAATAAATTAAGAATATATATATGACTAAATTTTTTATTATTTTTTTCTTTGCATCCAAATTATTTTATTTTCTCAAATTACATTAAATTCTAACTTCAAAAAAATCAGAAATTATTTTGCATGCCTACTTTTGTATTTTTGAGTTCAATTAGGTATATTGTTCTTTAAATTTGAATAACCAATTATAGAGTAAATTAATAATCAAGTCACCACAATGTGTGTGTAACGGTTGATAATTCTACTATATTTAATATAATTAAATAAAACTAAATATTTTCAAAATAGTTCAACAATAACTAATTATAATTTGAGAATAAATTAAGAAATGAAAATATATATAAAAGCAACCTTTTTTATTTCTTTGCATCCAAATGATTTCATTTTCTAAAATCATATTAAATTCTAACTTCAAAAAATCATAAAATATTTTACATGCTTATTTTTATATTTTTGAGTTGAATTGTGTTGTTCTTTAAATTTGAATAACCAATCATAAAACAAATAAATAATTAAATCAACACAATATTTGCAAAACTTAAATTTCATTTTAAAATTAAACTAAATTCTATTTTCTAAAATTCATAGAATATTTATTATTTAATTAATAATTAATAATTAATAAATATTGAATTATTTTAAAAATAAATTTTATTTTTAATTTAATTTATTTGTAGTAGATAATTACTATAATTTAAATGATTATTTTCAAAACTAGATAATAAATACTTTATAAATTTTAGAAATTAAAGTTTAGTTTAATTTTATAATGAATTTTAAGCTTTACAAATATTGTTGTGATTTGATTAATTATTTTTTATGATTAATAATTCTAACTCTAATAATACTTAATTTCACATACAAATAGAATTCTAGATTAAAATAGTAATTATTTTCAAATAAGTTAGTAATTATTAAATTTATATTTTAAAAAAAATTATATGTTTAAAATAGTTATATATATAGTGTTGAGAAAGTAAATAGACTAGTGAAATTAAATGGAGTCGGGAAAATCAAACTGTGATAATGGAGTCTAGAAAATCGTCCTTATCTCTCAAAAGTTTTGAGCCAATTACATTTTAGAAAATTAATTTTAGATATTTGTTTTGTTAAATATTTCACATATTTACTTTAAACTTATTCAAATATTTGTCAAATAGAAAATAAATATGAATTCTCATTTGTTTAAATCAAAGTTATTAATAACTTGTTAAGGAAGAGGGTGCCTATAGTTTCTTGGCAAACTAATAATAGAACTAATAATGAGAGAAAGAAATAAAGCAAAGAATCAATATTTTTTCTACATTTCCACTAGAAATATGCTTCACAAATTCATATTATAAAGATTAAAAACAAAAACAAAAAAACCAAATTAATATATTTTACAAATAAAAAGATTATTCTATTTTAGAAAAGCATATTTAAATACACTTTAGCTTATCGAAATAATCATTACATTTTATACCAAGAAATAAAGTAAAGAATTAAATATTGTTTCTAAATTTCTACTAATATTCATAATTATAAATTATATTATAAACATGCAAACAATTAATTTAATGTTTTCAATGTATATTCAATTATTCAATTTCAAACATTATATATATAAAACCACTTATCCAAAAATATAAAACCACGTTTTTATGTAATCAATCCTATGATCCATAAACCATCATTATCTCTCCAAAATGTGTTTTATTTGTTAATAAAAAGATTTATGTGCTGCATTATAACGAACGGTGATTTCTATGTAGGTTAATAGGCGATGTGGACGTTTTCTAAGGAAATGTTTAAAAATAAGTTACGTACTCTTCTTGTTTATCACCATATATATAAAATATTAAGTAAATGTCAAAATACTAATAATGATTGATTGGAAGTATACCCTCCCCTCACATTCAAAACGATGGTTTAATTCCCACGCCATAAAGCAATTATTGTTGGGCAGCTTGATATTTTTAATATCTTTAATGTGAAGACAAGACAAATGACAAATTTTGGGCTGTTGGATTTATTGAACTGCTACTAAATACAAATCATGAAAGTGATGGGTAAGAAGATAATAGCTCTCTATTGGAAAAAGTAGGATAAGTAGTTACTCATTTGAAAGGGAAATGCTGTCCATATTTATAGCAAAACTGTGTAATGTTATTTAGATACAATGGGTAGTTACAAGTGGGATTTTTTTTAGGAAGATTTTCATTTTGTTGTAGTTTTTTATTTATTTTTATTGCATCATTTAATGATTTGTATTTATGAGTAAAATATTCAATCATTGAGATATTCAATTTTCTTTTTTTTTGCGGAAAAATTAATTTTAACGTTGTGATTCGTTATTGTCATTCAAATGGAGATCAAATGGGAAAACTTGGGCCTAGTCAAGGAATTGACTAGTTGGATGAGGACAAGTGGGGTGGGGATGAGGATCCACTAACGTTTGAATATCCCTAGATAGGATCTACAAAGGGTTTTTGGGGAAGTGGTCTAAGAGAAGTTGAAACTTCAAAGAGAGATCCTTCTTATACAAGAGTGAGAAGAAACTATATAGAAATCTCCTCGTTGGAAGGGTAACGACTCATAGGAAGATCCATTCAAGGACAATAATCCATCTATGTTGGCAAGGATTTAGAAATGGTAAGAATTTGTGAGTGTAAAAGGTAAAATTTAATCTACTTCAACTTTAACTTTACATTAATATAGGCTAAGAATGAAAATGCTAATTTATTGGGATATGAAATACAAATTTCATAAATTGAGTTCAAAGCATTAATAGCAAACATTAAGGAACCTAACACTAAACTTTGAAGACTACTATCCAAGATGTCAACCTATTGTGTTGTTCGTGAATGCTAAAATACTTCTAGAAAATGTTTGGCTTTACCCAATCTCCTCATCTAGAAATGAGAACACACCAACAATATACAAGGTAATAGAATAGATAAAAAAATGCAATAAATGAAAAGATTTATATTGGATTAAATTAAAAGGAGAAATGAACAATGAACATGAAAGTACTTGCTAACCTCTATGGGGTTGAGTGCTCTTTAAATGCCTACAAATACAAGAAAAAAGAAAATTATTTGGGGTTACTTGGGAGCTTACCTTTAGATCAAGCCCCTATGTTGGTCTTTTAATCTCCATGTACAACCAATGATAAGAGATTGAAAAATAGTGTGTGCTCCAATACTAAGTACATCTAGGAATTAGCAATATTGACTATAATAAAATGAAAGAGATTGCATGGTGTTAATGTCCCAAGGTGCCCTAGGGTAGAATAAATGAAAATTGCAATAACAATGAAGAAATAGAGAAAACAAGACCAGAGGAACAAAAAACAAAATATATCACCTTTAGAAGCTTGAGGAATCCAAGAAGACAAAAGCACCTTAAGAAGAATGATGTAGAAGCATTGGTGTTCTCACATGGAGGAACCAATGCCAAAGAAGAGTTATTAATAGATTTGTATATAGCTTGAGAATGCAAGAGATTCAATGTGTGAGAGTGTGTGTAAGAAGTGAAAAACCAATCTAAAATGAGAGGAAGTATGGAAGGAAAATATGCTAGTAATCCATTTATATTTTTCCCAAGATGTTACCACTAATATGGGAAGACGACAAGTGGTAGGGCACTCAAAAATGGTTGGTGAACAATAAACTATCATGAGATGCTAGCATGTCATGTGGATGTCCATGTGTAGTGCTAGTGTTTAGATAATTTAAGCTCTGAAAAGGATGAACACTAGAGACACATTAGGCTAACATAATTACACTATCATCTTGACAAAAAAGGACCACAAGAGACAAGGCCTTTGCACCATGGGAGGAAAAAAGGCTAATGCAAGGATTAAAATGATCCTAGAGAAATACTAAGGGGGTGGACACTAAATTGAGTGTAATACATAGTGTTAAGTTGTAAGGCTATACAATTTTCAATGTTACAATGAGCTCTAGCTTTCTCATTAATTAAAATCAATAAGGGATAATATAATTCTCCTCCTTAGGATCCCAAAATCAATATTTGAAATACCTTCTAAAAGGTTGAAATACCCTCATTGTGAAGTTCTTATGTTCAAGGACAAACATAGATGTCTTTAAGGGATGGGCTAGGAGAAATCAAAATTTAAGAGACAAGTGGCAATGTTTTCTATGCTTAAGGGATTTCTTCTTCAATTCTTCTTGAATCATGAGTTTCTAGATAGATCTAGACTATTCTTAACAAAATGGAGTCCCAATGTTAACCTTAACACAAAGAGCATAAATTTGGTCCCTATTTGCATTAGGCTTCCAAGGTTGCCTCTTAAGTATTGTGAAGTCAAAGTGATGATGTGTATTATTAGATAATTCAAAGTAGATTTTCTATTGATAGTGTTACCAAGTCTAGGAAAATACTAGTTAATGTCAGTTTTTGTGTGAATGTCAATATGGATTAGGATCTTTCCTTTTTTATTAATCTCTCTTCTAAGTTTAGCAACCAATATCAACTAATTAAATATGCAAATACCCCTTTTATTTGTCATAACTATCATAGATCTTATCATTATGTGAGAAATTACTCAAGAAAGATGAGTAGTAATTTGGCTAGGAAAAATGGGAGAAGGTCAATCTAAATAAATTTATGCATATTGGTGAAAGGTCGAAAGAGAAGGAGATTCCCTCTTGGAGGGAAAGCAATCTATCATAAAAAAATAATGATGGCTTTGAACATCTATACATTGTGTAGACGCATAAAAATGTCCTCTTAATCATTTTTATCCATTGCATATTTTAATTGATCATCTGCATAATCATATCTCCATAAAACCATTAAAATATTATAAGCATTTATAAGTGTTTATTCATAACTATAATCCATTTACATAATCATTTAGTCATTTATCCATTTGCATATTTCATTATCCCATTTCATAAATATTTATTGTTTCATTAATCATCAGCATATTCATAAATCATTTAACCATTTCATAAACCATTAATTCATCCATTTCATTAATCATTAATCTATAATCGCTTAAATACATCCATTACACATGCATAATCATTATACTTGTACATTAAATATTTCCATTCATCATCATAGTCATATGCATATCTTTTATAAATCCATTATTTCATCCATTTGCATAAATCATTTCACTTTGACCATTTGCATGATTATTCATTTGCATTAATCATTAAAATGCATTCATGTATATTTCATTAAATAATTTAAAATTCATAAATCAACTTCCATGAAATTAGCTCAAAATTGCACATTTTGAGCTTCCAAACACAAATCATGGCATAAATCACTCCACTCATTTCTCATTTCTCATTTTCACAGTATGCATTCATCTATAAAAACCTCCTCCAACTCACTTTTTGGGAGACACATTTTTTTATTTGAAAACTCGATTTCATGTTCTCAAATCCGTTCTATATAGCCTCTTGTGCTCTTGCTGCAAAAATCTAAGAGCAATGACAAGACATTGTAGATAGGATGACAATAGAGCTGATTTTATCTTTGAAGGAATTTGTTTTGGTTTTTAGCATAGTTTAGATTGCATTTTGTGCATGTTTTCAATTTGGGAAAGACTTTATTGATGCAATGATGGAAACATTTTAAATTTGGTTATGGTTTTAATAAGTTTTTGTTTTCAACCTGCACATTTGGCATGCATGGTGGGACCAACGTTTCTCGCAAACTAAAAAATGGGTTGGTGAGAAATTTAATGGGTTTTTGCGTCTTGATGTTTTCTCATTATATCCAAATATTGCAAAGAACGAGATCGTAACTTTAGAGATATGATGAAATCATGATTGTGGCTTGATGTTCTCTTGACAGCCTTTTGTTCTCTTAGTTGATTCACTTGATAGAAGTTTTCAATTAACATCTGGTTTGCTGATAAAATATGGTTTTTATTGAGTCCATGTGCAGTGAATAATAGCAAACAGTTGTTGATAATCTAACTTTACGCTATCCAATTGCATTTGTTTGATTATTGTTACCTATTTTCGCTAATAGCTCAATCTTTTCAAATGAAGAGTAAGGTACATTTTATTTCTGCTATATTACATTTATGTGCATAAACAAAATTAGAAGATTGCATCACTAGATTGCATTTATGCAGATACATATAACATAGAAGAAAGTACAAAAAATTTGCAAGAAAAGTAATCTTTATTGATAATGCAAATGGATAATGTCTCACACAATCCGTGAGATTGACTATTTCAATGCAAGTAAAAGAAAAACTATACATATGCAGATAAAGAAATGCACATATAAGGAAAGGTGACCCATCATTGCCTGAATGACGAGTCTTGGTTGAGCTGCCTTGTGTCATCTTTGGTCCTCCCGCTTGTCTTGCATCTAGTTGTTGCTCCTTCTTTGCTCCTAATTTCCTGCATCTAAGAGAGAGATTTTTGCTAGAGCAATGAAGGATCACAAATCAGTATATGCACAAACATCTGAAAACATATAACTTGACCTTCATTTGCATTAAAATAGTTTGCACATCATAAAATGTCCAAGGAAGCAAGATTTATCAAACACATCCATTATATGCTCAGTTTTCATCTAACCTGTTTGCTTCTTGTGCAGGTACAGGTGAAATCTTTGTTCCTATTTTGATTCATCTTATTACAGCATGTGGGATAAAATGTGGATCCCACAAGGGTTGAGCCCAACATGCTACCCTCATATTTTCAAAGGGATAGAAGTGTTATTTATCTTAGTGCCTTATCTTAAGTCATTTTTGCATATTTTGATAGGAATCAAGATATAAAAATATTCATCTTATCATAAGCATGTCCACCTCTCTAGTCCTATTACTCAGGTACTTGCAAAGGAATCTACTAAAGAGCTGATGAGAATGTGAATATCATTACTAAAGAGGTGAATATGCTTATGCTAAAGACACTTATCCTTATTTCTTGAGGACTCTATTAAGGTATATCAGAAAAAAGTCATGAGAGATGAAAAGGGCAGTTCATTGATCCTCAAGTCACAATGCATAAGGCAAAAGCACAACAAATGGCCAATTCAAATGGAAGCAACATGTTAGTGAGTTGCAAGGAAGTGGTTGTCATAATAAAATACAGTCTATAGTGAGCATAATGACTAGTTACTTGATATTCTTATGTGCATGGATAGTGGCCTAAAACATGAACTATTAAATGAATGAGGAAGGAAAAACTTCATACATGTCACAATCACCTTACAGTTGACAACCAAGGGTAGTTTTGATACCTATTAAGAGAACTAAGCCATCAAAGGTACAATCTATAAGAGGAGTGACAGTCATACTGGCAGTGATTGCATGTTCAGAGGTGTCAAAGGTGCACTAATCTTAGAGATAGTCAAAAACATATAGTGCAGGGGTATGTGCATCGAAACCTTATGCATTAAATGGAAAACCATGATAGTAAAGTAGCAAGGCCATCAAAAGGGAAGTTTGCAAGTATAAGAGGATCAATGGGTGATCCCCATATAGTGAGTTGTGAATTGCATTCTATTGAAAGTACAGTCATTGATCGGGCAACATTGTACAGTCCAATGGAGAGAAGTCATGATAGAAGTCTCTTCTGTACAGTTGACAAAGAGGAGTAGGTAGTCCAAAGCATCAACAAACAATCAAGAAAAGTCTTTTAAATAGAGACAAGTGGAGGATCTTTGATCAAAACAAGTGCCCACACCCTATGACAAAGGTGCATTTTGGATATAGAGATACAAAATAAATGTAGACTGTAGGTGGGATTTTCACCTCATATGAGATTAGTCATTAAAAACTCTAGGGTATGGTTCACAAGATTAAGGTATTTCTTCATCCATGATGATTTTTATGCAGTTCAGTCTTTATAACTACCCAGGCACTGCCCTATTTACATGATCATCAAACACTTTGAGTTACTTGTCAAGAAAGGGTTCAATACGAGCACTGAGGATTTTGCAAGCATGAACAATAAGGATTACAACAAAATTTTCTTCATTGAATTAGTTAAAAATGCATGAAATCAGTAGGGTAAGCAAAGAAACACACAGTTTCTAGAGGGTTCACTATTTTATCTATATTTGCAGCTCAGTTCGAGTTTTTCCTTCTTCAGAAAATGAAAGGAAATACAAGAAAAGTTTCCAGAAATACTTACCAGAGCCTTTGAGGTTGAGTTTTGTCAAACAAATGTGTTGGAGATGTCACTGTTTTCCTTGAATCTGCCATGGAAAACCTTCTACAGAGCCCCCATGAAACCCTTATGTCAGTGGCTATGTGTTTCCAAATGCTCAAGTGACAAATGAAATACTTTTTCATTGTTTGCATTGTTTTGTTCATTAGGGTTTCTCACCCTAAAATGTCGATGGAAAAAGGTATTTTTTACCTTTCTTTTTTTAAAAATGCAAATGTGACTAATGAGTACCATGGGCTACAACTTTTAGTCTTATGCTCTTTCTTTGTATTCTTTCAAATACCACATGCTATGGAGTCCTTTAGACTTGGTCTTATGCATTTGAGCTGTCAAGGTCGAACCCTTATTTTTGCATGTTTTTTTAAAATTGTAAAGCACATTTGACTTAAATGATATTTGTTATAAATCATTAAGTCATGTGACTATGTTAAATGCAAAATAGAGAACATGTGTTTACAAGGCCAAGTCATGAAGGCGACTTAGTTGAACTATTATGTCTTGCAAGCATATAGGGAGGTGAAGGTGGTTTGTCAAACATGTGGAGAGTATATTGGGATGCCTTGACTCATTTTCTTCATGACTTTGAGAGCGTCTTGGGAGGATATTTTTCAGTTTGTAAACATGATGAGGGAATATAGGGGTGGTTTTGCATGCCTAGATGCTTGGTATGGTCAAACTTACCTTTTTCACACATGGGAGCTCATTTTGGAGGGAATCTAGTTACTAGATTTTAGGCTTTTTGGAGGCATCCGACCCAAGGCAGTTTATGGTTCCTATTTTGGTGAAACTAATTGGGGGTTGATGGATATAGTCATCTTTTGACTAATTTGTATGCAATTCTTAGTGATGCGGTTTTTTGGAGTTAGTGATTTTTGTAGTCCTTACATAGATTTGAGCATGCTTTGTAACTCTTTTGGGATATGAAATACAAAAAAGACCTTGGATAACATTGATTATGAGATTTTTCCTTCTTATTTTTGTAATATCGTGTGTTCTCAAGTGATTGATCAAGTTATTTGTGAAGTATTACTTACTTCCTTGTAACTTTATCTCATGCTCTTACACCTTTCTACAAAAGTATGTTTATGCAGGTTACAAACTATGTCTTAAAGATGCAAGTGACTTTTTAAATTGTGAAGTTTCCTTCCTTTTAAAAGTTTATGCATTGAGACCTCTTTGTGAAATATTTATGCAAAGACATGCAGTAATAGGTTGTGCAAATTTAGTTTCAGTCATTGTAAACAAGTGTTATGCAAATCTGAGTTTTCATAGTCCTGGTCAGTTTGGTGTATCACCTCTTTAATCTTTCTATTCATTTTCAGTTTCTTAGTTTTGCATATTTTTCTTCCCTTTTCCTTGTCAGATCAGTAGAGTAAGTTAGATTTAGGTGAGAACCAAGAGGAAGCCTCCCTTCTCTGGAGGTTGATCTCCATTTTTAGAGCTTACACTTTGTGAGATCTTCCAATGTTGTCTCTGGATTGTTGAATTTTCTGATTCAACAGGGTGCAAATTTAGTAGATAACAATTACATTTTCATTTGATAACACCCTTTCATTGTTTACATGTGCTGAAAATGGCTCCCTCTCTGTGTGAATTCATCCTACAACTGTGTGCATCTTGAAGCACTTTTTGTCATTTTGCAAAGCATTGATCATTCATAGAGGCGTTTTGTTGTCTAAGGGCAGAATTTTCTGTGTAAAACCATCTTTTGCAAGCATATTTTTATCATTTTAATAAACGCGGTTTCATCCTCTATCATTCAAATCAACTGAGGAGGTTTATCATTTTTTGTTTAAAACCAGTTCTTGGCATTTTCAAAAATTTGTTTTTGCTATTTTGGGAGGACGGAATTTTATTGTTTCATCACAGAAGTCGACATACCTATGGTGAAAAGATTGCAATGATAGTGGATGTTAATTAATTTAGATTTTAAATTAATTTTTTAAATTTTAGACTCTAACTGAGTTTCAAATTTAGCTTTAAATTAGATTCAATTTTTAAATTTATATTTTCATTTAGCTTTTAAATTAGTTTTTTAATTTAGTCTTTAATTTTAGATTTTTATTTAGATTTTCATATTTAGTTTTAATTTAGTTCAGATTTTAATTTAATTTAGATTTTAGACTAGTTTTTAATCTAGATTAGTTTAGATTAGATTAATTTTTAGATTAGTTCTATTTTAAATTAATTTAACTTTAGTTTAGATTAATTTCTATTAGTTTTTAATTTTAGATTAATTACTAACTTTAGATTAGTTTTTAATTTTAGATTAGTGTCTTTTTCTTTCATAGCTTAATTATTGATTATGTTGCTAATCATTGGTTTTTCTATTGCAGGTTCACATGTCAAAGGCTAAAAAATATAAACATACATTTGACGAAGATTTGAAATCAAAACTACTAACTAGTTTGGTGCAGAACCCAGTCAAAGGAATGTGATTTGAAACTGAGTGTATTCATTTTATTAGATCACATTTTTCAATTGGTGCTTAAAAAGAACAACTATCTTCTTTTCACATAGATTTAACTAGGAGGTTAATGAACATTGTTTTCTATACTTGAAGGGGTGATAGGTATTATGCTCTCACCTTGTGTAAACTCGATGATCAGAAAGCTAGACCCATCCACTTTTGTGTTTGCCTCTTAGAGGGCCTACCTTGGTGGGAAAAAGTACTCACCCCAAGGGAATGGCCCAACTGGTAACAGGATAAATCCAAGCTACTTCCAGTCGGTATATAAAATGGGTGCTTGAGGAAATCTCAGTACCACGAGTGCGGATGTGTTATGCAAACCAGTGTCTCCCCCAGTGCCTGTGAGGCATGTAGAAATTTGTAGAGCGTAACCTCTACATTTTGGGAGCCTCCTTAACAGAGCTATCTAGCCTCATGTATAACCACTTGAATGGATGCCCTTACTAAGAACCTTTGTGTAGTGGCCAAAATCCTTCTATTTGCTGGCGCAAAAGGTCAGACCTTTAAAGCCATCCAACACTTTCGCGGTTCATTGTAGAGATGAAAAATTTCTTGAGATCATTGTGGTCTTAGGGAATTTAGAACTTGGTATGCTCGAGAAGTGAGTGTCATGGAGGGGAGCCAGTGCTACCAAGTTCCTAGGTCATCCACTTTGAATAGGTGCGGCTGGAGAAATCCAAGTGGGAACCCAACAAATATTGTCCTTGCCAACCCTAGGATTGTGCATGATTGTTTTCATCTTGAATCAAGAACAAACCAAAAAAAATTATGTTTACTTGTGTCTTTTGTGTCTTGTGTTTTTGTTCAAAAATAAATCTCAAACAAACATCATCACCTATCATAACCTCTGGGTCTCATGCTTCATCCATTATAATAATCATCCCTAAACCATTCATAACCTTTCTTAATTTACCCTAATCATCCCTAACCATCCTTAAACACCTCAAAACATTCCCAAAACCATTAACCAAACATGTCTAACCGCTATCCTCCATATTCATCCCCAACCTATGAACGAAACCAAAGGATTGAATATGTTGACCATTGTTTGAAAGAGCTTGAAAAACAACTAGAATCCCAACATTTGAATGAAGTGATGAAATCACCTCATAAGCCTTTATCCTCACCCAAAACTACATCATCCAATTTCAATGTCCATGAATTTCTACATAGGCTAAATGAGAAACCCAAACCTAAGTCCTCAAACACAAATAATATTGTGCAATCCTACCATGTCATGCATCTATCTTCATCCCCCATAAGTCAAAATAAACCTCACAAGTCTTTCACCCAAGTTAACTATTTCATCCAACCATCCTCTCTCATCATACCATCTACATCCAATGACTCATGTCAATCTATTAGTCCAAAGCATGCTAGCATAAAATCCCCTACATATCAAGATCAAAGTATTTTTCCACTCCATCCAATGATACCAAAATTCCACAACCCCTTCCAATCTTTGACCAATATCCCATCTCTCAAGAACTTCATGATGATCCCCTTATCTCTTCTTGTTTCACCCAAGATGATCATCTTCCATCTCAAGAGAAAAGTATCCTTACAAATCCTCCATCCACCTCATCTAATGAATCCTTACCATCTCATGGTTCCATTTCATCCCAAGAACATGATATTTCTTCCATCATATCCAATTATGTCCTACCATTTTATGATCAAGTTATGCTTTCTACAAAATCTTAGGATTCCCTTCCTCATCAAGATCAAGATATACCTCCATTCAAGGATACCCTTTCATTCCATGATGATGTTCATCCTTCTCATGATCAAGATATTCCTTTCATACCACTTCATGATGGTTCCATACCTAATAAAGATCAAGCTACTCCATTTCCTACACCTTGTGATCCTTTTCCAAGTCAAGATCAAAGTACCCCATCATCCCCATGTCAAGAGCCTATCACACCTATCCAAGCTATCCATGAACCCCACACCTATAAAATGAGATCCTCCACCTTTATCTACTCCAGTTTACTTCCAACACCCATCCTTTCATCCATATCATATCCCCCCCAAAATGGACTTGCATCTTGTTTCATAAATAATACATATCCAATTAGCAAACGAATGTGTCAAAGTATGAACTATAAAGGAAAAGGATTAGGCTCTCATAAACAAGGTATCCTAGAACCCCTTTATATCCAAGAAAATCCATATTATCATGGCCTTGGTTAAACACCACACGCTCAAGACATTGGTACCCATTGTAAGTCAAGATTCCATCAAAATAAACCTAAGTATCCTAGTCCATCAAACCTTCCATCTATCCTAGGTCCTTATCCCAGTCCATCAAATCTTCCATCTATCCTTGGTCCTTATCATCCAAACCCTATTTCATCAACCCTTCCATCCATATTGGGGCCCTACATCTCTCCATATCCTATTCATCAAGAACAACAAAGGCACACATCCTTGACGCCCTCTCAAAATTCTACCTACATGAACCCATCCATAGTACCTCCATATCATTCATCTCCATCCACCCATCCCATTGCTCTTGGAAGCAATTTGGGTGCCAAATTTCAAAAGCTTCCATATCAAAATTATATATATCAAAGTATCAACATGTCTCCTCGAAGAGACATGAAAAAATAAAAGAAAATATGATCCAAAGTCAAAAGAAAAATACAAAAAGCCACAAAATCCCATCAAGTCAAAAGAAAAAAATTTAAAGGCTACAAAGGCCCATAAATCAAAAATAAAATTTTCAAAGGACACAAAGGTCCATAAAGAAAAAAGAAAATTGGCATCCAAATTTGCTAATCCAAAAGCTTCCTCCAATCGTCCATCTAGAAACCTATCACCTTCAAACTCCAGTTTTCCTCCATCACTCCACCACCCTTCAAGGTGTGTGTCAATGTTGATCTTTCCATCCTTTCTGTATAACCATCAACAAGCATTCCAACCTCCTATCCATTATCCAACATACATCCCCCATTATCCTCCTTTAATCCAAACCTCTGCATAAGTCCTCAGCTTCTTCCATCATGCCATTATTCTACTAGCATTTATGAGCCTAATCCTCATTGCCATGGTTTATTAGAGCACATATTCGAGGGATGTTAGTCGTGAAACTTGATGCTTGATTCCTCCCTCCATCTCCCTATCATGCATATATTATCTTCCATATCCATTTATCCCTATCTATATCCTATCTTGCATATTCCTCTTGCACTTTACACTTGGGGGAAAGTTTCATCCATCCCATCATTCAATATCCATTATCCTATTTACGTTCATCCTTTACCTTTCCACCTTTGGTCTTGAAAAATTTAAGGATCCTCTTGAACGTCATACATCTCATCCTATACACTTTATCCTTATCTTTCGTACCATATCCTTCACCTTATCCATATTCCATCATCCTATATAAATGCATCCTTTCTTCCCTTGGTCTTGATGAGGAATAGGGGAAAAAATACTTAGGCATTGTGTCCATATCTTATCTAGTTGATCTTGATCATCCTATTCATTATCCTTATCCTTACACTCTTCCATTCCATATCTCCTAGCTTATCAAAATCCATGTCTCATTCCCTTCCTTTGTTCTTGATGAGATTAGGGGAAAAATTACAAATGCATGCTTTAGATTCTCTTTCATGTCCTTATGCATTACCATTCCATCATAGTTCACATCCTTATCATTTATCCATGATTACACTACCCCAAGGTGGGCCATCATGTCCCTTTGCAACCTTGAATCTTATCGTGCAAATCATATTTGAGCCTACCTATAAAACATTATCCAATCCTCATATCTTTTGTCAATCAATCATCAACCAATGATCAATCTTATCGTACTTAGAGGAATCAGTGATCTTAAGTACTTACCATCACCATTCCCTATGGAATCAATCATTCTTGGCATCCAATCAACCAACCATTATCATCTTTTGACAAAAGATATGTTGCTTGTGTGACATGTTTTGTAGTGAATCTTTCCTTTTGATCTATCATTCATACATGGTTGCATTACCTCTACTGTGGAAGATCTTATTCCTTCAATCAGTCATATCATCTCATTCCATCTTAAACGTCTTGAAAAAATCCATAAAAATCATAAAACGTCCTAAAAAAATCCATAAAAATCATAAAATGTCTTTAAAAAAGCTATAAAAATCATAAAATGTCTTGAAAAAATCCATAAAAATCATAAAATGTCCTAAAAAATCCATAAAAATCATAAAATGTTCTGAAAAAATCCATAAAAATCATAAAATGTCTAAAAAAAATTAAAAAATCAAACATCTCAAAAATCCAAAAAAATCAAATAACCTCAAAAAAAAAAATCCCAAAATAGTGACACTTTCAGATTGCCACACAACTTTGAACTTCAACAAAATTAAAATGCACCAAGATTGACAATCAAGCAAACATTATAACATACCTACCAATCCCTCTTTTCAAATCCAATCAAATGCATAAATGGTAACAAAATTAGTTCTACATTGAAGCATGATGCATGTTTGTTTGTCAATCTTTGATTGTTTTATGATTTTATCTTTGGTGGCATGTCTTTTAGCTTCTCCAAGATATCTACTATGGGCATGGATTTTTGGATTGTTTCTTATTCATGAGATGACTCATCTTAAGACATGGTTGTCTAAAATCATCGAGGACCTCTAGATGAGAGCATTCCTTGTCTAATAGTGTCTTCCATGCAACAAGTATTCAGGTCATCTAAGGCCGTGATTTATACTTCACTGCTAAATAAAAATGCAAACAATATTCAGGTCGTCTAGATGTTCATGTTATCTAGAAGCTTATACTAGTTGGCGACATAATAAGCTCTATGATGATAAAGCACCTTTTACAACACAAGAAGCTTCATCACCTCCATGTCTTCATTTCTCTTTTCATCCATCATTTCTTCTATCATCTGCCTTCATCGTTTCATTTTCTTCATGCTCCTTATTTCAAAGAATGATTAATCGGTTTATCTAACTGATACCTGTCTTTTAATCCAAATCAAACAATCTACTCCTTGATCACTTGATCTATTAATCAATCATTGTTTTGTGCTAGTATCCATCTCAATCAGCTTAATTATCTCAATCAGCTTATCAACCTGACTATATTGATCATTTACATCAATTGTTCAGTTACGCCCATCAATTGTGTATTTTCATCAAATGTACATCATTGCTTAATCACTCGTGCAATATCAATTATCAATTTTTATCCTCATGATCTATTGGGAGATTAATCTTATCACAACTTGTTCGGTCAATCTCTTGAGGGGGCATATCATCCTTATCATCATCCTTACCAGGATATCCTTGGGGCATGTATCAGTTAGTCAATATTTTTTCTTTGAAACAACGTGACAGGCTGCATTGTCTCAAAGAGGGGAAAAATCTAGACGCATAAAAATGTCCTCTTAATAATTTTTATCCATTGCATATTTTAATTGATCATCTACATAATCATATCTCCATAAAACCATTAAAATATTATAAGCATTTATAAGTATTTATTTATAACCATAATCCATTTACATAATCATTTAGTCATTTATCCATTATTTATCTATTTGCATATTTCATTATCCCATTTCATAAATATTTATCATTTCATTAATCATCAACATATTCATAAATCATTAATTCATCCATTTCATTAATCATTAATCAATAATTGCTTAAATACATCCATTACACATGCATAATCATTATACTCATACATTAAATATTTTCATTCACCATCATATTCATATGCATATCTTTTATAAATCCATTAATTCATCCATTTGCATAAATCATTTCACTTTGACCATTTGCATGATTATTCATTTGCATTAATCATTAAAATGCATTCATATATTTCATTAAATAATTTAAAATTCATAAATCAACTTCCATGAAATTAGCTCAAAATTGCACATTAAACTCATAAATCATTTCCGTGGAATTAGCTCAAAATTGCACATTTTGAGTTTCCAAACATGAATCATGGCATAAATCACTCCACTCATTTCTCATTTCTCATTTCTCATTTTCACATTATGCATTCATCTATAAAAATCTCCTCCTCACTTTTTGGGAGACACATTTTTCAATTTCAAAACTCGATTTCATGTTCTCAAATATGTTCTATATAGCCTCTTGCGCCCTTGCTACAAAAATTTGAGAGCAAGGACAAGACATTGTAGATAGGATGACAATATAGCTGATTTTCTCTTTGAAGGCATTTGTTTTTGTTTTTAGCATAGTTCAAATTGCATTTTGTGCATGTTTTCAATTTGGGAAAGGCTTTATTGATGCAGTGATGGAAACATTTAAATCTAGTTATGGTTTTAATAAGTTTTCATTTTCAGCTTGCACACATTGTTATCCACCAAGTGGTTGCTAGTCCTAGCAAGTAGGATAAGGAATTGTTAGATTCTACGAGAATTGAGAATCTAAGTTAGGATTGATTATCGATCATAGATCACATGTACTCTAGTCAATAGATGACTAAGATTGAAATAGTGGAATGAGAGAAAATGAAATAGAGTATAAGAAATGCTCACATAACTATTTTTTACTAATAGAGAAGAGAGGTGAGTGATGTATATATAACACAAATAGGATCATATATGTCCAAGAGGTGTAAGAACTATAACTACCCAAAATAGGTGGGAGTTTTACCTAAATCATAAATGCCAAATTACATGGTTTTTCCTACTCAAATGAAGACAAACAAATAGTTATGAGAGGTAATATATAAATCCCAAAATAGGGTGTGAGACTCAACTACCCATGTGTGGGACATAGAAACATTTGTAACTAATATATTATGTCATGTTTCCTCATAATAAACACCTTCCTAAGAAAGCTTAATAATACATGTAGGAACAAATAATTATCCCTTAATTTAAGAAAAATAAAAATACCTACATGAACACCTCCCTTAACCATAGTTTAGGTGGGTGAAAAGATGGATCCCAATAAATGACACTTGATGAGGTACCCATGTACAAAGAGATCCCCCCCAAAAAGAAGAAGCCCCCCATAGGTTAAAAGTACAAAGTTGTGTCACACTTTTAGCCAACTTATAAGCACAAGTGAATTTGAGTATTTCTAACTAAAAATAAATTTGATTTAGTTAGATTCATTCTAGCTAAATTATAAATGTCCACAACTTTTCTAACTAAAATGTTGACTAAATGCATATGTAGCACCACTTTGAAGCCAATTTACCAAAAAAAAAAAATTATTTGAAAAACTTTATGTTTCAACAACTCCTATTCATGTAAATAACATTTTTTTAAAAATATAAAAATACCCTAATGTAGATTTATAAGTGTATCTTTCAAAAATATATATTAATAGTCTAATTATTACTTATATTCATTTTTTATTTTTACTAAAAGCATGCTATTAGCACCAAAATATTAGGTTGATTATCATGTCAAGAAAATTACTAAAACTTATTAAAATTTTGAAGAAAAAAAATGATGCACTAGATAAAAGATTCTATATCAAGATGGTATAATTTTCTTCTATTTTAGATAAATATTTAATATGAAAGTTGACATCAAATGAAAACAACTATGTTTTTAATACACACATTTTAATACTCATTTAAAAAAATGTATTTATCAATATTGAAAATAAATAAATCCATGCACTAAAGTTTCAAGTTATAAATACACACAAAAAATTTGAAGGAAAAAAATAAAATTTACTATATAAAGAGAAACATCTCATGTAACTTCATTTTTTAGCATTTTATCAACAACTAAATTATAGTGTCAATTTATAAAAATTATATTTAAATATTTTTTTTAGTTTTTCAAAAAATACAAACATCAAGTATACTAAAAATACACATTTTATTAATTTACATCATTTCAAAATTCAAAACATATATGCCACTTTTTAGCGATTCAAGTTTAAAAGTTGGATCAGTGTTGGTTGGATCCTTTATAAAAGTATGACACAATTGTGTCCTTTTACCCCAAGAGGAATACCACCAAATAGAAAGAGAAAATGACCCCAATATATAGAGAGAGAAAGTGATGGACTAAGAATCCCCTCCAAAAGTAGACAATTGTCACACCCCAACAAAGCTCATAGATTAAGGAACTCACTTTCAGTGAAGGTCTTGGTGAAGATGTTTATGATTTTCTCTGATGTGGGATAGTACTTAAGATCAATGGTGTTTTCCTAAATCAACTCCAAAATGTAGTGCATGTAAATCTCAATGTGTTTGGTCCACTAGTGATGGACTAGATTCTTTGAGATTCGTATTGCACTTTGGTTATCACAAAGGATTATTTTAGGCTTTTTGAATGGAATGTCGAACTCATTGAGAATATTCTTTTTGATGATAAAAATGTGAATCATAAATAACAACAATGAAAAACCCACACTCTCACAATCACACAATGAAGTTCAAGATCTTAGCTCAAAATATATAATTTAGATAACAAGAAAAGTCATCATAACTAAGATCTTTATTTTCTCTAGTTTTTGCTACTCTTCAAAGTAACAAACCATAAAAGAACAATAATGATATGATTCAATGATAATGATAGATTCTCAAAGATAAATGATACCTACGCTTGATAAGTGACAATGATAAATACTTGATAATGCTTGAATGTTAGAGAGATTTGACATTAAAAGTGTTAAGGGGTTTAAATGAAATAAAAGCTTCTTATTTATATGATTTACTTGAAATTGATCAATGGTGGAGATTAATTTGCAAGATCAATGGATGGGAAAATTCAAGATAAGGTAAGACCCAAATTTGAATTTTAATGAAGGAAAAGTTAGAAGAATTAAAATTATAGTGTAGAAAAATGTACTCCTTTACATTTTCACACTATGTTTGCATTCCCTTAATTAATTGGACTTAATTAAGCTTCTAATGACCTAAATTATGCATTCCTAAGCCTTATTATTCCTGTTTTTTGAAAGGGAACCCAAAATTAAACAAATGCTAGCATCATTAATTTAAACACCTTGGAAATTGTGTGTCTTGGATTTAGGTCTCAGGGCCCATTCACCCAATGGCGATTGGGTCCTCCTTAAGTGCTAGGACCCATTTTTTAATATGTTTTTGGTAGTATTTTAGTGATTCAGATTCAAGTTTCAAATGTTGGATTGTGGAATCTAATTCTAAGAAATTAGATAAACACCTATATATACAAGGTCTTTTTATCGATTCAAAATGAACACACTTTATGCAAGTATTCCTAGAGAAAAAATTATTGTCAAGAGCATTGTAGAGAAGATTTATCAGTCATCTATAGTAGCAATCAAGATCATATTATCATGTCAAGATTCACGTGTGTTCATATTATGTTTTGGAGCTAAAATTTTGATGTAGGTTTCAAGCATTTAAGCAACCATTCAAGCTTCAAATCAAGCAATCATTCAAGCCAATCCAAGCAAGATTCAATCCTTAGAGAGATGTGTCAGACTTCAGTTCTCTAAGGAAAACCATTAAGGGTTTGGTGAGTTGTGAAATAGAATCATTCATTCATCAATTCCTTTCATCTATCATTATCTTTTATCATCAAGGTTTAATTATCAAATTGGGTTTTTACCAAGACAAACCCTTATTCATCCAAAAACAAACATTTTTCCTCTGTTTACATGTGTGCCGATTTGTAGGTGAAGGACTAAAATTAGATCAAAAGAACAATTTTGCAACGTTGTCAAAGATGTCATCAAAGTTGTCAAGCCATGAAAATTCACCTACAAAATTTATTTCCAACTTTTTGATAGTGGAATCTAGAGAAATTAGGAGTTAAGATCTGAGATCAGAGGATTGTGGAATTAGATTTTGGACCCCTGTATAGAGACTCATTCACCCTAGGATGAATCTGTCCTTTAGTAGTGTTCAAAATCCACTTTTGGAGCTTGGTACATATCACTCTGCCCTTCTCAAATCTTCCTGAAAGTTGTTTATGTTTGTGCTATCCTTAATTTTTGCATTTCAAGTTTTGCATCTGTGTGAGGGGGAAAATCATGGAGTGTAAACAAGACAAATGCAATGAAATAGAAGCTAATCTAAATTAAAAAAAAAAATCTAGATCTATTCCTTCACTCATGAAATGACTTTCTAAGCTTTGAAAACATATAATGAAATCCCACGATTATCCAAATGAATTCAAAATAAAAGAGAGGTTACCATCCCATGTCAAAGTGTGTTCACACGATGTTGGGTTGTTCATATCACTGTGAATCCTCCATTGTTGCATGCGAGAAGCTTTGATGCGATGCGTGTGTTCGATGATTGAAGATATGTTGAAGCTTTGTCAATGGTGATTAGGAATATTGGTAGTACTTCATTGTGCAAATGATGTTGATTCTTCGATCCTTTTTTGTGAGGAAAGAGGTTTGTTATATAGAAATTGTGATTTGAAATGGATGATCAGGATTGCATAGTAGAATATCTTGATTGATGGTTGAAAGATGTTGAGAGGAAATAAGCATGAATAATCTATGCAAAATAGATTACGTAATTAGTGTGATTAAAGAAATCTTGTTGAACAATTTGTGAAATTGATGAAATAGGTGGAGCAATTCATGAAATTGAAGAAATCAATTTGAGCCTTCAATGGGATTGAGGAAATTATGTAGAGCAATTTGTGAGATTAAAGAAAGTTGGTGAGGAAATCATATTGAGAGAAATTTGCTCAATCATGAAAGTTGGTGAGGATAATTCAATTAATTGATTTAATTAATTAATCCTTTTTGGAGTTGAACGTGCAAATCAAGCTTGATTTTTGCAAACAAAGTTGCATTTGTTTGATTTTATTTTTGATGATATTTTGAATAGTTTATTCAAATTATTCAAATTTGGAGGGAAAGTGAGTTAATTAAATTATTATGATTTAATAATTTAATCGACTTAGGGGAATAAAGTGATCTAGCGACGTAATTAAATAATTGGTGTTATTTAACTAATCAAGATGAAATAAAGTTAGATTAGGACTTTATTAAATAAATGTAATTTATTTAATTGGTTGAAATGATGAAAAACGTGAATTAATTAAATAGTATCATTTTATTTAATTAATAGAAAAAATAGGATTTTAGGACTTTATTAAATAAATGGAATTTATTTAATTAGTCAAAAATGATGAAAAAGGTGAATTAATTAATTAATGTCGTATTATTCAATTAATAGGGTAAATTAGGGTTTTTGATGTAATTGATGTGAAATGCAATGATGTTTGATGATAATGATGTCGATGATGTTAAAATGTCATTTAGGGTGTGTGATAGGTGTTAGGTCAATTTTACATGTCTACATTTTGCCCCTCTTTGATACAAAGTATAGGTTTCTTTGTTTCAAAGATTCGATGTTATGATCAAGATTTTGAAAAAAAATTATGCTCCGATGTGCCCCGGTGGTTAGAGGAATGATGATAATACTTTGCGCTTCCCCCTTGAGAGGTTGGTTCAAAATTGTGATTTTGAGGTCAAGCTCATGACACTGTTCTATTTCAGTTTAGTTGTGGAGAGGACGAAAAATTAAGTCTATAGGTCCCTCGTTGCTTGTTTCAATGTTCCTGGGAAGTCCTAATTTGAACGTAGGAAGGTTCCCTAAGTAAAAATTAGGGTTCCCTAAGTAAAAATTAGGGTTTCCTAAGTAAAATTTAGGGTTTTTGAGGGTTAAAATAGGTGTCTCTCTTTTACATGTATGGGCTTGGGAGCATATTGCAGTGACGTGGCCCGATGGTATACAAGATCGTACTGATGGTGATCAGTACTCCTATCATTATAGAGACTTTTTACATTACACCTTTCCTGGGGATATTTTGTACTTGTGTCGCGTGTTTGATGACATGCCAGGTTTTGTTTGGCAACCTTATATGGATTGTGATGCATGGCCTGAGGATCAGGAGTAGCTAGTATAATGTCGCCAGACTAGATGGTTGATTGGTCACTCTCACTCTCTTCTAGAGAAATATTTACCTGACAGAGTATGCAGTCAGTTTGGAGAGAGACAGGGTCGGTTTCCTGACGCATATGATGCTCGGTTTGGTCGGACCACCAGGGAGGTCTGTGTATGGGGTCATCAGGCAGACAGAGATGATGTGATTGTTGTGTTTAGAGTGCTTGCCCCAATTGGATGGGGTTGGCCAGTGGGTTTAGCATATTTGGGTACCACTCTCGATTTTGATCAATGGTGGGCACGATGTGTGCCATTGAGATTCACAGATCTCGGTGGTGATCCCATAGTTGGTAGAGAAAGCATCATAGGTCATCATGGGGAGTGGAAGCGTATTGAGGTTCTAGTTGAGCAGCTTGGTTGGGCCCGATAGGATGGGGCACTAGGTGATCAAGCGTAGGGTCAGGGATAGGTTCCAGGTCCCCCTCCACCACTTGGGGATGGAGGTGCTCAAATTGGCTATAGAGATAGGGTGACGATAGGTTGCAGAGGCACAAATTTCCACTGTGATAGCAAAGCAAGATGGTCTTCGTCCAACGTGAGATACAGAGGTTGGGTGTTGTCTCATTACTGAGAAATAATTACAGGTTGACACTATAGAGAGGGATAGTCTGATGATCGAGCGAGATAGTATTCGCACTGAGCAGGATCAACTATTACATAGGGCTACATACTATCAAACTCTATACAATTCCTTTGTTCCTCGAGCACATAGATGACTGAGATTCAGAGAGCCTAGTGTTGTGAGTGGTGATGTTGAGTCAACTAGTCATTCTATTAGACAACCAGATCTAGATAGTGGTCTGTAGCCTGTTCTATAGAGTCCTCCCCTTCCTGCCGGGTAGTGTTACATATGTACTTGATCTTTATGATGTTTATTGCTAAGAGACTTCATATTATACACATGATTTTATATATACATTCATCGACCCAATCGAGGCCTCGTATATATGTATTATTTTGTATTATCCTACCACACTTGTTTCACTGTTGATGATGTAGTGTGACACTACCTTTTTTGATGATGATATATATGAGATATACCTTCTTTGATTTGGCTTTATTTATATGTTTATGTAATGATTATGGATGACTATGTATGATGATGTATGTTTATATATGTTTTTGTATTTTTCTGATGTATGCATATGACATGGATGGATGGATCATATTTTATATGATGTTTTATTATGGATGATCAATATATTATTTTTGATATATGATGTTTATATGATGTTCATATATGATGGATGTATGCCTTATACAATATAAATGGTTTTTTCATTGTTTATTATCATCATGATATGTATTGACGACATTGTTGATGTAAGATGGATATGGTACTAATGCATTTGTGATGTAGGATAGATGTTAGTTAAAAGAAATATTTGATGATGGATAGAAATTTTATGTTGTTAGTTGTTGATGTGTTGCTTTCGCTTTGCTTGGAGGCTTTGTAGTTTGAACAATCTTATTTGATGTAGCAAACATAGACGATGCACCAAGGTGACTTTGTATCCATTGCATGGACTTTGGCTCTACATACAAATAATATTCTTACTCATACCATACATTCAGAAACTTTGTTTAAAGTATATGGTTTGGTTATGTTAAAACATGTTGAACTAGTAACACAAGAGGTATTAAGCACCTAATATGCCACTGCTTCATGAAATGCTTCAAAATAACTTCCATACACTCAATAAAGCAAGTATTTTCCATGGTAATCTCACAAAAATATCTTACAAGCAACAAATCGAAATGACACTCAATTGCCTCCACTCCTTCTCTAAATCCTTATGGACATCCTCGAGAGATCCTAGGAATGAGTCAATAAAATAAATCATAAAAATAAGACTATAAAAGGATAAAAACAAAGTTGCAGTATCACTTGCCATATCTGTTTGGGGTGGGGCTATTATAAGGTGTTGATCATGTCTATCATAGGAATGGAACCATTAAGGCATATCTCAGGATGTTGTTGGTAAATTGTCAAACAATATGTAGGCAATACGTTGGAATTGTTTCTGTTTGTTTTGCAATCAACTCTTTGTGATTGTTTACTTGAAAGTTCTAGCTTTTTTATGTTGGCTTTGTTTGTTTGTTTGTTTGTTTTGTCAAAGGGTGATAGATGATGATTTGTTTATTACGAGTGAACAGTTTATTGTGGATTGTGATGACGAGGTAGGTCTTCGTTGATTTTTTTATTTTTATGATGTTGTTTTTGTTGTTTTTAGGGGACTAACCTAAGTCCTCGAGGGATCATCAAAGATAAGCCTTGCCTACATTGTACATGTAGAGGCTCATAGTTCACTTGGTTTAAATGTTTGTGACATTTTCTATTTTGTGAATTTTTTTGGATTTTTTATTTTTTGACTAAGTTGAAATAAAGCACAACAAAAACCTAAGGGGACTGACCTACAACCTCAAGGGTTGTTAAGCATTGCTTATGTTGTACACGTAGAGACCATGTAGTTCAACCAGTTGAATCAAAGCATAATTTTTTTTTGGGGATTTCAAACAACATTATTAACTTGGATTGATATTCCATTTATGTGTCTAGAGGATATGTTGCGGGAAATATACTTGAACTAGCTATGAGGTTCAAGCAAATGTTGATATCTTAGACTGTTTCAGTGAAGGAATAATCCAACGATGTTTTTTTTTATATTTTCAAATGTTTTTGATCTTGTTGTTTTTGACCTTGATAGGATGCTTAAAGATTTAATCCACAACCTGCTTCGAGAAGTTTCCCCTAGTTGGAGAGAAGACTACTTTCCTCAATTAGTAACAAGCCATGGTTGGATACATGTTTTATTATGAAATGGATGGGTGAATGATTTTATAGTATTGATAGATAATGGTGCAAGTTTTATTCAAACATAACGCTTGTTTTCCAAGTTTTCACTAAGGTACCTATTCTAGAAGCGCCACAAAGTGGTTTTCACTCGAAGAATTTTTTTATTTCTCTTTACTATTTTTCTTGCTTTTTGATTTTTTTGTATTTTTTACTTTTCCATTTTTTTTGGATTTTTACTCTTTTGCCTGGGGTATTCTGATGTGCTTCATGTGTAGAACTTCTTGATGTGGATGTTATTCAGCGGTTCAACTAAGGGTTATGATTCGGGAGTAGCCAACTGATAAGCCCCAAAACCATAGCTTATTGTGATGATAAATGGGCCTAACCAGTTGGGTTCAAATTTTCCTTTTCCATCCTGATTTAGTTGTACCTTCTGGTTCTCTTTGAGGACTAGGTCACCAACTTGAAAGTTCTTGTCCTTGATCTTTTTTTCATAGCTTTGTTTGAGCCAATTCTGATAAACTTGAAGATGGTTTAACACACTCAAATTCCTTTCATCTAGGAGCTCTAATTCATTTAGCCTGGATACCCAGTATTCTTTGTTGTTGAACATGTATTTTAATGCGATTCACAATGAGGGGATTTCAACCTCAATAGGCAAGACAACCTCTGATCCATAGACCAAGGAAAATGGTGTGGCACTTGTAGGTGTTTGGATGCTGGTTCAATAAGCCCATAGGGTTGGGTTTAGCCGCAAATGCCAATCACGAACGACTTCATTAATAGTCTTTTTGAATATTTTCAATATGGTTTTATTAGACACTTCATCCTAATCGTTTCCTTGGGGGTAATAGGGCATGGAAAATCTATGTTGGATAGAAAATTTGAAGCAAAGTTCTTGGATGTCTTGATTTTTGAATGGGGCTCCATTATCCATTATTATCATTTGGGGAATTCCATACCTACAAATCAGATAATTCAGAATGAATTTTGATATATTTTTTCCAGTGATGTAGGTCAATGGAATTGCCTCTATCCATTTAGTGAAATACTATGTTTCTATGATAATAAACTTGTTCCCTTTAGATGAAGCCAACGAAATCTTACCTACCAAACCTCTAATCCCCATTGCAAGAAAGTCCATGGTGTTGTGATGGGTCTCAACTCCTATGTTGGTGCATGAACAAGGTCACTATGTTGCTGGCATTGACGACACTTTATAGAATACTAAATGCATTCCTATTCCATGGGGGGCCAATAATACCCTGTTCTGAGTAGTTTCTGGACTAGGTTAGGTCTGCTAGAGTGGGACCCACAAATACCTTCGTGTACCTCTTGTAAGGTTGTTTGTGCTTCTTTTGTGTTAAGACACTAGAGTAACATACCATCTAGACTACGATGGTATAGGGTATCTCCTAGGATTGTAAGGCGGGAAGTTCTACAGGTGAAGGTTTTCTTTTGAGTGGTTGTTAGGTCAAGTGGTATGATACTATGTTGGATGTAGTCAAATGTATCTTGGTACCATGGGGATTTAGGACCAACAAAAACACATACCAGTTTTGATTTTGGGATATCGAATGTAGGTATGAGTAGTTTTTCCACAAGGAACTCATAATTGGGAACATTTTATGGAATATCAAGAAGTGAGCCTATTGTTTCCATTGTGTCGGTAGCTCTATTGTTGATTCGAGGAACTTGTTCAAAGGTTATGGTGAAAAAATATTCCTTGAAGCTATCCACCATCCTTTTATACGACATCAATTTTTTGTCTTTTTTTTAGTATTCATCATTCACCTGCCTGATCACTAGTTGAGAGTCTTCGAAGACATGTAGCTCTTTTATTCTCCATTCAATAGCCATTTTGATCCCTGTGATTAAAGCTTCATAATTTGAGATATTGTTCATGCATGGGAAAGAAATCTTGTAGGCCTTGGGTACACTATCTCCTTGTGGTGTGATAAATAGAACACTTGATCCAGAGCCATGTTGAGTGTGAGACCCGTCAAAGTATAGAGTCCAATGACCTACCTATTCTATCATTAAGATACTTTCATCTAGAAATTCTACTGTGAGAGGCTTGTGATCATCTATGGGTGCTTCGACCAGCTGGTCTGTTATGATTTTTCCCTTGATGGCTCTTCTATCCACATACCCTATATCAAATTCACTCAGGATCATCACCCATTTGGAAATTCAGCTTGTTAGGGATGCCTTTTCTAGCAGGTACTTTAGTGGGTCTACCTTTGAAATCAACTTTAACTTCCTATTTAAGATGTAGTGTCTCAAATTTTGTGTCATAAATACAATTGAGAGACATGCTCTTTTTATGGGTGAGTAGTTCAACTTGTAGCCCACCAATGTTTGATTGATGTAGTTGTTGGGTGAAAATTATGTAATCCCTTTAACATATTACAAAACTTGATTTTAGCCACAGTTGTGTGAGATTCAATCTCTCCTCTCAGAAAGGGGAGGCACCCTTCTTACTGCTTATTGAAACTAAGTAAAAATAATTAATTATTCACAATGATGTACACTACGATTAAGAGATGGGGATGTGTCACATTCATAATTCTCTCATTTTCTAGAGAATATGTTTTACAATGCTTCATGGTTTTAAATTCCTGATTCAATACAACTTCAAACTAAAAAACAAAGCAGTAATTCCAATATTCTTATCTTGTTAAAGCAAATACTAAGAATACTAACATGATAACGATAAATGATAAAACAAGAAAACTCACAAAGGCACAAAGTCATTATGTGGCTTTCACCAATGAATCCTTTGAATATGTAACCAACATTGTATTAGAAGCACAAAGTCTTCTAGATACTCCATGATAGATCCACGAACAACATGAATAAATACAAGCACAAAGTCTTGTAGAGAATTCATCAACAATATTCAATCAATATCATAAATTTGAATAAAAGAGTGTAACTCAAATTTTACATGGATTTACTCAAAGCCCTTTAAATCTCAATCACTAATCACTGCCAATTTCAATCAAATCCAAAATATAATCGATTCCAACACAAATTTTGGTATGAAACTCACTTCTTTATTGATCAAAATAGATTCACAAACATGAACACAAAGTTTCATGTATTTTCTTCTCAAATGGGCAGCACTTCG
Organism: Sequoia sempervirens; assembly: GCA_007258455.2. Lineage (NCBI taxonomy): Eukaryota > Viridiplantae > Streptophyta > Pinopsida > Cupressales > Cupressaceae > Sequoia > Sequoia sempervirens. The sequence goes on from VDFB02000003.1 coordinate 101,038,236, forward strand.
TCGTAAAAGATAAAAGATAACCATTACAAAAGAATCCTCTCTTATTTATAGATGGGAGAGGAGAGAAAATCTAAGAAAATCGAAAGAGAAAATCTAGGAAAATCCTACCTAACTAGTTGACTTATTAAAAAATGTTCCATGAATATAGGAAAACATCTTTGTTTTTACATGTAATTACATTTTCCAAAATGACATGTAAAATGTCAAAACTTATTTACATAAAGCATGAAAAATGTTAAAATTGGGAAATCTAATCTAAGGAAAAATTTGGCCTTCTTCAACATCTTTCCCCACGAAAAATTCATGATGACATGCACTTCATCACTATCTGGCATTGGAGTGTACTTCATAGATGATGAGGATTCTTGAGATTGATTCCACTAATGAGATTGGAGGCTTTTTGTTTCCTTCCAAATCTAGAATAAGTTGGAAATCCATCATTTTATTCATTGAAACTATGAGAAAGCTTTGTCTTTAAATTCTTCTTGAACCATTGATGATCACTTCTTCAAAAAACTGAAACATGGGAAGAACTTTCTAGTTGTACTTCAAAGCCTTCTTGCTTGGTGATAGGCAAGAACTTGATCAAAACTGCTTCAAAATTTGGGCACAAGATATCAAAATGTATGCAAGAGTAGGCTTTAACAATTCCGATGCAAAAGGTAGGAAAAACTGAGGTTTTATCATGGGGCATTGCACTTTAGATGTAATTACTCAAATTTTCAAGACACTACATATTGGATGTAAATTTGAGCAATTTCATGGGTTTGGGAAGCTTGAATGTGATGATGGAGGATAACGGAGTGAAAGCGAGCAAACTAGCAAATGGATGTGAGCAATGGAGCGAGAAAAATTGAGCGAAACGAGCAAAACGAAGCTCAAAATACATTTTTGGAAGTTTTTGGGTGATGGTAAATCTTTTATAAATTTGTGCAAGGGCACTAAAAATCAATGCTCTTACACTTGGAGGAAACTACATTTTGTGTAAAAGCACTAAAAAACAACGCTTCAGCATGTCATATGTAAAAGTAGTGAAAAACGAAGCTTTTACATGAAATATGTAAGAGTGGTGAAAAATAGAGCTTCTACATGTGACTTGAGTTTTGAGATGTAGAAGCGCTAAAAATCAATGCTCCTACATGTGCCAGAAAATGACTAAAGCATGAAATATGTAAGAGCGGTGAAAAACAAAGCTCCTACATGTGACTTGTGTTTTGAGATGTAGAAGCACTAAAAATCAGCGCTCCTACATGTGCCAGAAAATCACTAAGGCATGAACTATGTAAGAGTGGTGAAAAACAAAGCTCCTACATGTAATATGTAAAAGTGCTAAAACTCAACGCTCCTACATGTGCAAAAAAGTTTCTAACTCCCAAAACTAAATTTTCACAACTTGGTTTAAAATGAGAATTTCGACGAACTAACAAAGGTTAATGCTCAAAATGAATTTTTTAGGATGGGGGACCACGCACGAGGACCAATGCAATTTGCCTCATTTTACATGCTTAGAGTACATGGGCTACAAAATAGACAAGTTTCGTAGGGGTTATCCCTCAAATTGAGCGTGTTGAATTTGAGGATAACAGTAGTATACCGATCTTTCTTTGTTATCATCATCTAGCTAGGCTAGGAGAGCTCCCAACATTGCTTGTGTGGTAGACATGTAGAGTACCATTTCCTTGTCTATAATAGGTAGCATGAGTACAGGAGGAGTAAGTAGGTACTCCTTAACTTGTTGGAACACTTGGTAACATCTCCCATCCCACTTGAAGGTGATTTCCTTGTGTAGGAGATGAGTGAAAGGGTGGCATTTGTCTACTAGTTGTGTGATAAATCACCTGATGGATTGCAACTTCCCTTGTAAACTCTTCAGTTGTTTCAATGTCTTTGGTGGAGGCATCTCTATTATAGCTTTTACCTTTGTAGGATCCACTTCAATCCCCCTTCTTGACACTATGTGCCCTAACAAATTTATGAATGTTACTCTGAACACACACTTCTTGGGGTTGAGTCTCAAATTGCATTATTCAATCCAATCAAACACCTTTGCAAGATTGGTCAAGTGATCTTCCCTTTTGACTAACTTTTCTAGAATGTTGTTCACATAGTCTTCAATGATTATGTGTAGCATATCATGGAATATGGACGTCATTTCCCTTTGATATGTTTCTCCTATGTTCTTTAGACCAAATGGCATTACATTCCAGCAGAAAGTCCCCCAAGCACAAGTAAATGTTGTTTTGTGTTGATTGTTTGGAGAGATTTTTATCTGGTTATATCTGGAGAAACCATCCATTAAGGATAACATCTCATGCCCTATTGTTAGATCCATGATCATGTCAATACTGGGAAGGGAGAAGTCATCCTTTAAGAAGGCTTTGTTCAGGTCCCTAAAGCCTATACAGATCCTTATGCCCCCAGTAGGCTTTGGCATTGGTACTAGATTTGATATCCATTTCGAATAATCAATGGGTCTAATGAAACCCACATCTAGTAGCTTCTTTAGTTCTACCTTTACCAATAATGCTATCTAAGGATGCATTTTTCTAATTTTTTTTCTTGATAGGATTTTCTCCAGGGGAGACAGCCAAATGGTGTACCACTAGTGTTGGATCTAGTCCATGCATATTTGCATAGGTCCATGCAAAGTTCACTTTCCTATCATTGATGAATGTTGTGAAGTTTGCTTTCTCTTCAAGACCAAGCGATGCCACATGGTATGTTATGTTTCGGTCCTCTAATGTGACAACATTTATGGACTTTGCTTATTCTACCAAGAGCATTGATCTTTCTTGATATTCCGATATGGGGAGATTGAACCCTCCATCCTCAAGTGCCTCGAGGAGGTTTTCATCATCATATGTGTCCTTTATTTTCTTCTTTCTTGGATCCAATAAAGCCACACTGTGTTTTTCTCTAGGGGATCACATTTTTATTTTCATGTTTTCTCTTTCATTTTTATGACTAGAAGATTCAATCTCTCCATTGAAGTATGCATAATGTTCAAGTTCTATGATGAACCCTGCTTTGTGATCTCCTGTTGGTATGTCTATTCAAAGTCCCATGAACTCTGTGATTGCCTCATCATTCCAGAATTGATCTAGAATAGGTGTATGTTGTTGTTGGTCCCAATCTATCAATTGTGGGTAGCAGAGTGGTAGTATATCATCATTATCTGCAAAACTTATGGGGGTTGTCAAAAGGGCTAGTAGGGCTCTGGTATCCTTTTCCCATTGGGTTTCTAGGTTGTCATTACTAGAAGAGGGGGAGTCATATCTAGTGATAAAGGAAGGGGAATCCCATTCATGTTCGGTAGAGTCTGTTTCAGAATATTAATAGACATTGGGAATGGTTTTGATGAATTGGAGAGGGAACCTATCAATGCTAAAGTTGTCAAACAAGTATTCGATAGGTAAATCGTTGTCCATGATATAGTAGATATCCAGTGCCTTAATGCTAGCAGAAGTTTCTTATTTCTTAAAAGAGGTTCGTCCAGTTTTTGGTGTAACCATATCTTTTGGCTTATAACCGAGTCCCATATTTTTCTTTCTTTGTTCCACTATGATAGGCTCTAATCGGCCTTTTTTGTGTAGCCAAAGGCCACTTGTTCCTTGATATCCCATTTGTTTAGCTAATTGATAACCTCTACTATTAGGATCAATTAGAATGGGTTGTGGCTTTTCTGGTTCTTTTTGGTCCTCCTTGTAAATCATGATGGATGAGAAGTCCTCTTTGAATATTTCTTCATCCTTCATGTCCCACCACTTGGTGAAGATCATTGGTTTTGCTATCATTTGCACTGTTTGAGTATACTTAATCTCTTTTGGACCTCCATAGACTTTTGGTGTCGATGGAAGCATGCCGATGTAGAAAGCTTGGTTGAACTGGTAGTTTCCATTACCCCTGTCTAGTACTTGAACCTTGGTTTCCATTTTCGGTTGCTCACTTGATGTGGTTCTCATTAAGGTCGATGGTAGCGTGGAAGGGTCAACATATGAGAATGAATGGAAGGTTATGTCATTGCTAGGTATGTGTTGGATCTTATTATACTTCTCCTCCAACTTTGCACAGAAATGGAAGGGTTCAGGATAGACATATGATGTTACTTCTTTTCCTTCGTGGGGAAACTTTATGCATTGGTGAATGGTCAATGGTATTGCTTGTAATGCATGGATCTAAGGGCATCCTAGGAGGAGGTTATACGAAAACTCAAGGTCAAGTAATTGACATGTAGTTTCTATGATGGTCAGTCCTATTTGCACTGGTAGCCTGGTTGTTCCTTTTGAATTCCTTTCAAGGTCATCATAGGCCCTTATAGTGATACTCTTTCCTTTGTCTATAACATCATTAGAATACCCCAACTGTTTGATGAATTGTAAGGTACAAATGTTTAGACCCATACCATTATCTATCAATAACTGCTTGACCATGTTCTTGTGCACACCAACCTCTATGTAGAGGGCTTGGTTGTGGAATTTCCTTTGTGGAAAATATTTCTCGAAAAAGACTAAATGATTGTTGGCTATGATTTTTCCAACCATGGCTTGGAACTGCTTAGGATCGAGGTCATTAGGGACTGATGTTTCCAATGATTTTTCCTATGTCTCCCTATGTGTGAGAGATAGTTTTAGCAATTCTAGGATTAAGATTAAGGCCAGAGTTTTCTTCAATTGCTCCACAATGTTGTGGTCATTTTGATGTAGAGCATCCAATGGTGTAAGGGAAATCCTGCATCACCCAAAAATATTTTCATTTCCTATTGTAGTTTCTTAGATGTTTTTGCATTTTTGGACACCCTTTTCGTTGAATAAGAATTCCCAACTTTCAAAACTGCTTTTTTGCTTTTCTTGCTCAACTGATATTCTACTTTTTTTGCTCAACTGCTATTTTTAGTAGGTGTGAATTTGAAGGCATGAGGAGGTAGAAATTTAAGGGAAGCTTCAGGATAGAAAAATAAGCACTTTGGTGAAAGAATTAGGTCAAGATCATTCCCAGTTTGAAAGTTATTCAAGTTTCAGTTTCTGCTTTTTTCCCTGAAAAATATTTTCAGTCCAATTTAAGGCACTAAATGGTCCCATACGGGCCTAGAAATTGTTGGAACTAGTGGAGCGGGTTCTTAGCGCGTTCTTCACTCTGAGACCTTTCCAACAGTTCGTCAAACGGAGTCCCAGATCAAAAGTTATTACTTCCGAAAGTTGGTCAATTTTTGGAAAATTGCCAATTTTTGAATTAGGACTCAATTTTTGAATTTCAAATTGTAATTTTCGGCGCCAAACTGCTAAAACTCATAATTTGAATGTTTTTTTTGGCTCCAAACCGAAAAAGGGGCTATTATAGGCTAGTTTTTTATTTTTGGGTAGCTTTTTGGGGGGAAAGAGCGCTTACTGAGAAAAGGGAACTTCTATAATTTTTTGTAACTGGCATGTATTGCAGAACTCGAGGATTTGGGATCCTCTGCATGTAAACATTTCATTATTCTGAATAAATAACATTCTCCGGTTTTGTGTGTGATATTTTGTGTCTCGGGTTAGCACCTTCATCACATTTGATGACTTAATTGTGGGTTTGGGTGGGGTTCCCTGTATTGTAACTCTCCCTCGATGGGTAGTTACATTACAGTTGTTGTAACCACCTCGTATAGTCACTACATTTTCCCTATTTTCATCATCTTGTGAAAGGGTTCCTAGAACTGTGTCACCATAGGTATAATTAGAATTATGATAATCTTGGTCCTTTCCTTTGTCATTCCTTTTAGCGTGGTTCGGGATTGGGTTTGTGTATATTTGAAGGTCCTTGTTTCTAGGATGATGTTCAACATCCATTTCTCTTTTTTCTATCAATTCTTGGATGAGGTGCTTGAGTCTCATGTAATTGTTTGTTGTGTGTCCTTTGATTTTATGGAATTCACACAAGTCTTTCTCATTATACCATGGTGTCTTGAAGCTAGGTTCCTCATAACTCAGGCGATCATTGACCTTGATAAGGTTTTGTTGCACTAGTTTACGCATGACGGTCTCAAGTGACTCGTAGTACCGTGAACTGTCTCCTTGGTTAATCGTATTGCCTCTATTTCCCTCCTTGATTCGTTTGTTGGTTGACAACCTGATTGTTCTTGGGATAGGTAAGTTGGTTTTTTTGTGCATTATTTGGAACATTGCTTGTTTGTGCCACTTGTAGTTTATTTTGAGGTGTGTTTTCTGCAATCCATAGTGCTCTAGCGTCAACTATTCCATCATTTGTAACTTTCTTATTTTTGGCCCAAACTTTAGGTTTTTCGTTTGAACTAGAAGGACTATCTCTTGGGTTGTTTATCTTGATCACCCCTCTCGCTATGAGGGCCCTTTCTATGTGTAGTACTTTCTTAATGGATTCTTCAAATTTTGTGGGACACAACATGGTAAGTTGGTAGTTGACTCCTGCTTGGACATTTGAAACGAATGTCAACTAGCTCCTTGTTGGGAATAGGTGATTTGCATCGACTAGCCTTATGTCGCCATCATTGAAGGTATGAGGTGAAAGTTTCTTCTTGACTTTGCTTAATTTTGTATAGGTCTGTGATGGTAACGTCTTGCTCTATGTTGAATGAGAAGTGGCTTATGAACTTGCTAGATAGTTCATCGAAGGTTTTAATTCCTAGTGACAGGTGGGAAAACCACTCCATAGTGTGACTTGTAAGACTTCACAAAAAGAGCATCATGAGGTAAGTGTCATTTTTTTGTACTCCCACACATGACACTGAGAAGTCTCATATGTGATCTACTAGATCTCATCTTCCTTTGTACTTATCAAACTTGGGTATCTCAAAGTTTTTTGGAAAGGGTAATAAATTGATGGAATGATCGAATGGGAATGAACATATTTCCTGAAGGGTGTAGGTCTTCTCTTTTTTTCCCTACCTTCATTTCTAATATTTTATGATTCATCACCTCTAGTTGTAGTTCCATCTCAATTTTTGGTATATTTGTTTGCAAGCCTTGCATGTAATAGCCTTGTTTTCCTACCATGCTTTGGTCATAGATTGGGTATTGTGAAGGTACGAGACCTGGGTATCCATTTTGGGTGGAAGGAGGGTTAACCCCTTGTTGGATGTAAGGAGGGTTGGATCCTTGTTGAGTGTAGGGAGGGTTAGCTCCTTGTTGTTGGAATGAATTATACTAGATTACCTTGCTGATGCATTGGCGGGGCACCTTGTTGGTAGGAATAAATGGGAAGGGTACCATGGGGCACACCTTGTTGTTGGTACGAACTATGTTGAAGGTTTCCCTGATGGTGTGTTGGCAGGTTACCTTGTTGGTGAGACGAATTGGGAAGTACCATGGGGCACACCTTGTTTTTGGTATAAACTATGTTGAAGGTTTCCCTAATAATGCATTGGTGAGTTACCTTGTTGGTGAGACGATTGAAGAAGGGTGCCCTGTGGCATACCTTGTTGTTGGGACAGACTATACTGAAGGTTTCCTTGATGGTGCATTGGTGGGTTATCTTGTTGATGGGAAGACTAAAGAAGGGTACTATGTGGCACACCTTGTTGTTGGGGCGAACTGTACTAAAGGTTTCCCTGATGGTGTGTTGGTAGGTTACCTGTTGATTGGACGACTGAATAAGGGTACCATATGGTACACCTTGTTGTTGGGGTGAACTATACTAAAGGTTTCCTTGATGGTGTGTTGGCGGGTTACCTTGTTGATGGGACGACTGAAGAAGGGTACCATGTGGCACACCTTGTTGTTGGGGTTGATATGGAAGAGGGCCTTGTGGTCCACCTAGTTGATGGTACTGATTTGGAAGGGGGAGTGGGTTAATTAAATTATTATGATTTAATAATTTAATTGACTTAGGGGAATACCTTGATTTAGCGACGTAATTAAATAATTGGTGTTATTTAACTAATTAGAGCGAAATAAAGTTAGATTAGGACTTCATTAATTAAATGTTATTCATTTAATTGGTCAAAATAATGAAAAGCATGAATTAATTAAATAGTACCATTTAATTTAATTAATAGCAAAAATAAGGTTTTAGGACTTTATTAAATAAATAGAATTTATTTAATTAGTCAAAAATGATGAAAAATGTGAATTAATTAAATAATATCGTATTATTCAATTAATAGGGGAAATTAGGGTTTTTGATGTAATTGATGTGAAATGCAGTGATGATTGATGATAATGATAACAATGATGTGAAAATTTCGTTTAGGGTGTGATAGGTGTTAGGTCAATTTTACATGTCTTCATCAATATACAATTGAGTTCATTAAGTATTTTATTTTTATCTCCCAAAAGTACATTTATGTCATTAGGAAATATCAGATCCCCATCCCCATAGAGTTGACTCAACTTAAGGTTGAAAGTCAATTCTATCCTTGGGAGATCTCTTTTTCTAATGAAACTAGGAAAAGTGAGGGTGTCCTAAGTCATCATTTCATTTTAGTGAACAACTTTTATCTTATCCCCCATATATTTCTATGTTTCAAAAATAAATAATTCTATTTAATTCAAAATTATAGTTGAAGAAATAAATAAATATTTATTTATTTATTTTAAAGAAAACATTTAATTTTAAAAAATCACTTTTAATTTATTTAAAAGAGGAGTGTTAGCTAACTAAATAATTTTCAAAAATTATTTAATTATAGAGAACAATTTAGATAAATTTGAATTTAATTTTAATTAATGATAGAGGGAAAATGATAAGTGATGAATTAATTAAATAATTAAATATGGATAGAAGAAATAATAAGGATAATGATGAAATGATAAAATGAAAATACATCGGTCATTTTTATGTGTACATTTTTCCCCTCTTTGAGACAATGTGTTTTATAGCATTGTTTCAAAGAAAAAGATTGATGATATGCCCCAATGTGCCCCAATGGACAATGTGATGGAGGATATGATTCCCCCTCAAGAGATTGGCCATAGAAAATAATTTCCTGGTTAGGCTCTCGACAAGATGGATTAGCTAGGTCTATGATGATGATGATATGATGATGGCTCTTACTTGTTTATGCAAGAAAATGCAACTATATGTAGATTATCTCATTGATCAAATGTATAGTGAAGCCTTTAAATGGGTAATGAACTGATAGGAAAGTGTGCCAAATGGATGGGATATGATAGGATATGCAAGATGGATGGATAAAGGGAAGGATTGATTCCATTGTTCCTTTTTTATGCTTTGTATCATTATTGAGAGTTTTATTAGGGAATACACCTAGGTATGGATAACCAAGGTGACTTTGGCATCACTTTACATGAATTGTGACTCTACAAACAACATATAGAAAAGTGTTGATGATGCCCCATTCCTCACTCTTCGCCATCGAGGCTTCCTCGAGCTTCCTCATAATAGATAAAAAAAAAAGATCAAAGATGAAATATTAAGATAAATACAAAAGATAAATCAACAAGAAAAGGACTAAATGAAAAAAATTCAATAGCCCACATATCTCTTGCCAAAAGGATAAACCCGGTTTTGATAGATAGGGTCCATTGTAGCAATTATGCATCCATTAGGACCTTAGATTTGTTTTGATAATTCCCATTGTAAGAAAGATAATTCAATTAAGGCATGAAAATGTTTTTGATAGTGTTACAAAAATATAGGCACCAAGCTATGCAAGCCAACAATTTAGCTCAACATTTGAAATTTATTTTTCTCATATTTTTTTGTGAAAACATAATATTTAGGATTTGCATATGATATCAAGATACAAGAATCCAAACCAACACCTAGGTCAAGGAAAAGGTGCCCCCAATAAGGTATAGGATCACTTATTATGGGATTAGATGGATTAACTATGTTGTGATAGGTGGATAGGTGGATGATAGGAGAAGAGACCTCCATGGATAATGTTGCAAAGGAACAAGATATCCTTTACTAGAGGTATTTATATTATCAATATGAGATGATAAAAGATTCTTTGGATAAAAGGACGATGCCCAAAGGATATGGATTGTAAGGATTTGCATTGTCTAAAGAACACTTGGACAAGGTTTTCCCCCAACTTTACCAAGATCAAAGTACCAAGGGTAAGGGGATGAGTTAGATAGGATGAAGTATATATGATAAAGCCTACGAATAGGATAATCAAGATCAAATTAAGGAAGGTAGGATGTATTTGGATGAGATGAGGGATATGCACGATGGAATGGATTCCTTAGGGGTGGATGAAGCTTTTGAACTAGCTGATTTGGATGCCCTTTTAGTTCATGTTTTGATATGTCTTTTTTGGATAGGGATGGTGGAATCTTGTGGAGGAGAAGGATCATGATATGAATGGGTATTTTAATCTTGAAATGGGAGGGGATCAATACATGGAGTGAAAGGCATGGGCTCATGATATGCGAGAGGATTATTAGATGGGATGTAAGGTGTGCTTTGATCTTGATTTGGAAGGAAAATTAAAGATGTTGTGGAAGTGAAAATGATACCTTGTTCATGGGGCAGCATGGAAGAGATACTTAAGCCTTGAGATGGAGGGGAATTATGAAGTGGAAGAAGGAAAATTTCTTGATCTTGAGATGGAAAGGGGTCATTGGAAAGGACTTGATTAAGAATGGACCCTCGAGATGGCATGAGATGGATAATTTGATCTTGATTAAGAAGGGGATCATTGGATACTATTTTTCTCTTATGGGTTGCGACTATGCACTCAAGGATTACATTTTTGATGCAAGAGATTCCTTCTATTCAATCTATGGTGTGTTCATATGGAATGAAAGCATAATTGGTGAATTTAAGATTGTTATCTCTATTTGAAGGTTCCTCCTTTTCTTGTCTAGGATAGGACCTTGGAATATCTTGAGATCATAATTAGTTGAAGGTTGATTGTCTACACCAACATCACCTTGATCTATAAGGTCTTGGATAAGATTTTTGAATATGAAATAATCAAAAAAATTATGCCCTTTAATTCTACGATACTCACAATATTCATTCTCTTTGTACCATCAAGGTTTAATTGTTGGTTCTTGATTTCTCACTTCAGGTAATGTGATAAGCTTAGCTTGGATAAGTTTTTTCAAGGTTGATTCAAGATATTCTTCTTAAGTAGTGTATTTCCTTTTAGGATCATTATTTTTTCTAGGTGGTCTTCTACCACCTTGATTTTTTTGAGGATTATTTGTTGCCAATTGTAGGGCAGGTTGAACATTTTAAACTATTTACCATCATTGATAATGCTCTTGTTTTTGGTTCAAATTATTGGCTTGTCTTTAGGTATTGAAGGGTTACCATTATAATCTTTTGAATTTTTCACAAGACCCTTAGCAATGAGAGATTTTTTGATTTCCATTCCTTTTTCAATGATCTCATCAAAGGTACTAGCACATTGAATTCTTAGGTGAAAGGCTAATTCATTGTTTAGGTTTTGGATGAAAATATGAACAAGTTATTTTTCAGGAATAGGATATAGGGTATGTTAAGAATCACAAAAAATGCAATCCATAAAATTATAATGATGAGATTTAACAAGAAAAAGTGTATCCTAATGATATTACCAAAATTAAATATAGATAAAATGGCTAGTGCAATGGAGTGTTTTTATTGCAATTGTGCAAGCTTGAGCCATATATCAGACATCGAGGTGAAAATGTAAACATAGAAGATGAGTTTGGATAATGAATTAAAAATAATAAACATGTGGTGGGCCCATAATGGGATATTGGTTGAACAAGGGAAGAACATTTTGATAACTACTCATTACCCCAATGGCATTGATCCAAACATGGATAATTTAAGCCATTAATTCATATGTGGATAATATTACAACTTAAATTTACCAACACAATGATATCTCATTATTTATAAAATTATAATATCAATAATAGAGTGTTATTTCACTAGTGAGGTTAATTGCATTTAAAGCCATCTTTGAGGGTTGAAATTCTATGCAAGTACCTTGGCATTCATACGAACACACAAAGGAAAAAAATTCCATGGATATGCATGAAAAGTTAATGGTTATCCAATCAATTACAATCTAAAGGAATATTCAAGGGAATAAATATCTCCTTACCATTCCTCTTGCTTTATAGATAGTGCCTTATGAATGGGCATTCTTTCAAGGAAGAGGAAATAATTATTTCCTTATCATTCTTCTTGCTTTTGCCATCAATATCAATTATTTTTTTATTTTTATAATAGTTTGGAAGACAAATTTCATATGTTAATATGTGATATATGTAATGAACCTTATTTAATATAATGTAGATAAAATATCTTATGGTATATACTATAGATAAAATATAAAAAATTAATTTGATTACAAATGAGATAAAATATGATAAGTTATACACAGTCTAATAACTTGTGTAGATGTAATATTATTTACAACCAAAAATATCTAGACATATTTATCACATTAAATCTAAGAAAGGTTGGTGAGGATTAAGATGAATTCTATTTTAAAATTTGGGTATTAATATTTAAATTTCATATTTTTAATCTATATTAAATGTAACATGTGGATCAATTGATGAACCTTACATATTTTTGTCTTTTAGATACTTAAATATCTAGTTGAAGTATCCAAAAAGGACATTAATTGTACCTAACTTAAAAAGAAGGAATCTTGTTTTTAGAAATTGAGTTGAAAACATATATTGATCATTAAAAAAAAGAGATTTCTATTTGGTTTAGAATTAGAAGATTTACACTAATGTATTATTTAAATTATCAAGTATGTATTTAATTTGAAATACTTAATATGATGTTGACCAACCATGTTTTATGTGTTTGGGCAAAAGAGATGCATAGAATGTACAAACTCAAACTATTCAATGTGATGACAAAGACATGATATGATGTTTACTGGCAGAAGCATTATCCTATGGCTTCGCGGCCAGACTATTTTTTAAAATCGATGGCTAGAGCCATCCTGGAGACGAACGAATGTTTGCCCATCGTTCGATATTCCGTCCACCTTTCACGGCACCACGATCACCGCTTCTCACGTCATCCGTTTTTCACGGCATCCGCTTTGCACGCAGTCCGCTTTACTTTCTCCCCCAGTCGCCGGTATCATTTTCGCCGAATAAAGCAAGTTGATATTTTCGCCGAATAAAGCAAGTTGGTATCCTATTTGAAGTGGGCGAAGATAACTTTTTACATCAACGCTGTAAAACTCGGTAGAGAGGGCTTCCGACCATGTAACTGATCTTCACCGTTCATTTTGGTTGCCGGTTTTGGTTTCACCGTACTTCGTCATCACTGTTATTTGCATATTTTTCTATACTCGTCCATCTCCCACAGCCTTTGTTCGCAGACTCCAAACGCCCTAAAATGTCCATCGTGAAGGGCACCCAAAGCCCCTCGTCTATCTCGTGATCCTGCAATTTTAGGGGCACAGGGAGATCCAAACTAAGTACAAGATCGTTCCCCTGTTTTTCCACCCTGTTCTGAGCAGTTGAAAGCCACACTGAATGAATAACACTGAGAACAAAAGCTCCGTATGTACTGAAGGCTACCGCAGGGATTTTGTGCTTGTGGGCTGCCTCCATACTCCACCCCAAAAGTGCGCCATAGATTATACAGAGAGCCCCTGCATCCTGGCCTTGTTGAGCTTCAATCCATGAACTAAAGGGTTGTTCAAGCTTCTGGGTGAGTTGATAAAAAGAGGGGCATAATTCTTGGGGGAGTTGCTCGAAGCTCTCAAGGCCCTCCGTGAGGCCTTGTATGTGGGGCGTTGGAATCACCAGCAGGCGAATGTCCAGACCAGAGGAAACGACATTGGAAATTTGTTGCTGTAGACGTGGTCCATTGGTAGGGGCGGCGATGAAGCTCACAGTGAAGGCATAAGCCGCAAACAGCTTTGCAAAGTCCAGCAGTGGGATGGTGGCGACCCAATGCGGGGCTAACGCGTCCATGTGAGCTTTCCATTATTCCATTCGAGCTGCTCCTCGGCATTCAACCTCTGTTTCGGCACATACCTTCAGCGCCTCAATTTATCGCCAAACTGCATCCATTGCAATGTCACGCCTCAGCGGATGTTGCAACCGCCCTACGCCCTCTCCACTGCGGACCTCATTGTATCCCTCGAGCGTCCGGTAACAGCGGCATGTCCTCAGCAGTCCTCACGCAAAATGTTTTGCGGTGTTGAGGCGGCGAAGCTCACATGTTTTCTCATTGATCTGCAGTAGCTCTTGGTGCCATTTGTACGCAAGGTTGCAATTGCTAGTTTATTTTAATAATATTTTAATATGTAATCTTTATGTATAATGAATTAAATTAACTTATCTTTTGTGGAGCTATAATTTGACCATTATTACTTGTTTTTTAAATATAAGATTACAAATAATTGTAATTTTTTTTGTATATTAATGACACATATCAAGTTAAACTAAAACAACCAATTACATAACAATAATAACACTTCATTACATATTTATTGATATTTTTATATTTTAACAAAAAAGAAACAATATATTCCATTAATCAGTCATAATATAACAAATGCCCTCATTGCACTATTAAATTCTAATTTTAATTTTTAATTGCAAAATTAATTAATGGCTCAGTTAGTAGTTGCAGTAGCAAGAAGCTAAGCTTTTAGTGTGCAACAAAAACCATTAGAAATGCTTAGAAGCAGATCGTGGATAGAATAAGGAATGCTCATAGATTATCTCCAAACCTCCTTTATCTATAGATAATTGTTTAAAACACATGGAAATAGACATTTAATGGTAAACCAGATCTTCTGGTATGACGCTATTACTTCTGTAAGAATGAAACAAAACATCACTTGCACGTTCTCTTGGATTCCACATTGAGGGTGTTTAACACGCCTTCGCTAAAGATTGAGATGTTGAGTCTTATTTTGAAAACAGATAAAAAAAAAAAAATTAAAAAATACATTAAAGAAGAAATTCATGTCATGGAAGGGATTTCTAAAAAATTTAGTGAGTGCTGTAGAAATTTTTTTAAGAATATTTTAAAGCTGTTGGTTTCATGAATTTAATAGTACAGTTCAGCTTAAAAGTTTAAGCTCCAAAATTTAAGGAATGAAGTGCAATACTGTAAGAATAATTAATAAATAAAGATAATTTTCTTTTCTTATTTTTTTGGTGAGAATGTGAAACATCAGAGATTTGACAAGCAGCAGAAAAATTTCTAAGTTGTAGGGGCAATTTCTAACCCAACCCCAATTTCACCTGCTCAAATCTGCAGTCCTACAAGATAAAGGCTGCTATTTTTCAGGAATAGATTCCAATTAATCATGTGACATAATTTGTTTGCATCCGAAGATCTCCTACTCCACGAAAATATGTCATTAAGCCTCCATGTCTCATGGAGGGGGGCTTCCTTAAAAGTCTCAGTGGATGCTGCTGAGATTTTTAGGAATATTTTAAAGTTGTTGGTCCCATAGATTCATAGTGCAGTTCTGCTTAAAAGTTTAAGCTTTGAAATTTAGGGAAGCTGGTGGTCTCATGAACTTAGTAGTTCAGTTCTGCTTAAAAGTTTAAGCTCTTCTTTTGTTGTGCAGTGCTGATGAACAGAAAAAAGCAGTGAATAGAAAATTAATACATCATTTTCTCTTTTTTTTCTCTGGCGAAAATTGAAATTTCTAGATGTGTGACAAATGGCAGAAAAAACTCCTAAGCTGGTGGGGCAATTTCTAGCCCCACCCTTAATTACACCAGCTGAAAGCTTCAGTCCTAAAAGATAGGGACTGCTATTTTTCAGAAAAAGATTCAATTAATCTTGTAGCATAATTTTTTTTCCTCTCATAAGACCTCCTGCTCCATGAAAATAGATGCCCAAACCCTATGAGACCATGCAGTTAGAGACTCCATCAGTAAGAGTACCATATTGTAATCTAAGGAATAACGTTTGAAATTTTTATGTTTATAAACAGTCAAATTTGACCTACAAAACCATGCTAGAAGCAACTTTACACCAGTGATGTATGTCCAACATGCTATTTTACTGATCTTGTCCATATTGTCTGGAAATGGTTCAGTACGCTGTTGTTTGTCCTTTTGCTAGTTTCTGAGAACAGACTCAACGATATCAACATTGTACATCATTCTTACTGTTCACTTTCGGTTTCTCTTTTACTTGAGAAGGCTCAATGGAATACTCATGCCTATTAGGGTTTCCAAGTTTAGAAGTCCAGTTTAGATGAACTTGCCCAGCAAAGGGTACACAAACATTGCTGAATTCCGAAAAAATCCAAGGGATTCCAAGATTAGACCTATACCCAAGAATCATCGCCTTAGCCCTGTAAATTGTAAAAGCTTGCAGTCTTGCCTCTTAATACCCTATTTCGATCTCACTGTTTGTATCTAATTCTTGGTTTCTTTTCTCTTGTTTTCTCTATTGAGACGAAACAAACACCCAAAAAATTAGGGCTTGCGTTTTCTAAATGCAAACTTTACGCAAAACATGGTAGACAGTCCATGAGCCTAGAATGACTTCGAGACTAGGCCAGAAATGCTAGATGTTAGACTACTAACTACAGCAACGTCAGCTAATTAAAAGTGTGGAAGAAAGACCGATTATCAATAATGGGTCATCATGCATTTCTGTCTCATATAGTCTTGATTTGGTTGGTCTCTTTTGGTCTTTGGGTTGTGAATTTTGGTATTGTAATGCAGTCTTAGAATTGTTTGTTTCTAGTCGTTGTTCTTTGTTGTTTTGTTGGATTTCGTCATCTTATCTTTTTTGATTTGTACATAAGAATCTGGACCCTTTCAAAAACCCTCATTATCTGTAATCAAAATATAATTAATCATCATGTTCAATAAAACAGATGATTAAAAAATAAAATCATAGACATGTATTGAATTAATATAAAACACAAATATCTTAAATATAATTATTTAACAGATGTTAGAAGATATCAATTTAATATAATAATTATTAATTTAATATGTAATAATCATCAAATTTATACAAAAAAAATATATTTTATAGATATATTTTTGATATTTAAATTAACTTTTTATTACCATTATAATTACACCTCTCAACACCTGTAAAATTTTGTGTTCAGGCTAAAATTGCCAAACAATATCAGGCAATGGCCAGGCAAACAGCTTTAAATCATAAATATCTTAATAAAATTTGGAGTTTATGAGATCAGCTACTGCTTCTAACTAATAAACGTATGTTCATATTTGTTTTCTATTGACCTAAGCTTGACCTGTCTCGTGCAGCGAACATGGGCGGTATAACAATCTAGATTCTATACCAATTAATAACTGATATACTTAGGCCTGTTACTAGTATAAAATCAAGCTCACCTGCTTTAGTTAAACGCCAATGATTGTCATGTGTGAAAACCTGAGACAACAGATCAGATAATTACTTGCTTCTGGAGGTTAAATTAATATAGATATTTTTAAGAGTCATCAACATAATATTTTTCAATATTCATTTTTTAATTTTCCAACTTTTATTCAAAAGATTATTGTGATTTAATAATATACATTTTTCTCGCAATGGATAAAATAATATACAAATTTTCAAATTTCAAATGTTTGACTAACATTTAGAAATGTATGACTTGTTTTAGTTTGTATATAAATTTTCAAATTTCAAATTGCTTGACTAGCATCCAGAAAT